>OX336349.1:11652890-12277890 GCA_946902875.1 Nematopogon swammerdamellus
CTTTTGAATAAAAACAATCTATAATTCCCCACATTTTGTTAAAAATATAACTGTTTCATACCTACCTACGTAAACCGATACTAATTCTGCTGGAAAGTTTACCGCACACAAATTGCATGCAGTAAGTTTATTTTTGTCTTTGGCTAATATGACCTGAAAAGCGGAATGAAGCTGTGAAATTGGCAAGCTGCCATGAGAGTTTACTTAGCTTCGTGTAGGTACTTCTAGGCGCTTGCAGTTACTTTTACATCAAAATCAAGCAGCTAGAGTAGGTAGGTAAGATACCTACCAGAAGGCGAGAGAAGTGCAGTGCAACAAGCTTGAATTTTTTTTTCACAAAATTATTATACGATTACCTACCTACAACCTTACACGCTACTTACACTTATTATTTTACTTGTTATTTTGCATGTCTGTACTATTAGAGGGAATGTAGTAACAAATCTTGTGAAATGCTAGTGTATGTGACATCTTATTGCCTTTTTTTTTAATCCTAATCGCAACAAACCTTCATTTATGTGCGTGTCGGTGACTATAATTTGTTAGTAACATAATATAGCTTGATCTCTGTGACATACGTCAGAGTGACATTCTATACACACTAATACACACATTCCAACACACACACCTACTATAAATGAACTATCTATCGATGATATTTTGTGTGCGCACTCACACTAATCGCGCAGCGACGTAATACAAACCTCTTTGCTAATAATCACACTACCCACATATTATAATCTGTCATGTTTTTACAAAATAATCAATAACCTATGCAATTTTAGGTACTTACCTACGTAACGTAAGTTTACTATTGTTTTCATTTTTTGTAGTTTCTAGGTTGGCTCCTACCGGATAAACCCAGTTTTAGTGAAGGGGCTAACATAAAACTGTAGAAACTGTAATTCTTTTGAATTTCACTATTTGATTGTTTGTTTGTTTGTTTGTTCCTCTTTCACGCCTGAACGGCTGGACGGATTTTGACGAAACTTCGTATGTCAGTCAGTCAGCGTGTAAGCGCCCACTGCTGGAGTTACGCCTCTCCAATTTTCCTCCAGTCCTCCTGGCCTTCAGCGGTACGGAACCACTGCTTTCCGCCGACGCATTTGATGTCGTCGTCCCACCTGGCGGGTGGTCTTCCCACATTCCGTTTTCCTGTCCACGCCCGCCAGTGTAAGACACGGTTACTCCAACCAACGGGCGTCGTCTCTTCGGCTGACGTGTCCAGCCCACTGCCACTTGAGCTTAGCCACCCGGTATCCAATATCGAGGGGTAGGTACGGAGTTGAAAGAAGAGAGGAAGGGTGGGGGAGGAGAGGGGGAAAAGAGGGACGGAAGGGGGGAGGAGTGGAGTGAAGAGAGAGGGGAGGGTTAAGGAGGGGAGAAAGGGGTGTGACAGGAGGAGAGCAGGGGAGGAAGGGTAGGGAGGGGTAGGAGGGGTGGTGACATGAGGAGAGGAAGGGAGGGGAGGGCAGGGGAGGGAGAGAGAAATAATTGAGGTATGGAGATGAAGGAAGGGGAAGGAGGGTGGGGGAGGAAGATCTGCGATGGGAGCGGGAGGGATGGGGAGGGAGGGGAGATGAGGGAAGGGAGCGTAGGGGATGGGTGGGGGCAAGGGGGAGTAATGGTGGAGGGGAGGGGGAGGGAGTTTGTTTATTGTCAGGAAAATGTTATGTTGATAATAATTGTCTTTTACACAATATTCTTTGGACGAGTAGTTTAGATTTTAGGATAGTGTTTTTACAAAATCAGAGCTGTCTCACGTGTCCGAAATTGTGTTAGCGTTTACAAATACCTACAAGAATTTGATGTAAAGCTATTTCCAGATTTTTTTATTTTCCCTAGATATCATTGGTTGGGAAGGAGTGGGTAGGAAGGGAGGGGAGGGAGGGAAAACGGTCCGTGGAGAGGAGGGGTGGGGGAAAGAAGGGAGGGAGAGGGAGGGAAGGAGGGAGGGATGGAGGGAGGGAGGGAGGGAGAGAAAGAGGGGGGGGGGAGGGGGAGAGAGAGAGAATATAAGAGAAACGATAATTTATTATCATATTTGCGTTTAAATTTAATGCTTAATATATTTTGCGACTTGCTGTTAAGTCTACAGCGAGCGAAGCCGCGGGCAAAAGCCACTAAATAAATAAATAAAATGCATGCATCGACACCGACAAAACATGACACCAAATATATATATTCCAGTATATATAGACCACGATCTACGGATAGCCACCTCTCACCTTAGCACGGTCCTTCCACCGAGTCATGCAGCAGGTGGTAGGTCTTAGTACCTTACTTGCTGCTTGGATCTTATCTTATCCTAATAGGTACATTGCTACACGTGGTGGTCGGTTTTGTGCTGTAATTTACAAGAGCACTTGCAGCACAACACCAATTACTCTGCTAGCCCAGATTTTCGGGATACAGCGTGTGGTATGTATATATATTATACATGTATGTAATGTACTACGATCAACATGCATACACCTACATATTTACGTAGGTATTGCAATAATTGCATACCTACCTACTAATTAGCATTGTGTGCAGCACTGCACTGCCTGGGACGGAATAACAGTCTGTTAGTGTCGACCGAGCCGAGATGCCAATTGCCACCACACCGCATCGTGTATAACATAGCCATAAGCTTCTCAAAATGTGTACACCTCAGGAGGTGGAGGACGGCGAAAAAGTGAGGTCAATAACCATTGCGCGACCGCAGCACACACAGCCCGCAGGACGCGAGAAGAACGTAAAGAAACGCCTACAAGACGAGTCTGCTATATAAAATGTTTACCCCTCGAGAACGTGCTAGGACAATGTTTGCTAAGTAGTGGTAGCTATAACTGCTGCCTGTTCGAATTTTCACGATTTGAGAAATGCCTAATAGGTACCATATTTTAATTTCTAGTTGCCATAATGCAGACTTAGCTTTGCTAGAATCTACGATAGTTGTCAGTTTAATTGAGGCGTTTGTCATTTCATGAAGAGAGTACCTACCCAATCTATGCACTTGGTTACGGTAGATTGTCTTGCGTCACCTGAAACGGTTCTCGCTAAACAGCATTATCCATAACTTGTGCAAGTTTTTATTAGCTTCCAGATAGATAAGGAGTGTGAAAGAACTCTGTATTTTGTTATCTTTTTGCTTCCTGTCTGCCTGAGATATATTTTTTTTTATGTAATCCGGTATGGGTGGCTGAGTCAGAGGGGCCAAAGCACATATAGTTTTCTATCCGGTATAATGTTTCGCATGAAACAATTTGTGTGAAAAGTTTAAATATTTCGGAATACGAACTTGAGGAGATCTTGACTAGGTACTAACTTACTTAAAAAGATCTAGAAGACATACTTTAGGCAATCAACATTGTATTATCTATGCAGCTATGCTATGGGCTGTGGATTGAAAAATGATGCGTGCCTAAAATTAGTAAACATTAATAAAATGTAGTGTAGTAATCTATACTTGTGTTGTGTGTAAGTAGAATGTAATAGAACAACTAACAAAAAAAAGTGGAACTGGGCTATTTTAACTGCTTTCAGACAATTAGTGTAGTATAGGTATGTAGAGTAGGTAAATGAATTTAATTTAGTAAACATTAATAAAGTGTAGGTATATCTATACTTGTGTTGTGTGTAAGTAGAATGTAATAGAAACAATTACCAACAAAAAAGAAAAGTGGAACTGGCCTATTTTCACTGATTTCAGACAATTAGCGTACCTGTAGTATAGGTATGTAGAGTAGGTAAATGAAATGAAATTAGTAAATTAGTGTAGGTCTATCTACTTGTGTTGTGTGTAAGTAGAATGTAATAGAAACAATTACCAAGAAAAAAGAAAAGTGGAACTGGGCTATTTTCACTGATTTCAGACAATTAGCGTACCTGTAGTATAGGTATGTAGAGCAGGTAAATTAAATGAAATTAGTAAATTAGTGTAGGTCTATCTACTTGTGTTGTGTGTAAGTAGAATGTAATAGAAACAATTACCAACAAAAAAGAAAAGTGAAACTGGGCTATTTTCACTGATTTCAGACAATTAGCGTACCTGTAGTATAGGTATGTAGAGCAGGTAAATTAAATGAAATTAGTAAATTAATGTAGGTCTATCTACTTGTGTTGTGTGTAAGTAGAATGTAATAGAAACAATTACCAAGAAAAAAGAAAAGTGGAACTGGGCTATTTTCACTGATTTCAGACAATTAGCGTACCTGTAGTATAGGTATGTAGAGTAGGTAAATTAAATGAAATTAGTAAATTAGTGTAGGTCTATCTACTTGTGTTGTGTGTAAGTAGAATGTAATAGAAACAATTACCAAGAAAAAAGAAAAGTGGAACTGGGCTATTTTCACTGATTTCAGACAATTAGCGTACCTGTAGTATAGGTATGTAGAGTAGGTAAATTAAATGAAATTAGTAAATTAGTGTAGGTCTATCTACTTGTGTTTTGTGTAAGTAGAATGTAATAGAAACAATTACCAAGAAAAAAGAAAAGTGGAACTGGGCTATTTTCACTGATTTCAGACAATTAGCGTACCTGTAGTATAGGTATGTAGAGTAGGTAAATTAAATGAAATTAGTAAATTAGTGTAGGTCTATCTACTTGTGTTGTGTGTAAGTAGAATGTAATAGAAACAATTACCAAGAAAAAAGAAAAGTGGAACTGGGCTATTTTCACTGATTTCAGACAATTAGCGTACCTGTAGTATAGGTATGTAGAGTAGGTAAATTAAATGAAAATAGTAAATTAGTGTAGGTCTATCTACTTGTGTTGTGTGTAAGTAGAATGTAATAGAAACAATTACCAACAAAAAAGAAAAGTGGAACTGGGCTATTTTCACTGATTTCAGACAATTAGCGTACCTGTAGTCTAGGTATGTAGAGCAGGTAAATTAAATTAAATTAAATGTGTTTTATTTCTCCGATAGTTGAAATCATTGTGTAATACGGCAACAAATAAAATATAAACGGGGATAAAAAGGGGAGCAAATCAGCATTTTTCTTACAGAACAAAGATCGGTTGCTTGCGTTGCGCGCGCGCTTCGAAATTGTGATTTGGCTGCAGGAGCGTAGGTACCTACCCTGCAGCGCTGGTTTTAAGTTAGTCTACGTGAAAGACAAAACATTAATCTAGAACCAATTATTATAAGTAATAAAAGTGGGTTATATATAAACATAATATAAAACAATATAATATAACGAGAAATAAACAAGTAAGACAACCAACCAATGAATAAAAACATCAACATGAGACATAAGAAGAACAAAAATATAACAAGAGTAGCAGCAGTAACAGCAAGGTTCATTTAGGGTATTTAACGCATCACAATACGTCTCCGCTAGCTGCTGGAGCGCAGCATCTGCAGCAACCAGGCCTTACTGGCCATGTCAGTGCTTCCCTTTATTTCATTTTATTTTAGTCTTCAATCGTATTTTAGTTTTGTTGTGTTGACTTTGATTGAATACCTGTGACTCGAAGCCGTCTGTTCTTCAAAAGGAAAAGGAAAAGTGTATTCATAAACCCTTTTCCTTTAGGCAGGGAGTAACATGAACGTGCCTAGAAGCAAAACTTCACGCACGCATTTTGTACACGCTGCTGTATGCTTTTTTGATAGTTCACTAGTGCAGTAAAGTAAATAACATTGTAAATTAAGTATTTTATATTATTTTATCGTTTTGTTGTTTTTATCCTGGTAGCTAGGATGAGGAAAACAATTTTATCTATCTGTGTTATCGCAATAATGATAATTTCACAGAGCCCGAGATAACTTGGTAGGATTTTAGCCGTGTTATCCTAAATACTTACTTATTACAAAACTCGCAGTAACAATATCAAGCATTATGTTGTTTAGCCTATATAATGCATTGGCGACTTGGCCGCGCGACTGACAGGTAAATCTGTTCTATTCATTTTGAATAGAGGCAGTAAACAGATGACGATCGATGTTATTTGATGCACACTTGACCATCAAACTTGCTATTAATTCTCGGCCTAAATTCACATAATGATATATTTTGTAAAACGACTTCTTCTTCTTGAAATTAAAGGATTGGTCTGGCCGAAAGCGTTTTACTTCCTGATGAGGCTTCTCCTGAAGCCCTATTAGCTTCAGACAGATTGTCGAAGTATAGGAAATAAGTACTTCTTGGCCATCAGTCAAGTTCACTAGGACAATTTGCACTGCATTGCCAGAAGCGCCAGTGCAATGCAATACCTACAATCAAAAGATAATATCTACGTGAGATTACTTTGTTTAACCACATAAAAATCTATTGAGTTGCTACTTATCTTAATTTTAATATATGTATAAGCCTGTGAATGAAGAATGACCGTGCGGTGCTGTGCCGTGTCGACACTCGACAGTGGCAACAAACAACTGCCGTACCAAGCAGTCGCCTAGCACTGACTGAATACACGCAAAAAGTGTCTGAAAGAAAAACATGAATGTAATTACCTAGGCACCCTAGGCACTAATAATAATAGAACTAGATAATTGATTTAAATGAAGGTCGGTCGGTTCAGTTCACTGTAGCCGAAGGAAGCACTGACATGTTCCAACATGTACACAATGTGCAATGTAACACGACGGGTATAGCCAGTGATTTGGGTTTCATAAAAACAAATAAAACATTGTTTTAAAACATTGTTTTAATAATTCAAACAATTCATATTCATTGACACGCATTGCTGCATCAGGCAGGCCTAAGTCACGCCGTAGACCCGCTAATGTCGTCGAATCGAAACGTGTAACCTACATAGAGCCCGAAGTACTAAAGTAGATCTCGTTTGTTGATCTTTCAGGCGCTGAAACTAGGTCGTAATCAAACTCAATTAGGTTAACGCTTCTCTGTTTAGTTGGGACACTCCTATGGCGAATGAAGAAATATGGTAGCCAATTAATATCCAACAATGATTCCAATGCCTAATATTATTAGCAAACATGCACCATATTGTGTCCTTGGATTCGATACAGCGCTGAACCATCCGCCTTGTTGCTGAACCGAAACTTACAGATGTTCCAGCTAGAATTTCTGAGTCGTACAATTTTTGTGAGTTCGCTTAGCCTGTTTTACAGGTACTATGATGGGCGTTGCTCTGAGGAACTAGAATCCCTTATTCACTGCCATCCGTCCCATCACGCAGCACTCATCACAGTGAGGCTGCGCTTTTGAGAATACATCTTTCCTCAAAATCGTTTCTTTGTCGCAACGCTAGGGTGTTGAACTGTTTTACGGCGAAGGAAGTCTTGTATGTTTCCCGAATCCTTTGGGGTGTTCAAACGGTATCAACGGTCCGCAAATCTGCTGGCATGGCATCTCACTGTGCGTGTTTCAGCGAAGTGAGGCGAATTTGGCTCTGTTGACTGCACCATATGTCTCTCGGCACCAACCCATGTTGGTTTTCGTAAAAATAAAACATATTCATACATACATACTTACCGCAAACTGCGCAGTGCGCACTGCTGCGTACACGAACTTTTTAGGTTCCGTACCTCAAAAGCTAAAAATGGAACTTACGCGTCAACCTTTCTGTCTGTCTGCCTGTCACAACTTCTAAACGGTCGGTCGTATCGAGTTGAAACGGTTCCGAAAATGCCCGGAAATTCCACTGGGATACCTGCCACTTTCATGGTAGCTATACAATTTATTGCTAATTGAAATACCTAAACCGATACGCTACTCACTCATCCATTAAATACACTACTTTAGTTCGTTCGTACCGTCTTTGGTACTAACTAAGCAGGTATTTCGTACTGTGTAATTACTTACGTCTTTTACTTTATGATGGCTGATATTAGAGAGTAGGTAGAGTCTTTATTGTTCTGTAACGGCAAATGAAAGTAAACTTTCCAAAATGTTTAAATAACGGATTGTTACTTGAGTGTTTCGTTATCTTCTTTTTTTAACTGAAGTCTGCGTAAAATCTTAACAGTACTGCACATAAATTAAATCTAAATAGATTCTAAATGAGTGATAAGTAGGCACATTAGATTAGGCAAGCAGGCAGGCTATACAACACTATAGGTAATTAGTTACCTTTCAAGTTCAATGTTATTTTATAACCGTACGCGCGAAGAACTATTAATGTGTTATAGATTTTTAGTAAATTTGTTTTTTATACCCTAAAAATAACTGATCGTGCACTTCTCGGAGGGCTTTGAGGAATGGTTTATTTTTTATCCAATGAATTTGTTTACAAAATCTTCTGTCCATATCCATTAAACTAAAATAAGATCCCACACACGGAGACTCCCGCGGAGCCGCGTGTGCGCAACTCCAGAGCCCCGCTCTGGCTGGACCATTTCGGTGGAATTTCTATTTGTGGCACTCTTCCTGGAGTGGCGTCGAACTCAGAAATATTTCCACCGTCGACCTTATTTCATGAAAATGCAAGAGTTGAGCAATCTCCGCTGACAAAAGTATGGCTGCAATAAAACGCACTGCAGCCGTCAAAGCGGGCATAAGTAATTTTCTTGTTTGACAAAGTTGCATATGTTGCATGGGTGTTTAATTACCTTACTCATTTTATAACAAAACTAAATAAACTTTTATAAAACCCGTCTATAAAAAACGAAAGAAATAACAAGTAAATTTAATCGAAAATTCTGTAGTCGGGCACTGTCTATTCGAATCCTTCTTTTACTTAAACTTCCTTAGTTTTTCATAGTCGGGTTTTTATAACATTTTTATTTTATTTTATATTGAATTCCATTTAGATCTAAACCATTAACCCCAGGGTTCCGCGGACACCTTTTGGGAACAGCTGATGTAGTTGATCATGTGTTCCATAAAAAAAAACATGCACAAACTGCAGCGGCGACTCCTCTCAGTTGGCGAGGTTGGCGCCGCCAAACCGAATAAAATGAATGACACCATTAATACAGAAGTATCAGGCTAAAATAAATGTGAAAAAATGAGTTATATTATTTATGTCATATAATCCACGATTAATAAGATAAAACGTCAATCCCGTACCCGTTACATAATTTTAAATTTCGCGCGCGTCAAACGCGGGCGACGACGAATGACGACACATCAAGGCATTCATTGGCCGGTTGGCTACATTTTGAAGCGCCATCGTATTCCATACAAGGCGGAAGCGACCGATGTCCCCCCCCGTCCCGCGCGGACCCGCTGATCAGCCTTTCGAGTTGGCGCAGCGGGGAGTGCATTTAGTGACGCGGTAGCGAGTAGAGCGAGCTAGCGAGCGAGCTAGTGTGTGTGTGTTGCGTGTGTGGGTGTGTGCGCGCTGCGTCCACACGGCGAGTATGCGATGCGACTAGCGAGCTAGGCTAGGTGTGTTATGTGCGCGTGTGTGTGCGCATTGGCTCGCGAGTTGATAGCTGCATATCGAGGGCTTACTTCAAGAATGCATTAAGTCAGAAAAAGTAGTTTTGAGATAATCAAGATTTAAAGTTTACGAAAAATTTATAAAAAATTCTACTTATATTTACAATATCAGTATTATGTACCGAGATTTATTATCTATCGAGGTTAAAAATGTTATTAATGAAAAAAATATATGTTCACACAATAGCACTTTATATTCAAAAGTGTAGGAGAAGGTACTGACTTAGTGTATTTTGTTTGACGGTTAATTTTGCAGTAAAACAAAAATACTGCGTTAAGTCTTATAGTAATTTAATGAAAAAGACAGTTGTGGTTGGTGCTTTGGTTTGGGGTTGGCTCTAGGCCTGCAAACTAGTCCCGCTTGGTTGAGGACCTTCGTGCAAAACCCTGCGATCTCCAGCTACCCCAGCCAGCCTATGTCATGGAAGAAAGGCTTTCATGGAAGAAAGCCACAAGTCGACTGGGGCGATTGCAGACCTCTGCAACGGAAGATGGAGAACGGAGTATGTCCCTTCGTTGGTTGTCAAGCAAACTGCACTCCAACAAAACATGCTCGGTCATTTCATTCGTCGCCAAACATTACCTGCACAGTGGGCTATTCGTAATAACCACGGTGTGTAGATATTTATTTAGCTTAGCCCGGGCCAGATTGATAAGCTTCAGAGCCAGCCTTCGGTCTGGTTTAGGAAGAGCAGCTCTCGACTGTCTGCACTCTGAGAGGCCCTTCCATCTGTCCCTGTGTTTCCGTGATGTCGACGCGTGCAACCAAGTCCAAGTTCAACCAAGTTTTCTGTATGCTTGCTGACGACATTATCACGGGTTCCGCTCCTATGGTTATAGTTCTAGAGCCTCTTCGTTGTAGTGCAGTGTACATGACATACGCCCATCTCAGTCCCAGCGGTTGCCGCTTGTAGCACCCCGATTACTTCCATTTGGAAAACTGTTGAGTGTGCACCAAGTCGTACTGATCTATTAATGTTCAGCTCACGTGAGAAAATGCCCGCACCGGTCCAGCTGCTTGTCCTTGACCCGTCTGTGAAGATTCTTAGTTCTGTCTCACTAGATGGGCCGGGGGTTGGTCATTAATAAGGGTAGTTCACTGCACACCGTGTGCAGGACACTTGTGTGCTTTACCGGTTCGTCCCCTTTTCATAATCATAGTGCCTTGAGTCTGAATGCGGACGCCGCTGCCTCTTGTTTGACACATAGGTCCAGCGTTGACAGACAGAGTATGGCTTCAATGGTGGCCATGGGTGTACCGCATACAATCCGTAATATCCTTGGAGGTAATATCTATGCAGGCGAATCTCTAAAGCTTCTCTAATTGCATCGTTGATTAAAAAGACAGTTTTACGGGATTATAATTTTTCAGTGAATTAAAATGGTGGCTGCTACTAAACTAGTTGTATTGATCTTCATCTATCTATTACGATTACCAGAGAGAAAACGCTTCATCTTGCCAAAAAAAAATTCTTTTTTAACTAGATAACCTCAAATTACAACAGCTCACTAACAAATTCACTCAGCGAATGCTTGAGGTGCCATCCACGGTTCAGTATTGCAAGCACACAATTCTAATTTATGTCGACTTAATGCATCGGCCAGTGTAGTTGTTAACAACCACCACTTCAAGTAATATGGCCAAGAATACATTAAGTCCGACTTAGTGCTTTTCGCACTAAGTTTTGACGACGTTTCTAAAAATCGCGTCTTCGTAAATGCACTAAGTGACATAATGTCTTTTTGAAAATGATTTCATTAAGTCTGAGTAAGCCAAAACCGCAACATGAAATGCATTAAGTCACTTAATGCTTTTTTGTAGAATAGTATTCTACCACGAATTATCGAATTTGTATTTGTGAAATAACACTAAGTAGACTTAATGCATTTCAGAAGAATTACATTTTGCGATTAACCTAAAAAACATTTACAGTAAGGCACTAAATTGTACTTAGTGTATTTACGTTGACTATAATTTCAACAATAATCAGAACTTAGTGCCATTCTATTCGAATCATGTCATTTAGTGCTTTTTGCTTGTACAAAGTAGTTATATTATGACTTAATGCTATAGCTATCTTTGGATCTCGTCAGTGTACAGCTTAGTGTGTTTTTGAAGAATGTAGCGCAAGAAATAATGAACAAAACTGTATAATTAAGTCAAAATCGATTTTTTTTGACATAGTGCATTCTTGAAGTAAGCCCTCGATATATTCCGTTATGTAGGTATGGACTTTGTATGGATGAATCCTGTGCAGTGTTGTTAAATTTAAAGTGATTTATTGGTAATTATAATGGCAAACTCCTACCGAGCTATCTACGGAGCACTCAAGGACAAGAGAGACTCAGTAATTTGGCACTCTTACATATCTGTGGAAAGGAGTTGCTAACAAAATTGAGGAAGAAAGAAGATTTTCACGATCGAGTCATCGAAAATTTCTTGTCTGTGGAACGAAGAGTGGACTTCATGTACAAATAAAATGTAACAATTCAAGCTTGTATGCCTGTCTCGTCGTCGTCGTGCCAGAGGAGACGTCGCTGTTGTCGGCTGCAACTCGACAGCTTTGACATAACCAGTAGGTACCTATCTACAGACAAATAAATCGTAAGTGAGCAAAATAAACCATTTAAACTAAATATTATAAACTATCTATATCGTAATCGTCTTTCAGTTTTTGAACTCATTGTGGTAGAAATAAATTAACGCGTAGGTACCTAAGTTATGAAATTATGAAAAAAAAAATCCTTAGCCAGAGCCAACCCAATATTCAGGACCAGGAGTCGCCGCTGACAAACTGAGTGTGCCGCGCGACAGCTCGCCACTTCAATTTTATTTTGGGGCGAAGGATGTAAATTTTACTACATTCTACAGGTAAGTAGCTATGTCCAAAGCCCAATTTAACGTGGATACACCACGGACTTGGATCCACACACGCACCATACATAGCACCGGCAATAAGACACTGGACGACCTTCTGGCCTGAGAATGGTGTCGTGTGACTGGTGGTGGTGGGTGCCACAAACCAGTACGTCACCGGACCCTCTACAGCACATTTAATACTGGTATAGAGTCATTCGCAGACCATCACATGTTCGGTTGACGCTGGTTGAATGTAGGTAATGAATGTGGTTTTATTTTTCAGTTAGGTATAGGTATCTTAAAAAATATATAGGTACATAGGTAGATGAAAGAAATAGCAATCAACCTGATCTACTCAAAACCTTATTATTGGGTTTGCTAACCCACAATCCACATATAGGCGCGCAAGTGGTAAGTAGGTGCGTTATCTAGGTAGATTTAATTGTATGGGTAGGTACTAGCAGGGAGGGAAAGCCATGGATTGGCAGATAGTGAATTATTTAAATATTGTTATTCACAATGCAGTGCAGCTGGCGCTTTCTACATTAGGTAATCTGACCGCACCTAATTACTGATTCTGTGCCGGCTCCACTGAACCGTTGCTATTTAAAATGTATTTATTATACCTAATAATATAGACCTATGTACATATATGTACATACTTATTTACGCGTTGCGTAGTATAGGTATTCACGTATCGGTATTTTAAATTTCGACACGTACCTAAGTACGCAAACCAATAAATATATGTAGGTTCTCGTACTATTTATTGATCTTGATTCTTTTGGTTAAAAAACCATTAGCGCTATTCTCCATATGCCTACCTCATATACTCGCTAATTACCTAGGTAATTCATTCCATAACTTCATTTTATATCAGTGTATCATTTTTAGGATCCCGTCGCAAAATTCCGGAAAAAGGGACCCTTATGCGATCACTCTGGTGTCTGCCTGTCTATTCGTCTGTCGATCACACGCATATATCTCCGGATTTACAGAACCAATTATTTTGATGAACCTTATGCCAAAAATACGCTTAAATTTTTGCCTGCAGACAAACCATAGATTTTGTAATAGTCCGGTGGAAAGCAAAAGTGTGAACCAAACATTTCTTTGGATTTTTTAAATAAATTGAGTATCATGCCACATTCTATAGGTATTGATTGTTATGGCAATTTCAAAAATATATGACATAACACGTCTATAATAATAAATAACTAATTTGCTTTAACAAACGATGATGGGACCCTCGGCATGTGAACACGATTAACATTTTACCGAGCATTGTACCGGTTTTTTTTTATAAGAATTCCTTATTATTCACCATGCATGTAGGTTCTCTGTTGCTACAAGGTGAGAATTTGTCGTGTACTTACCAATCGTACTCACACTTTGTTTTTTTAACTGTAATACCCACTCACATCTAAGTAAATAAAATTGGGTTATTTTACCATCGTTTGCTTTGTGTTATTTTGGTTGGATTACTTACTTCGAACGGAGACAACGAACGTTCTCGAAAGCCATTTGCCTCAAGTCAATGCCTCAAGTACAAAGTCTTCGACAGACAATGACAATATAGGTACCTAGCCCAAATGTAAGCAGACGTCACGTTTGTCGACAGATTCGACGAGGGTCACGACGGCTTCCTGGACCTGACGGAGGTGAAGAGGATGATGGAGAGACTCGGAGCGCCACAGACACACCTCGGACTCAAGGCCATGATCACCGAGGTCGATGAGGATCACGACAATAAGATCAGCTTTAGGGAGTTCCTGCTCATATACAGGTGACTACCTTCGATCATAGACGGTAATTCTGATTACTTACTCTTATTTTTTGGGTGGGCGTAATTACTTGTCTACTAGTCCCCTTATTGATCGTCTTTGTACTGCTAGCGTCGAATATTCAACAGGGGTGAGTAACTCAAAACATTGGAAGGAAAAAAAATATCGTAACTATGCAGTCATTACAGACTTGCCACACTAGGTTGCCAAAGTGTTAATGAGCGACATCCATCGCGGGTGTTGTAGGTGATGTATCCAACCATGTCAGTTTCCATAAAGAAAATGCTGCATTATTATGGTAGTGTAGTGAAGGATGTAGGTACCTATCTACTATTCGTTTTTGTTGAGTTCTTCATAAAATGTTTAGTTCCATATTTAGCCCTTCCTTAAAGTAATGTTTTCCTCAAATGTGGTTTTATTTAAAGTTAATTTGTTATTCCAATATGACATTTCCAATGAGTGGGTAGCAATCTTGTCACTCGGTGCGTCGTCGTCGTCGTCGCGAGTAGATAAAATTTTGAGCAATATAATACATATATAATATGCATTCATCCATACCATCACGCTGCTTCCTGACAATTGAGGTAAGCAGAGTAATAGGTGTTATCTTGCAAGGACTCGGATAAATTCGATCACAATGCAGACCACCATGTTTAGCAAAGCATTAGGACAAGATAAGATAGTACTCGTAATAATAAAGAATTTAGTAAAGCACCAAGACAGTTACCTACTGCACGACCTGACCGCGCCTAGGTGAGGTCTGTCGCCCTTTAGCACGGCATTCTTGTCCTGAATTGCAATTGAATATCAATCGAAAATAACCACTCTCCGATACATACATACATAGCGTCACGCCTGTTTCCGGGTGGGGTAGGCAGAGACAACGGATCTCCACGTGCCACCACGATCCTGACACACCTCTGCCGCCTATTCCACTCTCATAGTCTTCTCATGCATGCTGGTCGGTTAAGGGTACTACGCACTCGACCCTTTTTGAGCACATACCCGATCGGGTTCAGGTACGTGCGTCTAGCTAGGGCGACCCTTCCACTCCCCGATATTGCAATAAAAATGCAGTCCAACTTCAAGCTAGAACAGTAAGCTAGGAAAATCCTTGTCCAAGTTGCAACAGTAGGTAGCCGTTATTGTGTCCTCAATCAACGGATGCTTGACTGTTGTAGGAAAGCGCGAGCGGGAGAGCTGGAGAGTGACTCCGGACTGGATGCGCTTGCGCGACTGACGGAGGTGAACGTGGACGAGGTGGGCGTCAATGGCGCTAAGACCTTCTTTGAGGCGAAGATCGACGAGCTCGCCAAGTCCAACAAGTTCCACAACGAGATCATAGAGGAGCAGGAGGCCAAGCGAAGAGATGCCGAAGACAAAGCGGTACGCAGGGCACAGTTCAAGGAGAAAGCCGCCATCTTCCAGAATTGAATTAGCATTCTAGTCTCAGTGCCCCTCCTCGTTAAACATTTTTGCAGTGCCGCTTAGCAACCATATAATTAATTTTGCAGGCAGATCGGCTGGGAGGTTTACATACATACATACATAGTGTTACGCCTGTTTCCCAGTGGGGTAGGCAGAGACAATGGATCTCCATGTGACACGATCCTGACACACCTCTGTCGCCTCTTCCACTCATATAATTTTCTTCATACATAATCGCCGGTTACAGGTACTACGCACTTGACACTTTTTGCCTAGCACTTAGCACATGCCCGTTCTGTTCCAGGTACATGCGTCTAATTTTATCAAGGGAAATTTATAACAGAATTGCGCACAGCCATGCACAATATGGACAATCGCTTTATTTTTTATTTTATAAGAACACTTATAAGCAATGCTGCCCAAACGTTTAGCGAGAAGGAGCCCTAATAGTGTATGATGATAATAATGGATTGTGTTGTGTGTATAAAAAAATATTGGAGAAGTTGTGTTGTATTCTGTTAATTTGTAGGTACTTGTCTTGTTAAAATGTATTCACTCACGTGAGCTTTCAAATTCACAATGCATATAATTACATGTATATTATTATTATTGTTTAGTCCAAGCAGATGAATTGTGGGAAGATGTTTGCGAGAGATTCGGTCAGTAAAATATTATGTCTGTCTGTGCCTAATGTACTCTCACCAAAGTGATGGTTACACCACTTTATATAATTTCTAAGTGTTTTTGAATTTCTATCAGTGTCAATTAGAATTTAGAACACACGCGGTGAGGGTAATTTTTTTTATATATTTAAACCACAACATAAAAACAGTAGAAATCACAAGTAGGTGGGCGATATCCGCATACCACAAGTAAGCGTAGTTCTGCGCACTTAAGTCACTATTCATTAATGTCGCAGAAACCATAAAGTTAACCTAGTTCTACTTGTTTTTATGTTGTGTGATTATAGTATGATGGGAAAGTGTGAGTGGTGACATGAAATAATTTGTGTGCACATTAAATGTTAGTTCGTAAGGCATGCCGTAATTTAAACAGATCAAATCAAATGTTATTGTTGTATTCAGAAATCTCAGCGATAAAACTATATTGCCCCCAAATCGGTCTAAATTTGATATTAGTTGTTTGTGGTTTACATGTACGATGCGAAATTAAGTAAATGTTATAAAATGTAAAGATATAAAGATATTGCAATAAAATGATATATTTTAAGAAAGTTTTTTATTTCACAGGCTCTGCTCAAGGTGAGTGTTGTGTGGTCTCCGCGTGTTCATCTGATCTGTTGGAGAATACTTTTATGCCTCGTACACTTTCAAGTTGACTTATCAGGGCGGCACTCTGAAAACGAATGCACAAAATCATATAGTTAACAGATATACATTTTTTAAATGTAATCCAGTATGGTTGATAGGGGTCAAAGCACTTTTTTTATGAACAACGGCACGGGTGCCTGTGCCCAAAATTTCAAAGCCAACAAGACCACTCTTCGTGAAACCATGCTCAGAGAGGCACCATTCCAGCTACAAGGTAGACAAAAAGGTTGGCTGGTTTATTAACATTAAAACACCTTTTGAAGAGCCTCAGGTTATACTGGACTAGAGGAGAACACAGCCGAGGCTGCTATGCGGCCATCTTACATCCAGTACAGCCTGATCTACCCACCCCATTGCCAATAATAATATCATAGGTATTATAACAAAAAATCGCTGATTTGAACCGGGGAGGGTTTCCAAGAGTGCAGGCTCAATAGGAGGGTGGGATAATTGGGGATATTTAATAAGGGGCATATCTAGGTGAGGGTGTTGCCCTCTAGGTGAGTGGGAGGGGGTGGAGAAACGGCAGTCGACTGGTATAAACGCCCGCGCCGGGCGGGCGGGGGGGGGAGGGTAAAAAAATTTATTCCTCCCTTGCGACTATCCTCTTTCGTAACTAGTAAGTTTCGTATACAGAAATATTATTACAATATGAATATAATAGAAATACATTACGACCATGCCGAGGTGGCCCATTTAGTTTTTGCATTATTTAAACATTCTTACCACAATTTTACTTCCGAAATGGCTGCCACTGAATTGGAATGAAAATTATCCCAATTATTTGCTGCCATTTCAAAATTGTACAATTTTAAATAATGATTTTTTGTATGTAAGAGTAATTTCATTAACCCTGCAGAGTCGCGCCCTAAAAAATCACAACAACGGTCGCACGCGGAAAGACATTCCGCAACCGTTTCTGTTAGTTTATGTTATTTATTATTTTAAATTTGGGGTTTAATAGACTACACCATAATTCATCATAAAGAGTATTTATTTACCTATTATTTAACATAAAATAATCATTAATATGTACTCTGGTGTATGAACTACGATAACTTGAAAAATAAACTAAAAAAACACCAATTCTAAGTTACACATTTCCTGATTGCCCGATGGCATGACGTTGACCCCGTGGAGCAAAGGGAGGGCGTTGGTGTGGGACGCAACGTGTGTGGACACCCTTGCCCCCACTCACATTGTCGGTTCCTCCATCTCTGCCGGGTCTGCTGCTCTCGGGGCCCAAAATTTGAAGAAGAGCAAATATTCTACGCTGTGTTGCTCCTTTGAGTTTTTGGCCTTCGCCGTGGAAACCCTTGGCGTGTGGTCGCCCGACGCAAAATGCTTTTCTGATCAGCTCGGAAAGTTGTTAATAGAAAAGTCGGGCGACCGCCGCGCCAAATCTTTTTTTCTCCAGCGAATAGGGCTGGAGATTCAAAGGGGCAACGCGGCTAGTGTTTTGGGCACGGTGGGGGAGTCGGCGGAGATGGATGAAATTTTTTTTATTTAATAGGTGTTAATTTTAGTTTTAGGTTTTTTTTTTCATTGTTATTTTGTGATTTTCTAATAAGTTGACGTTTGAAATAAACAATTAGTTTCCTGAGATCAATAAAATTAAATCAGTCAATATATTCTATCAGATTCATGTTTCTAAATGTAATGTTATTCCTACTCAACTAACTACAAAATATAGAAATAGAATATTTTAGCGAAAAAAAAAATTATGTTATACTACGAAGGAGCCAAATTTGTGCTTATACCAAACCATGTTCATTATATCTAGAGAGCCAATTAGGACTTAGTATCGGTATCTCTACCTCAGTTACCTATTTAGAAAATAGAAGGCTATTTTTTGTAATACATTTAGAAACAAATCAGAAATGGAAAAGTTTCTGGAAAATGCTCGTAAGAGCTTACGGAAACAGAACAGGTATCAAATTTTACTTATATATTTTATCATCTTGCTCTTGAAGTCTGTTCAGTTCATTGAGTTGGCATGTTCAAGACAAATTAACATGCGTGTATGGGATTTCCTTACTAAAGAAATAGTGATAGTTTTATGCATGAATATTGCTTCGCTTTTGAATAACATAAGACACGCGCGCGGAACTACGTTCCGCAGGCCAAAACACAAAGGGTCGCGCGCGGAATGAGATTCCGCAAGCAGCTCTGGTGCCTCCCAGGGTAACACTGGCGTGAGACTGACTAGACTGTTTCAAACATCACCCCGAAGGAGGAAGGTAACAGAAGCGCGGGGCCATGACCACGAAAATAAAAGAGATATTACGTAAAATCTAAATGTGCGGAATGACATTCCGCGTGCGACCGCTGCAGGGTTAAATAAAAATTTCACCCACGTGTTGCTAGAGAGACAAACTCAGCGAGCTGCTAACTGTGCCGCAATCTTGTAACCCCCACCGTGTTCCTTTTTTGTTAGTATCAATTTTCCTATTGTTAAAGCATTTAAAAATAATATATTGAATAGAAGAACATTAGTAGGTAAGCATTTCAATAATATGCACACAGTATCGACTAATTCTTTAGGTGATGTAGACAACCATGTTAGTTTCCATAAAAATTCAAAACAAACAAAAAATAAGTATTTTTAACACACATTTTGATGAATTGGAGCTGTAATTCTATAGAAGGTCTCATTGCAAGAACATAACTTCTAACAAGTTTCTAACCTTCATTAGTTGCTGTTCCATATCTCCCCCCGGTGACGTCAGCTTTTTCACTTCAGTAACTTCAGCTTTACTGCAAGCAAATACAATAAAAATACTTATTTTCCATCATAATAATATAACCTTCATACTGTGAGAGGTCGTATAAGTCAATATAAATATTACCCGGTTATGTTGCTATTCAGATTGGACCTTTTGGGATTGAACCTACTGGGGGGTTGCGCGGAGAAGTGAGACGCGGTGGGTCGTAGATGTGCATATCATTTGTTACTCATTTTCAAAAGGTTCAATCTTAAAAGCAATATTATAACCTGGGAAAAATATTAAACCCTCGGTCTGTGGAGCAGTGAAGCCAAAAGCTTCTTGAAGAGGCTTGGGCCTCTGCGAGTGGACGCAACTGGCGTTCCGCAATCAAGGGCCTACTTCATTCAAAGGGTAACCTTGCCATCCATCGGGGTAATGTCGCAAGTGTTCTAGGAACATTTGAAAACACCCCTTTTGATAGTTATTTTAATGTTTGTTAGGTAGGTTTTCATTCTTTAATTATTAGTATTACTTTTCTATATTTCATGAAAATACATTTTACGTAATAACACCTGGGAATCAAACAGGTTAATTGGTTGGGAGGCAAAGGGGATGTGGCTTTATACTGGGGAGCCGAGGTCGCAAATTGCTGGTAAGCTTAATGTGTAGGATCAGTGGCGGGGCAAGACCTAAATTTGATGTGGGCAAGATATATTTTGCGAGGCCCTCTCTGGTGGCATGGATTTTCACTGTTCAAATGGATTTCCGGTATACTGATCAAATCAAACATTGCTGTCAGCATACCTTTCGTCGATAAAAGTAAACATAATCAAATTGCAATAATACAGCCTTCACTGCCCCTGTCCTACGTTCCCATCTTGTTTTTTTTTTTTTTATTGGCAGCGCGACCTTTGGCGCCGAGTCACCCATAAGGTGTCTAACGACGCCCATGGACATTCGGTCGTATGCGGGGGTTGCGAATGCCATGCCGGCCTGAAAGGTGCCCATTCACGCCCCTCTTGAAGGACCCGAGACTGTACTTGGGGGGAAATATATGGGCAGGGAGAGAGTTCCAGAGTTTACCGGTTCTGTAGAGGAAAGATCTGCAGAATCGATTGGTACGCATCCGCGGTAAGTCCAGCGTGTAGGGATGCAATCCCTGCCCAGTGCGCGTGGTGCGAAGGTGGAAAGGGGACGGCGGGATCGCATTAAACAGCTCCTCCGAGCACTCCCCATGAAATAAGCGATAGAACACACTTAGGGAGCCGATATGCCTACGGTGTTGCACTGGTTCTAGATCGCTGATAGATTTCCGATAAAGGCTTTATAGTAAGCTTTAGTTTGCCTTTGATTAAGTCTAATCTGTTTACACGGGGTCTCTTTTATAGATCTAGCTGAATGTTTTTCATTAATCAAAGCTGCATGAACTCTCGAGGCGCGAGGCCCCTCGGGCCGCGAGGCCGTGGGCGGTCGCCCACGTCGCCCACGCCTTGCGCCGCCTCTGTGTAGGATGAGTTAAAACACAAATTTTAGTGAAATAATGTTTTGCCGCGGAGAAAAAACTATTATAAAGAACAGATTTTCCATACAAAATTAAAACTTGTATTTTTTTAAAGCACCACAAATTGATATTGAATAGAAATGTATGCAAAAACGATATGGGCCGTCTCAAAATTAGGTTAGTTAGGCTCCTCCCCCATCCCTCCCCTCTCCCTCTGCTGCCCTCTTCTATGTCACTTCCAAATAATATTTTCCATACAACATTAATTTTTAATAAAAAAATCACCCCTCCCTCCCCCCTTCCTCTGCTCCCCAGTATAAAGCCTCACCCGGCAAAGGGTTAATTAATAGCAAAGTAACTGGTTATATTTAACACAAGGTAAATACGTATCATCATCATCATCATCATCATCATCAGCCTGTATCGGTCCACTGCTGGACATAGGCCTCTCCCAAATACTTATAGGTCTAAAGAATAGGTACCTACGTCAAAGCGTTTGGGAGTATGGGGACTGGGGAGAGAAGACCGTGAGGTACCTATTCTAATTATTCATATAGTGACAATAACTTACATCAAGTCCAGTAATTGATTCGCCTTCAAAAGTTCATAATTTATTTCCTGTCGAAGCTTAATGGCTGCCATTGCGTATGTAATTATTTTATTATTTTACAGCGGAGTGTTTTTACAAACTTTCCTGTTCTAAAATGCAACCATTTATCTTTGACCGCGACTGACTTCTAATCAACCAAATCATAATCTGGAAATTTCAAACAGCAACTGAAATTTCAGACAGCCAAGAATATAATACTACTAGCGTACTGACAGTATTTGTGACAAGTCCTTCATCGCATGAGAGATCGTGGATCGTGATGAGAGTTTTGTTGACATCGTGGTTTTGACGCATAGTCCAGGAAACGAGGAAATTCCTTGTATGGGCTCTTCGGACTAATTCCTCTGTCGCTGAAACTTTGCAGTGTGAAAGAGTAGTGTTTAAAATATACGTTTGACAAATTATCTAGGATTTTTGATGTTTGGAAGTTAGGTATTAAAATGAATGAATGCCTAAAAATGAAAATCGCTTATAACTGCTGATGAAAAATTGCTCCGTCCGAAATTCCTTCGGTATATGATATTATATATTAATAAGAGTATATATTAACATTATCTAGGAAAATTTCGATTTCGAATAGGCAGAAATTTGAAAATATCTATTTTGTATCACAACTTCTTCAGAAAAATTGCTCTGTCAATTTTAATTTTTTTATATGTCTTAATTTATTTAAATATATCGCTTTTGACAATTATCTAGGAAATTTTCCATATCGATCACACCTTTACAGATTTTCGGCAATAATTCGCTGTGAAAAATTGCTCCGTCCGAAATTCCTTCGGAATATGATATTATATATTAATAAGAGTATACATACAACATTATCTAGGAAAATTTCGATTTCGAATAGGCAGAAATTTGAAAATACCTATTTTGTATCACAACTTCTTCAGAAAATTGACCATATAAATGCCAAAAGGCACCAACCCACAAATTGGTTAAAAATGAGTTAAATATACCAATCGAGAGCTAATCAACCCTCTATTTTTTGCAGAAAAGACCCAGGCAGGCTACTTGGTATATACTAATAGGTTTCTACACATTCGTCCGCCCAATTGAGGTATATCGCAACAGCAGAAAAGAATTATGCTACTTGGTACTAGCTAACTGGTCAGATTTTTTTTTTGCGTAAAAGATCCAAGCGAGATGGACTTTTTTGTTTTTAATGAAGTACGCTAAAAGTATTTATCAAAACAGAGCCAAGATATCTGGTTCTTTTTGGCATTATATAATAAAAACAAACTGTATATCGCAAAGTGGAACCAATTTATGTGGTTCTTTTTGGCATTTATAATAAAAACAAACGGTATATTGCAAAAATGGAATCAATTTATGTGGTTGGTTTGCCTTTGGGGACCTATAGTGAGTCTTATTTCATTGGAAATAAGAGTTCTTTTTCTAAAAATAAAATCAAACATGTCTACGTTCTATGAAACAGAACGCCTAATAATAAATAAGTTCAGTTCAGTTCACTACCGCGACGAATGTGTCAGTTCACGACCGCGAAGTAAAGTAAATTGCTGTTTTCGACGTGGCTCAATGTACCTACTACGTAGTGATCGCGACATATCATCAGAGTGTAGTTCGACGTCGTCGTCCAAGCAGGTTCCTACGCCGCGCCGCCTAACGTAACCATTGAAGATAGAATAGAATAGAATAGAATATTTATTTGTATAACATATACAAGTCACAAACTAACATTCACACATTTTAAAATTTTTCTATTTAGAAAATAAAATAATATGAAACATAATAAATGAATCCTATTAAAATTAAAATTATTAATAATAGAAATCCGATATAAAAGTCACACGTGCCTCCTGGGTGGTGCCAAATGAACAGCAATCAGCGTGTGGGAGATCTTCGGATCGGCTGGGTTCGCCACCACACCCCGGGAGAAACAATTACACCGGTATAACAGTTCGCTGTGTTCCGGTGTACTTCCCGGGGACCCAGTAGCAGGTGGGGTTGGCTGTGGTGAGGAGTAGGCCAGTGATCCCGACGCGGATTCGCTGTTCAGAGGTGACGCATCGACACGGTTGACAGGGAGACCCGGTTAAACGGTTATTCCGCTGGCCGCCCGCCGGGTAGTACAGGAGCCCAATCGCGTCTAACCAACGCGAGAGGCTGCCCCGGTCAACCGGCGCATAATCCCGGAGTGGTCCGTCGTGCCGGTTGGTGACCGGAGTAGGGGTTCCGGCGGCCACTTCCGGGGGGGACCGGGGGCCTTTCCGTCTTCCGTGTCGGCGCAACACTAACCTGAGTAATAAGCGATGAAGCTAGGGTCCACGCTTTGCCCGTGAATCACCACAGCCACCCTTTCATGCTCTTTCCCTCCCTCTTACAAAAATCATGGCAGCGAAAAAAAAGGAAATAAAGGTTCAATCAGCGGTGCACACCCTTACACCACTATTTAGCGTTGACTCGACCAACGTGCGGGGGTTGCATACCAATTTGAATGCCGTCCATCACCACCTGGAGACGAAGAAGCCGGCCTTGCTTTTCCTGACGGAATCACAAATATATCGACCTGCACTACCCCGGCTACACCCTGGAAGAAGCCTTCCGGTCGCGAGCCGGGGTTTGCTTGTTTGTCAGGGCAGATATTTGCTGTCGTCGCCTGCGCTGCCTTGAGGACTCCGAGCTATCAGTACTTTGGGTCCACGAGGATCTGGGAACGGTCTCGCGGGTGTACGCCTGTCTGTACAGGTCGCACTCTGGTGATGCAGAGACAGCTCGGTTATTTGAGTACCTGAGTGGAGCGGCAGACAAAGTCCAAGAGCGGTTCCCTACCGCGGATTTGGTTCTTCTTGGAGACTTCAATGCCCATCACGAGGCATGGCTAGGCTCCAGGAGAACTGACTTTGCGGGGAGAGCCGCCTACGACTTCGCCCTGACGCATGACCTGTCTCAACTGGTAGACCAGCCCACCAGGCTGCCAGATATAGACGGTCATGAACCCTCTCTGCTGGATCTTCTGCTGACAACGAACCCCACTGGATATAAGGTCGCAGTGAGAGCCCCGCTGGGTTCCTCTGATCATTGTTTAGTGTGGTCCACGGTGCCATCTTCGCCTCCTCAGTCCCGTACTGGAGGAACGCGTCGAATTTGGCACTACGCGTCAGCAGATTGGGATGGGATGCGAGAACACTTCGCATCCTACCCTTGGAGAGAGATCTGCTTCAGTTCGGGCGATCCGTCGCAATGCGCTAATACCGTTGCCGAGGTGGTTCTGGGGGCAATGGAAATGTTTATTCGCAGCGCCTCTGTCTACCTCGGTGGTAAAAGCCAACCATGGTACAGCCGCGACTGTGCTGATGCTGTCGCAGCTAAATGCGCAGCTTATCGGGCATGGTCGCGCGCTCGTGCCGGACGTGATCCGAACGCATCCTAACTGAAGAAGGAATACAACCGCCTCTCCAGATCCTGCAAAAAGGTTATTGCCAGGGCCAAATTTGACCACATCGGCAGAATCGGCGATAGACTGAACCAGCACCCAACTGGGAGCCGTGAGTTCTGGTCTCTCGCTAAATATGTCGAGTCAAATTTCTGCCGCTCCTCTCTTCCACCTCTGCAGTGTCCTGGAGGCTCACTTGTCCACTCCGCAAAGAAGAAAGCCGACTTACTGGTATCTCTCTTTGCGGGGAACTCCAACCTGGACGATGGGGGTGCCACTCCCCCATCCATACCTAGGTGTGAGAACTCCATGTCGGAAGTGCAGTTTCGACAACGGACTGTACGGGCGGAACTTTTCTCCCTAGACGTCAGGAAGGCGAGTGGGCCGGATAGGATTCCTGCATTGGTGTTAAAAAGGTGTGCTCCCGAGCTGGCCCCAGTGCTGACGCGCCTATTCCGTCTCTCCTACTCCAATTGCCGTGTGCCGGCGGCCTGGAAATCTGCGTTTTTGCAAGCGGTCCCTAAAAAGGGTGACCGCTCAAACCCGTCAAACTACCGACCTATAGCGATTACCTCCCTTTTCTGTAAGGTGATGGAGCGCATTATCAATACGCAGCTCATGAAGTACCTGGAGACGAATGACCTCATCAGCGATCGGCAATACGGCTTCCGGCCAAAACGATCTGCTGGTGATCTCCTAGCGTACGTCACTCACCTTTGGGGGGAATCGCTTGACGGTCATGGTGAATTGATGCTACCTATTTTAATTTTGAATTTTAATTTATTTTAATTTATTTTAATTTTATTTTAATTTTATATTTTTTTATATTGACATAATTGAATTTTTAACCTTTAACAATTCTATTGATGCGAAGTATTTTAATTTAGCTCTAGTTTTAATTGCCTTTCATGCACAAAACAGTTTTTTTTTTCTCTGTATTCTTATAATTTTTAGTTATGTACCTATATTATTGCTAATTATTAGTCCCTTACCATGGCTAGACCCAGACAGTTTCAATTGTAAATTTGGTAAACTAAAATGTGACGAACTCAAGTGTACCGATGGTACCTAAGATGGAAATGAATAAATGAAAAATGAAATGAAAAATACGTGGCAATTGGCCTTGATATTGCCAAGGCATTTGATCGGCTTTGGCACAAGTCGCTCTTGGGCAAATTGCCGGCTTACGGACTTCCTTCTGGCCTCTGTGACTGGGTCGCCGACTTCCTACATGGGCGTAGCATTCAGGTCCTAGTGGACGGTTGCTCGTCGGACGCCATGTCAGTGAACGCCGGCGTACCACAAGGATCTGTGTTGTCACCCACGCTGTTTCTTCTGCATATCAATGATATGCTGTCTCTGGGCAACATACATTGTTATGCGGATGACAGTACGGCACACGGATCCTACACCAGTCACCCTTCAGCCAGTCGGGATATTGTGGATGAGAAGAGGCGAAGACTTGTGTCTGAGCTCGAACACACACTCGGCTCTATTTCCGAATGGGGCCGTAGCAATTTGGTCGAGTTCAACGCTTCCAAGACACAAGTTTGCGCGTTAAGTGCGAAGAGAGCGGCGTTCACACCGGCTCCTTCATTCCAAGGCACGTCGCTTAAATTAAGCGAACACCTCGGGGTCCTCGGAGTCGAACTGTCGCACGACTTGAACTTTCGTCGCCATATCGAGGGGAAGGCCAAGCTGGCTTCTAAAAAGCTGGGCGTACTCAATAAGGTGCGACGGTACTTCACGCCGGACCAAAGGCTGCTTTTGTATAAATCGCAGATCAGGTCCTGCTTGGAGTACTGCTCGCACCTGTGGGATGGCTCTGCCAAATACCAGCTTGCGCCTCTGGACTCGATCCAGCGTCGAGCCGTGCGACTAGTGGGTGACCCCGCAGTGTCCCGCGATCTAAAACCACTGCAACACCGTAGGGATGTCGGCTCTCTAAGTGTGTTCTATCGCTTATTCCATGGGGAGTACTCGGAGGAGCTGTTTAACGCAATCCCGCCGTCCCCTTTCCATCTCCGCACCACATGAACTGGGCAGGGATTGCATCCCTATACGCTGGACTTACCGCGGATGCGTACTAATCGATTCTGCAGATCATTCCTCTACAGAACCGGTAAACTCTGGAATGCTCTCCCTGCTCATATATTTCCCCCCAAGTACAGTCTCGGGTCCTTAAAGAGGGGCGTGAATGGGCACATGTCAGGCCGGCATGGCATTCGCAACCCCCGCATACGACCGAATGTCCATGGGCGTCGTTAGACACCTTATGGGTGGCTAGGCGCCATATGTCGCGCTTTCAATAAAAAAAAATAAAAAAAAACGTTCCTCCATTCTCTTCGCCTCAAGACTCTACCTGAAGCGGTCTTCATGCAAGAAGCACACAGCGCCTCCTGGCGGAAAGGAGAAGAGTCCGGTTGCCTAGGCGACGGACTGTTGTGATCTGACACGTCCGAAAATACAAGCGGGAGCGGGCGGTTTTGTTCAAACATTTTGCTCTGGAAAAGATAAAATCCACCCTGATCGAGCGCGGCGCGGGCTCTCAGGGCTTGTTGCGACCTAATACGGCATAAGTATAGTGAGTGTAGTTTCCGAAGTGTGTGCGTAGCTGGGCCCAGCAGATCCTCGGACACCGGGACGTTTCCGTGCCGATCGACGACCACCACCTGAAGGACCGAGCTATCGAAGGTGCGGCTGCGGGCGGAGACATCAACATCCAGGTAGGAGGTACCACACCACCACACACTTTGCGCTACACCTCGAAGCTAGTCCGACGAATCCCGACGCTGCTCAGAAGGAGTCCAACATTTCCCTGTGTTCCCCCGACGCCATCCAGACGCAGTCCGACATCTACGTGAGCTCGGAAGCTAGTCCGACGAATCCCGAAGATGCTCAGAAGGAGTCCAACATTGCCCTGCGTTCCCACGACGCCATTCAGACGGAGTCCGACATCTAAGTGAGCTCGGAAGCTAGTCCGACGAATCCCGACGCTGCTAAGAAAGAGCCCGACACTGCCCTGGGGTTCCCCGACACAATACAGACGGAGCCCGACATCCAAGTAAGCCTCAAAGCTAGTCCGACGAATCCCGACGCTGCTCAGAAGGAGTCCGACACTGCCCTGCGTTCCCCCGACGCCACCCAGACGCAGTCCGACATCTAAGCGAGCTCTGAAACCAGTCTGACGAATCCCGACGCTGCTCAGAAGGAGTCCGACACTGCCCTGCGTTCCCCCGACGCCATCCAGACGCAGTCCGACATCTAAGCGAGCTCCGAAACCAGCCCGACGAATCCCGACGCGGCTCAGAAGGAGTACGACACTGCCCCTGCGTTCCCCCGACGCCATCCAGACGCGGTCTGACATCTAAGCGAGCCTCGAAGCCAGTCCGACGAATCCCGACGCAGCTCGGAAGGAGCCCGACACTGCCCAACGTCCCCCGACGCCATCCCGATGGAGCCCGATACTGCCCTGCGTTCCCCGACGCCATCCAGACGGAGCCCGACACCTAAGCGAATTTCCGAAGTCAGTCAGACGGATCCAGACGCTACGCCAAACTAATCCTATCACGAAGCGCAAAATAAGATCTGAACTGACTGATAGATAACAGTAGACAACACCCGTCGCCGCCGCGTAAACCAGCCTCGGGGAAACTTGTAAAAGTCCCAATCGTCTCTTATTTACCCTATTTCACCCCTTATGAAACTATCAAACCCAGAATATGAGTACCGCTGCGGTGACGGCGTGATATTGCATGTGCACAGTCGCACCCCCACCCAACTACAGTCCACCCACTAACACCACGGGGTGAGAACGACTGTTGCGTACAGCGGCCCCATTCGGAAATACGGATTATTCGAGCACTTGAGTAGAGCGGCAGATGAAGTGCAAGAGCGGTTTCCCTCCGCGGATATGGTTCTGCTTGGAGATTTTAATGCCCACCACGAGGTGTGGCTGGGCTCCGGGAGAACTGACTTCGCGGGGAGAGCCGCCTACGACTTCGCCCTGACGCATGACCTGTCTCAACTGGTAGATAAACCTACCAGAGTGCCAGATATAGACGGTCATGTACCCTCTCTGCTGGATCTTCTGCTGACGACGAACCCTGCTGGATACAAAGTCACAGTGAGCGCTCCTCTTGGCTCCTCTGACCACTGTCTAGTGGGGTCCACGGTGCCATTTTCGCCTCCTCAGTCCCGTACTGGAGGATTGCGTCGAATTTGGCACTACGCGTCGGCAGATTGGGATGGGATGCGAGAATACATCGCATCCTACCCATGGAGAGAGCTATGCTTCAGTTCGGATGATCCGTCGGAATGCGCCAATGCCGTAGCCGAGGTGGTTCTGGGGGGTATGGAAATGTTCATTCCCAGCGCCCTCGTCCGCCTCGGTGGTAAAAGCCAGCCCTGGTACAGCCGCGACTGTGCTGAAGCTGTCGCAGCTAATGGCGCAGCTTATCGTGCATGGTCGTGCGCTCGTGCCAGACGTGATCCTAATGTATCCGAACTGAAGAAAGAATACAATCGCCTCTCCAGATCCTGCAAGAGGACTATTACCAGGGCCAAATTCGAGCATATCGGCAGAGTTGGCGATAGGCTGAACCAGCACCCAACTGGGAGCCGTGAGTTTTGGTCTCTCGCCAAATCTGTCGAATCGAATTTTTGCCGCTCCTCACTTCCACCACTGCAGTGTCCTGGGGGCTCACTAGC
Source organism: Nematopogon swammerdamellus (assembly GCA_946902875.1). NCBI lineage: Eukaryota > Metazoa > Arthropoda > Insecta > Lepidoptera > Adelidae > Nematopogon > Nematopogon swammerdamellus. Next base: position 11,682,559 of record OX336349.1, read on the forward strand.
CCCCTCCGCAAAGGAGAAAGCCGATTTATTGGTGTCTCTCTTTGCGGGGAACTCCAACCTGGACGATGGGGGTGCCATCCCTCCATCCATAACTAGGTGTGAGAACTCCATGCCGGAAGTACAGTTCCGACAACGAACTGTGCGGGCGGAGCTTCTCTCCCTAGACACCAGGAAGGCGAGTGGGCCGGATAGGATTCCTGCATTGGTGCTGAAACGGTGTACTCCCGAGCTGGCTCCAGTGCTTACGCGCCTTTTCCGCCTCTCTTACTCTACTTCCCGTGTGCCGGCGGCCTGGAAATCTGCATTTGTTCAAGCGGTCCCCAAAAAGGGCGACCGCTCAAACCCTTCGAACTACCGACCTATAGCGATTACCTCCCTACTCTGCAAGGTGATGGAGCGCATTATCAATGCCCAGCTCATGGCGTACCTGGAGACAAATAACCTCATCAGCGATCGGCAATATGGCTTTCGGCCAAACCGATCCGCTGGTGATCTCCTAGCGTACGTCACTCACCTTTGGGGGGAATCGCTTGAAGGACATGGTGAATCCTTGGCAATTGGCCTAGATATTGCCAAGGCATTCGACAGGGTTTGGCACAAATCGCTCCTGGGCAAGCTTCCGGCGTACGGACTTCCTTCTGGCCTCTGCGACTGGGTCGCCGACTTCCTACATGGGCGTAGCATACAGGTCCTAGTGGACGGTTGCTCGTCGGATGCCATGTCAGTGAATGCCGGCGTACCGCAGGGATCTGTGCTGTCACCCACACTGTTTCTTCTGCATATCAATGACATGCTGCCACTCGGCAACATTCATTGTTATGCGGATGACAGTACAGCACACGGATCCTATACCAGTCACCCTTCAGCCAGACGAGAGGTTGTGGATGAAAAGAGGCGAAGACTTGTGCTTGCGCGTTCAGTGCGAAGAGAGCGGCGTTCTCACCAGATCCTTGCTTCCAAGACACGTCGCTTAAATTAAGCGACCACCTCGGGGTCCTCGGAGTCGAACTGTCGCACGACCTAAACTACCGGCGCCATATCGAGGGCAAGGCCAAGCTGGCCTCAAAAAAGCTAGGCATACTCAATAAGGTTCGACGGTACTTCACGCCGGACCAAAGGCTGCTTTTGTATAAATCGCAGATAAGGTCCTGCCTGGAGTACTGCTCGCACCTGTGGGATGGCTCAGCCAAATACCAGCTTGCGCCTTTGGACTCGATCCAGCGTCGAGCCGTGCGACTAGTGGATGACCCCGACGTGTCCCGTGATCTAGAACCGCTGCAACTTCGTAGGGATGTCGGCGCCCTAAGCGTGTTCTATCGCTTATTCCACGGGGAGTGCTCGGAGGAGCTGTTTAACGCGATTCCGCCGTCCCCTTTCCACCTCCGTACAACGCGCACTGGGCAGGGATTACATCCCTATACGCTGGACTTACCGCGGATGCGTACAAATCGGTTCTGCAGATCCTTCCTCCACAGAACCGGTAAACTCAGGAACGCTCTACTTGCCCACATATTTCCCCCCAAGTATAGTCTCGGGTCCTTCAAGAGAAGCGTGAATGGGCACCTGTCAGGCCGGCATGGCATTCGCAGCCCCCGCATACGTCCGAATGTCCATGGGCGTCGCTAGACACCTTATGGGTGACTCGGCGCCACATGTCGCGCTTAGTATAAAAAAAAAAAAAATAAAAATAAAAAAATTGACCGAAGCGTTTGTTTGAGATCAGACACAAGTCTTCGCCTCTTCATCCACAACATCCCGTCTGACTGAAGGGTCACTGGTATAGGATCCATGTGCTGTACTGTCATCCGCATAACAATTTATGTTGCCGAGTGGCAGCATGTCATTGATATGCAGAAGAAACAGTGTTGGTGACAAGACAACACAGATCCCTGCGGTACGCCGGCATTCACTGACAGGGCGTCCGAAGAGCAACCGTCCACTAGGACCTGAATGCTACGCCCATGTAGGAAGTCGGCGACCCAGTCGCAGAGGCCAGAAGGAAGTCCGTACGACGGAAGCTAGCCCAGAAGCGATTTGTGCCAAACCCATTCGAATGCCTTGGCAATATCGAGACCAATTCACACCGTTTCAGCACCAATGCATGAATCATATCCGGCCCACTCGCCTTCCTGGTGTCTAGGGAGATAAGCTCCGCCCGCACAGTTCGTTGTCGGAACTGTACTTCCGGCATGGAGTTCTCACACCTAGTTATGGATGGGGGGATGGCACCCCATCGTCCAGGGTGGAGTTCTACGCAAAGAGAGCATTTACATTTGCGGAGTGGGCAAGTGAGCCCCCAGGACACTGTAGAGGTGGAAGGGAGGAGCGGTAGAAAATCGATACGACAGATTTGGCGAGAGACCAAAACTCACGGCTCCCAGTTGGGTGCTGGTTCAGCCTATCACCAACTCTGCCGATATGCTCGAATTTGGCCCTGACGATAGCCCTCTTGCAGGATCTGGAGAGGCGGTTGTATTCTTTCTTCAGTTCGGATACATTAGGATCGCGTCTGGTACGAGTGCACGACCATGCACGATAAGCTGCGCCATTAGCTGCGACAGCTTCACCACAGTCGCGGCTGTACCAGGCCTGGCTTTTACCACCGAGGCGCACGAGGGCGCTGGGAATGAACATCTCCATTCCCCCCAGAACCACCTCGGCTACGGCATTGGCGCATTCTGCCGGAATGCGCCAATGCCGTAGCCAAGGTGTAGATCATCCGAGGTGTAGATCATCCGAACTGAAGCATAGCTCTCTCCATGGGTAGGATGTGATGTATTCTCGCATCCCGTCCCAATCCGCTGACACGTAGTGCCAAATTGGACGCATTCCTCCAGTACGAGACTAAGGAGGCAAAAATGGCACCGTGGACCCCACTAAACAGTGGTCAGAGAAGCCAAGAGGAGTGCTCACTGTGACTTTGTATCCAGCAGGGTTCGTCGTCAGCAGAAGATCCAGCAGAGAGGGTGCATGACCGTCCATGTCTGGCACTTTGGTAGGTTGGTCTATCAGTTGAGGCAAGTCATGCGTCAGGGCGAAGTCGTAGGCGGCTCTCCCCTCGAAGTCAGTTCTCCCGGAGCCCAGCCACTCCTCGTGATGGGCATTAAAATCCCCAAGCAGAACCATATCCGCGGATATATATATATATATAGGGAAACTACATGCACTTCATCTGCCGCTCTACTCAAGTGCTCGAACAATCGAGCTGTCCCCGCGTCGTCTGAGTGCGACCTGTAGATACTTACAGGCGGACACACGCGACTCCGTCCCCAAGGGAACCGATTGTGATGATTCTTTTTTTATTTGAAAGCTGGTGCTTTCCGCGTGGTCCCATTTCAATTTCATCAAGATCGGATTGGAAAGCGAGGCGGATTCGCGAAGCCAAAAGCCGAGCGATTCCGCCGAGTACATTAATAGCAAAAAATTACTAAAAAAACTGAAATAAAAAACTATTAAAAAATATATAAAAACCGCCTTCAAAAATGTATGAAATAAAAAAAATCGAACCCTAGAGTTGAAGGCGGTGCAAGCAAAAATAACCGACCGCCTTCAACTCTAGGGTTCGATTTTTTTTTATTTCATACATTTTTGAAGGCGGTTTTTAATTTTTTAAATCGTTTCTTTACAAAAATGTATACACTTTATTTACATACAGACTGTACGTGCATGAAATATGTTTAATAAGTTGTTTCGACATACTGTCATACAAATTAAATAACAGAACGAAAGTTAAATTTTAAAAGTTCCTAATACTATATAGATAGGCCCTACATTTTCGTTCCATAGGCGGCAGGACGGCGCGGCGGAGCGGCGTTGTAGTGGGACGACAGAGGTGGCGGGCGGAATAGCGAGCCGCGAGCATCGACGACGCTCGCGTGTCGTCTCGTCGGTCGCGGTGCGGGACGATGAGCTGCTGGCGCGCGGGCGGGCGGGCTTATTCTTCCCCACTCCCGCAGCCCTCCCGCACCCCGAGTTCAGTGTAGTGCGAGCGCGCGCTTTTTAAACGTTGTTTTATTATATTGCGATACTCGAAACTACACAATTATATTATATTTTCATGTTCTTTGTCTAATAAGTTAATAAAAACAGACGAAGCAATTTTTCACAGTGCTTGGGTTATTGCCAAAAATATGTAAAGGTGTGATCGATAAGGAAAATTTCCTAGATAATTATGAAAAGCGATATATTTAAAGAAATTAGGAGATGAAAAAAAATAAAAATTGACAGAGTAATTTTTATAGGTATTTTCAAATTTCTGCCTGTTCGAAATCGAAATTTTCCTAGATAATGTTATATATATACTCTTATTAATATATAATATCATATTCCGAAAGAATTTTGGACAGAGCAATTTTTCACAGCGAATTATTGCCGAAAATCTGTAAAGGTGTGATCGATAAGGAAAATTTCCTAGATACTTGTCTAAAGCGATATATATAAATAAATTAAGACATATAATAAAATAAAAATTGACAGAGCAATTTTTCTGAAGAAGTTGTGATACAAAATAGGTATTTTCAAATTTCTGCCTATTCGAAATCGAAATTTTCATAGATAATGTTATATATATACTCTTATTAATATATAATATCATATACGGAAGGAACTTCGGACGGAGCAATTTTTCACCAGCAGTTATAAGCGATTTTCATCTTTAGGTATAAATACCTAACTTCCAAACATAAAAAATCCTAGATAATTTGTCAAACGTGTATTTTAAACCCTACTTTATCACACTGCAAAGATTCAGCGACAGAGGAATTACGTCGAGTGGAAATGCTTTATTGATTGGAGTAGCAGCTGTGACGGACGGCACTATGCGGGTTTTCTCCCCAAACAGAGATTATTAATGTATTTGTGGGGTCCTCCACCTGAAAGCCTTTTTAGATCCTGCGGTGCCTCGAACCTGCGCATCCTACTCCTTTCGTGCATACTTATCTTCGATATCGATATCTTAAACTTATCGGCAAGTGGTATGAGATGGATGAGTGATGTTTTGGTGGTTTAAAAAAAAATAACCAGGGTTAATTAACCCTAACCTAATGTTGAGGCGGTGCATGTCGTTTTTGTTACGTTTGAATTTCCGAAAATAAAGCTTTCTTAGGTGGTTATAACGGGCAGGGCTATACGAAGGTACGCCAAACATAGATTATTAACTAAAAACTCGTAGGTTTGCCAAACAAAAATTAGTGAATAAGAACTGGGAGTGTCCTAATTGATTTCCTGCGAATAGATCTACCAGGCGGGACAGTGCTATTCGCAGTATGAGGTATTCAGGTAGGCACGAACTGCACTATGCGAGTTGGTTTAAAAAAAAAACCAGGGTTAAATTACAGAAGATGCGTCGCTACGCGACTCATCTTCTGTAATTTAACCCTAACCTAATATTGAGGCGGCGCATGTCGTTTTTGTTACGTTTCGTTGAAAACTCTCATAGTGCAGTTTGGATACCTGCATGCAGGTTTACAGGACATGCCCGATCGGACAGTGTTCGCACGCAGGTAAGAGGTATTCGTAGGTACGAACTGCACTATGCGAGTTGGTTTAAAAAAATAATAACCAGGGTTAAATTACAGAAGATGCGTCGCGCAGCGACGCATCTTCTGTAATCTCTAACCTAATGTTGAGGCGGGGCGGGCGCATGTCGTTTTTGTTACGTTTCGTTGAAAATTCCAATAGTGCAGTTTGCATACCTGCATGCAGGTATACCTGCGAATAGACACTTCCGGTTATAACATTATATAACATTTAAAAAAAAATTTGCTTAAAAAAAACAGAACAAAAAAATTTGAGGGGCACGAGGCACGAACACATGGTCGATATCGAAAAAATACACCAACCCTACACTCTTACCAATGAGCCACCAAATCACATAAACGACCAAACGAATATCGGCTTCAATTGGTTTGCTTTCGAGCCGAGTCAACCCGAGTGTTTCCGAAAGGAGTATGATGCGCAGGTTCGAGGCACCGCTCGATCTAAAAAGGCTTTCAGGTGCCGTACCGGTCCGAATATTTCCAAAGTCCACTAGGCGAGTTGCTCTGATTGGTCGTTCTAAGTTTTGCGGGAAAATTTAAATTTCGGAAGTATTTTCGAAAATAAAGTTTTTTAGGTGGTTATAAAAAAATAACCTTAACCTAATTGTAACACCCTAACATAACTTAACAAAAAAAAGGAAGAAATATAAATTTCGGAAGTATTTTCGAAAATAAAGTTTTTTTAAGTGGTTATAAAAAATAACCTTAACCTAATTTACACTATACCACTGAGCCACCAAATCACATAAACGACCTAACGAATATCGGATTCACTAGGTTCGCTGGGAGTGCCGGAGGAGGAGCCAGACGAAATTTAAATTTTCCGCCAAACTGGCATCAACGAATCAGCATAATTCGCCTAGTGGACTTTGGATATATGCTACCGGTCCAACGCTCCATCGTTATCACTGCCGCCATAGCCTCCTTCACATTTCGCATGCTCCCGCAGATTGCGCGCGTCGATCGAGATAACTCCCTGCTTTCCCGCGTCAACCGTTCCCGCGCAATTCAAATTTGGAATGTGAACTTTCTCGCTGGACAAGGACACACTGTCACTGTACAACAGGACCTATTTAGTATTCTTTGACACTGTACTAAGTTGATTATTCCAATTCTTTCTAGTTATTTGACTTCTCATTCTATCTTACATAAATACCTCGCTTACGTCACAGCCTTACGTAGGTGTACTATTTGAAGGTGTACTTTTTGCAGTCTTAAATTTTTTTTGTCTCCTTTTATTTATTTGTTGAGTAGTTTCATGTTCACTTCTGATATTATGTTCGGCAGAACACTGGTCCCTTTCATCACGCCTGTGCTCGCAGTGCTAAATTTCAAAGATCTGTCTGTGGGTTCAATCCAACCATCGTGATCCAACATTTTAAGTCAATGGTTCAATCATAGTCTGTGGTACTTACTCGTAACCGCAACAAAACATAGTGATAATATTATCTCTTTGACCGCAACCGCTAAATTACAATACACTTACTCTACTCTTCAATACAATTTTATTACTCTTTGCCGCAACCCTTTTCACTGATTTTTTTTTATGGAACTCACTTTTATATCTCACTCTAACTACTAAACCGGTGATTTCAGCCCATAAAAGCTTGGTGCCGAGGTGAACTACTTAGTTGCCAGGATGGACGGAGAACACGAACTATCTAACTCGCTCGAACTATCTAAGATCGACGCTAAGCTCATATATGGAGAGAGCTTCGAAAACGTCACTGGAAGCATCCTACAGAATATGGATAGGTAGAGAGAGGGAGATCGATAGCGGGACTGGTGGTTTCCCTGCGTCCTAGTCAACGCAGACTAGCTGACGAGGGCTTGATGCGAGTCGAAACGTGAAGCATGCGCGGGAAATTTAGAGTGCCCCCCGCTAGTCCCCACCTCGATTAATACCCTCCTCTACTGCCGATGAGCCCGGATATGTTCGGTGAAGCCATCGCAAGCTTAGATCCACACCTTCCCGTCCTTCTAGTTTCTCCGTCCGACATTTCATTCTGTTTTATTCAGTGAAGTGAAGTGGTATCAATCCGGTCTGGTTGAACCCTACCACCTAAAAGGTGAGGGAAGGAACCTACAGTTTTTACTTGGAATCCGAACCATGGCCAGCCCCTCACCTATCCAAAGTTTAACCGCACCCGGTGTCACAGATTACTAATAGTTACTTCGTAACAATGTTCGTTACAGATAAATCACTTCATATAAAAAGTTCCATACCTTCGGCTTTAATAGCCTACTGTTTTACGTCGCCAATCGCTGCGTGCGAAAATGTACCTAAACGATCGAGTGTAAAGTGATTATTGCTTTGCAGCTGCGCGCAGTTGCGTGGACGAATTTCCACTGAATTAGATCGCCGGCGGTCCACCGGGCTGTAGGTAGTTAGCGCGCGCAAGTACATAGAGTGTGTGAGGCCTGCCGGTGTGCTTAGCTTTGGCGATCTAACGTCGATGCATAGCACCACCGAGCTGCCGAGGCTGACTTGTTGCAAGGATTTATTTTTAATTCCTTTCATATTTTTTTTCAAGATCAACTAGTTTGACTCAACCGCCACCAATATAGATTTTCAGACTAGTGCAATTCCAAAATGAAGGGTTACCTATTATAATATTTATTGAAATGCTAGGGAAAATAAACAAATAAATAAAACAATATAAAAATATATTTGAAAGTGAACTCTGTACAATGAAAATGTTTGATTGCTTTTTGGAATGTTTTATACTTGATGTATTTCCACATTCACAACTTGGACTCAGTGAGCCAGTTGAACGTCTGTGGCTTCCTGCTGGAGGAGGGGTTGATGGGTACGTTAATGATGGTGGGCCGGTCGGTGAGCTTCAGTGCCTGCTGCACGGCTATTTTAATCTCTGGCACCGTGCGCGCCAGAAAACCACTCTCATTAAACATTCCCATCATTTTCTCATACTGAACCTCAGCTGTCAATGCAGATGGAGGAGTTCTGAAACAAATTTTTATTACTTTATAATTTTATGTGTGGTGCCTGGCACTTAAAAAATTATAGTGCCAAGTTTTTATGAAAGCCTGCATGGATGGCTGAGCTGAGGGACCAATTGTGCAGTCGACCAATTGGTCCCTCAGCTCCAGAATCAAGAGCCAAATACCTACACCTCGCCTCACGAATTCATGCTCTGATGTGCCATGCCAGCAGATTTGATCAGATGGACTGTTACGGGGCCTATCTAAACCTGGTGTGAAGGCTTCAGAGAAGTTAAATGATTCAGGAAACACACTCTCCAGAACACAGTTCCACGTCCTAGTGGTGCGACAAAGGAATAATTTTAAGAAATAATATCTGTGTGAGGCCGGTACTTAAAAATAATAGCCCCACTGCGTCTCTCCCCGTGCATGTCGTAAAAGGCGACTAAGAGATAAGGACGAGATGCTGTGCTAAAGGGCGACATGCTTGCCACCTCTCACCTTGGCACGGTCCTTCCACCGAGTCGTGCAGCAGGTGGGTCTTCGTGCCTTACTTGCTGCTTGATAGTTATCTTGTCCGAATACTTTGCTAAACATGGTGGTCAATGCTGTGTTGCAATTTTCCAGAGTTCTTGCAGCTCAACACCGATTACTCTGCTTACCCTGATTGTCGGGATACAGCGTGTGTGGTATGTAGGCATGTAGGTAAACAATATCAACAACAAAATGGTGCTGAGATAGGATGGTAGGCAGGGAATAATGGCCGTGCTGAAGGGCGAAAGAATAGCCACCTCTTATCTCAGCATAGTCCTTCCATCTAGTCATGCAGTCTTCATGCCTTACTTGCTGTTTGATCTATCTTCTAATAATACTTTCATAGGATACACACCATTGTGCTGTAATTTACCTGAGTGTTTGCAGTACAACACCGATTAATCTGCTTGCGCCGATTTTCAGGATACAGCAAGTGAGGTATGCATGTACGTAATTTATACAATAAGATTAAATCGCAAGAAGCTAAATTACATTAAAATTGTACATTTATAACTTGAAAATTATACATACACTTTTGCTACATCACCAGCGGATTGGATATCTGCCAATGTTTCCTTGTCGAAACCTCCATAGATGCCATTGTTGTTTACAATTATAATGATAATGGGCAACTTGTACCGGAACATCGTTTCGATCTCCATTCCTGTCAAATTACAAAAAATAATAATATATAATATACATATTATAAATATTGGGTATAATAAAATGGGTTTACTAATGAGCAATCTCCATGCAAGACTTGAATCCATACCTACTGATAAATGTCCGCAAGATAGATGACAGTATAAAAAGGAAACAAAAAAAAAACAGCTTCATATGTTCAGAAAGTTGCTGTGACTTTAGAGCTGTGATTTCAGACTAAGTTTACCTGAGAACCCGAAGGCAGAGTCTCCCTCAACACAGATGACTCTCTTGCCGGGCGCGTGGTCTCGGCACCACATGGCCGCCGCGATCGCGAACCCTGGACCCACCTGCAACATTACGGTGTCATTGTAAGTCCATCAGGAGTAACTCTCATTCGTCGTACTCTCACGTAAGAAATAAAATAAAAAACTAAAACATATTTTTCATATTTGCATTATGTTTCAAAATGATGCTTCTTATATAGAAGAATTAAAGAAGAAAGAAGTTTAGGTAATTTTTTTTTTTTTGGTAGGCACTAAATTATGCAATAGTCTTCTATAGTACCGTGTGGGGCCGGTACTTAAAAAGAATAGCCCCACTGCATATCTCCCCGTGCATGTCTTAAAAGGCGACTAAGGGATAAGGACAAGATGTCGCGCTAAAGGGCGAAAGGCTAGCCACCTCTCACCTTGGCGCGGTCCTTCCACCTTGTCATGCAGCAGGTGGGTCTTCGTGCCTCACTTGCTGCTTGATAGTTATCTTGTCCGTATACTGTGCTGGACGTGGTGGTCGGTGTTGTGCTTTAATTTACCAGAGTACATAAGGGAGTGAAAGTTGGGTATGGCAGGCGAAGCATGATAGCAGGATAAATTATGTCGAAATGCGCGCGTTGAGAGGAGTATGTGTGGAATAGGAGGAGTATGTGTGTCTGTAGAATGGATGATAGGAGACTAATGAAAGAAATCTATGGAGCGAATGTTAGTGGAAAAGTCGGGAAGGGTCGCCCTAGACGCACGTACCTGGACCAGATCGGGCATGTGCTCGAAAAGGGTCAGGTGCGTAGTACCCGTAACCGACGAGCATGTAAGAAGAACATTATGAGAGTGGAAGAGGCGGCAAAAGTGTGTCAGGATCGTGGCGCGTGGGGGTTTGGTTGTTTGCGTGGGTTGGGTCCGTTGTCTTTGCCTGCCCCACTGGGAGGCAGGCAGGCGTGACGTTATGTATGTGTATGTATGTATGAACTTATAGCACAACACCGATTACTCTGCTTACCCTGATTGTCGGGATACAAAAGCGTGAGTTATGTATGTATGTATGTAGTCTTCTATAGCACTCATATAATAATTTATCATTGGATGGCCAGCCCGACTCACCAATTCTTAGAATGTATTACAAAATGTTTTATTTATTACAGTACCTAGACTTATGAATAATGAATATGTTAAAATTAAAAATGTTTGTTTACCTGACTATAGTGAAGCCAAAACAAGGAATGTGTTTAACCTGAATATTTGAACAACCTGGTTATTTAAAGAAAGGAATTGAAAATGGCGGCGTTCCTATTTACCTCTCGCTCACATAGTATTGCCATCTAAAGAAAATAAAGCAATTGTTCCAAGACAAAAATTTTAAAATAAAAAAATATACTATCCAAAAAATAATACTGTAAAATGCCGCCATTTTCAATCCCTTTCTTTAAATAACCAGGTTAGCTTAGGTTAGGTTACAACTAAAATAAATTATAAAAAATAAAACTAAAAATTGTATAAAACCCGACTACGAAATACGAAGAAAACAACAAGGAAAGTTGATCGAAATTACTACAGTATTTCGATCAACCGTCTCATTATTTCCTTCGTTTTTCGTAGTTAGGTTTTATAAAAAAAATATTTTCTAATCTTATACTTTTACTTCAATGTGTCAACATATATACAATACTTCAAGTGTCTTGTTCAGTGTGAACAATTTTTACTGTTCTGCTATGAGATCTCGTGGCATTTTCCACTTCAGTCTCATGATACCTTCCGCCATTGATTTTATAACCCTGTCGGGACAGATAGACCACTCCATATAAAAAATTTGGTAACGTTGTAAATCGTAAAACCAACAGGGGGCGTTAATAATTTTTCTTGATGTTGTCGTAAAACAAACAGGTGGCGTTAATGTTTGTTAATACTTCTACACTAAGGGCGCTATCTAGTTGAAATAAATGGAACATTTACCTTTAATTGTCACTAGGCTGTAGAATTACTGCTACTAGACAAGAGATGACGCTTTCATTTATATTTACAAAGATAATTATTTATGTAAATTCCAAAATTTTTAATTATATTTGGATAATAAAATTATGACAATTTACAATTAAACTAAAACTTCTTATCAAATTAAATAAAATAAAAAAATGTTTTGAAAATAATTTGGTATACGGAACAAAATATTATTATGATTGTAATTTCCTGTTTGTGCGCTTTTAATAGATAGATCCACAGAGCACGGAATACACCGGCGCACGCGCGCGCGGTATTCCGTGCTCTGTGGATAGAACGTATTTATTTAGTTGAACAGTTAAACAAATACTCGTCACTCTTCATTCTAATAATGTCAGCATTGTATGTAAAAAAAAAGTATGAAAACTGCCTTCAAAAATTTATGAAATTAAAAAAAATCGAACCCTAGAGTTGTAGGCGGTGCTAAAGAAGGCTACACAAATCACAGAGGATATCATCCACGCATGTTTTCTTTCATGTATCATTTTTGCTTGCTTTAGCACCGCCTTCAACTCTAGGGTTCGATTTTTTTTTATTTCATAAATTTTTGAAGGCCTTTTTTGATATATTTTTTTAAATAGTTTTTTATTTCACAGTTTTTTTTTTGTAATTTTTTGCTATTAATGTATTCGGCGGAATCGCTCGACCTTCGGCCTCGCGATTCCGCCTCGCTTTCCAATCTGATCTCGAACAAATTAAAATGGAACCATCTCATGGTTATCCCCTTTCAAACAAAAAAAAGAATTTTCAAAATCGGCCCACAATAATTGACGGAGTAACCCGTAACAAACATCCAAAAAAAGAAAACATACCGTCGAATTGAGAATCTCCTAGGTCTAAAGTAAATTGCTCGTGAAGACAAATGCAACGAGCCCAAACACGATGGGCTTATCATGTGTAGTTTAGGAGTTCCTATGGCCACCTTCCGTCTCCATCATCAGACCAGCTCGATGGTACTCGTACTCGTATTATAATATATTAAGCGCATCTGGCCGGTCGGAAAAGATTTCAAATTTAGAATATTCATGAAACAAGAGTCCGAATATGAATGACAATATCGATTCATGTATTTCAATATAATGACAGAAAATTTCAAAATATTAGGTATTAGGCAATTAGGTACCTATTTAATACTTTTTAGTTCTAGTTAATTTTTTTTTTAAGTCGGTTTTATATTTTTTAAAACAGTTTTTATTTCATTCTTTTTAGTAATATTACATAAAAAACAATAATCGAAATCGAATAATCAAAATCGGTTGAAGTGGTACAGAATTATTCGCCATGTGTCAAACTGTAAATTGCTGAAAAAGTCCACATCACAAAAGTTTTGCTGGAGGTAACCACACACCAATAGCATTTTGTTGATTTTTCATAAACCGCTGAATTAATTTCGATAAAATTTAAATGGGAGCACCTCTGAAGTATGACCTACCAAACAAAAAAAGAATTTTCAAAATCAGCCCACAATTAACACGTTGAACACCATACGACCCACCGGTGGGCCTAGCGTACTTTTCCGTTCGGGCCAAGCCAAACTCATTATATCCGTAATTTTCATCAACTTGAGATTTTCATCACAAAGTTTATAAAATGCGGTAATTTGTAAGGAAAATAAAAATTTGCGACTTTTACCGTTTAATTTTCGAGATATAGCAAAAGGCTCACGGGTGGATCGTGTGGCCTCCTATGAAGGATTTGTAATTTTCTGTTGGCTGGGGCCGCCGGGTCACGCCGCGGCCCACCCCTTGCGCGCGCGCCGCGAACGCAGCGCTCAATCCCGGTCCGGCTGCGTCGACAATTGAGGATGTTTTACGCTTTTCTCGCCAAAAATGGATTATTTTGAAGATTTCGAGTTAACACAAGAAGCGCTAACGCAGTTAGAAAACATCGAGATAGATTTTCTGAACCGTAGTTTCGGAATAGATTCTATGAAGACGTAGTTCAACCAACGAAAAGAAGATGCTGTCGAATTCTTTTGTCGGAGAGTGAGGATAGCGACAATGAAATGCGTATAGTAAGACGGAAGAGAATGAAACACACTCTGGAAAGGAAAGAGGGATTGGCCAGAAAAGTGAGAAGAACATGTCACCAATGTTATGCAAAGAACGTACCAATAATGGGTAGCAAACAGGCTAAAACCAAGTCGAAAAACTTATTGCCAAAGCAGCCCAACTAAACCATTCCTTTGTTTGCCTTGTTTTAACAAGACTCACGGATAATTCTTTATTGTTTATGGTTGAGAGCCAAAGGGTTAAGATGATTGATTATTTTAAATACTGAAGTGTCATAATGTTGTGATTGTTCAATTTCATAAATATTTTCTTTTGTTCAATTTCATAAATTATTTTCGTAATAAATAATGTCTTCTTATTTGGTAATGAAGAAAATGTTATGTTCATTTTTATTTTGACAAATATTTTCTTAGTATTTTCTGGTTTTATTAATTCTATTAATAAAAATATTATTTTCTACCTTATCGTTAAGAGCAGTCCTAGCATCGTTACAAAAACTTAATAAAAAAATACAAGTTTCTATTGGATTTGAAAACCACGCCGTCCGCTTCGACTACAAGGCCACGCGGCTCACTTGCATATTGGCTTTGTAGCTGCGCTCTGTGGCTTGTAGGAAGCGTTTACGTAGGACCTCTCACGCGGCTCACCGGTGACCCCCATCACCTGAATGGTTCAGTAAGGAAAGGCTCACCGGTGAGCGGTGAGCCCCGTGGCCCAAACGGAAATACTGGATTTTTCATGTGGCGTTGAACGTGTAAGATTGTAATTTCCTGTTTGCGGTTTTACTCCGGTCCAAAGAGTTTACAAACTCTTTGGTTGTACCTAGCTCCGCTTATTTGTTGTTATATCCGGTATAGTAACACATATTCTGTGAAAATTTCAACGGGCTACCTATTACGGTTCAAGAGATACAGCCCTCGGACAGACAGACGGACGGACGAACAGACAGACTGCGGAGGCTTAGTAATAGGCTTCCGTACAGGGATACGGAAACCTAAAAATAAGTGGTGAAATAGGCGTGAAAGTTTTTGTATGGGGAATCCATGATTTCTCAAGGTAACGATATGAAAATTTAATATCTAGGCAAAGAGATTAAGTTAATGTCTTTGTATCTAGGCTTTTGGCACAGATTACTCAATAGTTACTGCTTTTGGTAAGAAATAATGAATAATGGTCAGGAAGAGGAAGGGGGAGAGAAAAGAGGGGGGAGTGGGTGGGAGGTACGTTTGTCAGCCTCGGTAGCTCAGTGGTGCAGGCAACACTGGGCGCGGTCAACACTTGGATGGGTGACCGCTCGACCATTGGAGGCTGACCGTGGTTCGGATTCCACGTAAAACTGTAGCACCCTTCCCTTCTTACCTTACTAGGGTTGGTACCACCGCACTGAATAAAACGTATGTCGAAACGGCTATGTAAATAGTTATTTTTTTCCGTCCAGTTCAGTATAGCCGGCACGACATGTCCGACATCACGGATGTTGTAGGTGATGTATCCAACCATGTCAGTTTCCATAAAAAAAGAAGAAGAGGAGGAGAGGTATGGAGGGAGGAAGGGTTAGTGAATGAGGGTAGGTGTGGGGGAGGGAGGTAGTAGAGGGAACGAGGAGGAATGGAGATCGAGGGAGGGAGAGGTTGGAAGGGGGAAGGGGCGGGGTAAAAGGGGGTTGCGGACAGGATGAGGGGTAGTAGGGGAGGAATGGAATGCGAGGCTGATGGGAAGGAGGGGCGGCATGAGGGGAGGAAGGGAAGTAGGGAGAGAGGGAGGGAATGGGCGAATGGGAAGGTGGCAAAGAGGGGGTCCGTGAAGGGTGAGGGGAAGGAGGGGAGGAAGGCGGGATCGAGGAGAGAAGACAGGGAGAGAGGTGAGTGAGAGATGGACGAGGAAGGAAGGGAGAAAGAGATAGAGAATATAAGATAAGCGATGGTTTATTATCAATTTTGCATTTAAATCAGATTTACTATTTTTTTAATTTTTTTTTTATTCTATTCGTCGTCGTCGGTAAAATCTACTATTTTATATAAATATAATACACAAAATATCATTGACTTATATATTCTGTAAAGTATAACACAAATACATTAAACCCACCCTCTTTTAATCTCTTTGGTATAACACCACCAGCAGCATCGTAGATGGAAAAAATAGCCCTGGACAAAATCTCTTTGCCCTGGACTCAACTTTTTTTTATTCGGTGCTGGACTCCGTACTTCATACTTCAATTATTACTAAAACAAGACACCGCGATTATGGTAGTGTGCGTATCGCGTGAATACAGAACCGACCGTCTCAAGAGATCGCAGCGATATTGTGTTATCCTTTTTCCACGCGCAGTAACCCGTATCGCTTGCCTGCACGCTCCACGCAAACATTTATTGCGTGTTCCAAAACAAGCGAACGTCGCGCGTCGATCGATAAATTGCCGCAACGGCTAAAAACTATGGAGGTGGCTTTTTACTTTTTGACGTGATAACGTCTTATAAATTGATGAACACCGGTTGCACGCACGAAAAAAGTGTCACGTTCCATCTGAGCCTGTGTGTGCAAGCGAGAGCGCGTAACAAGCGATAGAGAGGCACAATCGGCCCAAGCGGCAGTGTTGCCAAACGTACGGAATTGCCGTATCGTACGGTAATCGAGGCTAGAAATCGAAAAATGTACGGCGTACGGCAGCGACAGGGGTGCCGTACGAAAAATACGATAATTCTTATAGCTGTGTTTTTTTATGACGTTATCACGTAAAACTATCGTCCGTAAACCGACTTTACAGACAACCAATTTTTTTATTATTAAATTATTTATTAAAAACATTTATTGCAATTTTTTTCGTTTATTTGTGAAATAAAACCTATGGACGATGAGTGAATTATTTTATAAAAATTTAAAGCGCATTTGTCATTTTTTTTTTAGTTCAGACATGTCTTATATCACTTGAAACTAAAATCACCTACAATTTGACAGATGTGCTTAAAATTAAGATTCTTAAATAATTCGTTCACTCCTGTCTTTCTTTCTTTCCCAAAATGACAACAATGACAGGAATAACTAAATATTAGCTTTAGTAGTGTCTATTGGAAATAAAGCCAATATGTTACTAACATTAAAAACACAGACCAAGTCGAGTTGAACCCGTAAACCGAGGGTTCCGCACAAATACGATGGGGGGCGTGGCTTTGCAGTGGGGAGATTTGCTAGCAAATTGCTAGTAAGCTTATTGCGTAGACCAAGTTAAAATAGGAATTTTAGTGTTTTACTGTGCGCGTAGTTTATTTAGTTTACTTAAAACATATATAGGAACAGATTTTCCACACATTTAATTTTAAAGTTTTCATGAAAAATGGAAACTTTACTTTTTTTTAACCACAAAAACATTGATTTTGAATAGACATGTACTTATGCAAAAACGACATGGGCCGCCTCGACATGGTCCCTATTAAGTTAGGTACGGTTAATTTATAGAAGGTGCGGAGCGTAGTGACGAATCTTCTATAAATTAACCCTTATAATTTTTTTAAACCATCAAACTGGTTATAAAAAAAATTAACATTCCTCACCCCCGGCCATCACCTCCCACTTCAAAGCCACACACACAATGTAAATTAAGTTCATCTCAAGATTAAATTTGTGATACATAAATATATTACAAACAAACTTAATTTTGCGGTATAATAATTTCTCACTAACTATTTAAACGAGACCAGTTTTTCATATTTTCGAATTCCTCCCTTTAAAGTAAACTTTTTTGAACCACTTTGTCATAAAATCAAGTAAATATTACATTCAGAAGCAAACAAACAACAACCAAGAAAGAATCAAGTTTTCTTGTGCACGTTTTTTTTTTATGGACGTAATGTCCTTTTGCACAAATCGCAGATCAGGTCTTGCTTGGATGGAGTACTGCTTGCACCTGTGGGATGGCTCTGCCAAATATCAGCTTTTAAAAGGGAAATTGTTTGAAAACAGCAATTTGTTAAAAAGGATTGCATCCCTACACGCAGGCTCTCCTGCCTATATATTTCCCCCCAAGTACAGTCTCGGGCCCTTAAAGAGGGACGTGAAAAGGCACCTGTCGGGCCGGCATGGCATTCGCAACGCCCACATACGACCGAATGTCCATCGGCGTCGTTAGACACCATGGGTGGCTCGGGGTCACATGTCGCGCTTTCAATAAAAAAAAGCGAGTGGGCTGTGTCGGAGACACGGCCGCAGATTCGTGAATTTGATGAAGATCTCATCGATCCCTATCCTTGCTTGTCCCACCACACGAGTAGTTTGGGAGCAGTAGTTTTCGAAAAAATAAATCCTATCGAGGCCTATCATTTCCTCCAGCGGATGAGTAGTCGTGGATCAGTAGTTTCCGAGATATGCCCTCTTTCAAACACTTTTTAATTTTTTATTCTGAAACGGCTGAACTGATTTTGAAAAAAAAAACAACTATTTCAAAAAGAGCAATTTTTTTCTACGAAAAGAAACAAATTGCAAGTCGATCTGACCAGTAGTTCAGGAGTTATAAGCATTTATTGATTTTCGAAGCCTTTTTTCTAAGTGCCATATATAGAAGGGCTTGATATGCGACTCTCGGGTATGTCGTCTTAGCAAGTCGGAAGAACTACCTTTAAGACGATATGCCTCACCTTCCTGTAACTGTTATTGTTTTTGAGATCTAAGTCGCCAAAAGTACATAATTTTCGTGATTTGGTTTCATAAGGGACACTAAGCGGGGCCTATGGCAGTGCCTCAAGTGATAGTGCCCCTTATGAAACCAAATCATTTTCGTGACGCAACTTTTTGTGAAATACATTCGGCAGCAGGCTAAAGACGTTTCATCAGATTCACGTCAAAAACAAAGAAAACACAAAAAGAAATCTATAAATAAAAGTAATGTTTAGGGGTTCTGGTATTTTGTTGAATGTACTCTAGCTTTTCAAATTTCCATATAATATATTAAAACAATAAAAATATATTATTATAAAATAATTCTTTTGGGAATCCATCGTGTTTGTTTCCGTTTTCAAAGGTGGTGACGTAAAAAAATATAATTTGAAAGAAGGTATCTCCACTTTATCCTAACCGCACGCACGTATTTGAATTGCACGCAGGTTTGGTTGGTGGGTATTTGGCAACTAAAAATATAATAAGAAATAGGCATGCCATCTATAGACAAATAGGACAAGTTAACTTTGGTCTGACATCTATGATGCAGAAGCGACGAAATTATACATTTTATCCGCCAAGCTCACTGACTGACAAAACATGAAAATATTTATTGGAAAAATTATGAAAACCTTAAAATACACTATTTTGAAATTTCTACTTAATATAAAATAATCTTTAAATTTAGCTATGCTGTTCCCACTTAGCATCGTTCTATAATTAGCAGATTTAAAATATAATAATTATTTAATTCAAATTCGACACTCCTGTCGCCATCTTAGGACATAATTGAAGACTAATTTCATGTTACCTTTAAAACATCGCTGACGGTACATCTGACTCCCCCTATAAAATCAATGCTTCCGCTTAAGTTTGCAAAATATAGAAGGCAGAAATTGAGGATGAACTGCAAACTTACAGCAGAGAATTTTAAATATCAGAAATGAGATGGTTTGTACCCCCATAGTGCCGAAAGTGCCGGCATCCAGTCTGTGACGAGGTTTGTTGTTGAGCAGAATGCCGCGTCCAATGTCCATAGTGTTGGCTCCCTCGCTCACAATCACACAATCGGCCGGCAGCAGAGACTGAACTGTTTTAAATACTGCATAGTAATTGAGTGGAACTGATTCGTCATCTGCCTTTTCCTGCAAAAGCACAATACCAGTCAGGAGTTTTGCAAAAATGTTCTTGGAGGGGTACATGAGGGGTACACTAGGAGGAAGAAATATACCTCGAGTTAGAATAATGTTAGATGAATATTGGCGGTTCCTCTTCCATACTGTTTTGAAGATTATGTAGTTTTAGCGAGCGTGACAAAATCCTATAGGCGTATTTTCACTTTTGGAGTGGACTGAACAAAAATTGCAAGATAGTTCTCACAGTACCCACCTTGATGAATTTTGCATTTGCCTTCTGCTTTTCATGAAGTATATTCCACCAACTGTGTTTCTCAACTTGTAGACTATATTTTTTCTCGTGAAGTTTTTTTGTTAGTAGCCTCACAAAGGGTTCTATGTCCGAGTGAACAGCAACAGCCGATTGTGCGCTGTTGTGGAGCTCCTCTGGACATATGTCCACCTGAAAAGTGTATAACAACTTTCAACTTGAATTTAACGCACCTTTATTACTTTCACTGTAACGATATTATACGTGACAGGAGGTAAGAACTATAAAGTGTATTAAACTATTAAATAAATGTTTATGAATGCTAAGGCTCAATCTGAATTTTCATTTTAATTTGGTTCCGTTTCAAACACTTTATTGTGTTTTTTTACATTGGTATTGAATTTTGAATTGATTTTAAAATTTTTATTGGTTTTTATCTCATAATGGTTTTTTGTATTTTATCTAAATTGTATTTTGAAATTGTTGTGTGTGTTTGGAACTATAATCAATAAACCTTCAGTCATTGGCAGTAGAGTGTAGCGGAAATCAGAGATGTATGAATTAGTCAGTAAGTGTGAACAAGCTCTATAACATCGGTCAATACAGACTTCAGCCAAAAGACCAACCTGAATAAATTGTACATTCTTGGCATATCGCGGCGGCTGACCGAAGTGCAGCATCCAGTTGAGCCTGGCGCCCAGCAGGAGAACCACGTCCGCCTGCAGCAGAGCCTGCGTGCGAGCCGACGCCACGCACAGCGGCGACGAGTCCGCCACCACGCCCTTACCTGCACACCACACACTCTGAGTGTTGCCAGTCACTCTTCCGTCTGCACCCTGAGTCGAGTCACTATCACGACAACACACATTTGTATTCACAATGTAAAACCTACACACAACACACGTGGATCAAGTTATACATATTATATAGGTACCCAAGTGTAAAAGCTATAATCATTAAGATTTGCATTCTTCTACTCATAACGGTAATTGTTCACTAAACGCAATAAAGGAGCGGGCAGGATGTGTGTAGTTACCCATAAGTGACAAGGACCTTAACAGGACGCTGCACACTAAACAAACACCTGCACCAAATGGGCCTAAGCGACACCGGTGTGCGGGTTCTAAGTATATATAAAAGAGGATGAAACACCCATACACATTTTTTTTCATGAGATCCACTCAATCACGGAAGAAGCCTTATTAGATGGTATTCTTGGCGGTTATATTTTTAACCCATGCCAAATACAGGTACTCAATCCCAAGGACATAACTTCTTAGTGGAAATCGGACTTGGGGATAAACTTTTGAGAGATTACAATAGATCTTAGGTTGTAGTGCTAACAGGGCTCAGGGGCCCTAACTTCCACACTTTAAATCATAAAACATACCCATAGGTGTGGGCAGGAAGGGCAGACTCGTGGACTCGATGAGCTCTGTGACGGCTCGCTCGGCGCGGCCGTAGGCGGCCCCCTTGCCCACGATCACCAGCGGCCGCTGCGCCCCCGCCAGCAGCCCCGCTGCCTTCTCCACCAACTCGGGGTCGGGATGCGCTAGCTTTAGGGGTTCTGGGCTGTAATAGTCGACTACCGAGTCATCTTCAACCTCAGCCTGGAAAATGTCATTATTATTAATGAACTTACTTTAGACATTAAAACCCTAGTGTGTACCACTGAGTATAGTCAAGTAAGTAAATAAAATAAAATATTTACTTCGAATTAAAAGTACAGTGCTAGCCGCCAAACCTAAATGAAGACACCTGCATGATTTTCTAAATTGTTGCACTGCAAAGGTGTGGAAAAGGCTCCTAGTAAATATGTTTCTAGGCTTCTACAATAATCACATCTTTTAAATAAGATATATGACGTCAATGGCTTAAAATCTAATGTAGAATAAATTACAATGGGTGTGCCGCAGGTTCTATCCTGGGACCATTATTGTTTCTAACATATGTTAACGACATCTCCAGCTGTATAACAGACGATATAGAGATGGTAATGTTTGCAGACGATATCTCAGTTGTACTGAAAAACAATGATATAAGTAAACTAAGAGAATCCTTTTTAAATGTACTAGAATCTCTAAAATCATGGTTCGAATGCAACAATCTATTACTAAATGTTAACAAAACTAACATTATGCACTTTGCTCTAGGTACTCATAGACGTAATAACACTGATGCCATATTAAAAACTGCAGAAAACTTGTCATTAAACCTTGCTAATGAACTAACTTTTCTTGGGGTAATATTTGATAAAAGTTTTACTTGGAAAGCCCACATAAACTCTTTAGCTGGTAAGTTGAGTTCCGCTTGTTATGCTATAAAAAAAATTAAAGAGCTATGCGGAACTCATGCTGCAAAGACGGTTTATCATGCCTATTTTGAGAGCATCATGTCATATGGCCTTATGTTTTGGGGAAATGCAGCAGACTCAAATAGAATATTTTTATTACAGAAGAGGGCCTTGCGGTACATCCTAAATATGAAAACTAGAGATACTTGTAGGACAGCGTTCGGGGAGATAGGAATCATGACTTTACCAAGTGCATATGTTTACCAGAACATATGCTATGCCAGAAAATACATTAATGATTCCTCTCTTAATTCCGACAATCATAACTATGATACACGGTGTAAGAATAATGTACAACTAATAAGACATAGATTAGCTAAAACCTCAAAAAGCTTTATTTGTAATAGTGTTAGATTTTATAATAAACTGTCTTCTAACATAAAACAATTAGATGATAATAATTTCAAACGACGGATTAAATTAATGTTAATTCAAAAGAGTTATTACACTATTAAGGATGCATTAACTGACCGTAATTTTATCTAAGAGTTTGACTACTGTTTTTTCCACTAATAAACTTTGACAATTTGACATTTGGATACACTTTGTATCATAAATTTTTTTTTTATATGACTATTACATCTCTTTGTAATAAATGTAAACTAATTTTTATTTATTTTTTGACTTGATATAGTATGAAGTATCAAAATTGACGATGGCACTATACACCAGATATAGGTAATTTAAATAGGCAGTGTGGCCAAATTCTTCAGTATTCATGTTTATGCTGTAAATATTAATGCTCCTGTGAGCGGTAGTATGGGTTAATTATTTGTAAGTTACTATAATATAATACTTATAAGGTACTAACAAAACATTGTGACTTGCGAAGTTTGTTTGCCAGTTCTTCTTCGCATTGAATTTAAAACTGGCGGAATTTTCGACATGTCCAAGCGTAGGTTACCTACCTATGGATGAAATTATACAATAAACAATAAACAATAGTCAGTCAATGAAATCAGTCATCCTACGAGCTTCACTGACATCTTCGGTGATGCTACTGGCTTTGTCTGAGGCTGCAGACTTGAGCTCAGCCACATAATAAGACTGATGTATAGAAAAACAAACCTCACCGTGAGTAGAGTGCCAGGGAAGTCGAGATAGGACACGCCCGGCCGGCCAGCGGTGGCGAGCCTCACGGCCTTCTCCACGTGCAGGGGGATGAGTCGCGCGCTCGGCGGCCGCGCTGCATACTTGCAGTACGGACGACTCAGCTCCACCTGTCAAACCACACAAAACTTTGTAATTAGCTGTCGCGTGCAGATTCAATGAACTATTGTGCGTATTTCATAATATGAACAATGTCAACCATTGCAAAATGTCACATATACAAATTTATGTAAAGTTCTTGTCCTGTGGATTTCTTTCTCTGCACTCCATATAACTTTTGGCAGTAAATTGTAAGTCATTATTATACAACATAATATGTGTCACATACACATACATGTATTTATTTTGTGATCAACCCACCTCCTATTATGATAATAGGTAATAAATAATAATATAATATCATAAGAATCAATATATGTTGATACCTATAGAAAAACAATTCTTGGTTTATTAACAGTGTGGCAACAGTGCCTACATGAGATATGAAAATTAATCCAAATTGATTATGATAAGATTCACCACACTGGTTTCTCAAATACAATATAGTCAAATACCTATAAGTTCGTATTAAAGGGCATCTCATTCAAATATATTTAATTTTTTTTGTGAACATTAAATATCTGCGATTAGTCTTCAGACTATAAGCAGGTGAGTGGCGTGGTTCTGACTTGATGAGAGCACCCTCCATCGGCCTCAATTATACAGTTGGGTCATACATAACTCTGGGATGTCTTGTCTCTTGAGCCTTTTCTCATACGGCACCGTAGTAAGTTGTCCTGCCAGCTGGTTGGCCTGTTTTATGAGCCTTTGCTGACAGAGGCTACAAGATACTTGCAGCACAGCACCGATTACTCTGCTTACCCGGATTGATGGGATACCGCGTGTGGTATGTGGTGAAATGTCTCACTTGGGGGCACTCCTGGAAGCCGCCGATGCCCTCGTGGTCTTCAGATGTGGAGCCGGCTATCACCAGCAGCGGCCAGCAGTTGATCTGAGCGTTAGCCATCCCTCCTATACAGTGCAGCAGACCGGGCCCCGAAACTGCTAGGCATACTCCAGGTTTTTCTGAAAATTAGCAATGAAGACTTATAGAAGTTGAAAGGCATATAAATGTCACCTGGGGTAGCTCGGTGGTTATATGCATCGGCGTTCGATCTTCGAAATTGTATAACACATATACATATGTAAGGGTGAAGGTCCGACCGTGGAGGCTGGCCGTCGTTTGGATTCCGCGTAAAACTAAGTCCCGTCTTGTGTTTTCCCTTCAGTACAGTGAAGCCGGCACGACAGAAGGGAAGCACCTACATGGCACCTAGTTCACTAAGGCTGTGGCGGCTGGTGACTTCAGTGACCTTCGACTTCCGAATTTTTTAAACGCCCTGTTTTATTATGTACGTACCTAGTATGAATATCTCAAGACACTCAATGAGTTGCAAAAAACAAGAGAAAAAAATCCAAACAAGTTTTTAACTCATTTTTAGTACCTTTATGAACACACCCATAGACGACAACACTACTGCAGCTTTCAAAAAGAAAACAGAATTAGGTAATGTCCCAAAAATACTTCAAAAAAATATATAAAAATAAAAGCATTTGAAAAGTAGGAATTGAACCCGGGATCACCTGATTGTAAAGCCTTACCTTTAACCAACGCTTAGGCAAATATCGGCACCACTTAATTCACAGTATCACGTGACAGAAAGCACAAAACTTAACCATATCCCATTTTAAATTTACACGCGCTAACGGGTATGCGACATCACATGACAGCGCGCTGATTCTAGGCAGACGGACTCGTGCAAAACGAATCGCTCGCGACGTGTCGCACTATTCTATAGCTATTCACGATATAGCGTCCTTGTTTGGCGCTCGTGCGCCGCACGCAGAACTCCATTTCGGCCCATACTGTTTCTATGAAGTATCTTTTGTCTCACGCGCCAGCGGTGTTTTGCCGATCCCCATACATTCAGTATGGGAGACCCGCGTGCGTTACTCGATTCCGCACGGGGCGCGCGTTTACTCGGAAAAAAGTGCCTTGTGATCTATAAAATAAGGTCGAATTCACATTCGTATTTATTTGGAGTACGATCTTTATGGTTTTAATGTAGGTATGTTGTAAGATATTATTTATTTTTAACCGACTTCCAAAAAAGGAGGAGGTTCTCAATTCGTCTGTATGTTTTTTTTTATTTTTTTTTTTTTTATTTTTTTGTATGTTTGTTACGCGATTTCTCCGTCAATTGAGGGCCGATTTAGAAAATTCTTTTTTTGTTAGTTAGGTCATACTTCCGAGGTGGTCCCATTTCAATTTTATCGAAATTGGTTGAGTGGTTTTCGTAAAATCAGCATAATACTATAGTGTGTGGTTACCTTCAGCAAAACTTGTGATGTGGTCGTATTCGGCAATTTTTAGTTTGATAAATTAGTATGGTGTGTGGTTACCTTCAGCAAAACTTTTGTGATGTGGACTTATTCAGCAATTTGCAGTCTGACACATATGGCGAATAATTCTGTACCACTTCAATCGATTTCGATTATTCGATTTCGATTATTCTTTTTTATGTAATATTACTAAAAAGAATGAAATAAAAACTGTTTTAAAAAATATTAAACCGATTTCCAAAAAACAAAAAAAAAAAGAACTAAAAAGTATTAAATACTTAATATTTTGAAATTTTCTCTGTCCTGTTGAAATACATGAATCGATATACTAGTGATACATATTCGGACCCTTGTTTCATGAATATTCTAAATTTGAAATTTTTTATCTTTTCCGACCGGCCAGGTGCGCTTAATTTATTATGGTACGAGCAAAGAGTTTGTATTACGTCGGCGACGTAATTCAAACTATTTGGGTACGAGTACCATCGAGCTGGTCTGATGATGGAGACAGAAGGTGGCCATAGGAACTCCTAAACTACACATGATAAACCCATCGTGTTTGGGCTCGTTGCATTTGTCTTCACGAGCAATTTACTTTAGACCTAAGAGATTCTCAACGACGGTATGTTTTCTTTTTTTGCATGTTTGTTACGCGATTACTCCGTCAATTGTGGGCCGATTTTGAAAATTCTTTTTTTTTTATTTGAAAGGGGATAACCCTGAGGTTGTTGAAGTGAAAACTTCTTTAGCGGCGCTTGGCACTTTTTTAGGTGGGTAAAAAATGTATAATTCGCGACATCGCGTCAGCGTCATTTTTAAAATGAAACCTTAAGTCATTGCATTAAGGGTTAAGTTAGAGTGGCACGGGATCTGCCGGCACTGCCGGAGTGCAACTGTTAAGTAGGGTTCGGTAACACGTTTATGTCTGTCCATTCTACTAAGTTCTGCAAAATGAATGAAGGGTTCCGTAACAAATGCATGTCTGTCTTTTCTACTAAATTTAACATTTATTTCAAAATTAATGTAGGGTTCCGTAACAAATGCATGTCTATCCGTTCTACTAAATTTTACAATTTTCAACCAAGGTCCTCCGACGGTTATTTTATAATAAAAGTAGGGTTCCGTAACACGTTTATGTCTGTCCATTCTACTAAGTTCTGCAAGATGAATGTAGGGTTCCGTAACAAATGCATGTCTGTCCGTTCTACAAAATTTAACATTTATTTCAAAATGAATGTAGGGTTCCGTAACAAATGTATGTCTGTCCGTTCTACAAAATTTTACAATTTTCAACCAAGGCCCTCCGACGGTTATTTATAATAAAAGTAGGGTTCCGTAACAAATGTATGTCTGTCCGTTCTACTAATTTTCTCAATTTTCAACCAAGGTCCTCCGACGGTTATTTTATAATAAAAGTAGGGTTCCGTTACACGTTTATGTCTGTCCATTCTACTAAGTTCTGCAACATCACCTACAACGTCCGTGATGTCAGCCCATAACACCGGGTAAACTAAGAGCCATGTCAGTGCTTCCCCCTTTGATGAGATTTGATTTGTGAAAACACAAACTATTTACATAGCCGTTTCGACCGACGTTTAATTCAGTGCGGTGGTACCAACCCGGGCAGGTTAAACCCTACCACCAAGTAAGATTAGGAGGGAAGGGACTTACAGTTTTACGAGGAATTCGAACCTCGGTCAGCCTCCAACGGTCAGCGGTCACCCATCCAAGTACTGACCACACCCAGCGTTGCTTAACATTCAATAGCGACAGTTGACTGTCTGCACCACTGAGCTATCGAAGCTGACGTGGTCCTATTTTAATTGGGTCAAGATCGGATTGGAAAGCGAGGCGGAATCGCGAGGCCGAAGGCCGAGCGATTCCGCCGAGTACATTAATAGCAAAAAATTACTAAAAAAAACTGTGAAATAAAAAAAAAGTTTTAAAAAACATAAAACCGACTTCCTAAAAAAAGTAAAACTAAAAAACTATTTAAAATAAAAATATAAAAACCGCCTTCAAAAATATATGAAATAAAAACCTAAAAGAAAAACGAACCCTAGAGTTGAAGGCGGTGCTAAAGCAAGCAAAAATGATGCATGAAAGAAAACATGAGTGGATGATAATATCCTTTGTGATTTGTGTAGCCTTTTTAGCACCGCCTTCAACTCTAGGGTTCGTTTTTTTTTTAGGTTTTTATTTCATATATTTTTGAAGGCGGTTTTTATATTTTTATTTTAAATAGTTTTTTAGTTTTACTTTTTTTAGGAAGTCGGTTTTATGTTTTTTAAAACTTTTTTTTTGAGTGAAGTGAAGACTTCTCGTGGTATGGTAGTGCGGCGCACGAGCGCACTTTAGGACCAGCCGCCAGTGCACTAAGGTATAATGTTCTAACATCACCAACCATGTCAAGTTCCATAAAAAAAGGACAGAGTATGTTGCAGCATTGATGGGTGCTTGAGACAGTTTATACAAATTTAAACTTGGCAATAGACTTTTGCATGGAAAGTGCCTCCAAATCAACTATGAAAACAATACAGGATCTGAATTGGTAGGGAGAGGTGATATGAATGAACGGCTGAGGCAATGTGTGAATGAGGCTGGAAATATGCTATATCTCAGATAAAGCAAGAGTTTCAGGTGATACAAAATGGGTATGTCAGAGAAGCCACTGCAAGCTACGTTTTTGCCACAGCTTTCCAGCAAGGGAGTTGTCAACACCCTTCCCCACCTCCCCCTTCCCATTCCCTCCCCTTCCTTTTCCTAGTCAGTACCTACTGCAAAGTATATAAGGATACATACCAGTGAGGTATCCAATAGCCTGAGCAGCGTAGCAGGCGGCCTGTTCATTCCTCATACCGACGTATTTGATTCCGGCCGCTTGAAACGCCATGGACAGTTCCACCACTGGAATACCGATGATGCCGAACACATATTCTATTCCCTGAATTCATAAAGTATTACTATAAAAGTGGACATTTATTAAATAATATACTGTTACAGAAAGATAAAGTTTAAATTAATGTGGTTCAATATATTATGTTTAAGACAACCACTTCAAGTAGGTAATAAAATAGATTTTTTTTAATCTGAATAAACCGTTTGAGAGCTGAACCGGGGTGGGAGTTAGTATAGCGCGGCATTCTTAGAAGATTTCTGGTAGCTGGGACTGGTAGGCGAGGGTCTAAGGAGCTATTAGCAAAAAAAAATTTTGTGCGGAGACTTACGTACTTTCGGAGAAATTTTTTTTTGAAAAAAATAATTTTCATACAAAATTAATTTTCGATTTTTTTTTTTTTTAAATGGACCAACACATTTATTTTGAATAGGAATTTATGCAAAAACGACATGCGCCGCCTCAACATTAGGTTAGGGTTAATTTATAGAAGATGCATCGCGTAGCGACGCATCATCTATAAATTAACCCTGGTTATTTTTTTTTAAACCACCAAAACATTCACCCACACCACTTCCCTTGTTTTTACATACATTTATATTCAAAACCAATGGTTTAGTGCCTTAAAAAAAATATATATATTTAGTATGAAAATTTTTTTCAAAAAATTTTTTCTCCGAAAGTACAAGTCTCCACACAAAAATTTTTTTTGCTAATAGCTCCTTAGACCCTCGCCTACCAGTCCCAGCTACCAGAAATATTCTAAGAATGCCGCGCTATACTAACTCCCAACCCGGAACCGCACTATGAAGCACAAATTTATTCGAACTGATTGACCCGCCGTGCCGTGCCGACCCGCTGCAGTGCTGTTCCGCCTAGTGTAGTCGAACTCTAAGTCCGTACAAAAGTAAATACGCATAAAATTGCCTAGACTTGAGCTCACTGTATTTAGTTTGATGGTATTAGCATGAGACGTCAGTCAATTTCCAACCTGTTTCTTCAGACTTTCGGCCAAAATGTTGTTTCCGTCGATACCCATAACTGCTAACAGATAGCACTGTATTTAAGCGAGCAGCCGGTGACTGCGTATTTGTTGCGTGAGGAAGGTACAAAATGAAATGAAGGTGCAAAGTACACCACACGACGTACGTACACTAGTGCCGAAGGACGACGACACGTGGAAGGAAACCGGATAATTTTTATCAGTCTGATTACAGTGTCATATTTTGCTTTTCTTTCACGTTTTATAGCATCTATGTCTCGCTTTGGTTTTCACAACATTCAGTCAGTTACTCTAAGACAACATTCATACAGAATATCAAAAATATCAAAACATCAAAGCAGAAAGCACTAAAGGGAGAATGAATTGTCAATTTTGACATTTATGAAATGTTGCCAATAGCAATAACTACTAATAACGCCACACCTCCGTCGCAGCAGCGCCGCGTCGTCCCCGCCGCCCGCCAAGGCCGCGCCGTGAAATAGTCTGGCTCGCAGTCGCAGTTTAGGAACAAACGCCTACTTAGCCTAACTATTGGGCTCTAGCTCCTTAGTCTGTGACTCTAGCTAAAGCCGCGTCTCCTGTCCTGCGCAATTGCGCATGTTTTTTCGAAACAATACACAAAAAACATGAAACAGAAACAATAATTCTCTATGGTTTTCATACAATGTGGATGACCAATGTTTCGATGTTACTTTTGTTTGATGTAGCTACTTCTGTCAAAAAAGCCAGGAAAGAAAGAGATGAGTGCCTCTTTGTAGTAAGCACCTGACAGCGGACGCTGCTGAAAAAAATGCCTTGACACGCACACACAACTAAAATTGTAACGAAAGTCGAGAAGCGAAGCAAGTTCGTCGTTCATCGTACAGAATGGTGTATAGATAAGGTGTGTGTTTTGACAACATTTGAAAGGACAATGGAGGTAATTAAATTAACATACTTTGCGGAAAAACTAAATCCACCGCCACGAAATAACCTGTTAGTGTGGCTATTCCCTAGAGTGTTTTTATAAGCCGGATGCGCGTAGGGAGTGCAGCCCCCGTCCGCCGTAACAAGCCTCTGCAGCTTCGGCTTTTTGGTCGCCTTCGGCGACCAGCCTCAGCCGCTCCGGCTCACACGGGTGCCTGCGCTGTGTTACGCAAGGGCGGCGGGGCTGCACTTCAAGAGGCAATTCTAAGTCGCTATTGAAAATAATTTTCGGATGTCGCCATTTTTTAAGAAATTTTTTTCGTGAAATTATTATTTTTTTATTTTTCGCCCCAGTTTTGATTTCCGCAGGTTAAGTATTTTCTAATAGCAGTGTTTTGTGGTTCTTTTTGTTCCTGTATTTTTTTACGAGGTGCAACAAATGCGAATGAGAAGAAGAATAAAAAAACAAGACATATGGATATACAGTCACATTATCCTTGCCTTTCCGTAAGAAAAAAAAGTTTACTGTCAGGTGCTTACTACAAAGAGACGCTCGTTGAAAACGTACCGCTTTGTGTGTGTGTGGGTGGTGTGATGTGACATATATATATTGGTGAGCTGCTTACACTTTGCATATCTAGCCTTCTTTATCCGTCCTTGGGAGAAGGCTGTTTAAATTGGTAATCTGTGGCCTATATTCTTTGATCTGTGGAAGGCTGTGGCTGTGACAAAGAGCTGTGGCTTTGTGAACCGCTCCGCTTCTCTGTCTCACATCACATCACATTGGTTCTTTCTGTTGCATTGCATTGCATTGCATCGTTGGTGCGCACTTCTTTTCCTTCCTGTGTTCTTTTCATTCTTTGTGTGTTCCAGAAAAGTGGATGTTGTTAGTTAACTTCCGCCGTCGAAGCTCAGATTGCCATCATATTTATCAGTAAACCGTGTTTGCAATGAGCGACGCCAAGATAATGGAGGTACGTTGTGATAACTTTACTGCCGATGGGCCACCTTCTGCATATTCTTTCGCAATATTATCTATTGCGAGGTTGTATTAGATTACACTCAGCACATGCCACTGCTCCTGTCGCTGCTGCGATTATTGCCCATAATACTTCTCCGGCATTAGTAATTATCGTATTGAAACGCAGCCAAACCCCACTAGACACCTTCCGGAAGTGGCGGGGGCAGGAACGAGAGCATTTATTAGGGGGTTTATTGTATGAAGGAGGAAAGGATGGAGGAAGGGGATTCTTACTGTAAAAAATCGGAGTGGGTAGAAGTCGGGCTACTGCCTCTACTTATTTCGTGAATTTGAACAATTAGACGTGCCGCGAACTCGTCGACATGGGCGGGCCCACTGTCGGTGTTGCCACTTCGTCGCTCCAGTTCAGGAGTTGTCTAAGTCACATTTTTAGCGAAAATGAGCTTTGAATGCAGGTTGATTCAGCAGATTTTTCTGCATATTTCTGCATTTAAAAAGTAAAAACATTTTATCCAATAAAGCGGTTTTTTATATTTTATACTTTATATTTTATACTGACAGTGCAAAATTAAAGCTATTATTATTCTATGGCTCTATAAAGTTTCACAATACATTTTCGTCCTAGCTCTAAGATTCCACAGCTTGCGCTGAGTTCGTATTTTGTCTAACGACCAAACAGCCAATCACGGACGAGGAATGGGACATAGCAAAAATACGAATTAAAGGTGATGTCAGCTAAGTGACCTCTATATCCAGTGTGTGTTGTGCTATGTCCGCCATTCGCAACATCCGTTTAGTCAGTTTTGTCTATCTCCAAACAAAAATAGTGTTTTTGTGTTATTTATTTCATTAATGCTAAGGAATTTATTGTTTTTATAGCGATTCTAATACAGTTAGTCAGTTTCCAAACATATGCTTAACAGTAACGCAATCACTCAGTGAAAACGAAACTATAAACTTTAAACAGCTCTCCTATAAAATTTGCTCTGTGGCACTTCCCGACAACTCCTGAACTGAAGCGACGACTTGTCAACTGTGCATTTTCTTTCTCCACATGATTGTGTTCATCCATTAGTACCACATTCGAGTCGATCGAAAGCGTCTGGGCCGAGGTAGAGGACTGCGAATTTGAAGTCGACGAATGTCGTATTTGGCGATGAACATCTTGGTCAAGCTTATCTGAGCTGGTTCTATTTTCTTGGGTGTCTTTTTTTTAAACAGTAGCTGCAATCCACATCCGCACCTGAGAGTGCTTTTTGTCAGTCACTGTACACAGTAGGTATTTTGCTCTTTCTTTTTTTTGGTCTCGGCATTTTATTTTCCAATTGTCGCTATAAATTAATATGTGTAAAATTTTTTTTTTGTTTTTCAAAATATCGGTAATAATCTTGTCAGTTTAATTTGTCCAAAATGGACAAGTGATTTGGTCGCTAGCTCATTTCTCAGCGAGCCAGAGCTAGCTACTGTGCTACTGATTTGTCAGTACCTTTTGATTTCACCGTAATTATATACTTACATAATGTATATAGCAAAGGAACCAATTTTCAGTTAACAAAAGACGTCGATGAAGTAAAAGAGCTCCTTTCAAAAGCGACGCGCAAGCGTGTGCAAGATGCTCTCTCCGTGGAACTTCGGAAGCTTGAAACTGAAGTACTCAATATGCAGGAGGCTCTAAAGTCAGCTTCCACTTCAGCAGCAACCGCGGTCTCCCTCGCCCAGAGTTCAACAGCCGCTGACAAACGATATCAAATTAAACTCAACGGTTATGGTGAGATTACAATGATATTTTGAATCAATAGTGAACAGTATGGTCTCCTATAAAACTTACAATTAATGAAATAAAAAATTTACAGAAAAAATGGGAAGTAGTAGCGAATTACTTGCCAATTATACCAGAGTTATCATTTTCCAGGCTCACAACTCTCCTATCGACTTTTTTTATATGTAATTCACTATGGGCGGCTGAGTCGGAGAGGCTATAGTACATCCTTCGACCAGCCAATATCATCTCCGAGAAGGTAGGTGCCATACCGGACACTTCCCTTTGAATTGCTGGCTATACTGGACTAAAGAGAACACAATCGAGGCTGCTATGTGGCCATCTTACATCCAGTACGGTGGTAATAACTCAGTCGGCTACAATTTGATCCTACCACCTAGTAAGGGGCAAAGGATGGGACCTACAGTTTTACGCCGGTTCCAAACGGTGAAGCAGCAGGTGTAGATATGCACGTAAATATTTTCGTTCGGAAAAAACTCATTGATACACACTGACCAGAATCTATTCTCAGACCTCTCACACGATTAGCCAGCGCCCAGACCAATCAGCCACCCACAGTGACTAGGGGGTTTGTCATAATTGCTTGCACTGTATTTTCATTGTTATAATTTTCTGTAGGTTGGGACCAGTCGGAGAAGTATGTAAAGATATTCGTGACCCTCAAGGATGTGCAGAGTCTTCCCAAGCCAAGTGTGTATTGTAACCTTACGGAAAGGTCCATGGAGCTGCACGTCGAGAATCTGGACAATAAAGACTACATGCTGGTAATCAATAAACTGCTGGAACCTATCAATATCGATCAGAGCCACTGGAAACAGAAGACTGGTGAGTTTAATTCGTGAAAATGTATTATGCTAGTCCCGACCTCGATTAACACCCTCCTCTACTGCCGATGGGCCCGGATATATTCGGTGAAGCCATCGCAAGCTTAGTTCCACACCTTCCTTATTCACAACAAATTCACACCATTGCACACAAAGGACTCTGTAGAAAAACAACAGCCATATACAATGACATCTTGTTCGATGAAACAGTGGGTCCATACTGCTGAAGGTCAGAAGATTGGAGGGAGATGGAAGAGGCATATATTCAGCAGTGGACAAAAAATGTGACTTGTACACAAGAACACTAGATTTGTATATTATATGTGTGTTTAGGAAAGTGAGACAAGTACAGCGGTGGGTGCATGGTGCCTTGCAAGTGACTGTTTACACTTATTTCAGTCGAGTGTCATTTCATTTATCAAATCTAATTATTCTGCGCACCCTCCCGCCTTTCACAAATGCACTTGACAAGGTAATTTTACAGTTTATGCTACAGCGAGTAGTTAGATAAGTTAAGCGGCGAGTAAGAAGGTTGAGCGGGTGCGAGACCGGGGTCACTAAACACAAAAGTAGAAAGGGATTTGATTTTAGTAGAAAGTCGAGTAGAAATATTCACTAAAACAATGAATTGCACCACTTTCCTATACACAGGCTTGCCATAATTTTCCAGACTCAAGTCCGGACGCCACAATGATCCTCAAAAACAAGGGCCTCCCCCTTCCGGATGGGTACCACCACCGCACTGAATGAAGGTTGGCAGAAACAGCTATGAAATAAAATATTTCATGTTTTCCTACTAGTTCAGCACAATCAAAAAGGAGGAAGCACTGACATGGCACCCATGGCACCCCGCTATTGTCGGTGGTGCAGCCCGTCTATAAGTCAGGTGCATAAAAAAAATTAAAAGATTCAAAATCAACACAATTCTCTATTTATTAAAATATAAGACATACAATTACAATTATGTTCATGAGCTTACTTATTATTATTAATACGGCTACTGATTACTCGGTCCTTCTCCATCTCCAGGTTCAATTTCACATCTTCGTTTGGCTCCTGATTCCGAGTACCATTCATACTTTTTAGAAAAGTCTGGAAGAAATTACGAGTCCAGACGAAAGTCTGGACATGGTTGCCAAATCCGGACAGTCCGGACTAAATCTGGACGTATGGCAAGCCTACCTATACACCACAATGAGAGTTGTTTTCGTTGTATCCGCAGACATGGTGGTGGTGTTCCTGGCGAAAGCGCAACCAGGGCGCACATGGTCGCACATGACCGAGTTGGAGAAACGCTTCGAGGACAACAAGGCCAACCGGTTCAAGGCAGACGGGCTCGACAATAAGGACCCGCAGGACTCAATCATGGGCCTCATGAAGAATATGTATGGATAATGTTTTATATTCACCTTACTATAATTAGATGGTAGGGTTAAATCTATCTGCATTGGCACCTACTTACACACTGAATGAAAGACGGCTGAATCAGCTATGGAAAATACTTCACATTTTTCCAACCGATTCAGTGTAGGTGACATGATTAAAGGAAAGCACTGACATGGCACTTAATTCCAATGGGAATAAGCTGTAATGGGCTGGCATCATGGGTTTAGCAGGTGGTGTAACCAAAATCACGTGATGTAACCAACAATGGAAGAACTGACATGGCACCTAGTTCACCCGGTGTTATGGGCGGACATTACGGATGTTGTAGGTTTTTTTTTTATGTTATCCCGTGTGGTGGCTGAGTCGGAGGGGTCGTCGGAAAGCGCATGCTCCGACCAGCCAATATCACCTCCGAGAAGGTAGGTGCCATACCGCAGACTTCCCTGAATTGCTGGCTATACTGGACTAGAGGAGAACACAACCGAGGCTGCTATGCGGCCACATCCAGTACGGTGGTACTAACCGAGTCGGCTACAATTCAAGCCTACCACCTAGTAAGGGGCAAGGGAAGGGACCTGCAGTTTTACACCGGTTCCGAATGGTGAAGCAGCAGGTGAAGGTATGTATGCATCTAAATTTTTTCATCAGAAAAAACTCATTGGTGCACGCCGACCGGATTCGAACCGCGGACCTCTCGCATGAGAAGCTGATGCCCAAATCACTCGGCCACCCGCCGCCGATGTAGCCAACCGTGTTACTTTTCATTATATTAATTTGTTGTGTTCACTTCTCTGCTTTCTTGCGCACCCTTTGGCCTTCTTTTGCTTCGCGGCCGTGCAGTGTTTTTTTTTAGCCCAAAAAAGTTACATTCTCATTTTATTGAATAAATCTACTGAGCTTTTCATCCCAAATGCACGAGTAGAACTCCCAGGTATAAATTTCAATTACTTTTTCTTTTATTAAATATCAAAGTTTTTGTGACCTTGACGATTGAAACAGCTAAATAAATTCTTATAAAAAAACTATGTACAATTAATTGTTCGATGCATCGTAGGTTTATTTAACGATTCCTGGCGCATATTATTCCGTTTTTATTTAATCAAAAATGACGACAGAAACGGCAATAAAACTTTTTCTTCTAATTTTTGTATTTATCTTTTATTTCTTTTCTGGGCCGAAGTGGAAGCTCTGTCTAGGTCAAAAAGATTCCTAAAACTGAGTTTTACTTCCCACAAAAATACTACCGTACAATGTACAATGCCTCATCACGAATTTTAATTTCGCCCCCACTTTCATCTCCGCACCAGCGCCACCACTCTTTATTCCGCTCGCACACCAGTGCTTGCCTTTATGCGAGGTCAAAGCGCTTTTATAGTGTAAACTACACTATTATCGTACGGGTACTCTTAACCACTCACGCATTTCAGGGCCGCACTGTGGCCCGGTGATAAAAACGTCACTCGGCGACCCGGGCACAGCGTATGGCCCGGCGCAGCAGTCGACTTTTGCCATACAAATACACACTATTTGAATATGGGGATAAGGCTCTATTTTACCTCTAAGATAAGGTGAAGATATGCTCTTCTCGATCTGATTCAACAAATGACAGCATCGCCTCTCGTTGAAGAAAATATTTCAACCACGCCAGTCAGTTCAGTGTCATGGCGGTGAGCGAGTACCCGTGTTCGAACGATGTTTCCCAAGCGCCGAAGGCAAGATATATTTCGTATTTGGTGTTTTTAGAAGCGCAATTGAGTGTTGAGTGCATATTTGATAGTGCAGTGATCATATTATTGAGATCTCGTTTAGAAAATGCCTGAACACGTTGAGTTGACATAATAAAACATCACCTCACCGAGTGCAGC
This sequence comes from Nematopogon swammerdamellus, assembly GCA_946902875.1. NCBI lineage: Eukaryota > Metazoa > Arthropoda > Insecta > Lepidoptera > Adelidae > Nematopogon > Nematopogon swammerdamellus. Next base: position 11,720,020 of record OX336349.1, read on the forward strand.
ATTCCTAGTTAGTGAGTTAGTCCTAGCTAGCTTCCTAACCATATAAGTGTCACTTTTAGATTGTTTTTAAAAGTGACCCAAGGGCTATTGATATTTTATTTAATCCAAAAGTGCTTGGGTCAACTGTAATGACATCATCAGACAACCCCAGGATCTTTCATCTCCAAACAACTTCAGAATTACTTAAATAAATTGTTATTGAGCATTCTATGGCAGTAAGACTGCACTTGTCACAATTTGTTATGTCCATTGTTCTATCTTAACTTTTGATGTCAAATGTACTTCTTAACTGATTTAAGCATTTTACTTTATTAAATATTTTTTTTCAAAATATTTGAGAAAATTTAAATTCTTTATACTTATTCTCTACTAGCTTTTGCCCGCGGCTTCGCTCGCGTGAAATTCGTATTTCAAAGAAAGCAAGTAAGTAACTAATGCCGATCTGCGTTAAGTAAGGTAAACGATAAACCTTCTCAACTAAAGTAAGTAACTAAGGGCGAGGCCGAAGGCCGAGCTGCGTTCAGGAAGACGATAAACCCACTCAAAGAAAGTAAGTAATTGAGGGCCAGGCCGAAGGCCGAGCTGCGTACAGCAAGACTATAAACCTTCTCGAAGAAAGTAAGTCACTGAGGGCGAGGCCGAAGGCCGAGCTGCGTTCAGGAAGACGATAACCTTTTCGAAGAAGTAAGTAACAGAGGGCGAGGCCGAAGGCCGAGCTGCGTTCAGGAAGACCATAAACCTTCTCGAAGATAGTAAGTAACTAAGGGCGAGGCCGAAGGCCGAGCTGCGTTCAGGAAGACTATAAACCTTCTCGAGGAAATTAAGTAATTGAGGGCGAGGCCGGAGGCCGAGCTGCGTTCAGGAAGACGATAAACCTACTCAAAGAAAGTAAGTAATTGAGGGCGAGGCCGAAGGCCGAGCTGCGTACAGCAAGACTGTAAACCTTCTTGAAGAAAGTAAGTCACTGAGGGCGAGGCCGAAAGCCGAGCTGCGTTCAGGAAGACGATAACCTTTTAGAAGAAGTAAGTAACAGAGGGCGAGGCCGAAGGCCGAGCTGCGTTCAGGAAGACCATAAACCTTCTCGAAGAAAGTAAGTAACTAAGGGCGAGGCCGAAGGCCGAGCTGCGTTCAGGAAGACTATAAACCTTCTTGAATAAATTAAGTAATCGTGGCCAAGGCCGAAGGCCGAGCTGCGTTCAGGAAGACTATAAACCTTCTTGATGAAAGTAAGTACCTAACTGAGGGCGAGGCCGAAGGCCGAGCTGTGTTCAGGAAGACGATAACCTTTTCGAAGAAAGTAAGTAACAAAGGGCGAGGCCGAAGGCCAAGCTGCGTTCAGGAAGACCATAAACCTTCTCGAAAAAAGTAAGTAACTAAGGGCGAGGCCGAAGGCCGAGCTGCGTTCAGGAAGACCATAAACCTTCTCGAAGAAATTAAGTAATTGAGGGCGAGGCCGAAGGCCGAGCTTCGTTCAGGAAGACTGTAAACCGTCTTGAAGAAAGTAAGTAACTATCGCCCATAGTTAATTACTGTCATCGAGAAGGTTTAGTGTCTTCCAGAATACAGCTTGGCCTTCGGCCACGCCCTTAGTTACTTACTTTCTTCGAGAAGGATTATAGTCTTCCTGAACGCAGCTCGACCTTAGGCCTCGCCCTCAGTTAGGTACTTACTTTCTTCGAGAAGGTTGAAGGTCTTCCTGAACGCAGCTCGGCCTTCGGCCTCGCCCTTTGTTGCTTATTTTCTTCGAAAAGGTTTAACCTCTTCCTGAACGCAGCTCGGCCTACGGCCTCGCCTTTAGTATGTTACTTACTTTCTTTGAGAATGTTTATTGTTTTCATCTGAATCCAGTTCGCCCTCCGGTCCCGGCCTGAGTTACTTAGTTTCTTCTTTTGAAATATGAATTTCACGCGAGCGAATCCGCGGGAAAAAGCTGTCGATATTAAAATAAGAAAATTCAATTAAAATAAATCAAATACTTCAGATACCTACCTAAATAAGTGTAATACTCCACATATTAGCATAACCGGAAATGAATTTTACTTAGCCTATCCTGTGTCTCGTATAGCTTAATGTGCGTGTAGTAATTTTAATCGAATTTAGATGATCGGCTTAAATTTTATGGAGGAAATTCATACAAACATATTCGCCTCGCCCCGCTGCCCCCCGCTGAGAGAAGCGCAGCGCTTCTCTCAAGACATTCTCATCGTCGTAACTTATAAACTATTTGTCCAAATTACTTAGTGTAACAGCCAAAGTTTATCTACTTTAAATACCAGAAGCGATAAAAGTATGTATTTTGATAAGAATTAATTCAAAACTATAAAGTGTGCATTGTAAATACAGTATCCAATTTAAATGTATTTTTGGTTCACTATTTTGGCTATAGTGGCTTCCACATAAAAGGTAGATATATGCTGTCGCCACTTTTTTTTAGAACTATTTTAGAGAAACACCTCGCCATACACTATCTTCGTGTAACCCTAACGGTTTATGCAGCGCACGCCGAGATAGCTCTCAGAAGGCAGGATTCTTCCGACTTACTTGACATTTATCGATATTTGGGCAAATTTACACAATGTCTTTATAAATTATAGCCTTTTTGATGTATAAGCTATAGTACTGTAAAGGCTCATCAAAATCTGTTCAGTAGTTTTTGCGTGAAAGAGGAATATAGTGCGGCTGCTCGGTTCGCTGTTGAGTTTATAGGCCGCGCCTCCCCCGCGTCGCGCCGTCGAGCCGCCGCGCCGCCGCCCCGCCAACTGCCGCTCGCTCGGTAAATACCTATGTATTGTACTAAGGCGCGCGGATTGAACATATCGGTTTGTATGGGAGCCACATCTTAGCGTAACCGGAACTGAATTTTATGTAGCCTATCCTGTGTCCCATATAGTTAAATGTGCGTGTACAAAGTTTCATCGAATTCCGATGATCGGTTTAAGAGTTATGGCGGAACATACATACATACATACATACAGAAAAGATTTCTAAAAATCGTCAATTTAGCTTTAGTATCATACATAGAGTCTGCAAACTCAATATTTCCTAAAACAAAGTAACTTACTCCATGACCACCCCTTACAGATTTATTATTAGTATTGAGTATTGATTACAAAAGAGCTTATCACATTGTATAATTAATTACAATAGGGTGATGAGATGATATTTCTACATTACGTATGTGCTCTTCCAATAAATGTGTCTTCCAATAAATAAATGACTTCCAGGGAACAATTTACAATTACTTCTCCGAATTGTACCCTGTTCGCTATCACCACAACCCAATGGAAAGAGAAAACACTTTCAAAGCAAAGCTTAGGAGAAGGAAGAGAGAGTTGATAAAGCAGCTAAGGAAGGCTAAAGCCTCAGGAGACAGAAATCTATGCCACCAATTAGCCAGAGCGATGAGATCTATCCTAAAACTCATCCAGAAAGTATCTGAGCAAATTACGGTTGCTGGCAATGAATTTCGAAAGGCTCAGAATATAGCAGCTTTCGAGAAGAACCCCTTTTACTTCGCCAAAAAAGCTTTTAAGGAACAGCAGGGTACAATTAGGTTAAGTACGGACGAGATGTTCAACTACTTTAAATCCACATATACCACCCCGGAGGCAGATATAACTTACAGGGATCCACCAGCTCCAAAACCCAAAGAACCTGCTCTAGCATTTGATGCTGATTCACCGACGATGGAAGAGCTGGAATACCACATAAAAAGGAAACCAAATAGTTCCGCCCCGGGACCCGATGGCATACCATACATCATATACAAAAAATGTCCATCAGTGCGGAAACACATGTTGAACATCTACAAAAGAATTTGGACGAACAGAGAAGTGCCAGACTGTCTTGGTAAAGCCGTGTTTGTTCTTCTACCAAAAAAGAAAGAAGTTACTGATCCCAAGGATATTAGACCTATAGCTCTTACGAACACAATTTCGAAAATATTCTTCTCCATTATACAGGCCAGACTACTCAAACACATGTGTACCAACGACTACTTACCGAAGAAGTACCAGAAAGGTTTTCTCCCAAGAGTTGCAGGATGTCTCGAACATAATTCTTTGCTGACTGAATGTCTTAGAGATGCAAGGAAGAATGAGAGACAATTAACTGCCACGTGGTTAGACTTTGAAAACGCCTTCGGTTCGGTGCGCCATGAGTTACTATTAAAGGCGCTAGAGTGGTATAATGTGCCACCTCTGATCTGTAATATAATAGCCTCCTACTACAAAAAACTTTCCTTTGTAATACAAGTAAAAGGCGAAACGGAGAAGATACCGGAAATTCGTTACGGCATAGGACTTTTCCAGGGTTGCTGCCTCTCTCCTGTTACATTTAACATTGTTATCAACATTCTAATTGATACGCTTGTCGTAAAAGAAAACAAATGGGGATACAGGTTCAAATATGGAGACACATATATGGCGGCCATCCTGGCATTTGCGGATGATATTACGCTGTTAACCCGCAATCCAAAACAAAATCAGGCGCTTCTTAAGGTGGTAGATGACTATTGTGAATGGACTAAAGGGATGAAGATAAAACCAGCGAAGTGCTACTGTTTGAGCTTAACCAGGAAAGGTTCAAAGTTTACCTCGAGCAATCCAGGTCTGACAGTAGCCGGAAAACCAATCGCAACCGTGGCTGATGAAGCTCCTTTTAAATTCTTGGGAAAAAGGATCACCAGCAGAGGAAAGGAGCATCCTACTGATGATATTGTCCAACTTTTCGAAGAGAGCCTCCGCCAAACTGACAATCTTCCCCTCCTGGGTACACAAAAGGCATGGATTTACGATAACTACCTGACATCAAAACTTTCATGGCCATTTCTCGTCTACGACTTCACAAAGCAAAACCTGACTAAATTAGACTCGTATGTGACCAGATTCCTGAAATCATGGTTTGGACTGGCTCACCCGGCTGACTCGTCAACGCTATACAGATCTCACAATAACTTTGGACTGAACATTAAGAAACCGTCGATATTTTATCAAAAGGCGAGAATAGCCAAACGATGTATACTCAAAGACTCCAATGATAGCGCTATTCAAGCCTTACCCAACACATCACTATCAGATGAACTGGAATCGAGACTCGACTTCTACAAATCATTCCAAGTTGGTACACGCACCAATAGATCTGGATTGGGCATAGAAACAGCAAAGTCTGATAAAGAAATACTGAAAGGTTTTGCTCAGGAGGACATGGAACAAGGCTTCAAACTTCACGCCTTAAACCTAGAAATGCAGAATGATTGGCTAACAGTGGGTGACTTCTGCATCCCTCCTGCATTGAAGTGGAAATCCATAATATACAACTGGTCCCCTGAGCTGCTTAAGTTCTACTTAAATGCATTCCAGCTTACTCTCCCCGACCCGAGTAACCTAGTTAGATGGGGGAAATCTACAAATAGACTATGCCCGTCATGTAAGGAGTTCGTAGGCACGGCCAAACATTTGTTATGCGGATGCAAAATACTACTTGAGCGAGGCCAGTATTCCTACCGTCATGATAAAGTCCTCCAAATCATCAGAGAGGCCATCAACCTGTCAATTGCACGGACCAGGAAAGGGCAAACCAGTAGCGGCTTCCAGAAGGTCAACTTTGTGAAACCTGGAGCCAATAAGCTGCCCAAAGATAGGACTAAACCTTCTTCAATTTTGGGAGCAGCAAAGGATTGGGAATTGTTGATGGACACACATGAGAAGCATTACCAAATGCCTTCGGAAATCTGTACCACAGCATTAAGGCCGGATATACTCATATTCTCAAAAGCGACAAAGCATGTAGTACTTGTTGAACTTACAGTTCCATGGGAAAGTAACATACCGAAGGACCACAACATCAAGCTTAACAAGTACTGCAACTTAGTAGACCGGATTGTGAGAAACGGATTCAAGACTGATCTCTTCGCTGTGGAAGTCGGAGCAAGAGGACTACCAGCGAAGTCGCTCTACAGTCTCTTCAAGAATCTAGGGCTCCCAAGATCGACGCTAAGCTCATATATGGAGAGAGCTTCGAAAACGTCACTGGAAGCATCCTACAGAATATGGATAGGTAGAGAGAGGGAGGTCGAGAGCGGGACTGGTGGTTTCCCCGCGTCCTAGTCAACGCAGACTAGCTGACGAGGGCTTGACGCGAGCCGAAACGTGAAGCATGCGCGGGAAACTTAGAGTGGCCACTCGCTAGTCCCGGCCTCGATTAATACCCTCCTCTACTGCCGATGGGCCCGGATATGTTCGGTGAAGCCATCGTAAGCTTAGATCCACACCTTCCTATTGTAAGAAATGCAACATCAGACTATTATAATTTGTTTAAATAATTTTGTCCATCAGCAGATATGTGTACAATAATATTATATTTGCGCAATAATTTATAATTATTTTAATATTTGTCAGGTACGAGAGCGGGGACGATGACATGAAAAGGATGATCGCCAAGGCGTGGACGGAGGGTCAGGAGAAGAAGAAATCCACATTAGATTTGTAATCAGCTAGTTATTTGTGATCAATTACTTAATAAATGTTATTCGCAGGCAGTTTTATTTCGCCTTTTTTAGATAAAAAAATTATTAAAAATATAATTTTTTCTTGGGGACTCTTTCAATCCCTCAAAACCAACCAACACTTCGTTTGAACTGTAAATCCCGTTTTGTAAGTTCATAAGTTGGTTTTTGCATTTTGCATTGTTGCAAATGTAAACTTTGGTGCCTTGGGCTGCTGAACAGAAAAAACACTAGCAGACTAGCGATTTTGACAAGGTTCTCCAGCTACAATTTCTTGTGGCACATAAGAGAAGGTACCCATACTACGTGACCGTAGTACTGTGTGGGGTCGGTACTTAATAAGAATAGTCCCACTGCATCTCTCCCCGTGCTTGTCGTAAAAGGCGACTAAAGGATAAGCGGCCTGCAGACATCCCGGTCGACTTGTGGCTTTCATGGAAGACATAGGCTGGCTGGGGTAGCTGGAGACTGCGGGGTTTTGCAAGAAGGTCCCCAACCAAGCGGGATTAGTTTGCAGGCCTAGAGCCAACCCCAAACCAAAACAACAACAACAATAAACTACGTGACCGTTTTTAGGCCACTGTTGGACCCCTGTGACCGTGCGGGGTATCTTGACAAACCCCTATCTCACCTTCCCCCAGTTTTCCAATGGTATATCACATGTTAAGTTCATGTGATCTTCAACTTCATGGATTCTTAGACGGCCGCTGCATTTTTTTAGTCTTTTTTAAAACTATATTTTGACACACCACGTGAGAAGTTGAATGAAAGCATGATGAAAGCTTACAATGGGACACCTCATAAAATTTTTTTTTTAATAGAACTGCGATCAGAATCGATACATTTACTTAGCAGATTATTTGTTTTGTAGGTTTGGTTAGTAGTATTATATTTTTTGGTTTGGTTTTAAGAGGCTGGACTCCAGTGAGCCTGGCTCTAATGGCTCTACCTACATTTTAGTGCATTCGACCGTTTATTTAGAGAGGTCGATTATGAATCTTCTTTTAAGGCGCCTCTTTCCATGGTCATGAACTCATGCATGAGTGAGCTACTCTGTCGTCAGTTGATTTGGGTGGTGTTTTAGCCGAGTCATGTGTGTGTTTTGCTGACGTTTCTAATTTCCTCCCCTACTGTTGGAACGTCGAGGTGGTGATTTCATTACCTATTTGTCAGGAACCATGGGCTGCACTGATGCTTCGGAGTAAGTAAGTATCATATTCTGAGTCTTTACATTATTTTACGATTGGACATGCTTGCGCTGCCCCAGAGCTCATTAAATAAAACACTAAGTTCGCACTACATAAATTTTCTACATTTAATAACATTTTGTACATAGCCATCGTGCATTTACGTAATAGGTGTCGTCGGTATATCTCGGAAAACTTCAATCCACCTTGAGGCTGTGCCTTGGAGAGGACATCCATTCGCCAAATCTGCAACCAAACATCAATAGATCAGCAATGGGGAACGTTGAAAAAGAAATCATCATATTTAGAGGTAGGTACAATATTTAAAATGTTGGCAAAACGTTGAATCAACAGTCTACTTTTTCCCGCGTTAATTAATTAGAACTTACTACGAAATGAAACCACTGCGTTCAATGGCTTCCATAGCACTTGTAGAGAGCGTACGGGCATAGATTACGGGAATCGATGATTACGAGTCAAAACGTGGTCAAAACTTTCACTTGACTATTTCTTCTTCTTCTTCTTTTTATTTCTGGCGATTAGCCGATATACGTTCGACTTATTACGCCAATATCAAGTCTTGAAAGATCCACGGTAATAAATAAGTACTACTTCTCACAGAGAAAACAAATAATTTTGATATAAATAATGAATAATTTGCACTCAGATGAAGGAGAAATTTAAAAGGGAAAATGTATATACTTTTATATTCACTATATTTCTTATCGAACGACAGAAGGAGGCAGGGCAGGCAGGCAGGCAGGGGTCGTCTTTTATAAAACGAAAGATTCTCAAACTGTCTTTATGATACGGGATATTAGAATAGTATTATTCAATCAATGTAATCAATGTGTGTAAAAAAAGAAAAGTTGACCAACCAATGATTTGAATATGGGTTGATACGAGTGTTATTACGAGTGTTATATTTACATGGACTTGTTGCCTTTGAGGTTTTTCCCGCCAATGACTTGAAATACAATTGCACACACATAAATGCCTTGCAGAGCGTGGAAAGCGAGTGTTTTCCATTGGGTAGTATATATGATATCATTATCAGAAATATTTTGTAAAGTTTTCGTTGAAATTTTATTAACTGGTGTTGTGTTCACTGCTTTATACTCGCGTTGTTCACTTTTTGTAGATTCTCTGCGGTATCTGAAATTATGTTTTGGGGAAATCCGCTCATTTGTTCTGCTTTTTATTGGAGAAAGTGTTGTCAGTGCTCCATTGATTCCGTCAATGTCTGTCCTTGTATCGACTTCGGTAGACCGTTTCAAGCTACGGGTAGACTCTCGACGAGATATTTCTCTTAATAAATCTGAATCTTGCGTCGCTTCCCGTCGGAAAATTGAATTTCGTTCTGTTGAGAAACGATTTTGCCTGGTCGTACGTCGCTCTCCCACAGATACACGTTCGAACGTTTCTCGTCGCTCTGTACGACTGGGTTCTGCATCAAGAGCCCTTTCGATTCGCAACGTAGCCTGAACCCTGGCGTTCATCCTAGTGTCGAGATCCCTATTTCGTTCTGTTGAAAAACGATTTTGCCTGGTGGTGCGTCGCTCTCCCACAGATACACGTTTGAACGTTTCTCGTCGTTCTGTACGACTGGGTTCTGCATCAAGAGCCCTTTCGATTCGCAACGTAGCCTGAACCCTGGCTTTCATCCTAGTGTCGAGATCCCTATTTCGTTCTGATTGCATTGAGCTACGGCTGTCTTTCGCTAGTCTACTATGTGACTCTGCCCTGTTTTCTAATCGGGAATTGTCTCTGACGCCAGTTATACGGTCTTCGTCTCGCGTATCTTGCCTGGCGTCCGGTCTTTCCAACCGTAAATTCATTTGAAGTCTCTGAGTTTCAATTCGTCGCACATGTGCGTTAAATCTAATCGAATTGCGGCCAGACTGGTCATGCGTTAGGAATCGATTTTGTTGGTTTACCTGTATCCTTTCCCTTGAGTCGGACTGACTGACTGTACGATCTGTTTCGCGTTCTCGAACGAGCCTCTCCTGCCTATGCAGAGATCTCATCTGTTCATTACGGGCTGTGAGGTCCTTATAATAGTTGGAATTCTCACTTAGGTCACGTGTCATGGTACGATCAAGCCGTGATTCAGATGTTCGATAAATGTTATCGCGCTCAATTTCAGACCTAGTGTTGCGGATATTTAGAAACGTACGTGCAGTTAATTCGCGCTCGTTGAGATTTTTAGATCTGTAACGGGTTTCCTCGTCGCGTGTCCTGCGGGCTATTGCACCTTCGGATCTAACGACGGATCGCGTTCTATGGTGGATAATTTCACGATCTGTGGGAGTCAATCTCACGATTCCGGCAGGTTCTTCGGATGCTCTAGCCCTGGATGTTCTTCGGTTTTCTAAAGTAAAGCGCGTTTCAAACCGACGAGATGGTGTACTGGTTCTATCTTCAATACTCCCCGTATTACCACTAAAGAGTGTATTAATTTTTGATGAACGTTCGGAAGTGCGATCGGTTGATAGTCGACCTTCGTTAAATCTTCGTGAAACTAGTAGACGACTGGAACTATCAGACCTATCTTCACTATATCTAGATGGAGTTCTCACAGAACTTTCGACCGCGTTATTTCTAACCGTTCCAATTCGACCGCGCCGGGTTTCTTCGTCTCGAGCTAGTCGTGAGTGAAGTCGATCGAGCCTGAGTGTATTTTGGAAGTGCAATACTGGTCTTGCTGAGATTTCCCGTTCTCGCTCTTGAGATGCCTTGCGCTCGTTAGGGGTAAGACGCGATTTAACCACAAGAGATGCCAATTCAGCTCTGTCCTCACTATTTCTTGTGATACTGCGAGTGTTGCGGGAGAGTAAAGCAGTCCTCAATGAATGTCCGGAGACACGGTTGTTGGAAAGTCGGCGTTCATCAAGAGTTGGTCTCAATTCAGACAAGCGTTCTGAAGATTCTGAGAAAGTTCGAGCTCTGCGCTGAGTGGTATCTTCACCTCGGTTTGATCGTGATAACAGTCGCTCTAGGCTCCGTGTATTTTCGTGTAGACGGTTGTGTCTAGCAGTATATTCCGAAGCTAAACCCCTTGTCGTTCGTCGTTCATCTGTCCTTCGTTGGGAGTCAATCCGGCGGGTTGATGATCGGAACCTATCTTCACCATTCCTTGCGATGTTACGGGTCTTTCGGGATGCTGAAGTTATTCTAGCAAATCGTTCAGTGACCAGGTCACTGGAAAGTCGTCGGTCACCGAGGGCAACACGAGAATCAAGACGACTCGATGCCTCGAATCTCTCGTCCCTGCGCTTTACGATATTATTTCTGCGATTGACGAATAGCTCCCGTGTGTGATCGGCGCGATAACGTTGGTTAATATCGCGCTCACAGCTTCGAATGAGCGAGTCGGCGGCAGCGGTGGCGGTGATGACCCGTTCGGAGCGAGTTGATGGAGATTCTCTTAGCGACGAGTCGCGCTCCCGACGCTCGAAACACTGCTGGCGTACATCGATGAGCGGACGCTCGGAATACGATGCGACTGCTCCGATCACCGCAAGAACGGGAATTAGGAAACGCCAGTAATGCATAGTCACAGCTGGCGTGCAGAGTAAAGAATTGCCGTCGGTTAAAGTTCCTCGATGTTGTAGTAGATGGTTCTACACCTACTGCTGGAACTGAAGTGACGACTAGGGAAAATACACCCCTTTTATATACAAAGCTCTGCCAATATTGTTAACACTATTTTGCGGTACAACGAATTTAATTCTAGCCTTCCCACGCACCTCTTCTTCGGCGTAGGTGATGGTAATGTCGTGGTACTTTGGGTTTTATCATTTCAATGTAAATTACACCCATCACGACCGAAATCGACGCGCAAACGGTCAAAACTCAAAAATGAAAACATACCTATCACTGTAGCTGATTGGTCACAATCCCAAAGAGTTGTGTCCATCATTATAGCATGAGCATACTTAACTCATAAAATGCTGAACAGGTCCAAGCTATAACTTGAAAATAGGTACTGTACTTAAACTTTAATTTGAAAAAAAAAGATAAGAATGGTTGACTTTTTATAGAACAATATTAGCACTAAACCTGTACCATAGCTGACGTGCTTAAACCTAAACGTTGAAGATTTTTTTTATCCGCGTAAGCAGGTAAAGTTTTATATTTGATTACTATCATAATCTCGCTAATTAGTATTACATTAAAGTTACGAATTATTTTTATTCGTACTTACACACTTTTTTCATCTTAGAATAATATAAATACATTCCAAATTAAATATTTATTTAATCCTGTATGGGTGGCAGAGTCAGAGGGGCCAGAGCACCTGCTCGGACCAGCCAATATCACCTCCATAAGGTAGGTGATATACGGGAGACTTCCCTATGGATTACTGGGTATACTGGACTAGAGGAAAACACAGCCGAGGCGGTTATGCGACCATCTTACACCAAATCAGTCGGTTACAATTTGAGTCTACCAAGTACCACCTAGTAAAGGGCAAGGGAAAGAACCTAAAGTTTTACACCGGTTCCGAACGGTGAAGCAGCAGGCGTAGTCAGTCAGTTAGTCAGTCATCGTGTAAGCGTCCACTGCTGAACATAAGCCTCTCCATTTTTTGTCCAGTCCTCCCGGCCTTCAGCGGTACGTCGAACGGTACTTGATGTCGTCGTCTCACCTGGCGGGTGGTGTTCCCACACTCCGTTTTCGTGTCCACGGCCGCCAGTGTAGGACATGGTTACTCCAACGGTCGTCGTCTCTTCGTTTGACGTGTCCAGCCCACTGCCACTTAAGCTTAGCACCCCGGTGTCGAAAATCTTGGTGCGTCTGCGGATTTCCTCGTTTTCAAGGTGTAGGTATGCACGTAAATTTTTCGATCAGAAAAAAAACTCATTGGTAACCTAACCTAACCTAACCCGCCGCTTATAAAAAATTAATAGAAATATTCATATTCAGTGAGAAATACCACAAGTATCGAGACTATTCCTTCCACAAAAGGCTCCTAGAAGGTTATCAGCAGCGGGAGCGCGCAGCTGGGACGATGCACTGGTGTGGAAGAAAATAAATTGTATCGCCCAACAAAAGGCGACCGGGACGTATTGGTAACGCAACGGCCTGGTAAAACGATTATCTGCCGGTCTTCCTGTGAAGGAATCTTGTTATAAATTGATAGGTAATTTAAGGAATTGACGTCAGAGCTTAGTACGATGGCGAATTAAGCAGCATGGTGTCCTGTACGAGTGCAGGAGTTAACTTGTGTAATAATAGGCACATGTAGTAAATACAATTACCGGTAATAGGGTAATAGTAAAATTGTAGGTATACCTACTTAATAAAATTCTTCGTTTTTCATGAAGAATTCAATGAAGCTTAAGTAAAATGAAGTATTTTGTCTTGCGTTATTAACAACTCGCACCTCCAATTAAATACTGTTAGATATAACTATGAAATTTCGGTAAAACGACTTCTCAACACTGTCATACTCAAAAACTTTTCACTTTTTAATAGAATACTGTCGTAAGTCGTGCATCGAAATTTACACACTTAACTACACCACATTTTTTTCATGTTCATTAGGAAAATAATTTTAATGTATGTACCAACAGCCACATTTTTAAATTTAACATATTGTGTAAAATAAAGTTTTCACATTTATCGGACACATTTTGACAAATGACAATACCTACAATAATAACTTCCCAAATGTCACAAGTGTACAAAAAACAGCCCAAGAATAGGTTTTAACCAATATTATAATCTATTACATCATATTTGAAATTGTGAGCATTCAAAAATGTTCGCCATAGTAACCGTGTACCGTGTGGGGCCGGTACTTTAAAAGAATAGCCCCACTGCATCTCTCCCCGTGCATGTCGTAAAAGGCGACTAAGGGATATGACTCCCTTCTTATATTACTAGGTGGTAGGGTTTAACCCACCCGGGTTGGTACCACCGCACTGAATGAAAGGTCGGTCGAAACGTCTATGTAAATAGTTTGTGTTTTCCGTCCAGTTCAGTGTAGCCGGCACGACCGAAGGGAAGCACTGACGTGGCACCAAGTTCACCCGGTGTTATGGGCTGACATTACGGATGTTGTAGGTAATGTAGCCAACCGTATCAGTTTCAATAAAAAAAAAAAAAAAAAAAAAAAAAACAACAAAAATAACTTCATTTTTTTTTTCTGAAATTATAGGTAGGTTCTTCCCAAAGGAACTCTTTGTGTAACTTGTATAAATTGAACACAAAAAAATATTTATTAAAAAAAACCACGGTATCGCGATTATCACAGACCTTACTAATTCAGACATCTGATAATATTGAATTTTTTTTTTATGTAATCCGGTATGGGTGGCTTAGTTGGAGGGGCCGAAGCGCATGCTCCGACCAGCCAATATCACCTCCGAGAAGGTAGGTGCCATACCGGAGACTTCCCTGGATTGCTGGCTATACTGGACTAGAGGAGAACACAACCGAGGCTGCTATGCGGCCATCTTACATCCAGTACGCTGGTACCAACCCTACAATTTGAAGTCGGCTACAATTTGAGCCTACTACCTAGTAAGGGGCAAGGGAAGGGACCTACAGTTTTACACCGGTTCCGAACGGTGAAGCAGCAGGTGTAGGTGTGCACATACATTTTTTTGTCAGAAAAAACTCATTGGTACACGCCGACGGGATTCGAACCGCGGACTTCTCGCATGAGAAGCCAATGCCCAAACCACTCGGCCACCCGCCGCTTATACCCGAATTGGGGGGTGCGACAACGTGCATCTATAGGTGCAACCTACATACTGTGAGTTACACTCACAAGCAGTTAAATACTTACATTACATACAACAACAAAAAACGTTTTGAGTCAACAAAATTTTTTCTGCTTTCTTCTCTTCTCAGCGTAAATGGCATGATATAAATATAAATAGGTAGCAGAAATAAATGGATAGGCAGGATTTACTTTTATAAAAGTACTTATTTACACGAAAATGTAAAAAAAAATTTTGGTAATACATACATACCTACAAATCACACAGGCTGAATCCTGACAATCGGGGTAAGTAGAGTAATCGGTGTTGTGCTGCAAAAACTCTGGTAAATTACAGCACAACACCGACCACCACGTTTCGCAAAGTATTGGAACAAGATTCAATCGATCAAGCAGCAAGTAAGGTACGAAGACCCACCTGCTGCATTACTCGGTGGAAGTGCCGTGCCAAGATGAGAGGTGGCGAGCCTGTCGCCCTTTAGCACGGCATCTTGTCCTTAATTTTGGTAATCTCAAAAAAAAACTTTGATTATTTCAATTTGTGGTCGTCATGTAAGTTTTATCCAGCCCAGCTACTATCTTGTAGTTGAATAAAGGTGTGGTTGTATCAATATATATATTGGTAATCTGTTATATTATCAGTCAGGCAATAGACAGCGCAGGGGTCAACAATCCATCTCAGCCAGCAGCCGCCGCCGCCCCCGCCGGCCGTCTCTTCTGTCTCGCTCGTCACTCGTCAGTTTTGTTTTATTCGCTGGGGCGGGCGGGCCGCGTCGGGAGGAGAGTAGGAAGGAGAGTACCTATACCTATTCATTCAATCATTCGCTTCGTTCGATCCGATCAGTCAATCAGTCAGTTCAGTTTTCATTTTATGCCGGCACGGCCGGTCGTATAATTTCATAGGCTATAGTTAAATCAATCACAATGACGTCAAAAGTGGTAGCCGTGCTAGTAAATACATTATTACTGTGCAATGGATTCGTGCTGATGTCATCGGTTCCTGCCGGGAGTTATGGGGACGTAAAATTATTCCAGTCCCCTCTCACGTACTCTGTAGACTCCACTATCCTGCTCAACGATGTCTCGAGCAGCGACAAGGACGTCGGTTATAAGGTCAAGTCCACACTATCTGTGGACCCGATCTGGAGCGATTCGGCAACACACTTCCTGCTAAAATTTGAGGTTGGTGTTTGTCCGGCTTAAAAAGTTTGAGAAAGTTACTGTCAGTCACGTGATATTGTTGCTGTCAAAGTCAAAATTTTGTTTTACTTTTTGTTTTGTTGACGTTTGATTGACGTGCTAATACAATATTTTATTTATCTGTGGCAAGTATTCTGTGCTATAAATTGCTCCAAAAGTGCTGAAATAACATTTATTTTACTTTTATTGGCTTATCCCCCGCATAACCACATATCGTAAATTGAACCATTATTATTTCTAACAAAGTGAACAATGCCGGCTATCATAATTCGTACATTATGTAGGTACAATCGCCCAAACTGCATGTCCGATCAAAGGCTGCTCCCCACGAGGGGTTCATCGAGCACACCTCTCTACTGGATGACTATCAAAATGCTCCATTCTTCCTGGAGTGGAAGGATGGTATCATCGGAAGAGTATACATCGACACGAAAGAAGACCCGAGCTGGATCAACTATAAAAAGGGTCTTGCAAGTGTATTTCAGGTATGTTGTTTTTGTAAAATTCTGCTTTAGCTTCATATTCCTTTCATATACCTATGTTTTTTAAAGTATTAGCTAGAATTTTTGGTTTCAGGGTAGCTTTCAGGCTTTTCTGCTGTACTATTGTTATTCTGCTGCATTCCAAAGCTACCTATAAAAATGATGATAGACACTGACTTCCAGCCGTTTTTGTCGTGCTGCGGCACAATAAGTCGTTCTCTAGATAATCATTCCCTGAAATAGCGCTCGGCTAATATTTTCGACGCCCGCGCAGGCCCAACGGATGCGAGTGTTCATCAAAGAATCAGAGCCCGGGCTGGCCGATCGGAACGCAATAGGTTAAATCCTGTAGTATATTTTGTACTTAGATTTATTTGTTGCTCTATGACGATGGTCTGTGACTCTGGAGTATGCTTTTGTGATTTAGTTTCAGATCTTGGACCAGGACAATGTGGAAACCGATGTATCTGGAAAATGTGATACTTCTTACCATTCTATGTCTGCTACCACTATTAGGAAATGGAAGGTAACTAACTTAGGTTCTATTCTACTATTCAGTGTATTAGAGGGAGGGGTATTCACTGGCGATATCCCATTTGCGACTGACCAAAACCACTCTTGGGTGCGTAGAGGGATCGTCGCTACCGTTTAAAGAATAAAGAAAGCACAAAAAAAATCAAACCAGCTCGTATCAGGTTGACCAAGATGTTCGCGGCTCATCTTAGTTAGTTCATTTAATTCACGAAAAAAACTAGCGGTAGTAGGCCGACTTCTACCCACTCTAATTTTATTATCAACTTTCCATCCTATGATATTTCATAGGATGGAAAGTTGATAATAAAATTATATATATATATTTATAACAATGTGAAAGAAACTGGATGAATCTGTTCCGATGCCTGAAAGGTTTAGAAATTATATATATAAGGTCTTTTAAAATTAGTTCATAGTACGCTAAGGGGGGGTTCTGTATCATATAGGGAGTAAAACCTATATAAATTTTTTTGGACCTTGGGTTTTTTTTTATGTATTTAAATAAAGAATAGGTGGTTGATTTTTATAGCCTAATCGATTCAGTTTCATAACAGTAACAAAAAAGTCTTTACCATTATGATGGAACACGTGTAAGTTGGTAAAAAAAATCAAATTCATTCTATTCCATACTAATAAAACTAAAATTGTGGTTTTTCACAATTTCTGAAAGAAAGAGATCTATGTGTTGGAAGACTTTTTTGTTCCTGGCATGAAACTGAAACGATTAAGAAATAATTTTTTTTTACATTTTATACTTTAAAAAAATTTTTTTTATAAAAAAAAATTCTTTGTTCTTCAAAAGTGATCTATTTCCGATACAGAACCCCCCCCCCCCCCCTTAGCGTACTCTGAACTAATTTTGAAAGACCTATATTTGCGATAGATAAGATAGATTGATGGCTTTAGCTGCTAGTGTTGAAAATCCACGGTCAACACTTAGTGTCGTTTCAGCCTTCCAGCACTGGTGTGGCCCAGGAGTGCTGTGGCCAGTATATTTGGCTGATATGTTGGTAGTCGATGTTGCTGTTGCTTGCAGATGGCGATGATGATGCTCAGGTTAAGAAATTATAGACAACAATTTATTCACCTGCTCTACTTAATTGTTTTATCTCATATCATACAATTTATAATTTTTATTATACATTCTAGAAAAATTGTATTCACGATGAGATCGTAACAAAAAGTACCAAGAATATACTATCAACGGTTGCAACGAGCACGAGAATCACCCGTTACGACTTCAGTGAAGACCTGACCGCTATCAAACATATTTATGCTGAAGAATTGCACGAGATGCGGTTGGGGGCGAAACAGGACGCAGGTAACAAATTGAGGGTGTGGCAGGAGCTGAATCTTGTGGATGACAACACCATCACCAGCTCTTTGAAGGCAGAATCTTTTGAAGACGCGCTGCAAGAAATTGAGGCTACGTTCGGCTTCATTCTTAAAGAACAGGATCTCAAGTTGATAATCGTCAATGACGACACAAAGGAAGCTAGTCACAATGTGAGTAAATTTTTATTTGTGTATTGTTTTCTTTGGCTTTTATCCAAGAAACTCAATCTTCAAGATTCC
This sequence comes from Nematopogon swammerdamellus, assembly GCA_946902875.1. NCBI lineage: Eukaryota > Metazoa > Arthropoda > Insecta > Lepidoptera > Adelidae > Nematopogon > Nematopogon swammerdamellus. Next base: position 11,738,236 of record OX336349.1, read on the forward strand.
ACAACTGATATCTTGTCCAGCTAATTTATTTTACTGAATACCTGCAGGGCTATTCTATTAGCTATTCATCGGAAATGGCAATTTCTTATGAACCGTCTGACTCGTTGAAATGGGCTTCCCAATGCTTCCAGTAAAACAGAGCTGCGGCTACCTCTATTTTTGCGATAATCGCTAATAGAGAAAGAGAATAGGAAGGGTGGGTGGAAAAATCTCCAAAATTACTTTGTTATGATCTCCACCTAAAATAATAATGCATAATTAATTATTCACCAAATGAGGTTTACTAGATAACATCTTTTTTATTACTTCTTTTATTTTTGGGGCTTTTAACAATGATTTGTTAATATCAGCCCCATAGTACTCATCTTCCCTATCACTTAGGGCCCAGAATCCCTAAAGTATAGAGAACGCTCAACAAAATCCAACAAAATTACTAAATCTCTCTCAATTGGGTTCGCCAACAGTTCTACCTATATTAAAAAACAAAGTACCGTGTGGGGCCGGTACTTAAAAAGAATATCCCCACTGGTTCTCTCCCCATGCATGTCGTAAAAGGCGACTAAGGGATAAGGACAAGATGCCGTGCTAAAGGGCGACAGGCCACCGCCACCTCTCACCTTGGCACGGTACTTCCACCGTCATGCAGCAGGTGGGTCTTCGTGCCTTACTTGCTGCTTGATCGATTTAATCTTGTTCAAATACTTTGCGAAACGTGGTGGTCGGTGTTGTGCTGTAATTGACCAGAGTTCTTGCAGCACAACACCGATTACTCTGCTTACCCCGATTTTCGGGATTCAGCGTGTGTGATATTTATGTAAAAAACAAATTGAGTCTGTCGATAAGTGATGTCTTCAATTTCCTTCGTAACTCCACGTTCTGACCACACTCCATCAGCAAATGATACCTACATGTCATCCTCCTTGTTACACCGATCACAATTTGGAGAATCTCTCTTTTTCATCAGGAATTTAAATGTATTCAATGGAATAGATAACATCTTTGCAATGTGTAACTATGCACAATTCATAAATATCAACACGCACTCAATTTCCAACATATAATGTGATATCAGATAGATCGTCGGGCCACGTAGGAAGGTCATGAAGGTGATACATCCAGTCTATGTCCACATGTTTCTACTAAAATATAAGTACCTAGCCAATGTAAATTATTTGTAAAAAAATATACAATGATGAAGTTTTTATATTCGTAAACCACATTTATCTATTTCCCAATTTTTTTTTTATAGCGATCTGTCCTATTTCATCCATAGATAATCATATAACCTTTTGTTTTAAGTCTGCCTGCCTTTAATTATATATTTCTCCTTACTATTCTTCTTATCTTTCACCCCAGACTGATAATACATACTATCAAATATTGTACTTTGCTGTTGTCAAATTGATAGCGAGAAAATTGTGGATTATAAAAATGGCAAAAATATTTGGTCTTTGCAGTTGGGAGATGTTATCAAGTACAATCGGGATTTCTTGAAAGCTGACAACTTGGGTACTGCAAAGTCAGCTTCGGTCTTCATTAACATTTTGGAAGTCATGAGGCACTCTAAGGCAGAAGAAATAGTGAAAGCCTTGAAAGGTGTTAAGAATAAGGAGATCCTGTAAGTATAAAAATTTTCGTGTGAAAATCTTGCCTAGCATAACCAATGAGCACTTATTAAAAAACATTATGAGTGTGGAAGAGGCGTCACTTAGAGATCCGTTGTGTCTGCCTACACTATCTGGAAAGAAGTGTGATGTTATTTTATGTATGTATGTGTGTGTACACAGTGCATCTTGTTTACCACAGCCCGAGTCATTCTGGGCAATGTTCAGCGACAAAGGTCAAGCATTATTTTGTACATGAAGAAATAATAATAATTAGAAATACTTAAATTACCTACTGTTTACAAAATTGCAATTAGATGTTTATTTACGCTATCTTATTAGATAAAATCTACTTACCTAGTTAATCTACTTAGTTGAAGCTCAGTAAGTGACTTTATGTAATTATATAATCAATTGCTAATACAATGCAAATGAAAATATGTTCGTTGCAACAATCACTAAATTAATTGAACAGGGTAATCCTAGTAGTTTTCTTTAAAAAAAATTATGGAAAGTATATTTTCGAGATATAATTTCTGTAAATTAGCTCTTTTGTCTAATATAAAGTAGGTTGTTGTTGTTGTTGTTTTCTGCCTCTTGTGTTGGGGGGGGGATTTTGATTTGAAAATATTTTTTGTGGTTTTTAATAAGGTACCTATTCATACATGTTAAAACTGTTAAAAGTTACTAACTGTATCACTACCAGGAAATATTTTTCAAATCCCAGAATTTCCGAAAGAGGTGGTTTTAATCACTTCATGTTATGTCTTCTCGATAACTTTATGCCTATCCCGATCCCTGGTAATAATGCTCTAACCAACCATTTTCATTCTATATCCAGTTTTTTTACCCCTGTTTCAGGCAACAACTGTGCGACATAGTGGGTTATACTCAGACATATGCGGCCCACCAGGCAGCCAAGTCATTCCTGAACTTTGACAGCGAATACGATAAGGATAACATTGAGAGATACCTGTGGGCACTCTCTATCGGACCCAGGCCACATGTAAGTTTAGCTGTATTCCTCATATTACTTTTATGAAGAAAATGTTGTTGAACTCACTCAAAAACTAAATAATGATATTTGGCTATAATAGTTGAATGAAAATCGGTTGAAAAAGTTCATGAAATATAGTGCATGTTTGAAGCGCTGGCATGTCATCGACCTCCATAATTCCGACAAGAAAAAGATGTAATCTGCTAACATCACAGATGTCTATTAACTCTTAAGGTGCGGCGCCGGACACAATTTGTCATACGAATTGATTGCTACGACACGCCGGCGATGCGCGGCATCGCCGCTCCCGCGGTTTACTCCATACAATTTCATACAAAGAATGTTTTGACGCGCCGCTCCGCTGTATGCAGCGAGAGTGCAGTCTAATCTTTAAAACTCTCAAATAATGATTTATGTACACTTTCAGGAGAAAGTGATTCTGGATGTGCTGAAGATGTCGGACGATGGTAAACTGTCCCAACAGATTTCAGAGACTTTGCTCTTCACTGCAAGCGCTATGACTTACAATTTTGTTGAGAGCAGAGGCGACATCAGCAGTGACTTGGTGAGTTTGTAATGTTGTGTAGGTACTTACCTATTTACATACATACTCATTCCTACTCATTCATATACAGGGTGTCCAGGGTCTGTTCGGGAATATCGAAATGAGCTATTGTATATCATCTAATAAACACATTAAAAAAAAGAAAAATGGTCATATCCATACTAGTTTTCGAGATATGAATTTTCAAAGTTTTCATTTTAATCAATCTATGCGCGCTCTAAGCGACCAGACCACGGCGGTGCGGAGGAGGCAGGGCGGCGCAGCGGGCCCGCCGCCGGCCGGCCGGGTGGAATGTTCGCTATAGCACCGCACCGCACCGCGCTGTTGCGCCCCCGCGCCGCCCCGTGTCGGCATCGCACGCTCCCATCAAAGGAGACGCCGCCCGGTGGCGGCATCGCGCGCTGCTATCAAAGGAGACGCCGCCCGGTGGCGGCATCGCGCGCTGCTATCAAAGGAGACGCAGGCGCGGCGGGCGGCGCGCCGCGCTGCCTGTGGGGTGCGGCGACCGACCTGCATTGCGTCAGTCCAGCCAGTCACGTGGCGCGGAAGATCAATGTGTGTCAGTCGGTCAGTATGTCAAGGGCGGCCGACCGTGTTGACGTATTTTTGGTAATTCGATTCGTAAATTGAATTAGTGAAAGTTTCGCGCTCGTGTTTAACAATACGTACCTACCACAGGTTAAAGTGTTTGTTAAATGTTCCATTCACGAATAGCGAATATGTGGATATGTTGCTCGCGTATGGAGCAGCAAACGGAAATGGGCTTCAAACGCATTTATCGTGAAAGATTGCCGGTGCTGGCTGAAGTAATTGTGCGTGCATTGTACTGTTTACGGGAGCATGAATCTAGACCCGCTACTGCATCGCCCGGGTCTCGTCATAATGCATCGAGCTGCAAGGAGATCACGTAGAAAACCTTCACATCATTTGAGGTATGTAGATAATCATTTACTTTTTACTGGCTACATACTACGTCTTATGAAATCTATGATTGATTATGAGCGCCGCGCGCGCCCCGCGCCCGCGCATCTCACGCCTCGCGATCGGGAAACGCGCGCCTCGCGCCGAGTTCCTCGCATAGCCCTACGCGGCCGTGCACAAGCATAGAGCGCGCTCACACTATCGTATGCATTTACTTTGTTAGAAAATGGCAAAATTGGAAATAATTGAGATAAAAAAAATTTCTTTCGTCACTGCACTTTACACACGATACATATCACGATCCTTCGATATTCCACATCACACTTTGGACACCCTGTATACTGTGTGGGGCCTGTATTTAAAAAGAATAACCCCACTGCATCTCTCCCCGTGCATGTCGTAAAAAGCGACTAAGGAATAAGGACGAGATGCCGTGCTAAAGGGCGACAGGGTAGATACCTCTCACCTTGGCACGGTCCTTCAACCGAGTCAGGCAGTGGGTGGGTCTTTGAGCCTTACTTCTGCTTGAGGATTTTCTTGTCCCAATACTTTGCTAAACGCGGTGGTCGGTGTTGTGCTGTGATGTAGTTCTTGCAGCACAACACCAATTACTTTGCTTACCCCGATTGTCGGGATACAGCGTGTGGTATGTATGTATGTATGTACTAATTCCAAAAGAGATTGGTGGTAATTTTTCACGAAATAGAATAGAATTGACATTCCTTATTGCAAACCTTAGTTAACTACACACCAATAATAATATAAAAAGAAAACATAGGTACACATAGAACTTAGTTAGACTAATAGAAGTTAGACATGAACAATAGAAAGGTTGATTATAAGAAATCTCTGTAAGGGATAAGACCCCCTTATACTTCATTTGAATTAATGTCATGCTTGTTTTTGTAAAATGTTTTTGAAGCAATTACATAAGTATTTTTAAGTAACAATAACAGTGAGAGTTCCATAAAAAAAAAAGTATTAAATGTAAAACAATATGAAGAGTTGATGTTTAAACTTGGTGGTGAACCATGACAGCCTGCCTTGACGAAATTCCATTTTGAGACCAACTCTATTGAAGCAGTTACCAGATAATTTATTTTGTAAACTTCCAGGTGTCTAGCAAGGTGAAAGATCACATAACCAGAAATCTCTCAAAATGCAAAGAGACACGTTGCTACATAACATATCTGAGAGCTTTACAAAACCTTAGAAGGGCAGACACTGTTAATATTCTAATTGATTACACCCAGAAAGGTCAGAGAAGCGTTGCAGTTATGGCCCTCAAGGCTCTAAGAGCAATGCCAAGGCGGCACTGGACGAAGGAAGTTTTGGTGTTGTGTCGGAAAGTGTTTTACCAGTTAGAGAATCACTACGATTCTAGCGCACGGACACTGGCAGTGGATATAATTCTGGAAGCGGGACCGAAGCGTTATGAACTGACAGATCTAGTCGAATTCTTGGCTTCCGACGATAAAGACTTTGAGGTGAAGCAATTCCTGCTGCAACGTTTGCAGATGATCAGCGCCAAGTGCGAAAAGCTGAGGAAAAGCGTTGAATACATAATGAAATCAAAAAAACACATAAATAATTATGACATTCTCGCACAGAAAGGTACAATTTCTTTTAATTAAATCATTTTCATGTTGAGTTGATGCTGATTGATGGATGACACACTGACATATTGTGAGCTAAATATTGTACATATTTGTTTGGTGGATCCTAGCCTATTCTATATGTGTCATACTGTGCCATTAGGGAACGTTCCCATACCACGTGACCGATTTTAGGTCACCCTACTTCTACCTACAGAATTTGACCCCTCCCCCCCCCCCCCCCCCCCCCTGTGGCCATTGTGGTATTTCAAAACTTGCTGTTTTTCAATGTATTTATGTGGATTAAGCATTATATTACAGTTGTACAATTGACTTAGCCTACAACAAATGTGTATTTTATTATTATTTCAATGGTTGTATGTTATATTGTGACCAGGCGAATACTTTTTCTTTTAATTGAATAGTGGTTGTCCATTGCCAGTCAAAAGAAGTGAAGCGGCTGCCGCGCCGTGCCGCATGCGTTAGTTAGCATTCGTAAGCAAACAATGCTAATGCAATGTCTCAAAAAAATATACAGCTGAATTATTTCTTTGAGCTGAAGCTGGCATAGATTCACAGTACTCATTTTCTACTTGTTCAGTTCCCCATCTTCCATTGTGGCTGCGTCTCGAACTCTGCGTTTGATAGCCTTCATAGAAGACTAATATAGCGAACTGACATGGAAGGTTGGCTTGAGTAACTTGATAGCAAGGGGATTGTGTGAAGGTCACACACGCACTGCGACGACAACTATAACCATCCATATAATTAATATGCCATGCTTTACCATCGTCTAGGAAATTTTCACCCACAACTCGTCCTACTTACAGGTCTATCAACGGCTCTAGCGCGGTCGGTGTCGTCCAACCCATGGTCTAACGTGAGCCTGGTGAGCGTGCAGGAGATATCTGGAGGTCTACTGAAGAGAGGGCACGTGGATCTGCTGCTTGAGGACGCGGGAGAGACAAAACGTCTCTTTAGCGTTAGTGGTTTTTAGTTGATTTTATTAAGTAATAAGGGTTTCCTAAACTTTTTTGGACTACAACTTCTCTAAACATAAAGTGAAAAGTTTTTGCATCTCTCCTGATTTACATAGCAATTTCAAAGTGGTTTTTAGTTGATTTTATTAAGTAATAAGGGTTTCCTAAACTTTTTTGGACTACAACTTCTCTAAACATAAAGTGAAAAGTTTTTGCACCTCTCCTGATTTACATAGCAATTTCAAAGAATTTTTTATATATTCAAGGGCATATAAAAAGTCATAAATTAACTGATGTGTGAACAGTTTCACGACACTCAGGTTGGGGACTCCTGACTTTGGCTATATGTGTGACACACCCACCCACCGCTCACTAGTGTGACTCCATGGAAATACTACTAGTAGTACTTCTACTCTACTATTTTGATAACGTTATTGAACGACGGGGAGAGACGTCACATAGAAAACATTGGGGTCTTTTAAACCAAGTTTTATATTTGATCTTTTATTTTATAACTGCAACATGTAAAAAAAATATATATCTGACAGCTGGGACTATTCGCCGGCGGCATGTCATCCTTGATGGGCTCCAGCGATGCAGCGGAGAACGCCGAGCCAGCTGAGGAGGAACCAGCGACAGCAGGCATGGAGTTGACCGTGCTGGGTGTACATATCAGACCCTTCACCTTCTTTAGCGGCCAGGGCGAATTGATGGGCCACGTCTGGTCCGGGACCGCTAGCGAGAGGACTACAGCTTTCCAGGTGAAACAGTTTTATATGCATAGGTGCATATTCAGCTCGTGGCTACATGTCGCACATTCTATAAAAAAATCTGATTTCATCGACAGTAGAACTTTGGTTATCTGAGCTCGGATTAACCGAGGTCGCATTTAACCGAGCTTAACAGAGATGCTAAATTTTAGATTTTTGGAGAATATTTAAAAAAAATCAATAAATTTGGGCATCTGTATCAACGCAGACTAGCTGACGAGGGCTTGACGCGAGCCGAAACTTTTAGCGCTCTGTAAAAGAACAAGAGTGGTCGTTGGCTGGTCTCGTGCTCGATTGAAATCTTCTCCTACTTGCAAGGCCCCGGCTGCGTTCGGTGAAGCCGTGGAGTGCAGTGTTCGTCAACTGCTTTTAGAATGTGAATAGTAACACAGATATGAATACAATTAACTACATGTTATTGAAAAAATGTACTTTATCCCTTTCGACCCGGTCTTAAACAATCGTGCGTTCGCATTCTATGAAAATATTTTTACCGAAAAACCCGGTTCCACGGAACGCAACCGGTGTGCATCGTTCGTGCGCTCGTTATTCTCGGCTGACAAAAATCGGCGGTCGGGTCGCCTTCACCAGTGTCGTTCCAGAGCTCGGCAAGGATGGCGGCGTTTTTCAACGAGGGAGGAGGCGGAGGTACGTATTTATTTTTTTATTCATAATTAGCGTTCTTTGCAATGTTACTATTGTAAACCAACAAGTACACGTTGTAGTTTGTTTTGGTGTCACAATTACGAAGATAAATTAGTAATTAGAACATTTATTGCTTGTCAAAAGTATGAACGCACGATCGTGCGCTCTGGGTCTTAGTTCATGCCAAACGTAAACATCTCGTCCGTGGGTAGCCTGTGATTTTCGAGTGTTTTTATATTTTTTTAGGTTTATTCACTTGACAATTAGTTATAAATGTTGTTTCTTTGTTACAGACAGAGAGTTAAATGAAGATTTGGTGCTGGAAATTATCGGCAATGGTGATATTTCCGATTTAGAGGGATTTTCTAACGGCGAAGAAGGCAACACCGGCTTCTATGAGGTTCAATACAACCACTTCAGTCGCCAAGCATGAAGTGCATTGTGTATTTATGTATATCTAGGGGTAAGAACTGTTTCAAAAGTATCACACAAAATTTTAGTATGTATGTATCTTTCAATATGTATGTAAAACTGCAGGTAATTAAGGCAAAAATTATAATAAATAGATTTTATTTACTTATTTCTATGTGTTCTAATTTTATTGTTTTACCTAAGTGAAAACCTGTTAACTAAATATATAGAAATTTGACATATTTCCTAAGAACACACGATCGTGCGTTGAGAGCCTAAACACCGAGAGCACACGCTCGTGCGGGTGCCATACCTACCAAAATAATAATAATAGATTTTATTTTTTAATTTTCCCTGACTCACTTGGCCCCCTAAACATGCTTTTTGGCAATATTAAGGTTAAATTGCGAAATTTAGATTTTAGGGTGGAAAGGGTTATCTGACTATACTTTTGTAAAATCCGTATTATCCTAACTTTTGATTATCCAATGTAGGCCTGGTTCACAATAGGTCGGACAATCGAGGTTCTACTGTATATGCTATTGCTGGGTTTTAAAATTAATTGTATCAAGATGGTGGCAAGAGTCCGGCTGATGATAAATCATTCGTGGACTTTACAGTATGCCCGGTGGAGCCCGTTCTGAGCATGGGAACTATATAGACATTCCATTGTACGTCAACAATATTTTAACACAACAATTTATTTGCAGTCGCTGCTCCTAGTACAAGAAGATACTGAAAAGGTGGCGTTAGGGACGGGTGCAATAGGGCTACGTAAGCTGACTGCTGCTGCCTCCTTCGACCTGGCTGGGCAGATCCAGCTGTCACTGTGGAACAGAGTCGCACACTCTGTCGTTGACAAGAAGTATGTTTTTCAGCATACAGTAATTTATAACCCCAGAATTTGTGCTACAGTGTCATCATTTAAGTTCTAATCAAACTTAACGTTATAAAGCTTATTCTTTTTCTCTTGTTGGGAGACTAATTCTGGAGTATAGTTGTGGAATATATTTCAATTTCAATTTACAATTTAAATTTACAACATAAATATATTATGTAATGTGTGTTTGTTCCAGCGCCGGTGTGGTAGTGCAAGGTGCGTTCAGTGCAGACACTCCTTTCGTCAAGTCGGAGGCGAAGTTCGCCCTGACGCTTGAGCCCAAGCTTGAGCTGGAGTCGGACATCGACTTCTATGATGGAGTGAAGCTGTGTATCCAGGTGAAACAACCAGACACTGTTGTGAGGTGAGATCTGCTACTATTATATTAATTATCGCCTCTACTTTGCGACCATGCTGTTTTATTTAGCTGTTAATGTGATTTTACATTTCATCGGACTAAATAAAATTAAACATAATGTTTAGTATTTTCCCTGCAGTTTAAGGAAGAGGCGCCGCATGCGGCTGGCCAGAATGAGAGGGACGCCGATTACTGTTCTGTGATTTTCCTCTAAAAGCTCGTCACAGTTTTGTTGATTGAGTGTCTGACATACACACAATTTAACAGATCCATTTGTATTTAGTAGACCCAGCAGTACCAAAAATCTGTTTCTCCCTATTGAAAAGAAAGAAAGATATCCTTACCTATAATAAAATCCAACGTCTGCTTTCTGTCTGAGTGTATGTATGTATGTCTGTCTGTCCGCTTATAACTCGAGAACCACTGAACCGATTTTAATAAAACAAAATTCTACGGATAGCTTGATTCTTCCCATCAAATATAGGCTACTTACTATCACGCTAATGGCTAAGCCGCGGGCACAGCTAGTTTAATATAAAAGTAATAACAGTCTATTTGACAGGAAGGAGTATTGTATTTATTATCAAGTACACAGGTTGTTTCAGTATATAGGGTTTCGTAACTTCAGGGTTCGAAAGGGGTCAATATTTGAAGACGAAAAGCGCTGAAACTTTTCTCAGATTCGGTCATTTTATAGTAAGTACATTTTGGTTAAAATTGTTTCACCAAGATTTGGTGGACAGTTAACGTCCGCCTTTATAAAAATAAAATGACAACTTGCATGCATAACTAGTAGAATTGAACTGCATGTAGGTAAATTCCAAAAACTTAACGTTGAATGACATAAAAAGAAAAAGGGAACTGGACGAGGTCATTGCACTCCCTAGACCTAGACAGCACTTTTGCCAAATCTTCCCATACTAAGTGTCCATAGAGTTTTTAAATTTTTCTATGAAAAAAAAATACAGATATTCGATTTGAGTGTTAAGGATTTATTTCTTCTAATAATGATTATTTTCTATTCCTGAAGTTTCTTAAGCCTATTCTGAAACAACTGTATAAAATGACATAACATGATGATCGGCACGAAAACAAGGTTTTTTGAAATTTCGAGTGCCTACTTTGCGATTTTTTTCTATCGAGTCAAGTAAATCTAATTATTGGGTTTTAGGATGTTTCGTGGTATTAGCAGTGTCTTTTATTTTAGAAAGCCATATATTTTTTCTAATATCAAACTCAAAGTGATTTACGAGAAACATGAATCTGGAGAAACTGATTTTTGGTATCGTTGTGCATTAAGCAGCATTCTCACGAGGCGAGTCAGTTAGTTAACTTTTAGTCGTACGAGTAAAATCGTAAACCAATAGCGTTTCACGCTTGATCTGATACAAGAATAGACTGGACAGTCGTTACGAACCTACTTCAACACCAATAGTTGTTAGGGAATCAAGTCATTCAACAAAAGTTGATAAATTTTTATTGAGAACTTGTTCTCACGATACGATTGTCTTTCAATTTGCAAACGAATTTAAGTTGACCGATCAAAATCGTCCCGTGAGAATGGGGCTTTACTAGAGCTCCCGGTTCCATTTAGTATCTGAATCGGGAACTAAAATTGTGGCACAATATGTGTGGAATTCTTCATATTGCCCATACAGTCCCACATTTATCTTAAAAACAGAAGCAAAACAAAATTTCTCACATTTTGCATTATTTTTTATTTATAGATAAAATGTTAAATTTCTATGGAGTCGTTATACATCCTTAACACATTGCTCTCTTTCCAGACACAATATAACAAAGGTGGAGTCGATTCCGCAGAACAAACACGTAATGAGGAAGTCCAAGTTCAAGAGTGCCATTGTCTCCGGCCGCACCTACGCTCTCAACCGCAAGAACAGTCTCATGTGCAACGACATTCATAACAAGCAGTAGTGATAGCGGAGCTTAACTCATAGGAACTCGCTTCCTTTACTCTGTGCCTTTTACTGTAGATTTTATATACAACATAAGCTAAGTACATTTGTTAGGCTAAGTATGTTGTTCTTGTGAATAATAATAATATAATTTGTTTTTAAACCAAATTTCGCCGTCATGGTCAGTGCTCCTAATAATAAATGTACGTGAGATTAGATTTATATATTAATCAACTGACGAAATCAAGTGTACTATTAGTACCTAAGAAAGATTAATAAATGAACTGAACTGAACACAAGAAAGCCAAACAAAGAAAATAACAGTTATTTAGACTGTATTTTTTTTTTACAAAGTAGTGCTTCCAATCAGTTGGCATATTAAACTGGTTATGAAGCTAACCCGTAGTCTACAGTCATCTTATCTAATAGAAACTAATAAACTCATAACCCTTCGTTTTGGCATCGCCTTAGTTGAGTAAAAATTGCTACAGTTCCCGGCAGTAAATAATGAAAATCGAACTTTAGAAAGAGACAATCCAGTTGTAGAGCGTCGGCCCTGTCGCACTAACTCGCACGTCTCTTTGCGACAGGGACGATCTCTTCCTAAGCTCGAGGTTTATTACTTATTTACTGCCGAGTACTGTACATTCCAAGATGAACAAAATTTATTACCAAACTGCATGTCTATTTTGTATGCAGTTTGTAGTCCTGAAGATGGACCATGCAGTTCAGTCCGAAACTTATCCAGAATTACCACAAAGTCCAACTTATCAAATATTTTTTTTTTAATATTTTGTTTTTACTATAAAACCAAAGAGGAAACGTTGAAAAGGCTATATTGTTATAATGTGTTACTTGGTTCAATAGAGTCGGTGATGGTGATTTAGGTGGATTGCAAGAAAGAAAAAATATTTATCTTTCAAAACTCCTACTGATCTTCGATTTAGCAGTACTCAGCAGTACTCAGTTAGTAGCAGGCCTCAAGTTTTTTATGGCAACTGACACTGTTGGCTACATCACCTGCAACTTCTGTGATATCAGCCCATAACACCTTGGTGAACTAGGTGCCATGTCAGTGCTTTCCTTTGGTGGTGCCGGCTACACTGAACTGGACGGAAAACACGAACTATAGCCGTTTCGACCGACGTTTCATTCAATGCGGGGGTACCAATCCGGGCGGGTTAAACCCTACCACCTAGTAAGGTAAGAAGGGAATGGACCTACAGTTTTACGTGGAATCCGAACCACAGTCAGCCTCCAACGGTCGAACGAAGTCACCCATCCAAGTTCTTCCGTGGATGAATGGCCCCACCCATTTCTAAACCATCAATTATATTGAACTAACTGATATTTAGATCTCATCTGGTCAAGCATTAGCTTCAGCTCTCTCCGAAGCTAACCAGCTAGACAACTATGAATCTCTCTTAGGATTATCTACCACAAACAATATATTGTATTAATTGTACTTCCTTACCTATAATAAAATCCAACGTCTTAGTACGAGAGCGCACCGTAAAAAACCAACGTCATCGAGTACCAAGATGGGACTAGTTTGTGGTGGTCTAGAATAGGATAGGCATCTAAAATATACAGGGTTGCCTGAGCAAATCCTGGCACGTTTTGTGTAAAAGGAAATTAAACATGTCATTTTTTTGGTGCAATTTACGTCATCGAGTACCAACTGGAGACCTGGCACATTCGATAAAGGTCATCAAGAAGAGCACAAAAATACTAGGTTGCCTCGTCCTACCTTGGCAGTTTTTGGAGTCGGGCAAATTTAAGAGTGGTGAAAAATGGTCAAATTTACGTCATCAAGTACCAAGATGACAGTCACACCATTCGATAGTTCTGATAACCTAATTCATAAAAAACCTTGGTTGCCTGCCCTCACCTTGGAGCATTTCCTAGTCGGCCAAGTTGAATATCGGATAGCCGCCTTGTTACTAAGTTCTAAAATCGTTCATGTGTAATCATAGGACCGTTTAAAGATATATTTATCATAAAACTGTGAACACTTTATTAATCCAGCTATACCAGTGGTAGTCAAACCGCGGCCCGCGGGCCGCATGCGGTCCGCGGGCGGTATTTGTACGCATTGTCACAAACAGCGCAGATAATTATATATATTTTACCTTTAACTCAGTATAAAAATATTATCTTCGCTGTGAGTGTGTGTGCGCGCTTGACGACAAAAACTGATGCGTGAATATTCAGAGCACGTGAGCGGGTGGCGGGACTGGCGGGAGAAGAGTTTCGGTAAATTTTCCAAATGTTGCTGCTCTGCGATTCGACGTATCTATTGCCGATAGTATCTATCAAAATATGGTTATACTTGAAGAAATAATTAAAGAATAATATAAAAAAATTAAAGGGTCGCTGGAATTTGGAATCTGCGAAGGAAAACAAGGTATTAGTCGTAAAACTCTCACACCGTAACCAGTCTTTTTTGCCCGGTAACCCCGTGAGGCCTGCCGTCACTTTGTCCGCCCTATATAAAATAGCACAGTCGCCGTGGTCGGCTGGTTGGTGAGTAGGAGCCATGGGTAGGAGCGGTCACTTTGTCCGCCATAAGTTAGGGCGGCCGCAGTGACTGACTACTGGCTAAGGGCGAGCGGCATCGAAGCCGCTGCAGCTGCGAGTGATGAGGAGAACTGCCAATTGTTTATTGTTTATTGTTTATTGTATAATTTCATCCATAGGTAGGTAACCTACGCTTGGACATGTCGAAAATTCCGCCAGTTCTAAATTCAATGCGAAGAAGAACTGACAAACAAACTTCGCAAGTCACAATGTTTTGTTAGTACCTTATAAGTATTATATTATAGTAACTTACAAATAATTAACCCATACTACCGCTCACAAGAGCATTAATATTTACAGCATAAACATGAATACTGAAGAATTTGACCACACTGCCTATTTAAATTACCTATATCTGGTGTATAGTGCCATCGTCAATTTTGATACTTCATATTATATCAAGTCAAAAAATAAATAAAAATTAGCTTACATTTATTACAAAGAGATGTAATAAGTCATATAAAAAAAAATTTAATGATACAAAGTGTATCCAAATGTCAAATTGTCAAAGTTTGTTAGTGGAAAAAACAGTAGTCAAACTCTTAGATAAAATTACGGTCAGTTAATGCATCCTTAATAGTGTAATAACTCTTTTAAATTAACATTAATTTAATCCGTCGTTTGAAATTATTATCATCTAATTGTTTTATGTTAAAAGACAGTTTATTATAAAATCTAACACTATTATAAATAAAGCTTTTTGAGGTTTTAGCTAATCTATGTCTTATTAGTTGTACATTATTCTTACACCGTGTATCATAGTTATGATTGTCGGAATTAAGAGAGGAATCATTAATGTATTTTCTGGCATAGCATATGTTCTGGTAAACATATGCACTTGGTAAAGTCATGATTCCTATCTCCCCGAACGCTGTCCTACAAGTATCTCTAGTTTTCATATTGGTTTAGTTTTCATAGGATGTACCGCAAGGCCCTCTTCTGTAATAAAAATATTCTATTTGAGTCTGCTGCATTTCCCCAAAACATAAGGCCATATGACATGATGCTCTCAAAATAGGCATGATAAACCGTCTTTGCAGCATGAGTTCCGCATAGCTCTTTAATTTTTTTTATAGCATAACAAGCGGAACTCAATGAGAAGCAAATGTCAGTCAAAGCGCCTGCTTGCTCGACATCGACCCCGGCGCCCGCCGGGGCGATGGTGCTAGAAGGAGTTCCGCCAGTTCAATTACCACAGCGAAGAAGAACTGGCACGAAACTTCGCTGGGTCGTACCCTGGTCGTCGACGGTAGGGCGGCGAGGTGGTTCCGGACCTGCGAAGTTAAACGGATATGTTAGTATCGACAGAGAGCGCCGTGTTGATGGATCCCACAGACGGTAGTCGCAAGCGCTAGAGATCAGCGGGCTGTCGTGTCAGTACGTCCCTTGAAGAAGCCCGTGGACAGCGTCTGGAAATACTCCTCCAGCGGTGCTATCCCTGTACGTACGGTGTACGGTGCGGTCTCTGTATAGGTTGGCGTTTCTGTGAACCAGGGCGCACCTGTGGTGATGCACAAGAATTTGTGTTGCCTGACCCTCGTCTTGTTGATGAGTCCTTTGGCCGAAGGGTCGCTGTGTTAAGCCTTGGTAGTGTTCTCTGGAGCTGAATGGAGTTCACCAAATTACGAATCTAGCAATCTACTATGCCAGTGGCGGTTCACACTCAAGTAGAGCTCAGCAAGTCCGACATTCATTGCGACGATGTCTGTAGGCTTTGCCACCGTCCTAGACCTCGCACAGATGAGAAATTTCAGGCGACAGGCAATCATCCTGCGCCTAAACGGGATCTATTTTCACCTTCAATATGTTGTAGACAGGTTCTCCACCATGTCGCCCGGTTCGGTATCACAGGTCGCAGGCGAAAAACTCCTGATGTCACTTTCCTGCACTTGGAGGTCAGCCTGTAACTAGCTGGTAACTTAGCCATTGCACACGGATTGACGCAGTTGGTGTCCGGAACTACTAGGATATCGGATAACCCTGCCCATCGACCTAGTTTATTGGACCTTGTCCTGACTATTCAGCCAAATGGATACAGGGTGAGGATTGAGGCTCCCCTCGGTAACTCCGACCATTGCCTTATACGCTCAACTGTGCCAACTGTACACTTCGCAGAAGCACATGAATGTAGTACGCGGACAGTTTGGCACTACCGGTTAGCACAATGGGATGACTTCCGTTCCTTCCTGGGTGCATACCCTTGGCGCGACGTTTGCTCCTCTTTTTCAGACCTACTCCTGTGTGCCCAATCGGTCGTCGATGTGATCGCACAGGGTATGAATTTCTCCATCCATCGTTCTCATCGGCGAACGCCTTAAGCCTTGGTTCGATCGTCATTCCAGGCTGGTTATTGACGCTAAGAACTAGGCCTATAGGAAATAGCTGCAAAATAGGTCTTTCAGCCTCGGTAGCTCAGTGGTGCGGTCGGTCAACTGTTATTAAGCAACCCTGGGCGCTTACTTGGATGGGTGACCGCTCGACCATTGGATGCTGACCAAGGTTCGGATTCTAAGTTAAGCTGTAGGTCCCTTCCCTTCTTGCCTTACTAGGTGGTAGGGTTTATCCGGGCCGGGTTGGTACCACCGCACTGAACGATACGTGTTTCGTATTGTTCAGTGCGAATTCGAATTCGTGTTTCACGTCCAGTTCAGTGTAGCCGACATGAAATGAAGGGCAGCACTGACATGACACCTAGTTCACCCGGTGTTATGGGCTGACATCACAGATGTTGCAGGTGATGTAACCAAACGTGTCCGTTTCCATTTTAAAAAGTCGAGAATAGACGAGAGCTCAACGTCGCTACTAGGTTCTACAAAGGAACGCAAAACTTGGCCAAGTTCAGGCGCGGCCGTGGAATTGGCGCGAAACTCGCACCTACCTCTTCGGGTAGCCGCGCCTTCTGGTCTCTCGTCCTTTGATCGGAATTTATGCCGTCTTGCTACCTCCGCTGGAGCGTTCGGTCGGATGGTTTGCTCGAGTTATGTGCCCAGCAGCAGGCGATACCCGCTGACGATGCAGACGACTTCTGAGGACAGCACCTCGGCCGGCCGCCTGCATTGTTCTCTTCACTGAAGAATTAACTAAACATTTTTAAATATTTAATTAAATACTTTTTAAAAAGTAAATAACCGGTGTCGACTACGTAATTCTCGCTATACTCGCGAAGGAAAAGGTAAATGTCTTTGCACGCCTTTTCGCATCCAACTCCAACATGGATGACCTGGGCGCCAACCCCCGTCATTACCCCATTGCGGCCGTATGATGGCAAATATTACGTTCCACCCCAGAGTCGTCTATAAAACGCACGTGGGTTCAATATTTCGAAAAGGAGCTAGGAGCTAGCCTGACGGCGTTCCAGCGATCGTCTTGAGAAGTTGTGCACTAGAATTGGCGCCATTCCTCACCAGCCTATTCAAATTACCCTATCCCTCCAGTTCAATGCCTTCTTGCTGGAAGAGAGCTTCGGTCCGGTCGGTTTCGGACCCAGCGAACCCATCAAAATATCGCCCTATTTGGATAACCTCACTCTTCACTAATGTTATGGAGCGTATGGTCAACTCAGCGTTCCCGACGTACCTAGAAGACTTTAAACTCCTCGATGACAAGCAGTACGGCTTACTCAAGTAAAGGTCGACTGGAGATCTTCTAGCGTACGTCACACATTTGTAGGCTGAAAGGCTCGATGGTTTTAGGGAATCGCTGGCGGCCGCTCTGGATATTTCCAAAGCATTATCGCGCCGCCGGGCACCGGGAAATACTAAGCAAGATTCCAGCCTACGGTGTCCCAACAAAACTGTGCACTTGGATTTCCAGTGTTTGAGTGGTCGGTTGATCTTTGTCGCCCTAGATGGTGCCTGTCTGGTCGATTAATCAATCAGCTTGTGTTTCACAAGGGTCCGTGCTGTCGCCAATGCTGTTTCTTTTATTTATCAACAAGGGTTCACCAACGACTGGAAGGGTAGAGGGGCCTCAGCAGCAAATGCGAGGCGCGAAACTGTTGCTCAGGCTGACTCGTTTTCGAAAAAGTATCCTCTTGGGAAAGGATAACTTGGTCAACGTCAAGGTAGCCAAAACGAAAGCTTGCGCCTTTTCTACTAAGGCTGATCCATCTCATCTTCAAGCTACTTTCCAGGATGTCTCCAACCAAGTCCCCAACGACGGTAGTCTGGACGTCCTGGGTGGGGAATGTGTCCAGAGACGTTGGATTTTGATCGTTCATAGAGTTGAAGGCGAAACTATTGTCTCGAAAAGCTTATAGGGGTACAGAGACGTGCGAGTTAGAACGACAGAGAGATGCTCAACAACCGGATTGTCTCTTTAAATCCCGATTTACTGCCACGTACTGTATAGTAAACAAAAAATGTGTCTTCGAGATGTTTATTACAACGACAAACATGTTTTAGTTAATTTATATGTGACATAATTTAAAGTATTGAGGTGTACTGTGTTCTTTAAAGTAATTTAAAGTAAAGGTGTACTACGTTACTTATTTCTTCTATGTTGGTGTCTTTGGGACTACATGCAATCCTCATTGCGTGTTCCGGCTGAAAAGGCTATTGCAATATTTGTTTTTCAAGATGTTCATTTTTGAAAATGAAACTCCTCAGAGGTACGTCGAAAGAAACTTTGTTAAAATAGTGTGGAGTCTTGAAAACATTTAAGGGTGCTAGGCTTTCTCAAAAATGTTATGTCCTCCTGCTTTTCAAGATGTTCGATGAAGTGAGCTTTAGGTTGTGTGCCGTGTTTTAGTTCGATGATTTCGTTCATCAACTTTTGTTAATTCTTTTTTTAATTTATGTCAAATATTCCTTCAAATATGACACCATATCTTGATAGATATTAGATATGTCGTAGGTATCGCAGGGCAGCAACAGTTGGAAAATTTGCCGAAACTCTTCTCCCGCCAGTCCCACCACCCGCTCACTTGCTCTGCATATTTCCGCATCAGTTTTTGTCGTCAAGTGCGCACACTCGAGACACACACTCACAGCGAAGATAATATCTCACAGCGCAGATAACCGCGGCCCGCGGACCGCATGCGGCCCGCGGGCCGCGGTTTGACTACCACTGGTATAGCTGGATTAATAAAGTGTTCACAGTTTTATGATAAATATATCTTTAAACGGTCCTATGATTACACATGAACGATTTTAGAACTTAGTAACAAGGCGGCTATCCGATATTCAACTTGGCCGACTAGGAAATGCTCCAAGGTGAGGGCAGGCAACCAAGGTTTTTTATTAATTAGGTTATCAGAACTATAGAATGGTGTGACTGTCATCTTGGTACTCGATGACGTAAATTTGACCATTTTTCACCACTCTTAAATTTGCCCGACTCCAAAAACTGCCAAGGTAGGACGAGGCAACCTAGTATTTTTGTGCTCTTCTTGATGACCTTTATCGAATGTGCCAGGTCTCCAGTTGGTACTCGATGACGTAAATTGCACCAAAAAAATGACATGTTTAATTACCTTTTACACAAAACGTGCCAGGATTTGCTCAGGCAACCCTGTATATTTTAGATGCCTATCCTATTCTAGACCACCACAAACTAGTCCCATCTTGGTACTCGATGACGTTGGTTTTTTACGGTGCGCTCTCGTACTATCTGCTTTCTGTCTGAGTGTCTGTCTGTCCGCTTATAAGAGAACCACTGAACCGATTTTAACAAAAAAAAAAATCTACGGATAGCTTGATTCTTCCCATCAACTATAGGCTACTTACTATCACGCTAAATGGCTTATGAGGTTAGCAGTGAAGTGAAATATGAGAGCGGGCGGAGCGGCGGGCACAGCTTGTATATACTAAAATGTACCTAGTGCATCTTGATGTTTTGCTATATAAAGGTGCATTCATCTCAACTTCCCTACATATAAGATTCAACGTCTGCCGTCTGTGTGTGTGTGTGTTCGCTTATATATAACTCAAGAACAGCTCAACCTATTCGCTTCTGGTTTTTGCTTTATGTACTGCGACATATCTCCGCCAGGTAGGTAAGTATATATAATCATGGCATAATTCACATGACCTGAGCAGTAGGGTCGAAAGTGAACACAGTCGGAAAATCTACCAATTTGGTTAGCTTTCATTTGATTTACTTATTCGAAAACTCCTCAACATAGAATGTTCATCAAATATACCGCGAGCGGAGCTACGAGAACAACTAGTTTAATAAATTTCACATTAATCCATTTAAGTAGGTACTTAGATATCTTAAATACTTATGTACATTTCACTTGGTCAGGGAAACATTCTCACTGCGAAAGTTAATGAGATACCTATTTCTACCTACAACACGTCCCGCCCGTGTTTGCCGGTCCGTGGAATACAAATATAGATTATTGACACAGTGAGTTCACACAATCAGCGGCAAACATGGATGGGGCGTGTTGTAGGTACTGTAAGCCCCCGGCGCAACTTTAATCTCCGGCGATTATATTGTCTATTCGCAATTTTATTAACCATCTTACCGTATGGCGTAGTCGCGGAAACAAAAGTTGCCAGTGAGCGCCGGGCGGGACTGAAGGAATTTATGTGAATAGTTAGTGAACATTTATTTCAGTGTAAATAAAATATTTGAAAATAATTATTTATGTGACTATTTCACTGAATTAAGTACAATTATTAACCTTGCTTCCCAATTATTAAAATTTAATAATTGGGAAGCCAGGAGCCCCTTGGCTTCAATGCCATTGTTGCCGGTGGACACGTGAAATTTGGTGTGCACGTAAACTCAAATATGTCGTAAAGTATTCATCTCAGAGCACTAACCTCTATGGTTTTTTTTTTAATAACTCCAGGACAAACAAAACACGCTCGAATTATTTTATTTTTCGAATTCTACCTAAAATTGCCGATTTACCCTGCGCGAATCATAATAATAATATAATAAATCGACGTGGAGATAACCATCCACCCTGCCAGATATTTATAAAAAAAAAAATTGACATCGGTCAAAATAACTGTTTTTTTTATTCTTTTTGTTTTTTTATTATACAGGATGTTCGGCACATCGGCCGACAAAATTTTTTTAGTTCAGTGGGTCATTTGGAACTTTTTGACCCATGATACCTTTTGTCAAATGTCACGTGGTATCGAGATACGATTTTTTTTCTTTATTTTTGAAAATTACCAAAATCCCAGCTTTAAACCCTTGTAACTTTTTTATTTGATTGTATCACCACGAAATAAAATTTATTGAATTTTACGATGTATCCTTGTTCTAGAAAAAATATGATTTGATTAAGTTTTGTACCGTGTGGGGTCGGTACTTAAAAAGAATAGCCCCACTGCATCTCTCCCCGTCGCATGTCGTAAAAGTCGACTAAGGGATAAGAAAATTCGTCAGCCTCGGTAGCTCAGTGGCGTGGTTGGTTAGTCAACTGTTATTAAGCAACGCTGAGCGCGGTCAGTGTTTGGATGGGTGACCGCTCGACCGTTGGAGGCTGACCGTGGTTCGGATTCCACGTTAAACTGTAGGTCCCTTCCCTTCTTACCTTACTAGGTGGTAGGGTTTATCCCGGCCGGGTTGGTACCACCGCACTGAACGAAACGTCGGTCGAAACGGCTATGTAAATAGTTCGTGTTTTCCGTCCAGTTTAGTGTAGCCGACATGAAATGAAGGGAAGCACTGACATGGCACCTAGTTCACCCTGTGTTATGGGCTGACATCACGGATGTTGTAGGTGATGTAGCCAACCGTGTCAGGTTCCATAAAAAAAAAAAAAAAGTTAATACCATGAAAAGGTCATGACCTCCCAAAGTCCCGAGAACGAGTAAAAATATGGCATAATCTTAATTTCTTAATTCATTAAACAATATAGTTACTATGGGGCTGGCATAGCCAGGAATGGCTAAAGCCCTAAACAAAATAAAGATAAAAAAAAAAAAATAAAAAAAAAAAAATCATTAAAAAAAACTGACAGCAATTGATAGCTTCATTTTCTTTTAAAAAGTTCGCTAGTTTACCAAAGAGATTTTATGTATAGAGTGAGCACTACGAAGAAAGAATACAGAGAAATGATGGCCAATAACTGAGGTATGAGGTAAGGTAGCGGGGTGGCGGAACGCTGAGCCGCGCGGGGCGGGAAGCGAGCGGGAGAGGGGCTAGCTAGCGAGCGACTAGCGGCTAGCGGCCCGGCCGGCCCGGCCGGTCAGTCAACACGTGCATTGGAATACGTAGGGTTGTCACTTAGTCTACCAAAAATATATTTTTCGATTTATTATTTTACGAGTAGGTATTATGGTTAATTGTGCCCGTAGTCTAGTGGTAACGCTTCTCAATGCAGAAGTTGCGGGTTCAAATCCCGGGCACTAACTAATGTACTTATTTATTTCCTTGATAAGGATTGATATACGTGCATTTCATAACGAATAGGTACGATCGCTCCGGTGAAGAAAAATAAAGTTAGGTAACTAGTGCACACTGGTCTATGAAAGGTATTTTTGTGTAAACTGCTTCTGATTTCCACTGGTCACCATGTACGAGTAATCGAACCGGATATAACAAATTGTGACAAGTTCGAGTGCAATATGACTGCCATAAGAATACTCAATAAACAATAAAACAACAACAATAAAAACAATACCTCCTATGTCAGTGGGCAGAGTCCGTGCCTAGCAGTGGGACGTTTTAAAGGATTATAGAAGAAAACAGATAGTGAATTTAATCGAAAAAAACGTTTTTATGTATTTATTAAACTTAAAATACAGAACTATAATAACTTGAAATACATACCTAAACTTATATGGGTTTTTAAATTACCGTGGTTATTTGACATTTTAAGAAGTAACAACGGCTTTACTCACTATCGAAATACGAGCTGTGTGGCTCGACAGTTCGGCCAGAGTGCTCATGATGATGGGCCATACGTTTGGCCCGAAACGTCGAGCCACACAGCTCGTATTTCGACCGCGAGTAAAGCCGTTTTGTATTCTTATAATACCTACACTTAATAACTAGAATAATATCTAAAAAACTAAACTTAATAATAAAGAATTAATAACTGCGGTCTTGGCCTTGGACTAAACTTAAAATCTCCAAACCAAACATACATAAAATAAAGAGTGCAGCATTTATTTAAAAAAAATATATATATATATATATAACTAAAAAAACCATTAGGTATACTTTGGACTACACACACAAACACAACTAAAATAACTCTTCCTCCGTACTTAAACAAAATAATTTAAATTTCACTTTACACAAATTTAAATTTTCACTTTCCCTTAAACAATGTATCATCTTGGACTATTTTTATCCATCTTTCTCGTATTGATCCCTTAGTAGGATGTGGAAAACTAGTAAAAAATTTTTTTTTCTTGAAAATTTCTCAATTACTTACTAATAAAAAAAAAATAAAAGAATAGCGACAACCCTAATTAGCGGTCAATTCACTCTCATATTTTAACGTGGTTTAATACATATTTATTTACTTTCATACATGATATCCCAGAACTCTATTTCTAATCATTCATATGTGGCAGCCCTAATGAGCGCGTTCAATTTATTTGTTTAATTAAATAATGCTTATGTTATTGCAATGCGAGGTCAATACATAAAATGTTCAAAATTTTCAAATTGAAGTAGCGTTGTGACAGCCCTAATTGGCCAGTTGAACCAAATATTTGTAAGCACATGGAAAACAAGATATTATATATAAGGTCTTTCAAAATTAGTTAATAGTACGCTAAGGGGGGGGTTCTGTATCGTAAATAAATCACTTTTGAGGAACAAAGATTTTTTTTTACAAAAAAAAATTTATAATAATGTAAAATGTAAAAAAAAATTATTTTCTTAATCGTTTCAGTTTCATGCCACGAACAAAAAAGTCTTCCAACACATAGATCTCTTTCTTTCAGAAATTGTGAAAACCACAATTTTAGTTTTATTAGTATGGAATAGAAAGAATTTGATTTTTTTTACCAACTTACACGTGTTACATCAAAATGGTAATGAAGACTTTTTTGTTACTGTTATGAAAATGAATCGATTAGGCTATAAAAATCAACCACATATTTTTTTATTTAAATACATAAAAAACATTTTACATAAAAAAAGCCCAAGGTCCAAAAAATTTTATATAGGTTTTACTCCCTATATGATGCAGACCCCCCCCCCCCCCCCCCCCCCCCCCCCCCCTTAGCGTACTATTAACTAATTTTGAAAGACCTTATATATTAAGATCACAATGAAATGATACTTACCTATGAAATGAGATGCCATCAGTTTTCCCAATATTTTTGGTATGATTTTTGCAATATCGCAACACACAACCGGGCATAATGACTGGCGCGATGCGAGCCGCAGACGGACGGCAGCGAGCGCGCGGACGGCGCGTCCGCCGCGTTCGGTCGCTCGCGAGCTACTAGTCTCAAGAGGGTCCCTCCGCGTAATGGTTACTCCACCGCGGTGGAGCGAAGGCTGTTGCCCGGGTAAGAGGTCTAGTAGAATACATGATACGTCATTGTAGTTTACGCCCTTTCCAACAGTATACCACATGTCATACAAATAATTCACTGTGGTCAAAATTAGGGACAGAGACAGAACAGAACAACACGGGCACTTATGGGTGGTCGCTTCCCGTATTGAGAGCGTTTTCGTGAGCATTTAAATTTAGAACATGTACCGGTCGCGCGGACACTTTGTTCAATTTCTCCATTGTTAATGTTTAGACTCTTGCAAATTATCCCAAATTTTGACCACATAGTGAACACTAGTGAATTGTTTATATATGTCATAGGTGGTATACCGTCGGAAAGGGCGTAAACTAGCGAACTTTTTAAAAGAAAATGAAGCTATCAAATTCCTTTCAGTTTTTTAAATGAATTATGAAATTAAGATTCTGTCATATTTTTACTCGTTCTCGGGACTTTGGGAGGTCATAAGACTTTTTCATGGTATTAACTCAAATAATATTTTTTCTAGAACAAGATACATCGTAAAATTCAATAAATTTTATTTCGTGCTGATACAATCATATGAAAAAAATGGTAGGGTAATACCCCACTGACTTTCTCGCTTGTTTGGCGAACTGAAGGTTTTTATGTTCGAAATTCAAAATGTACTGACAGGACAGTTCCGTTGAATTAGTTAGGCGATCGCAACAAACATTTTGTATGCAATATTTTAATAGAAAGAAACCTTCGTTTGTATGGTAGCCACCTTTTTTTGAGTTTTCCTGGAAAAACAGATAATGGTATCTTTTTAGACTAGTAAAAGGGTTTCTATGTGGAAAATATAATAAAAATCGTTAGAGCCATTTTTGAGAAAATTGACCTCATCGAAATAATTTGTATGACAGCTACCCTTATTTTTTTGAATTAAAAAAAGGTACCCCTAGATAATCGTTTCAAACTACTAAATATGAATTTTAAACGAAATCGGTTGAGCGGTTGAGGCGCAACGTCGCTGGACACATTGCCATAGACAAATTTTGTATGACAGCTACCCTTATTTTTTTCGAATTTTGAAAAACTAAAAAAAGGTACCCCTAGATTATCGTTTCAAACTACTAAATACGAATTTTGAACGAAATCAGTTGAGCGGTTTAGGCGCAAGGTCGCTGGACGGACACACACATACACACACACACCCTCATACACGACATGAAATGAAGGGAAACATTGACATGGCACCTAGTTCACCCTGTGTTATGGGCTGACATCACGGATGTTGTAAGTGATGTAGCCAACCGTGTCAGGTTCCATAAAAAAAAAAAAAACATGTTTCTCAAAACCACTTTTTTGGGATCTTTGACAGATATATAGCCCAAATCAGTCGAAATCTCAATTTCGAAATTTTGGACGATCACAATACCACAGATTACTTAATAGTTACTTCGTAACAGATGAATCTCTCCATAGAAAAAGTGACATACCTTCGGCTTTAATAGCCTAAACTTTTTACGTCGCCAGTCGCTGCGTGCGAAAATGTACCTAAACGAAAGAGCGTAAAGTGATTATTGCTTTGCAGCTGCGCGCCGACGCGGGGCCTTGAAGCAAACTCGGTGACGCTAGGGCTGCTACTTTCGATAAAAATATCAATGCATTATATTGTAAAGAGGAAATATGTGTGAATGTTTGTTCGCGAGCTACAGCACAGATTTAAAAATGTTTTTTTACTGTTAGATAGGTACCTATCTTTTTTTTGGTTTAACATATAGGCTACTACTAACTTGTGCCCGCGGCTTCGCCCTCGTAGTGTTTTCCGACCAGTTCAGTGTAGCCGGCACGATCAAAGGGGGAAGCACTGACATGGCACCTAGTTCACCCGGTGTTATGGGCTGACATCACGGACGTTGTAAAATATATTAGAGGAAGAAATTAGTTCAGCCCGAAAATACTTCAGGTAATCCTACCTACCTACCTACTACCCCTGTAGTTATTACTATTATTATTGTTACCTGTACGCGTATCTGGTCTGGTCGGTATAGGTTAAAAATACATCTGCCAAGCGAATCCGGACTTATTGCCGGCGGAAATTACTTCCAGTCGACCTTTACATACACCTTTCTGCTTGGCAGAAGGCGGACTTATTATATAAGGAAGCCGACGTTTGCTTTAATGCAGATGAAAGCGCGGACCGCACGTGTCCGTCTTATTACTTATTAGCAGTGATCGGTATTTCGGGCGTCATTGCAGGGCCGAATTGTGAGAAAAAAAATATTTTTTTTTATTTTACCATTTGATGGTACATAATGTTACAAACTGCCTCAAATGTATTTTAAATTGTTTATCGTTACACTTACACGAGTAAACGTTGTTTTAAATATGTTTTCCAGATTTTCTCGAAAAAATTAGCCTTTCGGAAAAAATCTATAAATTTGGTAAAATTTTAATGGAATCATGTAGATGGCAAAAAAATAAGGCACTTTTGTTATTATATGTTTTTACCAAATGTCAATGGTTCCGAAGTTATGAAATAATGAAATCTTTTTTCCGGGTTTGCGCGAAAACTGTTTATGCTAGAAAAAAAATTAAGAACCAAATACGTCGAGGCTTTGATCCTCTAAACAGAAAAGGTAACATATACACAAGAATAAAAAAATATATAATTGGTAAATTGTACCAAACTCCGAATTTTTCAAATTTGGTTGAAATTTTAAAGAATTAGTATAGAAGGCCAAAATATAAGACTAATTTGGTTCTTACATGTTTTTTCCTAATATAAGTGGTTCCCCTGAAACGGAACAATGAAATGTTTATTGAAGGTTTTCGCGAAAAATACTGATCCTAGAATGCTATTACTATAACAATGTACATTTATACTTTGATCCACTATACAGAACAAGTAAAAAATATACGCAATTTTTTTTGGAATTTGGTTAAAGTTTCAATGAAAACTTATAGAGGGCCGAAATACAAGGAACTTTTGTTCTTAAGTTTTTTGGCCTAATGTAAATGGTTCCTAAGGAATACAACAATTAAATATTTTTTCCAGATTTTCTCGAAAAAATTAGCCTTTCGGAAAAAAACTATAAATTTGGTAAAATTTTAATGGAATCGTGTAGATGGCAAAAAAATAAGGCACTTTTGTTATTATATGTTTTTACCAAATGTCAATGGTTCCGAAGTTATGAAATAATTAAATCTTTTTTCCGGGTTTGCTCGAAAAATGTTTATGCTAGAAAAAAAAATTAAGAACCAAATACGTCGAGGCTTTGATCCTCTACACAGAAAAGGTAACATATACACAAAAATTAAAAAAATTATAATTGGTAAATTTTACCAAACTCCGTATTTTTCAAATTTGGTTGAAATTTTTAAAGAATTAGTATAGAAGGCCAAAATATAAGACTATTTGGGTCTTACATGTTTTTTCCTAATATAAGTGGTTCCCCTGTAACGGAACATTGAAATATTTATTGAGGGTTTTCGCGAAAAATGCTGATCTCAGAATGCTATTACCAGAACAATGTACATTTATACTTTGATCCACTATACAGAACAAGTAAAAAATATACGCAATTCTTTTTGGAATTTGGTTAAAGTTTCAACGAAAGCTTATAGAGGGCCGAAATACAAGGAACTTTTGTTCTTACGTTTTTTTGCCTAATGTAAATGGTTCCCAAGGAATAGAACAATAAAATATTTTTTCCAGATTTTCTCGAAAAAATTAGCCTTTCGGAAAAAAACTATAAATTTGGTAAAATTTTAATGGAATCGTGTAGATGGCAAAAAAATAAGGCACTTTTGTTATTATATGTTTTTACCAAATGTCAATGGTTCCGAAGTTATGAAATAATTAAATCTTTTTTCCGGGTTTGCTCGAAAAATGTTTATGCTAGAAAAAAAAATTAAGAACCAAATACGTCGAGGCTTTGATCCTCTACACAGAAAAGGTAACATATACACAAAAATTAAAAAAATTATATTTGGTAAATTTTACCAAACTCCGATATTTTTCAAATTTGGTTGAAATTTTTAAAGAATTAGTATAGAAGGCCAAAATATAAGACTATTTGGGTCCTACATGTTTTTTCCTAATATAAGTGGTTCCCCTGTAACGGAACAATGAAATATTTATTGAGGGTTTTCGCGAAAAATACTGATCCCAGAATGCTATTACCAGAACAATGTACATTTATACTTTGATCCACTATACAGAACAAGTAAAAAATATACGCAATTTTTTTGGAATTTGGTTAAAGTTTCAATGAAAGCTTATAGAGGGCCGAAATACAAGGAACTTTTGTTCTTAAGTTTTTTTGCCTAATGTAAATGGTTCCCAAGGAATTGAACAATTAAATATTTTTTCCAGATTTTCTCGAAAAAATTAGCCTTTCGGAAAAAAAAACTATAAATTTGGTAAAATTTTAATGGAATCATGTAGATTGCAAAAAAATAAGGTACTTTTGTTATTATATGTTTTTACCAAATGTAAATGGTTCCGAAGTTATGAAATAATGAAATCTTTTTTCCGGGTTTGCTCGAAAACTGTTTATGCTAGAAAAAAAAATTAAGAACCAAATACGTCGAGGCTTTGATCCTCTACACAGAAAACGTAACATATCCACAAACATTAAACAAATTATAATTAGTAAATTTTACCAAACTCCGTATTTTTCGAATTTGGTTGAAATTTTAAAGAATTAGTATAGAAGGCCAAAATATAAGACTATTTGGTTCTTACATGTTTTTTCCTAATATAAGTGGTTCCCCTATAACGGAACAATGAAATATTTATTGAGGGTTTTCGCGAAAAATACTGATCCCAGAATGCTATTACCAGAACAATGTACATTTATACTTTGATCCACTATACAGAACAAGTAAAAAATATACGCAATTTTTTTGGAATTTGGTTAAAGTTTCAATGAAAGCTTATAGAGGGCCGAAATACAAGGAACTTTTGTTCTTAAGTTTTTTTGCCTAATGTAAATGGTTCCCAAGGAATAGAACAATTAAATATTTTTTCCAGATTTTCTCGAAAAAATTAGCCTTTCGGAAAAAAAAACTATAAATTTGGTAAAATTTTAATGGAATCATGGCAAAAAAATAAGGCACTTTTTTTATAATATATATTTTTTTCCAAATGTAAATGGTTCCGAAGTTATGAAATAATGAAATCTTTTTTCCGGGTTTGCTCGAAAACTGTTTATGCTAGAAAAAAAAATTAAGAACCAAATACGTCGAGGCTTTGATCCTCTACACAGAAAACGTAACATATCCACAAACATTAAACAAATTATAATTGGTAAATTTTACCAAACTCCGTATTTTTCGAATTTGGTTGAAATTTTAAAGAATTAGTATAGAAGGCCAAAATATAAGACTATTTGGTTCTTACATGTTTTTTCCTAATATAAGTGGTTCCCCTGAAACGGAACAATGAAATATTTATTGAGGGTTTTCGCGAAAAACACTGATCCTAGAATGCTATTACCAGAACAATGTACATTTATACTTTGATCCACTATACAGAACAAGTAAAAAATATACGCAATTTTTTTTTAATTTGTTTAAAGTTTCAATGAAAGCTTATAGAGGGCCGAAATACAAGGAACTTTTGTTCTTACGTTTTTTTGCCTAATGTAAATGGTTCCCAAGGAATAGAACAATTAAATATTTTTTCCAGATTTTCTCGAAAAATACTGCTCCTTAAACGCAGTTATGCGAACAAAGTTTTTTTTTTTTGCTTTGGTGCTCTATACATAAAAAGTAAAAATACTCCAAAATTTCGGTACTTTTGTACTTACATGTTTTTGTCTAATATAAATAGTTCCCGAGGAACGGAACAATTAAATATTTGCTCCCAGGTTTCTCGAAAAATACTGGTCCTATAATTACGAGAACAAAGTAATTTTACACTTTCAATGCTCTACACAGAAAAATAAACCTAAGATAAAAAGAAAGACCTTTAAACGTACACCGCCGGCACGTAACTTGGTCGGTGTGCGAAAGGCCCAGCGTAATAAAATTGAGGGCTCCGAGTATAGCAATGTCTCTCTCGCGTACAGGCCAAGTTACGTGCCGGGTGGTGTACGTATTAACATTAAAATTTAACGAATAGCACTTTGTACGCGCGTCGTGCACAGTCGGTGCTCCAAAGCGAGTGTTACTTGGGTCCATTGGTAAATTGTTCTATTCCTTGGGAACCATTTACATTAGGCAAAAAAACGTAAGAACAAAAGTTCCTTGTATTTCGGCCCCCCAATAAGCTTTCATTGAAACTTTAACCAAATAAAAAAAAAATTGCGTATATTTTTTACTTGTTCTGTATAGTGGATCAAAGTATAAATGTACAATGTTCTGGTAATAGCATTCTAGGATCGGTATTTTTCGCGAAAACCCTCAATAAATATTTCATTTTTCCGTTTCAGGGGAACCACTTATATTAGGAAAAAACATGTAAGAACCAAATAGTCTTATATTTTGGCCTTCTATACTAATTCCTTAAAATTTCAACCAAATTTGAAAAATACGGAGTTCGGTAAAATTTACCAATTATAATTTTTTTAATTTTTGTGAATATGTTACCTTTTCTGTGTAGAGGATCAAAGCCTCGACGTATTTGGTTCTTAATTTTTTTTTCTAGCATAAACAGTTTCCGAGCAAACCCGGAAAAAAGATTTCATTATTTCATAACATCGGAACCATTGACATTTGGTAAAAACATATAATAACAAAAGTGCCTTATTTTTTTGACATCTACATGATTCCATTAAAATTTTACCAAATTTATAGTTTTTTTCCGAAAGGCTAATTTAAAATTCGGTGCGGCTTTTTAAATGCTTCCTTAGTGCGGCCCTGCAATGACGCCCAAAAACCGATCACTGCTTATTTATTAGACTGAGCGGCGGCGGCGCGGCGCGGCGTACTAACAAAAGAGTCAAAGGAAGCCGACAAGCGAACCGCCTACCGCTACGCGCCGCTAACACATGCCGCTAGCTTTCTTCAAAGTGTCGCGCGCCGCGCGTGCACAGCTAGAATTAATATGTCATGTTTTGGGATTATTCGTATTTGTAAGAATGATGTCAGTTTTGGCCAGACTCCCCCCTCCTACGTCACGTGTAACGTCTGCAAACCAGACCCCCCCCCCCCCCCCCTATTTTAAAAATTCCCCATCTTCACGGACGTTGTTTTCCGTTCCGTTGCGTCGTACGTAGTCTTACAATTGCCTGAACGACCACAAAATGTCAGCTGTATGCACACAAATCGTAGAGTGACCGTGATAGACAAACAGACAGATATATCTAACATACCGAAACTCAAGCGTAACACAACATAAACCAAAATACCTATTTCCGTGTTCCGTACCTAAAGGGTGCCAAGGGGACCCTATTACTAAGCCCCGCCGTCCGTCCGTCTGTCCGTCCGTCTGTCCGTCCGTCTGTCAGCGGGCTGTATTTCTATTACCGCTATAACAACAAATAGTAAAAATATTAAAAATATAGTACATAGTGTTAAATCTTGGTAAACGATGGTACGGAACCCTTCGTGTGCGAGTCCGACTCGCACTTGTCCGGTTTTTTAGAATAATTATTGCTCAAAGAAAAGAAATATGCTCACATTTCTTCATCAGCAGGTAAATGGAAAAAGAAAGATTTTTATCTCTCTTGCTGGATTTACATCCATCTACTGCTACTACTGCACATAAACTGCCACTATTAACAGAAGCCATGTCAACTTAAGAGCATCGTGTACTACGAAGCGTTTTCAAATTTAGGATTTCCTTCATCTTATTGCTGTCGCTGTGGGCGGCGGCGCACAGTGGGGCGATTTCACAAAGTAGGGACATTTGGACATTTTATAACGGAATCGTGTTCTACTCATGAAAACAAACATCTTTTATAACTGGATTTTTTTTTATTTGATGCTTATTTTTCGAGAAAAAAACGATCTTAATTTTTTTACTATGGAGCAAAAATTTATTTTATGTTTTTCTCGAAATTTATATATCGAATAAATTTTATGGATTTTAAATTATAAATGCACAACTATATGAGAACAGTTTTGCATAAACACCGCAACTCTAAATATTCACAATTAGTGTATAAACGTGCTTGAACATGGCTCAAAATGCATGTATCGATTATTGTAAATCGTGCAATTTCTATTGACCATAGGGTAAAACAATCTTCTACATTCTTATAAATTCTAATACAGTCGACATCTCATCTCATCTCATCTCACTTTCTCATCTCACTTCTCACTAATATCATAAATGTGAAAGTATGTTTGTTTGTTTGTTCCTCTTTCACGCCTGAACGGCTGGACGGATTTTGACGAAACTTCGTATAGGGGTAGTGTATATCCCGATGTAACATAATTTTTAAAGAAGTGATTAAGTTCGAGTCGAGCTGGCGTAAAGAGGGTTCCGTACCATCGCATTTTTGTAAGAACTAGAAGGATTGGAATTTTCGTTTACGTTTTCCTGTAAATTAAGTGTATATCCCTTGGTAACATAATTTTTTTTTAAATTGGTCAAGTTCGAGTCGATCTCGCGTAAACAGGGTTCCATACCATCGCGTTTTCTGTGAGAACTAGAAGCATTGGGATTTTCGTTTACGTTCTCACGTAAATTAAGTGTATATCCCATGGTAACATATTTTTTTTTAAAGTGGTCTGGTTCGAGTCGAACTCGCGTAAAGAGGGTTCCGTACCATCCAGTTTTCTGTAAAGGGGGAGGGGAGGGAGCGGCAGAGGGAGAGGAAGAGGGAGGGAGGGAGAGGGTGCGTTCAGGAAGGGTATAAACCTGTTCGAAGAAAGTAAGTAACAAAGGGAGGCCGAAGGCCGAGCTGCGTTCAGGAAGACCTTCAACCTTCTCGAAGAAAGTAAGTACAAGAAGGTTTTCTAAGGAAGGAAGGTACTTCTTCAAGAAGGTTTATAGTCTACCTGAACGCAGCTCGGCCTTCGGCCTCGCCTTCTGTTACTTACTTTCTTCGAAAAGGTTATCGTTTTCCTGAACGTAGCTCCGCCTTCGGCCTCGCCCCCAGTTACTTACTTTCTTCAAGAAGGTTTATAAGAAGGCGCGGCGGGTGGCCGAGTGGTTTGGGCATCGGCTTCTCGTGCGGGAGGTCCGAGGTTCGAATCCGTCGGCGTGTACCAATGAGTTTTTTCTGACGAAAAAAATTAAGTGCATACCTACACCCGCTGCTTCACCGTTCGAAACCGGTGTAAAACTGTAGGTCCCTTCCCTTGCCCCTTACTAGGTGGTAGGCTCAAATTGTAGCCGACTGGGTTGGTACCACCGTACTGGAGTAAGATGGCCGCATAGCAACCTCGGTTGTGTTCTCCTCTAGTCCAGTATAGCCAGTAATCCAGGGAAGTCTCCGGTATGGCACCTACCTTCTCGGAGGTGATATTGGTTAGTCAGAGCATGTGATTTGGCCCCTCTGACTCAGCCACCCATACCGGATTACATTAAAAAATAGTCTTCAAGACTATTTTTTTTAATGTAATCCGGTATGGGTGGCTGAGTCAGAGGGGCCAAATCACATGCTCTGACTAGCCAATATCACCTCCGAGAAGGTAGGTGTCTAAATTGCATAATTAGAACACAGAAAGAAAGAAAGAAAGAAAGAAATATATTTATTCACAATCCATTTACAGTAAAACACAATAATTTTTTACATACGTACCGAATTACACATGAGGACGGTGAATCGCTCGGCCTTCGGCCTCGCCCTCAATAACTTAATTTCTTCGAGAAGGTTTGTAGTCTTACTGAACGAAGCTCGGCCTTCGGCCTCGCCCTCAATTACTTAATTTCTTCGAGAAGGTTTGTAGTCTTACTGAACGCAGCTCGGCCTTCGGCCTCGCCTTCAGTTACTTACTTTCATCAAGAAGGTTTATAGTCTTCCTGAACGCAGCTCGGCCTTTGGACTCGCCCTCAATGACTTAATTTCTTCGAAAAGGTTTATGGTCTTCCTGAACGCAGCTCGGCCTTCGGCCTCGCCCTTAGTTACTTACTTTCTTCGAGAAGGTTTATGGTCTTCCTGAACGCAGCTCGGCCTTCGGCCTCGCCCTCTGTTACTTGCTTTCTTTGAAAAGGTTATCGTCTTCCTGAACGCAGCTCGGCCTTCGGCCTCGCCCTTAGTTACTTACTTTCTTCAAGAAGGTTTATAGTCTTCCTGTACGCAGCTCGGCCTTCGGCCTCGCCCTCAATTACTTACTTTCTTAGGTTTATCATCTTCCTGAACGCAGATCGGCCTTCGTTACTTACTTTCTTTCTTTGCAATACGAATTTCACGCGAGCGAAGCCGCGGGCAAAAGCTATATTACAATACTCTAAAACTTATATAAAATCGTATACATTACTTTATGTATAGTGCAACATAATTCGCAATATGCAAGAAATCACGTTGAGTAACATGTTCAAACACAAATAAAACAAAAAGCGGCGCGAAGCGGCACGCGGTTTTTTGTAAATAGTGCTTAACTATGGTCATACATCACGACTATGTAGGTGCTAGCTCAACCATTTTTAAACATTTTGAGAAATCTACTGGAATATGTTTATCGCCATACAAATAATTCACATTTACTTAATTTTCTCCGAAACTATTAGTTTTAGAGAAATATACGAGAGAGCAAAAGTATGTTATATTTGACCGTCCAATACGATTCTACAAAAAGCATTTCGAAATTCTAGAAAAAGATTCTACAATGGTCCATGTCCACCAAGCTGGGAAATCGCCCCAGTGTGCGGCGGCGCCGCTGGTCACGCACACAAACATACCAGCCGCCCGAGCTCACTTGTCTCTGTGTGCGTGCGTCTACGTGGCGCAGTGGCGCACGCACACACACGCACTCGGCGGCGGACACTATGACCACAGCATATATATGGCTTTAGCCATATATATGCTGTGCTATGACGATCGCAGCGCAGCAGGTTGCGAGGTTTTATGCTTTTTCGCATCATTCATTTTTTGGATTGAGTAGCGTCGCGTATTTTTAAAGAGGAATGCTAATTATTATTATCAAGTTCAAGGACAGATGCATGTGGCTGAAAATAAATTTGCCTATTTCATTCTTTGAACGAAGAAGGGATTACTGTGGAAAAAAAAAGAAAGAGACAAGTTTTGGAATGAAAAAATTGAACCGAAATTGGAAATAATTTTTATAATTCTTCTTTTTTTCCAGAGATAGTCGATCCAAGAAAATAAGAACATGTATTGAACATTTTCATGAGCGTTTTCTTTTACACCCTGGTATTTCAAAACATTTAGTACAATCTGAAATGGGAGAATTCTATAGATACCTGTTTGATGGTGAACCTTTTTAGGGTTCCGTATCCGTCGTACGGGACCTATTACTAAGCCTACGCCGTCTGTCTGTCTGTCTGTCAGTCTGTCCGAAGGCTGTATCTCTTGAACCGTAATAGGTAACCGGTTGAAATTTTCACAGAATATGTGTTATTATGTCCGATATAACAAATAATAAAAATAAGAAAAAGTTAAAAATTAACGGGGTCCCCATACAAGAAACTAAAAAGTGTATGCGCACCATCTGGCGAAAAGAGTATGAAGCATTTTAACTAATACATAGACGGCGTGAGTGGCGCACAGTGTGGAATTTGACCTTATTTTCGTACAAGGTCCTTTTACTCCAAAATTAGTTAGTTTTGAGTATTTAAAAAGGTAGAGTAGAACTCCCGTGTGTCAATTATACATAATTTCAAAGTAATAAATAATAAAAACTTACTTTTCTTTTGGCCAAAAAAAGTACAATACGAGTAATTTTTTTTCACCTAAACCAAGCCTCATTAGCATAAAATTATTATTTAACAAATAACCCCAGACCATGCCTAACGTATGTTAGAAAAACCGAAATATAAACTCGCTTGGTATAGAAGTTTTAACATAAGTACTAATGCATTGGCCAAAAATTTTACAGTCAGGGTTGTCACTTTTCGAATTGTAAATTAATTTTATTTGTTTGGCCGAAAGTGTAATTTCATTCATATCCTTTATTTCACATTAAAAATTTATATTAATTTTACATATTTATACAAAAGTAATAAAAATACACAAAATTTATACAAAAATTAAAAAGGGTAATACTGCCGGAGGCGGGAGACAAGCCTCCAAGATATTATTATTAATTAATTACATTGATAATTTGAAATGAAATGAAAATATACTTTATTGTACACCGTATAAAAAGGTTACAAAACGCGAGTTTAATGCCTTGCGGCATTCTTTACGAACTAACCTTTGGGATGTGGAAAACACGTAGGGGCGGACAATGCAGTACTAAACAGGGAACAGTTGTATGAAATATAAATACACACATATACAAATTGTACAAAGATACATACAATCAATATAAATCCTTACATATACATAATTACATATATACACTAAGAAATATACATATTATAATATACCTACATCAACTCTTATATACTATACATACATACTTATATACATACTTTACATATATTTCAACTGGATTGAAGACGCAAGGGCATCGATGAGTATTTATATTTATTTTACCTACTCATTGCCATGTGGTTTCAGAAATCGTTTGTCGATACGTTCTTTGAACATGTGGATAGTAGTGGAGCGACGTATCTCCTCAGGAAGCTGATTTCACATGCGAGCCGCACTAACTGTAAATGAGTCAGTGTAGAACGAACTCGAGTAATTTCATTATGTAGGTAAATTTTAATAATAAATTCAATGTTATCTTGATCGGTTGAAAAAAATATACATCATTCTTCTTTATTGACTTAGAGGATCTATTGTTACCTTCATCAAGAGTTTTATTGTTATATAGAGCAACCATTACCGATCAATAATTATGGAAACTGACACGGTTCGCTACATCATCTACAACATCCGTGATGTCAGCCCATAACACCGGGTGAACTAGCCTCCATGTCAGTGCTTCCCTTCATTTCATGTCGACTACACTGAACTGGATAGAAAACACGAATTATTTACATGGCCGTTTCGACCGATGTTTTATTCAGTTTTGTGGTATCAACTCGGGCGTGATAAATCCGATGTCGCCAACACTGCCGATATGCTCGAATTTTGCCCTGGAAATAGCCCTCTTGCAGGATCTGGAGAGGCGGTTGTATTCTTTCTTCAGTTCGGAGATGTCAGGATCACCTCTGGCACGAGCGCACGACCATGCACGATAAGCTGCACCATTAGCTGAGACAGCATCGGCACAGTCACGGCTGTACCAGGGCTGGCTCTTACCACCAAGGCGGACGACGGCACTGGGAATGAACATGTCCATTCTCCCCAGAACCATCGCGGCGACGGAATTAGCGCATTCTGACGGATCATCCGAATTGAAGCATAGCTCTCTGCATGGGTAGGATGCGAAGTGTTCTCGCATTCCATCCCAATCTGCTGACGCGTAGTGCCAAATTCGACGCGTTCCTCCAGTATTGAACGGAGGAGGCGAAAATGGCACCGTGGACCCCACTAGACAGTGGTCTGAGGAGCCAAGAGGAGCGCTCACTGTGACTTTATATCCAGCAGGGTTCGTTGTCAG
This sequence comes from Nematopogon swammerdamellus, assembly GCA_946902875.1. Classification (NCBI taxonomy): domain Eukaryota; kingdom Metazoa; phylum Arthropoda; class Insecta; order Lepidoptera; family Adelidae; genus Nematopogon; species Nematopogon swammerdamellus. Next base: position 11,776,421 of record OX336349.1, read on the forward strand.
CAGAAGATCCAGCAGAGGGGGTTCATGACCGTCTATATCTGGTATTCTTGTCGGGTGGTTTACCAGTTGAGACAGGTCATGGGTCAGGGCGAAGTCGTAGGCGGCTCTCCCCGCCAAGTCAGTTCTCCCGGAGCCTAGCCACACCTCGTGGTGGGCATTAAAATCTCCGAGCAGAGCCATATTCGCGAAGGGAAACCGGACTTGCACTTCGTCTGCCGCTCTACTCAAGTGCTCGAATAATCGATCTGTTAGTGGTGCACCGACACGGCCGCCGGGACCCCTATCGGCAGAGTAGGCTGAACCAGCCCCCAACTGGGAGCCGTGAGTTTTGGTCTCTCGCCAAATCTGTCGAGTCGAATTTCTGCCGCTCCTCACTTCCGCCTCTGCAATGTCCTGGGGGCTCACTTGCTCACTCCGCAAAAGAGAAGGCCGACTTACTGGTGTCTCTCTTTGCGGGGAACTCTAACCTGGACGATGGGGGTGCCATCCATCCATCCATAACTAGGTGTAAGAACTCCATGCCGGAAGTACAGTTCCGACAACGAACTGTGCGGGCAAAGCTTCTCTCCCTAGACACCAGGAAGGCAGGTGGGCCGGACAGAATTCCTGCATTGGTGCTGAAACGGTGTGCTCCGGAGCTGTCTCCAGTGCTGACGCGCCTTTTCCGCCTCTCTTACTCCACTTGCCGTGTGCCGGCAGCCTGGAAATCTGCGTTTGTTCAAGCAGTTCCCAAAAAGGGCGACCGCTCAAACCCGTCGAACTACCGACCTATAGCGATTACCTCTCTACTCTGCAAGGTGATGGAGCGCATTATCAATGCACAGCTCATGGCGTACCTGGACACAAACAACCAAGGCTGTTTTTTTATAAAACGCAGATTAGGTCCTGCTTGGAGTACTGCTCGCACTTGTGGGATGGCTCAGCTAAATACCAGCTTGCGCCTTTGGATTCGATCCAGCGTCGAGCTTTGCGACTAGTGGGTGACCCCGACGTATCCCGCGATCTAGAACCCCCGCAACTCCGTAGGGATGTCGGCGCCCTAAGTGTGTTCTATCGCTTATTCCATGGGGAATGCTCGGAGGAGCTGTTTAACGCAATCCCGCCGTCCCCTTTCCACCTCCGCACAACGCGCACTGGGCAGAGATTGCATCCCTATACGCTGGACTTACCACGGATGCGTACCAATCGGTGCTGCAAATCTATCCTCCACAGAACTGGTAAACTCTGGAACGCTCTCCCTGCCCACTAGGGCATGGATACCGGTGCCCATTTTCAATACCGGTATTTTTTTCGGGATTGAATGCTTAATACCGGGATCCCGGTATTTTCGGGATCCCGGAAAAAAATTCACAAACTTTAAGAATTGTGTTCAAATTTTGTATGGTAAGTTTATGCAAGCTTATTTAAATATTTTGAAACTTGAAGCTTTATTGTTTAATATGCATATAGAAGACAAAAGCAGTTTAAATTAATTTATAAATGGATAATGAATGGATTTTAATTGATAAATTATTGACAGTAAATTTTTTTTTAAATGTATGAAGCGAGGTTAGAAATAAAACAGAATATAGTTTGGTTTATTTAATTATTCAAATATACACAAAAGTAGTGTTATATCAGTTTACATAATAACAAAACAGTAGTATTTTGCAATGATTTTCTATAATTAACATTTTGCACTTACCACTTAGAAAACCAGCTTTGGCTTAGACATAGACACATAATTATTTGGTATGAATTGGTTTTGTAAACTATGGTATAGTAATAACAAATAGTTAAAATATAAAACTTATAAAAAAAATGGTTGTCTGTAAAGTCGGTTTACGGACGATAGTTTTACGTGATAACGTCATACTGCCCATCGTCTGCTGCCCTGGTACTTTAGAACCAGAGAGATAAATGTGTACAACAAGCCGACGCTTGGGACGATTGTTCCTCTCTATCGCTTGTTACGCGCTCTCGTTTGCACACACAGGCTCAGATGGAACGTGACACTTTTTCGTGCGTGCAGCCGGTGTTCATCAATTTATAAGATGTGACGTTATCACGTCAAAAAAGAATACACAAAATTACCTCAGAAAACAATACTAGAATTTGGCACATTAAAATAATTAAACAAAAGAGAGAAAAACAAGTTAAAGTTTATTAGCACGTTCAGTTTGAAAGTGGGATCGCAGAAAACATAGCATGTCTAGTGTTTGGTCAGCTAGAGAAGAGCGGATCTTGCTGCACAAATAGCCAGCACTAGAGAATGCTCTCTCGGAATCGACGCTTTTAGGTCGCATTGTCTTCAGGGCATTAAATACTTTTGACAAATGCTTGCCCCTGTCGCCTCCATTTTCAAAAAGTGCCATCTCCACGCGTACTATTTATATACTAGTATTTACATGTTGGCGGCAGAGTGCCTCTACAGTGGCTTTCACAATTTTGAGGGCGTTTTGAATTTCTTGCAACGTGTCTAACTCTTTGTCCGTGAATTTTATATTTGATTTCAGATCTATCAAAGCCTTCATTACGGAACTCTTGATTTTCAGAAATCGCTCGAGCATATCCGCAATACTGCTCCAACGAGTCTTGCAGTCGATCTGCAGACCCAATTCTTTGCCATGTTCATCTTTGACATATCTCTGGAGGACGTCGTCGTCTTTCGTTGGCGAGTTTCGAAATAATTTCACGACTTTCCTCACCTTGTCTATCAATGGCTTGAACTCTTCTTGTAAGACTGTTACAGGCAGGTCTTCTACAATATTGAAGCAACTTTCTTCTGTACCAAATTCTGGCAGGCCAGACGTGGTGCTGTGTGCCGACGCTCTAACTGCAGCAATATGATATGATTCTTTCTACTAGATCTTTTTTATTAAACATTGCACTGTAGCGGCATGACACTACGATACCAATGCAATGAGCAGCGTGTCGTGATAAGTTTTATACAAAAATTGTAGAAATACTTTCAGCCGCAACGCTACAGTACCTTTAAAATTTTAATTATGCGCTTTGATTGAACGTAATACCGAAATCCCGGTATTCGATTACCAACACCGGTACTGACAATACCGCAAAATATCATCCGGGATCCCGGTGTTTCGGGATCCCGGGATCCCGGTATCCATGCCCTACTGCCCACATATTTCCCCCCAAGTGCAGTCTCGGGTCCTTCAAGAGAGGCGTGAATAGGCACCTGTCAGGCCGGCATGGCATTCGCAACCCCCGCGTACGATCGAATGTCCATGGGCGTCGTTAGACACACTATGGGTGGCTCGGCGCCACATGTCGCGCTTTCTATCTATAAAAAAATCCTACCACCTAGTACGGTAAAAAGGGAAGGGACCTACAGTTTTACGTGGAATCCGAACCAGAAAACTGCACATTTTCTTTTTTTTATAGTACGCCTGCCTGCGAAGGTCAGGCACAGGCATAGCATAGTACAGGCTTATTTTGTCCAAAATAAATGTAAATAAATATGAAATTTCCGAAATTCGATAATAGTCGTGGTGTGTGAAATGTTCCAACACATTTTATTTTGACATTTAAAATGTCTTTTCAATCGCTTCAGTATAGTCCCTGATTTCCACCGAGAGTGCGAATTCGCCCTGGTGTTGTGAGTTTTACAGATACGTAAATATTTAGGATGTCAAATGACGCGTATCGATTAGGGCTACGGATGGTGGAAAAACAATTTAAAAAGTTTGGGAGTTTTTGAGAAAATCGCAAAAAGACCGCTTAAAATTGCCGTTTTTAGGGGGTTTAAAAAGGGCACTTTTTAACATATTTCTAAATACTATATATTTTAAACTTCTATATTTTTATATTGTAGATTGACTCAATATCTGGGGATGTTTTTTTTATTGTTTGAATAAAGTGAACAATTTGGGAGTTATGATTTTTTTTATTTTTCTTTACGCGAGTTACGAGTCGTCTTTATCTTGCAGTGTGAATAGTTAAAATGGGTTTCGTGTATGCATATACATACTTGAAAATTAAAAAAAATAATTTTATAATTAAATATTTTTATTTATTTTTTATTTTTGTAAAAAAATCTAGACTACTAGTGTGATGGTAGTAATGATATATCTCGTCAAGATCTTCATTTTGAATGACAGCTGCCAAAATTAAAACGGCTATACTTGGAAACTAAGCCGCCAGTCAGTTTCGCTCTCTCTGGCTACCGCAGACTACTACGTTACAATGTAATTACACAATACATATGCTCATTTAGCTCACTGACCTGAGGCCGACTAATCGCTTCTTATAGCTCACAGTCAGCACGCTCACAGTCGGCGAGTCACTATACGCTTATATTTGAATATACGCCCTCAAAGTCATTTTCTTTATCTATTTGAGCTCTTGGTTACTTTAAACATAGATAAATTTGTATAGTCTATCACTTTCACAGTTAATATTAATAACGGATTATATTCCGGCCGGATTAGATTCTTAGATATTATAATATAATATAGTGTACTGATGTATTTCATATTTGTTTTTGTTTGTCAACTCTTGTATAATAATTTGTATGTCCATTAAATTTCATTTCATTTGATTTAGTTGTTAAAAATGTTCGGCCAAACTTAGCCCGAACATTTGTGACAACCCTAACGAAAAAACTTACACCTAGCTGTAACTTCTATACCAAACGAGATTACCTTTCGGTGTTTTTGGCATACGTTAGTCTGGGGTTCTTTGTTATATAATAATTGTATGCTCGCATTGACTTGGTTTAAGAGAAAAAAAAATTAAAGCGAAAAAATAAAAATAAATTAATAAGAGCGACTTGTGCCAAACCCGGTCAAATGCCTTGGCAATATCAAGGCCAATTGCCAAGGATTCTTGACCATGATCTTCGAGCGATTCACCCCAAAGACGAGTGATATACGCTAGGAGATCACCAGCTGATCGTTTTGGCCTGAAGCCGTATTGCCGATCGCTGATGAGACCATTCGTCTCCAGGTACTTCATGAGCTGCGAATTGTGTAGTAGCTTTTTCTGAACGACCGTTTTCTGAAGGTTCAAATTTAATACTTTATATTGAAGAACGGAAGACCGCGTGTGGTGGCGTGCCTTGGGAGAGGCCTATGTCCAGCAGTGGACCGATACAGGCTGATGATGATGATATTTCAGAAAATAGACCTTTCAAATTATTAAAAAAGTATCTTATTAAAATTCAGCAAAAAACCTGAATTTTTCTTTTATATTACAAAAACTAAATTTTGATATGGCCCACCACCTAATTAAATATCTTTTGTTCTTTGACTAGTAGTAAGTAGACTTACATACTCGTAGATGCTTATATTACATCGATAAAATGCATCCCAGCCCTAAAGAAAATATGTCGCTAATGAAATGAACTTCACTATTACATCACGTAATATGTTTCTGTATTAGTGGGCTGTCCATGAGTAGTTCCCCCCTCACACCCCGAATTGTGTGAAAAGGACATTTGCAGCTCAGAAGCTAACTGCCTACAAAATATTTGTGAATCATCATTCAGGCGAAGTCTGTTTTCATGTCTTTATTCTTCCTCAATTTAAGTGATATATTTTTTTTGCTATCAACAAAAGCCTACTGGATGCCTCTATGTTTTAATTTAAATTATTTTTGTAATAGTTTTCCATATAAAAAATATGAAAGTTAGGCTATATTTTGACACTTTTATAATCAATTAAATTTTATTTAAAATGAAATAACGAAAAAAGGACAACATAGGGGCATAGATATTGATAATATCTTTTACACATAAAAATTTGAAAATGCTAGTGCAAGATTTAAGGGTTGAAAAGAGACTTCCCCTGGTGTATGGAGGAGAGCGGACTTCCCGATTCTCTTAAATTAAGATATAGGTACGTGAGCGCGCGCTCGCGTAGTAGGTTAGCTGCGCGCGGCTTTTTTTTTTTTTTTATTGACAGCGCGACATATGGCGCCTAGCCACCCATAAGGTGTCTAACGACGCCCATGGACATTCGGTCGTATGCGGGGGTTGCGAATGCCATGCTGGCCTGACAGGTGCCCATTCACGCCCCTCTTGAAGGACCCGAGACTGTACTTGGGGGGAAATATATGGGCAGGGAGAGCGTTCCAGAGTTTACCGGTTCTATAGAGGAAAGATCTGCAGAATCGATTGGTACGCATCCGCGGTAAGTCCAGGGTGTAGGGATGCAATCCCTGCCCTGTGCGCGTGGTGCGAAGGTGGAAAGGGGACGGCGGGATCGCATTAAACAGCTCCTCCGAGCACTCCCCATGGAATAAGCGATAGAACACACTTATGCAACCGACATCCCTACGGTGTTGCAGTGGTTCTAGATCGCAGGACACTTCGGGGTCACCCACTAGTCGCACGGCTCGACGCTGGATTGAGTCCAGAGGCGCAAGCTGGTATTTGGCAGAGCCATCCCACAGGCTGTCGGCAGCCCAATGAATTATGGGTCGCCGGCGGCGCGGCGGGCGGTAGGTAGTTATCGCGCGCAAGTACATAGAGTGCGTGAGGCCTGACAATATTTCCTTTCTCCTTACAGTCGCTCGAAAGTAAAAAAGTTACAAGGGTTTAAAGCTGGGATTTTGGTAATTTTTTTAAAAATAAAGAAAAAAAATCGTATATCGATACCACGTGACATCTGACAAAAGGTATCATGGGTCAAACAAAACGTTGCAAATGACCCCACAAAAAAAATTTGTCTGTCGGTCGATGTGCCGAAGTGCCGAACACCCGTATAATTGTCCCTTTTCAGGACAGGCAAAACTAGAGAGCGATTCAACTTCCCTTCGCCGTTATGTTGGCTCCCCCCTGTCAGTGCTTAAATTCGTGTTGCCAGATTGTGAAGATTATATTACCTAATAATGTAATCGGTATTTATTTACCGTATAAAAAGTAATACTAATAGTCTAAAGAAATAAACCGGCTGGGGTTTACAATACCTGATCCTTTATTTCAACTAACTGGTACAATAGGTCTGTAGTGTAGGCTTTTGCGATTCTGGTGATGTAATTTTTTTTCTGCGGAAATGCGTAGTTTCGGAGAAAAAAAATTTGGAAAAAAATATTTTTCATACAAAATTAATTTTCGAATTTTTTTATTTATTTTTTAAATGCACCAAAACATTTATTTTCAATAGCAATTTATGCAAAAACGACATGCGCCGCCTCAACATTAGGTTAGGGTTTATTCATAGAATATGCGTCGCGTAGCGACGCATATTCTATGAATTAACCCTGGTTATTTTTTTTTTAAACCACCAAAACATTCACCCATACCACTTCCTTTGTTTTTACATACATATATATTCTAAACCAATGTTTTGGTGACTTAAAAAAAAAAACAAAAAATTATTATTTCGTATGAAATATTTCGTGAAATTTTCTTTTTGGCCCCAATTTTGATTTCCGCAGGCTAAGTCTTTTCTAATAGCAGTATTTTGTGATCCTTTATGCTCCTGTATTTTGTATTTTTTTTTTAAGAGGATCAGGTGTTGGAAACCCGCCCCAATAAACCTACCTAACAAACATTAATAACTATCAAAAGGGGCATTTTCAAATGTTCCTAGAACACTTGCTGCATTACCCCGCTGGATGGCAAGGCTTACTCTTTGAATGAAGTAGGCCCTTGATTGCGGGACGCCAGTTGCGTCCACCAGCAGAGGCCCAAGCCTCTTCAAGAAGCTTTTGGCTTCACAGCTCCACGGACCGAGGGTTTCAATTCAACCGCAAACGCAACAAATTCGAAATCTTGAATTATATTTGAATATTTGTTGCGTTTGAGGCTTTCCGCTCCGGCCGCGGCCGCGCGTATCTTACCGTATAATAAATACGGTGAGATAAATTCAGTGCGACAAGGCTTGAAATAAAAAAAAACATTGTGGGACTCGAACCCATGGTAAAAAAATACAAACCCTACACTCTTACCACTGAGCTAACAAATTACATAAACCACCAAACGAATATCGGCTTCAGTTGGTTCGCTCCGGGAGGAGTAGGATTGAAGGATTAGCAGCATTGAAAAAGGCTTTCAGGTGTCGTACCGTGTTTCTATCACACACACTTGACACACTTTACTTGACTTGCTTGACACTGGCATGCGATGCGATGGATGCGCCAAAAAAAATGTTTGTGCCCTAAATATATATATAATAAATAGTCCTGCGTGTGTCGTGTCGTGTGCCCTTTCTTTCTTTTCCAAGTTTGTTTTTATTGCCATTGCGTCACACGTAGCACGTGAGTGAAGTATTTGGCTGCCAAAGAAACTGAGTAAGTATTATAAACCGAACCGAAAGAATAAGTGTCGGACTGGCGGGACCAACTTTCTAACTAAGTGTCCTGAATGGTGCATTTGTTTCATCTGTTAGGCATACCTCAGCCAGCTCAGTCCAGCCAGAGTCCTCATCACCACCCACATGTACCTACCCTACACGGAAGCGTCGCGATTTTACACACAGCACACAGAGAGTACCTAATCACAAGAAAAGAGAGTAAAGACAACGCGTGCGCGGCCTCAGTTTTGGATATACCTAGTTGGTGTTTCAACACACATTCACCCGCCAACGCCACTGCGCCCAGCACACAAGGGCAAGGGGGTGCCTGTGTACGAGTGTGTATGTGTGAGATATGATATCATTACATTAGCATGACCCCCATTTTAACAATCTCAGGTTAAGTCAAGTTCAACAGTTAATAAATTAGTTATCCATCCATCCCAGTCTTTTTATTATTGTATAATGATTCATTTTTGTCGACTCTGATTATTGTGGAACATACTGTCAGAATAACCGGGGAGTGATCAGATTAACCATCAAGATGTAGATTCGATTTTTGATTAAAGGTGACTCAAATTTTTCGTGATATAGAAGTCTAGCAGATCCGGTGTCAGACAGCCAATAGGTTGGTTCGCCAGTCGACAACGGTAATAGTTTGTTTCTGTCTGCAGGTGCATAACTTCAGTTCGCGGCCTCACATATTTGTTAATTGAGAACCCCAATAGGTATTCTTCACATTGCGGTCACACCCCAGCGATGAAGCAGTTAACGAAGGCATTTAACTATTGTGTGAACATAGCATCAGTAATGTTGTATTTAGGTGGGCAATATACAGCAGAGAGGACTAGTGCTCCGGCTCTGTCTTCGACTCTCACGCTATTAGCTTGCAGGTGATCGGTCTTGAATTCATAAGCAAGGAGTGTTTTATACCGTCTCTGATTAATATTGCGGAACCTACATGCCAAGTTCCATCACGGTGGGGAGTGATGTAAACAGAAAATGATTTGAGGGCAACTGAGGTTTTGGAAGTAGCGTGTGCTTCTGGGATCGCCTCTGAGGATTTCCAGTTCTTTTATGCTAGAGGATATTCCATTGATGTTCCATGATGGCTATATTTATTTTCTTTAGGAACAAATATAATTCAAATATAATAGATGCATCCCATTCAAACCTGTTGGAATGACAAGAAACCTACGAAAAAGAACTGACACTGGACTGTCAGTTCTCCGCTCATATGACAAGTTGCCGAGTTACAGTAGGACTAGGAGCGGGGGGCGTAAAGGAAACGAAGGGTGTATGCTTACAGGTCACTCCGAGTTTGAAAATCGCTCCATCGATTAGGTGAGATTGTGGCTCAAAACCGAAAATGCAGCGAGTTCTAACGAGGCAAAACTTAGTCAAAAACTCAATCTCTGTACTTGTACAAATGCTGGACAGTCGTTTTATACAGTGGCAATAACACAATACATACTAGAATCACTCACCCAATATAGCTATCTTATTTTATTATTGTCTTATTCCAGCATACAGAAGATGGCGGAAGGCAGGGGTAGAGGTCGTTGCAAGGATCTTCTGGAAAGACTGAACCAACTGCAAGTGAGCGCCGATGCAAGCCAGGCCGCCAGCACTACTGGGAGTCCAAGCCCCAGCGTTACACCGAGCTTGGAAGCCAGCACCACTTCCAGCCAAGTAAGCAGTGCCATATTCTTTATATGTATATATATTTTTTACTCTTATGGGGCTTTGGGTATTTAGTCAAACACAAATAGTGTGTAGCATTAGTTCATGTATGTGTTCAATAATGAATACACGCGCCCGACGCACGCGCCCTGTAACGGTGTTTAACCCACGCCGCAGCAGCAGCGCCACCCTCTAATTGCACGCAATGCTGAGTACAGAAGGGCTAGCCTGTCGTGGCAGTGGGATGGTTTTGGGAGCAGAATGGGTGTCTTGAATAAGAAGACACGTTGGGGCTTCAAAGCGATCTCCCAGGACTGGCTTCTTTTTTCGGCCGTGTCAGTATTTTTTAATCAAATATTTGTAAATCGTAAAAAGTGAGATGAATAATGGAACTACCACAACTACCGCTCTGGTTTCGCGTGTGACTATAAAGAGAGCAGCACAAGACAGCCCCGTTTTCTATCAAATAGAAACTTTGTAATCATTTTAGGGTTCCGTAGCCACTAGCCAGTGATGTTAACAGGAACCGTTAAATCAGTCATGTGTCTGTCGATCCGTCCGTCCGTCTGTCTGTGTCACAGGCGCTGTCCGAGGTGATTAGGCACTCCAATAAATAAAAAATTGGTTGTCTGTAAAGTCGGTTTACGGACGATAGTTTTACGTGATAACGTCATAAAGTGGTAAGACTACGCATGTCGTTTTTGTTACGTTTGTATTTCCGAAAATAATTCTTAGGTGGTTATAAAAAAAACTAAACACCCTAAAAAAATTTAAACACCGTAACATTGCTTAAAAAAGAAATAAAACCAAAAAAAATTTTGACGGTTTCGAACCCATGGTCAATAAATACAAATCCTACACTCTTACCACTGAGCCACGAAATCACATAAACGACCAAACGAATATGGGATTCCCTTGGTTCGCTTTCGGCTTGGGCCGATTGTGCCTCTCTATCGCTTGTTACGCGCTCTCGCTTGCACACACAGGCTCAGATGGGAAGTGACATTTTTTCGTGCGTGCAGCCGGTGTTCATCAATTTATAAGACGTGACGTTATCACGTCAAAAAAAATAATTAAATTATGAAGTATTCAATTTAGTTCTTACTGCATGAAAACTATTTTCAAGGTTATATCTTATATGGTTATTACTTATACCCAAGTCCTAGAGCTACATCCGAACAAGGTAGCCAAGAATTTGATAAAAGCAGGGAGTTAACCCGGAGAATGAAAAGAAGGGTGCCACAGGACAACCTTGACATCAATTTTAAAGGATTTGTGACGGTAACCACTGTCACAATAAACGGTTCGCGACATTAATAAAATCAAGTCAATTCATTGGGATATCCCAAAACTGTACAAGTGTTTTCCCCTCTTGGACAATAATTTTCTTGAACAATATTCTTATTAATTTTTATTTTCTATTGTGTGTAAGTATACCTTTATCAGTTTCTTGCCCAAGATACTTTTTTGCGCTTTCGAAAAAAGCATCCTTTTTACCCGACTATGGCAGAGCCAAAAAGGAAGGGTAATGTGGTTAGCAGTCTATGGGTGGAGTTTGTACGTATGTTCCACCGTAACTGCTAAACTACTCATCCGATTTTGATGATTGTGGTGTCATTATATGTAAGGGATAGAAGTACATATTATGAATATGTTTGTGAATGCAGGTATCGGGTGTGAGTTTGGCGGGACGTGGCCGAGCCTTACTGAACCGGCACAAGGCGCAGAGACCTGGAGGTGAGCTGACAACGAGCCCTTACACCGACTCCTTTTATTAACCCCCTATGCAAAAGGAGGGGTCTTATGCGTTTGACGCCTCCGTCTGTCTGTGTGCATTGGATGCAGTTTTTAAAATTTATTACACGTTCACTCGTCGTCTTTAAGTAAATAAATGGAAATTATTACAAAACTAATTTATGTACTTGTAACCTTACCTAAACTAAAAAAAATATTACAAGTTACTATTACAATATTTCAGTTAATGAGCGCACCAAATTTCGCAAATTTCTGCACAGCGAAAATGGCATGGAAGCCAAGGGGTGTAAGCATATTCAATATTTGGGAAGCCATAAGGTTAAATATAAATGCTTCGAAAAAAGTTGTGCTTGCCCTTAGCACCAACTCACCGTACGCCGCTGTGTATTACTGTAGTAACTACGCTAAGTATAGTACCTGGCAGTAAATAATGTACATCGAGCTTTAGAAAGAGACAATCCGCTTCTAGAGCATCGTCTCAGTCGCACGAACTCACACAATGCTCTACAAACTACTGTAGAATAATTTAGAAGTTAATCAACTAACAACTTATCTAAATTTACCTTTTATCTTACTTTTTACTTAATTTCAAATGAATGGTGATTTAACATTAATATATATTTATTATTAGTATGTTTGTTATCTAGTTATTTAAAAAAAAAAGTATATACTATTTGAATTAGTTATATACGCATATTATCCCCTTAACAAAATAACTTTTACACTATCAAATCTTTTTGATGCATAGAAAATGGTGTTGGTGATAATGGAGCGTTTTCGCCTGGATACCTATCACTAACACTGTTGCCATGCGTGTAATATATTTGGTCAGGTAATAAAATATGTATTAAGATGCTCAATGTAAACATTTATATGTTATTGTAATGTGTGTGTTAGATGTCGCCGGAGCACAGATATCAGGACCGGCCTTGGTTGTGTCGCCGCCGGCGCCGGGACCCGTAGCGTCAGCGCTGGTGCGCGGAACGGGCCGCGGTACCATCCTTGAAAACTTGTGAGTAGAGCCCGCAATTAGTACATAATAATAGATAGATCCTTGAGTTTTAAAGTACTACAACTTTATTTTATTAATCCTTCCAGTTTGGGAGCATAAACCAAAACAATCCTTCGCCTACACCAGGTGGCGTCCGCCCACATGGTGTAGGTGAAGGTGTTAGAAAAAAAATCATTTTGAAAGATTTTTCCATGAAACTTTATGAACTAACGAATGGATTGTATTTACAGATAAATATTCTAGCTATAAATGACATTTTTTTTATATATATATTACATATTCTAGGTAACAAAATTATTATGTAAAGTTGTGTTATGTGAAAATTGCGACCTCTCTGATTTTACATTTTTATAAATTTATCACGATCGCAAATTGGTGATATAATATTTTTATCATAAAAAGGAATACATATACAAACCAACCCTACCTTTCTGGTGTATCAGCCGCTCGTGTGTCGCACACAATAAAAACTTGAATTCATAAATTTTTTTTGTCAAAAACTACACTTTCGCACTCACAAGCCATTGCAACATTTCGGCTATTCATTACGTAAATATGTGAGTTGGATATATGGAAAGCACATGGTTGGATAGATGTTCTCCAAAAAACCGATTTATTTTGAGAAACAAGCTTCTAAAAACAGGCAAAATTGTCGTCCGCTCGAAGCAAGTTTGTATGGCGAGACCTAGGTCACAAAAATGGCTTATTTCTCGTCAATGTACGACATGCAAGCACTAAACGGCATATATTATTCAACTAGAACAACTAAGGAACATTTCTGTCACCTCACTTTCTCCAAAAAACGGATTTATTTTGAGAAACAAGCTTCAAACAGGAAAAAATTATCAGTATGGAGTAGGACTTTTCTTCGATTTTTTACGTAAAATGCAGCTGAACTCAGTACAAACAAATGTACTCAATAGGTCTGGAATATAATGAAAAAGAGAAAAAACATCACTTACCGGTCCATTTTTCTGTATTTACGAACAAAACAGCGAATATTCACAAGCAAAACACATACACCACGAACTGACAGCACTGACAAATGACGACAGATATGACAATTTTTTTCGTATTCTGACGTCTGGGGACAGAGCAAGTATGTAAAATGGCGGTGGTGGTGGGGGGGGGGGGGGGGGGGGGGGGGGGCGGCCGTCTCCGTCTATGGCCTGTCTACGGGCCAATCAGGACAGCCTGTGAATTTTTCAATGAATTATGAATTCATTATACTTAACTAGATTTCATAAATGGTTTATTTAAAGACGAATGACATTAATAACTTGGTAATATAATATAGGATCTGACCATATCTCGGACCTATAAAATAAAAAAGTACCCAAGAATGTATTGAATGTTTCAAAAAGAACACATGTTGGTATCACAGAAAGCGGATAGGGTCGTCCTCGTCTTCGGGCGTATCATCAGATGTGAGCGCACCCGGCAGCGACGAGGCGGCCAGCGCCGTCGGCCAGGCGGAGTCCTCCTCGCTCGTCAGCGCAGTCACCACCACCTCCACCGCCACACTCCGACCTAAGAACAAGTATATTGTGAGTATATTCACTCTCTACTGTCAACCGTGCAAGCTGTAATGTGGTTGATGAGTTAGTATACGGAGTAGGTCTTCTTTTATCCCACATGTGCTGCAGTTGCGTGATTGTGCTATCTTCATGAGGTACATTGTCCTATTTGTTGGAATGTGTCCGGATCATAATCTCAGGCCTATTACAATTTCTGTTCTCGGTCTGTCGCTCATGGCAAACCAGGGAATTTTGTACGGTTCACACTGTATTATTCTGCACAGTTTGCACGCCTAGAGCCAACAACAACAACTAGATATATTGAAAAAAAAGTGATGAACCCGACGTGGTTGGGTTCATCACCTGCCACACCCGTGATGGTAGTCCATAATAGCTTGGTGAATTAGGTGTGCGTGTGTGTGATGTGCCGGCTACATTGAACTGGAGGGAAAACACAAACTGTTTTCATAGCCGCTACGACTGACTTCTATTCAGTGCGGTGGTACTGATCCGGATGGAATCAACAAAATAATTTTAAACTATTTGAACTACTACTAGAGGTTAGTTTAGAGGTACATTACACTATACTACTTACAACTTTAAGAATCCTTATTTTATTTTTATTTTATTTTAATGTTTTATCCTGTTGTACAATTTTTGGTACTGAACTATTAAAATTATGAAACAAATGTTACAGTCAGCTCCAGATAAGCACAGGAGTGGCCCTAGATATATTTGTAGGTGGTGCGAGATCTCGCGATGGCACCTTCAGCTGATTGACTCACTGTGATGGTTTCTTTGCGGGGGTATTTAAAAATAAAATTATTTTTCCACCCCCAGGACGGTGGTGCTCGGTTCGGCCTTACCGCTCGCACCATCCACACTCCAACAAAAAAAAAGGTTTTATTAGAATTATACTATTGACATGTCGTGTTCAATTTTTTTTACATCTCAGAGAGAAGTGAAGGACACACCGCCGGTTGTGAAGCGCGGTGAGACGGGCCAGCCGTGCAACCTGACCGCAAACTTCATCCGTCTCAGCGTGGAGCCCGGCAAGGGAGTGTTCGAGTATGAGGTCCGCTTCGAGCCCTTCGAGGACCTCAAGGGCCATCGTATCAAGATGCTTAACAGTTTGTGTTTTTATTTTCCTACCCTTTTTCTCTAACTTTTATCTTTTTTGTAATTTTCAGTTTTTCTTCATTGTGTGAGCCTAATATTTAGTCAAGATTTAGTATGGAAAGATAAAATCACTTTACATCAAATAAATCCCTTTACGAAGTTGTGTAAGGTCTTAGTGACTCAATTTGTCATTAATTTTTATCCATCACTTGAGCAATGTTTCATTTATCTCATCTGAAAAAAACTAGTTAGTTTCCCTTACGAAGGAAAAAAGGCGAACTATTTCGTACGAAACTGCGAGCGGTGAAACGAAGTATGAAGGACGGCGAGCGGGGATGCGCACATCATTACCGCTGTCCTAGTGTTGTGCCACATGCGTTTTAGCGAAAGTTATTTGTGTATGTATGTAGTATGTATGTAGCTTTGTATGAATTTGACAATATTTTTATTAGAAATGGATTACAAGGCGCAAACCTACCTATGTGCATACATACGAACAGTGAACAAAAAATTAGTATTAGCATTAAATAAACTCTTGTGGTGGTGATGTTTATATAATTTTTTCAGAAAAAATCTTTTTTTCTTTCCTTGCGTAACGAATTGCGGCCACAAATATCTCCCGACGGTTTAAGGAGTAAGCTCAATGTTTCTTACAGTGAAACCTGTAATGTTTACCTGTAATTTTTACAGTGCACCCGGAAGTGCTTGGTCGGACAAAAACGTTCGACGGCACCACTCTGTACCTGCCCATGGAACTGCAGCAGGAGGTGACGGAGCTCAAGTGCCAGCACCCCGCCGAGGATCGCACCGTCAAAATTAAGGTGAGGACCAGGAACATTGTAAGAAATCATTTCTATTTTCACCCTCAGTATGTTTGTCACTCTGATTACACACTTCTCTTAGCTGAAATGTTTGTATTAGCTTAACTTTTAGCTCATTAAAATATGTAGAAATTGCAAAGTTTTCCATAAAGTTATCGATATGAAAATGCTTCTCTAAGGCAGTTTGAGTTTGCCGTGGAGGCTAGCTGACGAGTGTTGAAATACAGATAAACATTTTGCCCCAGCTTGCACAAAAAAAGTGGCCTCTTATCTTCTTAACCTTTTGATCGCTCTCTCTTCTTGCATTAGACCTGGCGTATGTTGGGTTAGTGCATTGAGAGCTAAGTTGTACACTTGTGTTATTAGGTGATCTACCGGCGGCAGCGTCGCATGGGCGAAGTGGTTCACCTGTACAATGTGCTGCTGAAGAACATCATGCGGGAGCTGGAGCTGGTGAGGTTCGGCCGCCAGCACTACGACCCCACCAGCGCCATCATGATACCGCAGCACAAGCTGGAGGTGTGGCCTGGGTCAGTACTCCTCTTACACCTCATCCTTTGTCCTCTCATGCTCACCGCCGTGCCATGTTCACCTTAAGCTAAAACCAGCCTGATAGCAGGTAAAGGTTGGGCAGTTTGTTAATGTAATACAGAGACTAACAGCTGGCATACCTAGCGGACTTCTCACGATGACAGGAGGACACCACTGTGTACTACTCGATATAGGTAGTAATAAGTACAGTTTATTCGTTTGGTTAACAACACTCACAAAACTAAATGAAAGCGAAAGAGGTAACAAGAGACGATAGCATTCTATGTACATAAAATAAAAACCGGCCAAGTGCGAGTTGAACTTGCGCACCGAGGGTTCCGTATCGCCATGTTATGCTCAGCGCTGCTTCATACTGTTTTCGGTAGATGGCGCGCACATACACTTTTTAGTTTCTTGTATGGGGACCCCGTGAATTTTTTCCTTTATCTTATTTTTATTATTTGTTATATCGGCCATAATTAACACATATTCTGTGAAAATTTCAACGGGCTACCTATTACGGTTCAAGTGATACAGCCCTCGGACAGACAGACGGCGTAGGCTTAGTAATAGGGTTCCGTACGACAGATACGGAACGCTAAAAAGACAAATAATATGAGCAAGTATGTGGATGTACAGTTATGTAACGGCGGTGGACGAGTACGAAGGTGGTCTGATGCTGACGCTGGACGCGACGCACCGAGTGCTGCGCACGCAGACTGTGCTGCAGCTGATGCGCGAGCTGCTCGCGCGCGACCGCGTGCACTGGCAGGAGAACCTCACCCAGGCGCTCTTCGGCTCCTCCGTCATGACCACTTACACCAAGACCCTGTACAGGTACACCGACCTCCCACCTCCTTCCGGCGGCAGTAACGCTGTAGCCGATGTGTGAAAAAAAAAAGATTTGCCCGTCATGAAATTCTATTGTGTTGTATAGTCTCGCTAAGATCCCTCTACATACAGTGAACCCAGGGCATGTTAAGTGATTCAATTGAAAAAAAAACAAAGTTCTATGCATTCCTTACTAACTTGCGGTGGAGAAAGCCGACTTAATAAGTGCAATTTCTTCCATATGACCTTTTGAAGTTTCGTGACTGTGTTGTTTTCCTCAGATGGATGCCCCAAATATATGATAAATGTAACCCCCTTTAACTCATTGAGTCTCCAATTCTCCACCTATTGAATATGCTTTTAATAAAAAATAAAGTTTTAGTTTCTCATCAAACTCATTTGTAGCCGGCACGACTGAAGGGAAGCACTGACGTGGCACCAAGTTCACCCGGTGTTATGGGCTGACATCACGGATGTTGTAGGTGATGTAGCCAACGGTGTCAGTTTCCATAAAAAAAAATCAGCTAGCCTGCATTTGCAATCAAACACACTACTGTCCACCCACCAAATTCCTAGTAGGATTAGGGTCAGCGCAACACTTACTTTACTTGATTAGTCTGTATAAATAGCTGAATATCTTCAATTTAATTGAACAAATGCATCAATTAGATGTGTACGTCTCGCAGAGTCGACGACCTGGCAAAGGACATGACCCCTCTGTCCAAGTTCATGCAGCGCGACGGCACACAGATCTCATTCGTCGAGTATTATAAAAGCCATTACGGCATAGAAATACTCGACCTCGACCAACCTCTCCTCATCTCCAGGTAACACATTTTAACACTTTGACTTCCGACTAATTAATATAAGGTTGGGACTATTGTTCCATGCCATTTTCGTTGACGAAAATTCGCTACAATTGGCGCGCCCGCGTGCATATAAACTCAAATATTTAGTAAAATAATATAGTCAAATCAATAAACTTTATCCACACTTTATATAGCTAATGAAATTACCTACAAAATAATGTAAAATAAGAGAAGATTCACTTATTTAGAAGAACAGACGGATTTTTTGAACTCCAGGAAAAACAGCATGGCACCTAGTTCACCCGGTGTTATGGGCTGACACACGGATATTGTAGGTTATGTAGCCAACCGTGTCAGTTTCCATAAAAAAAAAACAAAAGTTTCAATGAGTGGTAAGTGAATTTTCTGTTTATGCTTTTAAATCTCTAAATGTTTCTTCTTCTTTGGTAACTTGAGCAATTTTTTGCCTCATTAATTAACATAGGTATTGCTTCACAAATATTATAAATGTTATACTCATTTGTGTATATTTTTGTAGATATCGCCAATCCGTAAGTAATGATTACTTGTGAAATACATAGCTCGTTACATGTCACATTAGTTTAAATTGTTTACATTTTTTATAAAAAATATATATTTTGAAATAATTTAATAAATTAATTATTAAAAATTATATATTTACATTCATACTTACATACAAGTGTTGTGCTGCAAGCACTCTTGTAAATTACAGCTCAACACCGACCACCATGTTCAGCAATGTATTAGGACAAGATAACTATCAAGCAGCAAGTAAGGCACGAATACCCACCTCTGCTGCATGACTCGGTGGAAGGACCGGGCTAAGGCGAGAGTTGGCTAAATAATATACATATAATATATACTAAAAAAAATTGAAAAAAAATGTCCACTCTTGTTTGATATGTGTGTGTGTGTGTGTGTGTCGGCAGACAGAAGCGGATGAGTCGGAAGCCAGACGGCTCGGAGGAGAAGGTGGAGGTGATGGTGAACCTTGTGCCGGAGCTGTGCCAGCTGACGGGGCTAAGCGAGGACATGCGCACTAACTTCCGCCTGATGAAGGACGTCGCCACATACACACGAATAACGCCAAATCAGCGCATGTACGCGTTCAGGCGGGTATGAGCCTACATTCCTACTTATAAATAAAAAAAACGCACATGTGGCTTCGCCAGTAGTATGTCTCATGATGATGAATGCCCATCAAGCACAGCCGATAATGCCACTCCTGGCAACATTACGTTCGGTGAGATGGTGAGAGGCAGAAAGGTGGAGGACAACCAATCTTTGTTTTTTTTTAGTGGAAACTGACCCAGTTGGCTACATCACCTACAATATCCGTGATATCAGCCCATAACACCGGGTGAACTAGGCACCATGTCAGTGGTTACCTTCATTTCATGTCGGCTACACTGAACTGGATGGAAAACACGAACTATTTACATAGCTGTCGATCGACGTTTCATTCAGTGCGGTGGTACCAACCACCGCACTGAAACACGTTAAACAGCTCCTCCGAACACTCCCCATGAAATAGACGATAGAACACACTTAGGGAGCCGACGTCCCTACGGAGTTGCAGTGCTTCTAAGTCGCGGGACACTGCAGGGTCACCTACCAGTCGCACGGCACGACGCTGGATTGAGTCTAGCGGCGCAAGCTGGTATTTAGCTGAGCCATTCCACAAGTGCGAGCAGTACTCCAAGCAGGACCTAACCTGTGTTTTTTCCATTGTTAATATTGGTAGGTAATGCATGTATGCCTGTGATGATAATTTGATATTTGGCTGTCAGAAATAAGGCAAATAGTAAGCCTCGATAACTCAGTGGTGCAGACAGTCAACTGTCGCTATTGAATGTTAAGCAACGCTGGGTGCGGTCAGTACTTGGATGGGTGACCGCTGACCGTTGGAGGCTGACCGAGGTTCGGATTCCTCGTAAAACTGTAGGTCCCTTCCTTCCTAATCTTACTTGGTGGTAGGGTTTAACCCGCCCGGGTTGGTACCACCGCACTGAATGAAACGTCGGTCAAAACGGCTATGTAAATAGTTTGTGTAAAGACCGAAGGGAAGGCTGACATGGCACCTAGTTCACCCGGTGTTATGGGCTGACATCACGGACGTTGTAGGTGATGTAGCCAACCGTGTCAGTTTCCATAAAAAAAAAGAATATATGTATACAATTTTACTATTCTAAAATAGGCCATGATTTTGTAGGTAAGTGTTCAATTGAATATACACATGCACAGTTTCAATCAAAGCAACAATTACAATGAATATTCGCAACAGTTCCTGGAGAACGTGAACGCGAACGAGAACTGCCGCACGCTGCTCGCCAAGTGGGGGCTGAAGATGGCTTCGGACACGGTGCCGCTGAAGGGGCGGACTCTGCCCCCGGAGAACATCTTCTTCGGCCAAGGCAAAGTGACACGGGGCTCTAACAACGCCGATTGGGGTCGAGACGCTACAAACAGTAGCGTAATTGAAGGGGTCGACCTCCTCAACTGGGTCATCCTCTTCACTAAGAAGGACACGGGGTGCACTCAGGTGCGTTCTTTTTTTTATTTTTAAGACTCTTTCCTGCCCATAAAATGTTGCTGGGATGATGCTTTTGGTCAAACCATATACTTAAATGCTAAAATAAATTATCACAGCTATTCTGCTGTAGCTCTTTTGCTTCATACGTGACTCACAACTGCAGTTAATTAACCTTTATATAAGTATCTAAATAAATTATGATTTTTTGTTTCCTTTTCGTCCGGCCATCAGTTGACATATTTTATTAGTAGGTAGGTATGCCAGTCTGAAGTCCTGCATAGATATTGCCCAGTAGCAAGCCCATTTTTCATCATCCACAACTATCTATGATGCCATAAGATTTTGAAGAGCTTTCCTCTTCAGTCTGATAAAGGTCATTTCTAATCTTTAGGCAATTATCTAATTGGCAACGTAAGAATGATCCCTGTCTGAATAAGGAATAGGGACTGTTTATTTGTAAATATCCATTTAAGGCGAGAATAAGGGTCAAAAGGTCAACTTTAAACGAAATTATTGAGCTATTGGTAAACATAAAAAGTCTGTAAAAAATATATGTTATGTATTGATCTTTAATTAACAAACATAGGGAAAAAAAAATTATATTTTACTACTTTGAAAAGGTGTTAAATAAATCTCCAAAAAATTACGAAAAGTACGAAAACTGTACTTTGAAGTTAAATTATCTTGAGAAGCATAAATTGTTTCAATACAAGACCCTCATAGAAATATAGATAATATTTTTCCCTACAATCGTAGCGAAATAAATATTTTGTTCCATCTTTCCAACACGTGAAATTTAATAAATAGTGTGATTTTCGCGCAAACATTCATCGTCGGCGCGATGTATCAGCCACCGCACCAGTAGAATGAATCTCGCACCTATTTACATCGGCATACGGTTCATGTTTCAATCATCAGTGCTCGGGTAGCACGGTTTGAGTTTTATTTCCACCTTAAGACCAAAATGTATTGCGTGTAGGATTTCATCGACACGCTGAAACGGTGCGGGCCACCGATGGGCATCAAGGTGAACCAGCCTCAGAAGATCCTGCTGCCTTCGGATGCGAACAGCGTGTACGCTCAGCATCTCTCGCAGTGCATCAACAGCTCCATACAGCTGGTCGTGGCCATCTGTCCGACCTCGCGAGATGACAGATACGCTGTCATCAAGAAAATCTGCAACTGCACCCATCCCATACCGTCTCAGGTTGGTGATTACTAGCCAGTGTAGCAGTAGCGGCGTTCGTGTTCCACAGTCATTCCCTTGTGTTGTGTCAGCTGCTGTCTCTCCGATGGCAACATTCATTATTTTTGTTGCCGTTTTCTTCCGACCTTCTTTTATTGTATTGTATCGTGTATAATAGTATTTTACTCTACTCCACCCAGTAAGGTAGGGAAGGGATGTACAGTTTAACATGGAACTAGAACCATGGAATAAGTCGAACCCACTGCCTTCCGCCAACAAACGAGGCCTTGGCGAGACGCAGCCACTGCATAAGACCACTCGTTTTAAATATTTTATACCCAAGTTAACTATGCAATGGTTTGTTAATTTTGTAATGTCTATATTGTTTATTTATTAAAGCAAGATTTTATATGAACTGCCCATTAGGTGATCAACGCACGCACGATAATGAACCGGGAAAAAGTGAGGTCGGTCGTCCAGAAGATAGCATTGCAGATAAATTGCAAGCTGGGCGGAACACTGTGGTCCATCAGTATACCGTTCAAGTCCGCTATGATAATCGGGATAGACTCGTACCACGAGCCCGCGCGGAGGAACCGCAGCGTAGCAGGTGAGTACCACTAATCCTGTTATAAGTCGCTCGTATTTATAATTAGACTAGCTATAGCCAGCGGCTTCGCTCGCCTTAGAGTCACATTTAAAAAATGTGGTAGTAAATAGCAGATTTTACTTCAGATTTGATCAAATAAGATAACTTTCGATACAGCATAATAGAAGTAACAGTTTTTATATACTTTGTCTAGTCCCCAAGCTGCTTTCTGTTTAACAAACGATATACTTTCCTCAAAACATTGAGTCCCTGATGGTACTTTCTCAAAGAAAGTAAGTCACTAAGGATGAGGTGAGGCCCAAGGATAAACTCTTTTCATGTAAACTATATAATTTTCTTGAAGAAGCCTGAAGGACGAGGCTGTGCTGCATCCAGTTAAACGATATACTTTCTCCAAAAACATTAAATCACTAAGTGTTTAGCTGATAATCGACGGCCAAGCCGCGTTCAAGTATGATATATTCAATGATATATTTCATCTAAAACAGTAAGTTACTAAGAGCGAGGCCGAAGTCCAAGCTGCGTTCAGGTTTCTCGAAAACAGTAAATAAATTATTATACTTATATTAGTAATATAAATATAATAATAATCTTTTGCTGATCTAACAATGAAGCATTAAAAATAGTCATCCAACATTATGTATAAAGAATCTAAAAACACACACAATTATATTTTAAAATCAGATGTAATTGGGTGTGGAGGTGTGAAATCTGTACAGCTGGTACTGGTTTTTGGTATACTCTGCCAATTATAAAAGAAGACTGAGTAAGTTGTCTGCGGCGCAGGTCCGATTTGTCAATAATACAAGAGGCATCAAAACACATCTGTAGAAACAAGTATCAATCATATTTTTTAAGAGGGCTCAAGTTGAAAACTCTAGGCATGTTACTGCAATATTATTCTTTATTTTCACATTTTATTACATAGAAAATTACAAAATGAAACGATTTTTACATTAATTGTATATACCTACCTATATTAAAATATACAAAATTAATATAAAAACACCACCTATCTTTTATACATATGTACAATAAAACGGCTTTATTATTATTTATTTATCTTGTTGATTATGAAATGATATGCAGTGGGCATATAATGTGTATGGCAGGGTTCGTGGCATCGTTCAACGCGGCGTGCACGCACTGGTACTCACGCGTGGTGATGCAGGGCCCCGGGCAGGAGGTGGTCGACGGACTGAAGGCGTGTTTGTGTGACGCACTCAAACACTACCATTCCGTCAACAACTTCTTTCCGGACAAAATCATACTATACAGGTACAGTTCCAGCAAAACTTTAATGCTGCTCACGTACCTGCACAGCCAGAGCGGGATGTGTGTGATGTTGTGTGCAAGGGATGCAGGGGTGCAAGGGGGAACAATGATGCGCCGTCTCCCCGCGCAACCCCGTTGTTGCAACCTCTCCGCACCACTCCCTCGTAGTCTCCGCTGTCTATTCTGCGATGTTTGTACACTCAGTCTATATATTGCGATGGTGGGTCTTTTGCTTTAGTTAAAATGAAGAGTGACCATCCATACAGCCTTATATCCTCTTTAGGTTACAATTTTTGTTTTATTGAAAATGCCTCTTTCTGTTGAATTGCATTGGATCCTTTAAATATTCCAGCTTAAATGACTTATAAAAAATGCAGACATAAATCGAATAAGCAAACAAAAAAAAAACTGAAATCCTTAAAATAATGTGCACTCATAAATTAAAAAAACAGAATAGACGTACCAGCTTTACCGGTCAGGTGTAGGCGCCAGCTTGCGCGAAACTCCGCAAGATGTCGCGAATATTCGTGGCAGCGATTCGTTATGCAAGGAGAGAATTTTTTTTTTTTTCTGAAAATTAATTTTTTCCGAAAGAAATTTCACACACTCGCGAATGCATGAAAACCTCCAATAATAACAAATTCACTTCAGAAATGTTATATTCTTTCGAATTTATACACAAACACAACAAACTACTACAAAACACCAAAAAAATTTTTTATTTGAGGCGGCGGCGGCACGCCCATTTCTCGCGCGAAAATGGTGTTCGTCACCATGTATCTAAATCAACTGAGAAATCCGTTAGTTTTTTGCTCTAGGCTGGCGCCAAAGTGCATCAGATCAAATAGGGCATATCTTCACCTTTATTTAGAAGTATAAATTATTAGCCTTATCCTCATATTCAAAGAGCGTGTATGTTAATGCTGAAAGTCAGCCGCGTTACCAGGAAGATTTCGTCCCGGCGACACTTCGGGCGCTCTTCGGCGCGGGTACGATTTCGTCCCTGCTACACCTGAGTGGTTAAATGTCACGCCTGCGTCCAAATGAGGTAATCCGAGACAACAGGTCTCCACATGTTGTATTTTTTTCTGAGCAAGTAATTTGTGCACAGGGACGGCGTGGGCGACGGCCAGCTGCGCGAGCTGATGGAGCACGAGATCCCTCAGCTGAAGTCGTGCTTCGAGATGGTGCCGGGCTACTCGCCCTCGCTCACGTTCGTCGTGGTGCAGAAGCGGATCAACACGCGCCTGTTCATGAAGCTCAACGGCAGCGAGCTCGGCAACCCTCCCCCGGGCACTATACTCGACTACGACATCACAAGGCGAGATTGGTAAGTACGAGATGTCCACCGACTATAGTAGCTCCGCGAGCTGATGGAGCACGAGATCCCTCAGCTGAAGTCGTGCGTCGAGATGGTGCCGGGCTACTCGCCCTCGCTCACGTTCGTCGTGGTGCAGAAGCGGATCAACACGCGCCTGTTCATGAAGCTCAACGGCAGCGAGCTCGGCAACCCTCCCCCGGGCACTATACTCGACTACGACATCACAAGGCGAGATTGGTAAGTACGAGATGTCCACCGACTATAGTAGCTCCGCGAGCTGATGGAGCACGAGATCCCTCAGCTGAAGTCGTGCTTCGAGATGGTGCCGGGCTACTCGCCCTCGCTCACGTTCGTCGTGGTGCAGAAGCGGATCAACACGCGCCTGTTCATGAAGCTCAACAACAGCGAGCTCGACAACCCTCCCCCGGGCACTATACTCGACTACGACATCATAAGGCGAGATTGGTAAGTACGAGATGTCGTCGACCGACTATAGTAGCGTCGCGATTTCAGGAGATAGCAGATTGAGGCAGCTGAACCTTTTCCCCCGAGATTTCACAATGTGATGAAATAAACTAAATTTATTTGCATACATTATGAAAGAAAAGACAAACCGCACCTCTGCCTAATTTCTGCTAATTTAATTCTAAATTGTGGTATGGTTGTCAACTGTATTGAATGCGGTATTTGGTTGAAGAATTCAAGAGTACAAACTATTTTTATAACTGGAGTATCTTAACAAATCAACTATCTATTTGAGACATTTGTATTATTTTAATTGTTAATGCCAACCATGCTATTGGCATCTTTGACTTGTGAAATATCTGTGTGTTGTGTGAACACAGGTACGACTTCCTGGTGGTGCCGCAGAAGGTGAACCAGGGCACGGTGACGCCCTCGCACTACATCGTGCTGCACGACAGCAGCGGCATGACACCGGACCAGGTGCAGCGGCTCACGTTCAAGCTCTGCCACCTCTACTACAACTGGCCCGGCACCATCCGCGTGCCCGCCCCCTGCCAGTACGCGCACAAGCTCGCCTTCCTCGTCGGCGAGAACATGAAGGAGCATCATTCCATGCTCCTCGCCGACAGACTCTTCTTCCTCTAATTACACATTCTCATTCCGATTTCGAGATTAAGTGATCCAACGACCAAATATTTCATTAAAGTACCTATTTTGTTATCAAAATTGTCGACATTATAACATTTTGACTTAAAAAAAATGTTATGTAGGGTATATTGGAAAATAAGTAATAGAAATGTTTGAATGATGCGAGGTTGGAGTACTGGAACAGCTATAAACATTAACAAAATGTTGAGCTCTTTTCCACATGTTTCCTAGAAAAGTAATAAACTTCGAATCTGACTTCTTTGTTTTGTATATTATTAGTGTTAAGAGTTTTAGGGAAATACTTTTTCTAATCATTCCGAAATATTACTTATTTCCGTATATTCTTTGAAATCGAAATCGGCCGCCCATCGCTTATAAACTAAAATTTTTTTTAAATATTACAAAACAAAAACCAAAATGGGAGTAAACATCAAAATTTAATTGGTATCAAAGTAAAATTCTATGCATTGATACAAGTTTTACTTGCGTTTTATTTTATCTGCGGTATCTTTGGTAAGATCAACAGTTTTATTTAGTCAAATATAGGTTCTCGTTTTAAGTTAGATTGACAGATTTGTATTGACGGCTGTAGCCTAGTTCAGTCTATTAGATTTGTGTCGATAGTTTTGCCCCACCTTAGATGTTTATTGGAAAAGTTAGTTTTTTACATAGTATGTTAGATAACTTGCTATTGTTTTTTGTTGAAAACTTTTATTCTGACTTCAATAAAAAAAAAAATACTAAGTTACGACAACGTCCATGGACATTCAGTCGTACGCGGGGGTTGCGAATGCCATGCCGGCCTGACAGGTTTTTTTTTTCTTTTCTTTTTGTTCTACTATGGTTTGGCATTGTCATGTTCTTGAGCTTAGGGCTGATATTGTATGGCCTTTTCAGCCTCTTTCTGTCGTGCGCTGCGTCGATGTTATGGGTTGACATAACAAATGATGTAGATGATGCAGACAACAGTGTCAGTTTCCATAAAAAAAAAAAAGGATGCACCGCGAGAAGGTGACTCGAAATCCAGGAGAGAAATCCACTCCTCTACTACTCTTGTCGTTTTACGATTGCGCAACGTGAGCCGGAGTGTACTCGGTCCCCCGTCTATATCCTCACTGGACAGGGAAACGGAGTGTGGAATGTCCTCGTCCCACCCACCAGGTCGGGCAACGATATTAAGTATGTCCGAGGTAATCATTGGTCGCTGCACCACTGAAGGGCACTGGAGAAAAATTGGAGAGGCCATGCCCAGCATTGGACACATAGACGCCGACTGCAGCGCACAACGGCAGCGCAGTGTGCATCGCTCCTGGCTCTCGCAGTGGGCCGGTGCGTGCTGATGTCTAGGATACACCTATCGTATGTAGTGTGGTGCAATAATGAAGACGTGTTGTGCTTGTGGACACATGGTGGCTAAGCTCAAGTGGCAGTGGGCTGGGCACGTTAACCGAAGAGACGACGAACGTTGGAGTAACTGTGTCCTACACTGGCGGCCGTGGACAAGAAATCGGAACGTGGGAAGACCACCCGCCAGGTGGGACGACGACATCAATTACGTCGGCGGAAAACCATGGTTCCGTGCCGCTGAAGGCCGGGAGGACTGTATTAAAATTGGAGAGGCGTATGTCCAACAGTGGACGCATACACGCTGACTGACTGACTGACTGACTGTTGTGTTTGTAGTGTTTATTTCTTGATATATTTGACTTTACTTAATGTATAACTTGAAGAGACTACACGACAATGCATTACGACATGACATTTTACATAGGCATAGACAAGAGATGACAGGCGGACGGATGTAGACATATTCTTTTGTAAGCGGTGTTGGCTACTAAGCCACATTGACATAATAATATCATAACCGTGTATCAATGATATTATAAGTTAAAAGGAGGTAGATAGGTTATCTGAGCTCCCAAGCGGCACATCCAAAGACCACAGTCCTGTCTGAAGTTAGTCGCCCACGCACGTGTTCGGACCGCTAACCACGAGCCGCTAACACATCGAAAATGCCGTCGTGTGTAATGAGATTCTGCACTAATTCTAATGATTGGAATAAGACTATTCGAGTCGGCGCATCACTTTATAGTTCTTCCTCTCAACTTTTCAAGGACGTGCCATGTGTGAGCACTGAATTTCATATAGATAACCTATCTATCCTAAAATATCATTGCAGTGTATAGTCACATCTTTATTTTGATTTGTTCACAGGGAGCAATTGATCAAAATACTACAGGTCAGTTGAAAAATGTCATGTTAAATGTTTTACTTTGTTAAAATATTGTCCACTTCTAAATGACATTGAGATTAATTTTAAGCGATTGTAAATTTATAGATTTTATATGAAAAGGTCACATTCGCATCACTGTCTATGTAAAGTTTCTTTTCTATGTTGCTAGGAAATTTACTAACACAGATAGTAAGAGATAGGTGCTTATGGGAGTTTGATTTCAAGTTATGTTGGCATATATATTTTTAGTGTATATTTTTTAATCGTCAGAATCATAAATATATGAATAAAATTGTTTTTTATTTTTTTTACCACTATTCTTGAGTTTTCAGTTCATTTTGGAAATTGTTCCAAAAAATTAGTTTCACATATTTCTGATTATCAAAATTTGTTTTGAAATGTTTTTAATTAAAAAATTAAACAGTAAAATTAAATAGTTTAATTTTACCACCATACAAAAAGTATGGTGTCAACAACATTATTATTTTGATAATATAATTTAAAGTTGAAGTACATATTTTCCCAAACATAATTTTGTTATTAGGCCTATATAATTTCTGTACCTTCTAAGAACTGTCCACTAAATTGTGTTCAATCAATATATTACATTATTTTCTATACTTTATATATCCATTTGTTTTATTAAACCTAATTTATTTCTGTTGCTTGTCCAATATTCTGTACATACCAAGTTGAATTTCGAATGGTGAAAGTAGTCGGCAGTTGGTCGAATAGCTAACTTTACACCGGCAAAGAGTAAATTATCTAAAATTTTAAAACATTTAGATATTGCAGCTATGAGAAAAAAATTGCATGTATTTTAATGTCTACAGCCACATTATTCGTACACATAACTATAATTAATAGTGCTAAACACGCTCTCAATAAAAACAAGAAGTAAGTACATGATTTGATTTGGTTAATTATTAAGGTACAGTACATAATGAAATGAGCCTATTTGTTTGAGGCACTTTGGTAGCTGAATCTAAATGATATGGATTAGAAGGTTGCAAAGCTTGCGATGACTTCAACGAACATTTTCGGGCCCACTGGCAGTAGAGGAGGGTGTCAATCGAGGGCGGGACTAGCGAGTGCCCACTCTGTGCAGTTATACATCATGCGTACAAGTGCAATGTTGTGTATGGCTGCGTATACATAACGTGAACTTTTATTTGACGATTTCCACTGACTTACTATGTATTAATTTAGCATATCGCTGACTATTTCTCGACGACAATCACAGCTTGTGATTCTATCAACATGAACTTGTATGTCACCAGGGGGTCTACCGGCGTTAACTCACTCACTTACTACTCGCATATTTCAACCAATAGCCGGGCCGGATGCCTCACCGAACGCCTTCTGATTGGTTGAGTGAGATCGTTTCTCATACTCACATCGGCGAGTGAGTAACGCCGGTCAGGGCCTGTACTCTAATCACGAGATTTAACCTACTACGCTAAGGCCCACTTGCACCAACACGAGTTTAAAGTTAAGTAGCGAGTTATGGATTTAAACGCGGTTCAAACGCGGTTCCCACATACAACGGGTGCTAGTTTAACGAGTTAAACTGGTTTATAGTTAAATTCGTGTTGGTGCAAGTGGGCCTAAGCCGTGTTCTCCG
Organism: Nematopogon swammerdamellus; assembly: GCA_946902875.1. Taxonomy (NCBI): domain Eukaryota; kingdom Metazoa; phylum Arthropoda; class Insecta; order Lepidoptera; family Adelidae; genus Nematopogon; species Nematopogon swammerdamellus. The sequence continues at coordinate 11,806,652 of OX336349.1, forward strand.
CATCATTTTGTATGGAGAAACGAAGTTCGCAAATCTATCACTAGAGGCGCTGCTCCGTTTCTCCATACAAAATGATGCGGAGAACACGGCGTAGCGTAGTAGGTTAAATCTCGTGATTAGGGTACTGATCTGATCTGGTTGCGTACACCACCAGCAAGACTCGTGATGTCAGTTCATTAATGTTTTCCAGTTTCCTCGTAGGTCCATTACACCATTTTCCTGTTGGTGCTGAGTGCAATGCCGTTGTCTGCATTCAACACGAATGTAGAACCTGAGATGAATATTTAGGTACTTCAGTGCTTCAAACCAAGTCATAATCGCACTATTTCGATTGGCTACAATTTATAGTTGGCGCCACTTCCAATGGGAGAATGATCCGCATCTGCAGAGCTCAAGTATGTCTTGTGTCGCTTGCACAATGCACACATTATTTTATTCTGTCTACCCAAGACAAGACAATAATCCTCGGAGGGAAGAAGCGTGTGCGCGTGCGTGTCATAGCTCGATGCAATAATCGAATCGACGATGATCTAAACTTCTTGTCGCGCACGTCGCTCGTGTTGAAATGCCACTCATCCGAACGCGCAGCCGACATTTTTCATTGCGACATGAAATAAATTTTGCAAAATAAAACGGTACCTATATATTAGGTCCTTACATATGAAATTGGCGTTTTATATGGAAGAAGCAAAACGATTTTTTTTTTATGGAATTATATATTTATTCAATCAAAGTATGTAGGTACCATTATTATCTATGCACTTTCGCCATTTTATAGGTAGTTCATTGATTCCTTTGCTGAAAAAAATTTTGGACCGAGAAGAAATAAAATCTTTGAAGGCGGTTTGGACTGCCTCATCGGAATTGATTTTTTTTCCTTTCAAGAAATTGTCCAAATTCCGGAAAAAGTGGTAATCTGTTGGGGCAAGGTCCGGGGAGTATGGTGGGTGTCGGAGACATTCCAATCGCAGCTCCTCTAATTTAGCGACCGTCTGTTGTGCAGTGTGTGGTCTAACGTTGTCCTGAAGCAGCAGTGGGCTAGAGCAATTGAACAGTCTCGGTTGCTTAACCGCTAGCTTTTCCACCATGGTTTGCATTTGTTGACAATAGAGATCTGCCGTAATCGTCTGGCCAGATCTTAGGAAGCCCGAAGCTGTAGTGGATGACACCGGCACTGGTCCACCAGACACTCACCAGTACCTTTTTCTGAGTCAAGAATTGGCCGGTTCTCCTGGGTTCAACCATTATGATGAGCGTTTCCGATTATCGTACAGGATAAATTTTTCATCACAAGTAACGATACGATTCAAAATCCCCTCGTTATTGTGACGGTTGAGTAATGTAACGCAGCACTCGACACGTGTTTGTTGGTTTGCTTCACTCAATTCATGTGTTACCCATTTTTTGAGCTTTTTCACTTTTCCAATTAGTTTCAAGTGAATTAATATTGTTTTATCACTCACAACGAAGCCTGCCGCTAACTCTGACGTGGTTTGCGATGGATCCACTTCCACGATCACTTTCTTCATTGTCAACTAGGGTCTCCGGCCGTCCACGGGGTTTGTTCTGTACTGTAGGTCAAATTTCCAGAACGAAAACGTTGGAACCAAAAACGTACCGTGTTTTCTTTTACAGTAGCTTCCCCATCATCATAATCATCATCATCAGCCTGTATCGGTCCACTGCTGGACATGTCCCTCCCCATACACAACATTAATCCTTCGAGCTGTTTCTGCAGCGCTGGCAACTTAATCTGTGGCGCTGGTGCCACGGTGAAACTCGTATTCGTAAATAACGCGATATTTTAAGTTTTCCATATTGTAAACAGCGATGTCAAAGAAAAGTTAAATGGCGCGAAAACAAATGAATCACTAAATTCGAAACTCAAATACACAAGCCTAAATTTGAAATAAATTTGAATTTGAAACTCCTAACCAAATGCCAGATATTTGTGATCAAAGTGGCCAGTGCGACAAAATGCCAGTTTGAAGTCAGCGATGACAGTCAACTTCTTTTTCATAATATTTAAGGACCTAAACTTTTTTTTTATGTAATCCGGTATGGGTGGCTGAATCGGAGGGGCCAAAGCACATGCTCCGACCAGCCAATATCACCTCCAAGAAGGTAGGTGCCATACCGGAGACTTCCCTGGATTGCTGGCTATACTGGACTAGAGGAGAACACAGCCGAGGCTGCTATGCGGCCATCTTACATCCAGTACGGTGGTACCAACCCAGTCGGCTACAATTTGATCCTACCACCTAGCAAGGGGCAAGGGAAGGCGGCGAAGCAGCAGGTGTAGGTATGCACGTAAATTTGTTCGTTAGAAAAAACTCATTGGTACACGCCGACCGGATTCGAACCTCGGACCTCTCGCATGAAAAGCCGATGCCCAAACCACTCGGCCACCCGCCGCTTGACATTGTACATAAATAAAAACCCCTATAATTGGTACATAAAAAACCCCTTGCGAAGTTTCTTACACACTTTTCTTCGTGGGTGTAATCGAACCGGATGTCATAGAATAGAATAGAATAGAATAGAATATTTATTGGTATATAACATATACAAGTCACAAACTCACATTCACACATTTTAAAATTTTACAATTTACAAAATAAAATACAATTTAACGATATTCAATTCAATTTCAATTCAAAAAATTCAAACATAATAAATAAATCCTATTCAAATTAAAATTATTAATAATATAAATCCGACATAAAATCGCCAGTCAAATAGGTGCACATCAATAATACATTAGGTACCTATAAAAGCAAGCAGAAACTCATTCGTTAAGGAATTCCTCGACCGAATAGTACGCCTTCTCCACCAGAAAGCGCTTCAGTCTGCCGACAAAGCTGTTGAATGATTCAGCATTTTTAATTTCTGTGTTTATTTTATTATAGAGCTTTGGCCCAATTACAAAAACCGATTTTTCTGATCTGGCGAGTCTGTGTTCAACAGGACGGAGATTGTCACGGTTTCGGGTGGAAAAGACATGACTAGCTCCACTGGTTTCAAACAAATGAGATCCTCTCCTAACGAACTTGGCCACCTCCGCGATGTACACACTGGGTAGCGTAAGAATTTTCATTTTTATGAATATTTCACGTGCTGGAGTGTCCCGGGGGACGCCAGCAAGTATTCGCACGGCACGTTTCTGCATCCTGAACGCCCTGTCACGTTCGGCAGCAGTGCCCCACAATTCGATGCCGTACGACATTACTGAGTGGAAGTAGCCGTAGTATGCCATACGTACGGCTCTTGAGTCAAGTGTTGGTACCAAACGTGACAGCGCGAAGGACGCTCGGCCGAGTTTGTCGCATAGGGTGTTTATGTGCTCGTCAAACTTAAGGCCTGAGTCAATGATCACCCCGAGGAACTTTGCAGAGCTCACCTGGGGAATGGACACTCCGTCACAAACTAGTGAGATCGACTCAGTGTGTGCACCGCGAAGGCCAAAGTGGATGAGATTTGTTTTTTCTAGATTAAGAATCATCCCATTTGCCTGAAACCAGCGCGTGAGACTACTCGTCGTCAGCTCCAGATTTGTGCGTAGGTCAGCGATATTCGCTCCGCTCAGTGCAGGTGTCATCCGCGAATATTAAAAACTTTACATCGGGAGCAGCTGCTGGCAGATCATTAATCAATACAAGAAACAAGTAGTTGCCGCAGGCAGAGCCTTGCGGCACAGAAATTGATCCCACAGTGCACGGGTCGGATCTAGTACCGTCAGAGCCAACCGCCGTCACCTGCACACGACTTCCGAGAAAGGATGCGATTGTCTCAAGAAAAGGTCCTCTTATTCCGTAGTGCTCGAGCTTGGCCAGGAGCAGTTGGTGGTCCACGAGATCAAAAGCGCGTGACAAGTCGCACAGTAGAACTGCTACATGTCTTCCTCTCTCTAATTGTTTTAATACAGAGTGAAGCAGCTCACGTACTGCATCTATTGTGGAGCGCCCCTTCTGGTAAGCAAATTGGGCTTTGTTGAGCAGTTCATTATCACCAAAAAAATTTGAAATGCGGTCGCACAGACCAAGCTCGAACACCTTGGAAAACACAGGTATAATTGATATCGGTCTATAGTTTGACATCGCATCCTTTTTACCTTTACCTTTGTAGACCGGTGTAACCTTGACCATTTTGAGAGAATCCGGATATACCCCAGCACGCACGCAGTTATTGAATAAGTCAAGAAGTATACCCACAAAGAAGTTAGGAAGGATATGTAGAATGTTACATGGAATGTCATAGAAGTCTTTTGTGGGTTTTTTCTTTATTGACTTGATCCATAACTCAATTTCAGAAGGAGTGAAGGGCGCAAAACGCATTGATTTGATAGCATATGGTACATAGGTGGTCAGGTAGCTCATGGCTGTCTGTGCGTCGGTATGCAGCGAGTATCCGTCGGCCGTGTGCACGTAGAATGAGTTAAGTTGGTTGGCCAGGTCTTTAGAACTGTTACTCGAGATACAGCCGTGAAGGAAATCCAGTGGGTCAGATCTACGACACTTTTTGGAGCAAGTTTCTAGATTAACGACCTGCCATATGCTCTTGGGAATATTGGAGCTAAGTTCGAGTGTTCTGCCGAAGAATTCCCTACGCTTGGCTGAAATTGCACTTGAGTATATTACTTCGCAATCACGAGCACGCTCAGCGAGTTCGTTACACTCAGGATATTGAGTAACAAGCAGATTTAAGTCCAGTAAGTGCTGTTTCTTAGCTATCATTTCATTGTCCATCCACACTTTGTCACGTTTTTTTACAGGATATTTACGTAGTGGGAAGTGTACGTCAAAATAATTCTTAAAAGTATTCATAACCATGTCCGTCTGAATGTGAGGATTTAGATAGTTAGAGGCTATTTTGGACCAGTCATTCAGGTAAAGCGCCTCAAAAAAGTTGCTTAACTTGAAGGTTGACAAGGTTCTACGTAGACAGAGCGAGTTTTTTGGTTCGATTTGTTTGATCATATTTAGTGAAATCAATTGAGCTTGATGATCTGATAGCGCAAGATCGATTGGTACTACCTCTACACGATCACCTAAGGCATGCGATACATATACGTGGTCCAGACATGTACTGCTGTCACTCGTTATGCGTGTGGCGAAGTCGACAACTGAAATTAGGTTGTGAGAACATGTGATGTCACTTAAAGTGCGTCTATTCTTGCTTGCATAAAAAACAAATTGTGACAAGTTCGAGAGTAGTAAAACGTAACTAAACGAATTTCATGTCGGCTATACTGAACTGGTCGGAATACACGAACTATTTACATGTCATTCAGTGCGGTGGTACCAACCCGGGCGTGATAAACCCTACCACCTAATAGTAAGGTAAGAAGGGAAGAGACCTACAGTTTAACGTGGAATCCGAACCACGGTCACCCATCCAAGTACTGACCGCTTTCAAGTGTGCTAAATTAACAGTCGACCGACCGCAGCACTGAGCTACCGATGCTGAGAAATATGGTGTCAAGTCGGAAATGGTCCCGAGACGCAGGCAGGGCTCACGCACTCTATGTACTTGCGCGCACTAACTACCTACCGCCCGACGGGCCGCCGCCCGCGCCGCCGTCGCCGGCGGGCTATTTCAGTGGAAATTCGTCAGCCGCGCGAGGTATACATAGACGCTCGCCCACGCAACTGCGCGCAGCTGCAAAGCAATAACCACTTATCGTTAAGGTACATTTTCGCACGCAGCGATTGGCGACGTGAAACAGTAGGCTATTAAAGCCCGAAGGTAGGAACATTTTCTATGGAGTGATTTATCTGTTACGAAGTAACTATTAAGTAATCTGTGACGCAGGGTAGAGCCTCCTCGCGTTTCAGCCGACTCATCGTGTCATTCCTGGAAGCGGTTCACAATGGCTGTACGCTGGGCGGCGGCGCAGCGCGGCGACCGAGTCGTGCGCGATGGGTGTGTCGGTCGGGCTGCGCGCGCGCGCACGGCGCTCGTGACTCATGTGACGACACGCTCGTGAGTGAACTAGACTGATTGCTACACGGGGAGGAATTCGAGCCTTCGCGTTTTATTCAAATAAGCGTAGTCGAGATCGAGATCGAGCACTGAGACAGACAAATACACAACATTGAAAAGGAGTAAAAGTAACGTGACGCACGACTCGTGTGTACCACAACACAAGTAAGCGCAGCACCGCGCACTTGATCCCCGTCCGTCCATAGCTATCACTCGCCGTGACTCACCTGTCATTACATACTGCCACGGAAACAATCACGCTAATTACAAATTTAAAAACCGACCCTTAAAAAGTAAGTAACCGGAAATTATTTTTGCCTTTTCAAGGGTCGGGAGTTTTTAAATTTGTGATTTAACTTTATTTCAAGCTTTTAAAAAAAAACGCATGAAAATCGGTCCACTTTTTAAGATAATTAATTTTTTTATTACTTAATTACTTGATTACTTGATTACAAACATAGCTAAGACCCATCCCGATTAAACAAGCTTCCTAATAAAAAAAAACCGCATCCAAATCGGTCAATCCGTTTGGGAGCTACGATGCCACAGACAGACACACACACACACAAAATCACACACACGTTCTCTCCGTTTTTTTCGTCGGGAGTTAAAAAGATGTAGATACCTTATTGTGCAATATTACAGTGCAACGATAACCGCACAAATAATTTGTCTAAAGTTTAAAAATATGTAGAACTTGGAGGTGACCACATTCACATTATGTGCGAATCTGGTTAGGTTAGGTTAGGTTAGGTTGTAAGTTGTAACCTTAGAATGTAACCTACGAGTACATTCTGATCTTCATATCTACTAATACGTTATCGCACTACTTATACGTTCCTATTTCCATGCAGTTTAGTGAATATATTGGGATGTATCCAAGAGGAGCGGAGGGGGCTTAAGTTCAAACTCATCTAAAACCATTTAGACTAAATAGATACCTACAATGAATTATGAAATGCAACTCGGTCCGTGCGACATGGTACCTACGATCCGATGCCAGAAGAGGATTTTTTAGCCACACACAGTTGTGTATGTAGAATGCAAAACAAACTATTATCTTATAATTTTCGGCTTGCAATCTTATTTTTGGCATATTATTATTTTTCATAAATGTTTACTTGCGCTAAGAATATGCAAATTTGTTTTGCTTGGTAGAGGTTTATTTTAGTCTCTTTTTTATAATTTTTGCGGGAACTTTCGGCGTCACCATAGACAAGCACTGTCGTATATCAATGCTCTAAAACAGGGTTTCTCAAACTTATGATGTCACGTACCCCTAGTAGAGTTTCAAAACGACTGCGAACCCCTGCCCTAACGCAACTCCTGCCCCAAGGAAAGGAAAATAAGAAAAACAAACTTTAGCTTATAAGGTTTTTTAATTTAATAAAAAGGGTTTTTAAACATTGATACATTGATTGACGAAAGTAATTAATGTGATGGGTGGGCTTGTTTCTTGTCGCAAATTGAGTCGATTTTAGGTGAAATTTTGGACAATTTTAATCTCAATTCTGACTCCACATCAAGTCGATTTCTATATTTCGTTTTTAGCATTACCAGGTGTGAAAACCCACTCTCACAAAGGTATGTGGTGGCGAAGGGTAAAAGGAAATTCACGGCTTTGCGGGAGAGCTCGGAATATTCTTCCTGTCTAGCTGCCCAAAAATCAATTAAATACATCTTTTTGAAATTAGCTTGAAGAGTTTCATCTGCGGACATTTCTAGTAATGACTCCTGTTGCTTAATACTCAAACTAGCATTTTATGCTCTCGGTTGTGACCGCTAATAGGTTTCGAATCCAGCTGTTAGCATTATCAATATCTGCCGCGTGCGCGCCACCGTGCGTGGTGCATGTGTTTGCCAGCCGTCCAGCCGCCATTACGTAAATGTAGTCGCGAACCCCCTACCATCAACTAAAATAAAGTGTTTTTGATTAAAAAAAAGATTTTTCGTTAATTTTGTGGGCGCCTCGAACAACCACGATTGTATTTTTTTTTTTTTTATGGAAACTGACACGGTTGGCCACATCACCTACAACATCCGTGATGTCAACCCATAACACCGGGTGAACTTGGTGCCACGTCAGCCTTCCCTTCGGTCGTGCCGGCTACACTGAACTGGACGGAAAACACGAACTATTTATATAGCCGTTTCGACCGACCTTTCATTCAGTGCGGTGGTACCAACCCGGGCGGGTTAAACCCTTCCACCTAGTAATATCTCAAGCAACAAATTGTATTTGTTGCTTGAGATCATTTCAGTCTTGTATTTTATTTTAGGAGCATTTTTTCGGGCACCTGCGGCGCCGAGAGTATTTTCGTATTCCTACAATATGTATAAAAATATTTTATTGTCTCGTGTGTACTCTGTAATTAAACCCCTAATTATAAGAACTTCACATATTCTTTATATACTTCAAACGAGAAAACTGGGCTGACATACGTATTGCAGGTCGATAGGAGGAACACCAACACCTACAACGCCTTCCTATGGGCACTTCCAAATGCACCTAGTTCACCGCGGTGTGATGGGCTGACCTGACACCACGGGTGTAGCCAATAGGTGATGCAGTCAACCATGTCAGGTTACATAAAAAGGTAAACTTGTAGTCAATGTCGAATGTAACTATAGGTATGTAACGAATGTATTTAATTTTGTATGTTAAATGTGTAAGTATATTATTATTTTTTATGTTTTAACTCTTCTTCTTAATTTCACACTACCCATCTACCTTACTCACAATACCAGGAACGCCGAACGACTGGTAGATAATGCCTCTAGGCTTTAAGTCCGTCTTTTGTCACTCTGTGTAATAAATAAAGTATATTTCATTTCATGTACTTATACCTAATACATATTGATTAAATGTTGGGGGAGAAAGTATCGGGGTTTTCTTGGTGAATGCAACCTTCTCCTATCAATCCTTTCCAATCCTTTGTCCTACAAATGCCTACATCACATAACTACACACCTACATAACAAGCAATGTATACGCCACCTGTCTGCCTATAATTCAGACAAAACGTTCGTTGCAACTTCGCCGAGAATCTCATGGAAAATTATAGAAAAACATTCGTGATTAGAACTAAGCATTTAGAACATTTAGCGAGTTGATCGCAGAGAAATCGTTTGCAGAGCGATTCCCAATCATTTAACCTCAATTTAGAGGCAATCATTGTGTTGCAGTTGAGCGTCGCGCGTCAAGTCAAGCTGGCGCATGGCGTGGCAGCGAGTGTGGCGGCCGGCTGGGCAGTTTAACGCGAATTAGCCATCAATCTCCAGGATTTTTAGACGCCCAAGCTGGGAACATTTCGATAATGCACGTAAAGAATTGAACATGTACCTATGTACATTATTTAAAAAGTCAAAGTGTACCTAAATAAGTAGATTAGCACAAATATACCTAAACAGTCGTCGCGACCACCAACAATGAGCCGCACAGAAGGCCAATCAACTAGCCTTCGTGTAGGTAAATCCTGACGGCGCGGAGTTAGGTAGGATAAGGGTATGATTAGGATTTTGGATTGGGTATTGAATTGATTCGAAAGGCTGAGACTTCATGGTATTTGATCAATATGCATAATATAATATACAAGATATGGTGATATGAAACTTTATAATTTCATAAACTTGAAACGTGATTGAGAAGGGCATCAGAAGGGCAGATCGGGCATGTACAGATGCACATGTAACAGATGAACATTATGAGAGTGGAAGAGAAGGCGGAGGCGCGTCAGGATCGTGGCGCGTTGAGATCCGTTGTCTCTGCCTACCCCACTGGGAAGCAGGCGTGACGTTATGTGTGCATGTATGAATTCCTCTTCATAAATTCTTTAAAGGAAATCCAAACGATAGCCGCAAAATATAGCACACACATTCTACACTTGGATATTCAGACGAGTGCTCCTCCAAAAACAAAGCTATTTCACAAAATGATTTTCCCAGTGAGGTCTGTAGGTAGAAAAATAAAAAAAATAAGGCACGAATGCGAATTTAAATGTGAGCCAAAATGATATATTTTAATTATGCAATTTCCACATTAGCCTAGAGGAGATTCCACGAGAAGGATTTGAAAGGCTCGCGTGTCGGTTGACATGTTAAGAAATCGCCAATTTAGTAAATTAGATACCTAGGTAGGTGCATTTTGGAGGCGGATCAATTTGCGCACCCTTCTCGCGCAGCTAGACTAACCTTTCATATCTAATTTACACGTCAATCTGAACAACATAAAAACAAAATAATGAATAGTGCACGCGAAATGTTTTGAAAAACTAAAATGTTAGGTACCTAGTGTGCGCTACGGCATAAACTAGCATCATCTATACATATAATAAAATCGTAGAGGTAAGAAAGTCTGTACATTGAATGTATTCGGAAAAAAACTAACCAGGGTGGCTTAAAATGAGATACTGAACATGTTAGAACAGTTTTTAAAATTTTTGTTTGTTTGTTTGTTTGTTTGTCTGTACGCGCATCACGCAAAAACCACTGAACGGAATTAGACGAAACTTTGTATAGTGGCAGTTTATATGCCGGGTTAACATAATACGTAAAAAAAAATAACAAAAATAAAAAAAAATTTACAATTATAAACATTATTGCGCGTTTAAAATCACGTAGTCCAAAGTACATAATTATATCTTGAGAACTGGCAGCAAATACAATTTGAATAAAATATTCATTCGAAATTTAAAAATAAGTAGATACAACGAAAATGACAGTTCTTCTTTTTTATAACTTGAACACAATAGTCTATATATATCTATTCTTTCTATACATATCATAAAATCGTAAATGCAAAAATGTCTATTTGTACGCGCATCTCGCAAAAACCACTGAACGGAATTTGACGAAACTTTTTATAGTGACAGTGTATATCCCGGATGAACATAATAATTAAAAAATATAATAAAAATCACGTAATCCAAAGTAAAGGTAAAAAACTATTTTAAATGTCATGTTGACAACGGAGAACTGTCATCTCGACGTGAGCTGGCCGGTGACAAATTATTGTTTGATAGGATAAATAAAAATAATAATTGAAAGTCGAAGTTATGTCGCTGTCATTGGTGCAATAAAATTTATATATCTGTTGCCCGCGGCTTCGCTCGCGTGAAATTCGTATTTAAAAAAAGAAAGTAAGTAACTAAAGGCGGATCTGCGCTCACGTAAACGATATTCTTTCTCGATGAAAGTAACTAAGGGCGAGGCGGAAGGCGGAGCTGAGTTCAGGAAGAAGAAAAAAATTCTTGAAGAAAGTAAGTAACTAAGGGCGAGGCCGAAGGCCGAGCTCTATTCTGGAAGACCATAAACCTTCTCGAAGAAAGTAAGTAACTATGGGCGAGGCCGCAGGCCGAGCTGCGTTCAGGAAGAAGCTAAACCATCTTGAAGAAAGTAAGTAACTAAGGCGAGGCCGAAGGCCGAGCTACGTTCTGACAAATGATAAACCATCTCGAAGAAAGCAAGTAACTAAGGGCGAGGCCGAAGGCCGAGCTGCGTTCAGGAAGAAGCTAAACCATCTCGAATAAAGTTAATTAATATTAAGATTGGGTTAATTTAATTTAAATTTTATTATAAAGTCCACGCTTCTAACGGCAAATATACCGTGCATCCTAGAACCTCACGGTTATTCCCGGCTGGATGCCAAGAGGCCCGATGCTATCACCTTAGTGCCATGGACTAAGGGTAGTTCTTTGATGTGGGACGCCACTTTTGTTCTCACATTGGCTCCAAGTCACGTTAGGACATCATCAAGAGCGGCTGGCGCGGCCAAGGCTGGGGCGGAGAGCCTCAAGCGCAGCAAATATAGAAATATAATTCAAGATTTCGAAGTTGTTGCGTTTGCGGTTGAAACCCTCGGTCCGTGGAGCAGTGAAGCCAAAAGAGCCAAAGAGCTGGTTGACGCAACTGGTGTCCCGCCATCAAGGGCTTATGTACTTCATTCAAAGGGTAAGCCTTGCCATCCAGCGGGGTAATGCCGCAAGTGCTCTAAGAACATTTGAAAATGCCCGTTTTGATAGTTATTTTAATGTTTGTTAGGTAAGGTTAATTCTTTAGTTATTAATATTACTTTTTTATTTTTATGAAATAAATAGATTGAGTAAACGATATTATATTCTATGGAAGAAAGGAAGTCTTTAAGGGCGAGGCCCGAAGGCGGAATAGGGTTTTTGGTTTACCTGAACGCAGCTCGGCCTTCGGTCTCGCACTTAGTTCCTTCCTTTCTTCCAGAAGGTTCATCGTATTCCTGAACGCAGCGCGGCCTTCGGCCTCGCCCTTACTTACTTCCTTTATTTGAGAAAGCTTTATCGTTTACCTGAAAGCAGCTCGGCCTTCGGCCTCGCCCTTAGTTAGCTACTTTCTTTAAGAAGGTTTATCGATTACCTGAACGCAGCTCGGCCTTCGGCCTCGCCCTTAGTTACTTGCATTCTTCTTTGAAATACGAATTTCACGCGAGCGGAGCCGCGGGCTCAGCTAGTATACAATATAACCTTATGTGATTCCAGTGACATCGTAAATGCCTCTTATATCTGCTGAGATTGCAATGTTATTGCAAGCTATCTATATGTTCTAATGTGACTAATGTATGTACAATGCAATGCAAGTAAATGTAGGTATATAGGTATTGAGGATTGCTCCAGTTACAAGCTCTAAAGTTGTGTCGTAAACCAGACCTCTCACCGCTCGTTTCAATCTTGACCGCAAATTGAAGACGATAAAGTCGACATTTAAATATATTTGATTTTAGTTGGCAACTTAAAGTTAAACTCAGGTGAAATTCAGATTTCAAAAATTATTATGAGATGTGATGCCTCGTAACTGAATTTCAGGGAATTAGGTAGATATATCGTTTTCGACCACAAATCTGTGTTTTCGAGCGAAATAATTTCTCCGACTGCAATAATTTCTGACTTACTGCTGAAAGAATAACGTAAACACAACGACAACGCAACAACAGAGACAGGTGCCAATGTCAAACAAAAATATTACGAAAGGTATAGGGCGTAAAATCACAATCATTGGGGTACTAAGAGAGCCCCGAAGAGGGCGATTTTACGCCTGAAACTGGAAAACTTTTGTTCTAGGTAAGTATTACTTTTTCTTTCAAGATTTTTTTATTTCACTTTTTCCATATAAACTGCCCAAGCAATTTAAAACTTTCACATAAAAAAAAAGTTACAAGCCCCAAACATTTTTATGATTCACATATCTACAGAGTACCACTCAAAATTTAACACTGTGTATAATTTTATTTTCTTGACTTGTTTTTGTGTTATTATAAGTGTGTAGATAGATTGATAGGCGGTCGATGTTATATTCTGTGTACTCTGTGTAGAGTGGAGATGAGTGAGGTCTAGCTGTGTGTAGAAGGTCTCGCTTTAGAAGCTATAAGCTCTAAGGATGTTTACCGTGGCCTAATAATCGTAAATCATTAGCACCGCTAGCCCCACATGCACACCGCGACACCTCGCCTGATGACATCTGTCGGTCTGACACACTTACTGCACAATACACCCTTCTATTGACTTATGGGGTGCGGCATTTTGATTTATAATGACATTATTGCGAAAACCTCTTCGGGCTTCGAACCATGTAAACTTCGAGCCTTACCACTAGGCCAGCAGCGCTTTCCATTATTTATTTTTCAAATATACAGTCAAAAATTCTTTAGCCACGCGCGTATACGTCCTTTTTTTAACATTTTTTTTTTCATAAGGAATTTAGCAAGATGTCTGTGCCCAGCAGTCCACTGGACAATCAGACACATCCAGGTATAGCACTCCTCGCGAAACCACGCTCAGTGCGGTGCCATACCAGCGACAAGGCGGACGAGAAGGTGTTCGTTGATTTTATTGACGCGCTTTTTGAAGGCTCCTAGGTTATAAAATATAGGAGGTAAGGACCGTGTGGGGCCGGTACTTTAAAAGAATAGCCCCCCTGCATCTCTCCCCATGCATGTCGTAAAAGGCGACGAAGGGATAAGGATAAGATGCCGTGCTAAAGGGCGACAGGTTCGCCACCTCTCACCTTGGCACGGTACTTCCACCGAGTCATGCAGCAGGTGGGTCTTCGTGCCTTACTGGCTGCTTGATCGATTTAATCTTGTTTGAATACTTTGCGGAACGTGGTGGTCGGTGTTGTGCTGTAATTTACCAGAGTTCTTGCAGCACAACACCGATTACTCTGCTTATCCCGATTGTCGGGATTCAGCGTGTGTGATATGCATGTATGTAGGGAACACACTCACCGGAGCACTATTACATATTTTCGCCGCACGCCAAAGGAACGATTTCGAGAAACGACGGGTTCTGAGAGGGTATCACCGTACGTCATATGGATGTTCCAGCCATATTCCGTGAGTGTGGCGGATATGAATAGGGGAAGGACGGATCAGGGAAGCTATGTCCTTAAATCAGAGCAACGGCCATGGTACATAACATCTATAAAAAAAATAGGCTAAGGGAAACAATGGTTCGCCTGCATCGCAATGACTTCTTGAATGAATTCCTAGCAATTTCTATCTAAGGTTTTTCACGTAACGCCTAGACTCGCGCAGCCCGAGGTTTCCACTTTCAATTAGGAAAATCCCGCGCTGCTTTGGTGCGGGAAAATATATTGAGGGAACACCTTTCGTTGCAATAATCCTGCTATGTTCGTATGTCATTTGGTTAACTGGAAGAAATCAATAAGTAAGTGCGCCATTGTGCACTCCTTGTTTCTTTTTATGTATTGATTTACTTTCAATTCCATGCAATAAAGAGTTTTTCTATTCTCTTCTACACTTCCGAACCAAATATATAGGATATATGTATACATATGTATATATAAAAAGAGAAAATAAAATTTATAAGTAGTCAGTGAGTTTCGGATACCATGTAATTATAATTTATTTATTTGTGTCATTTAGATGCAGGTTTCACCAATGCCATCTGACTCCGGAAGTCTGTTGGGATATCCCGACGTATCACAATATCCTTAATGCGAGCAGAGCCGCGGGCGCAGCTAGTAGCTACTAAGAATTGTATTATAAAGATATTGGGTACACATATCTAATTTGTTCCCCACGTGAAAACGTCGTTGAATACGTGCGAGCAGACAGGTAGGTATCGACTGCAGGCTGTGTGTGGGTGTGCACTGTGCTTCGGCTAAATGAAAGAGTTCCAGTTGTCGCGGGAGCGGGACGGCACGAGTGCGTGCGACAGAGACAACGCCATACGAAGCCCGTGGGAAATGCACAGTAGTGGTCAGATCGAAGCCTCGCGCGCGCTGCCCCGTGCACGTATTATTGTACCGGATGGGGCGCGTGGAGCACGGCCTTAAACCATGAAAAAGCTCGTTGAAAAACACACCTTGAATGTAAAGAACGAGAATATAGATTTGAATGCAAAGCTGGTTTTACATAACGTTGCTGAAACTAAAAAAGAAATGTTTTAGGTAGTTAGTGGAGGAGAATAATGCACAATTTTTTTTAGCGGATCGATTGAGGCGGTTTCTGCGGTGAATGCGTCTGGCGCGCGCGCGCGCAGGTGTGCGTGTATGCAAATGTGTATTGTTTACGTTACTAGTAGTAAACAAGAGATTTACATAAGTTGTGCGCGGTTTCAGCGCATGCGCGGGTCATGTGTGGGATGTGGGTTTGGGATACGGCAGTCTGAATCAGAGTCCACTGGTAGTACTGGGAGCATGTGATTTAGGTCATGATAAAGCGACATATTAAGGGGAAAATTCATAATTTATATTTAGAAGTTTTTCCTGGTCTAATTAAACGTACCTACTCGAGTATATATTAAATAAACTTATCAATTTTACATCTGGAGAAACGGTTATAATTCTAGTGATTTTTTTTAATTTGTTCAGGCATGTGATAGGTATTAGGAATGGGGTTTATTGCAGTACTTAGTCACAAAATATGAACCTCTACCTACAGGCTGATGATCATACTTTCTGAAAGAAAATTTTAATTTGAACTTATTTGAAATAATTTTGTGCAAATAAATACCTTTTTTGCGAGTACCTATATGATGATTAAATTGCTGAAGAAATATTTTGTCCAAATTTGCATAGGTGGATAAACAAAATGACTCAATAATAACAATACTGTTTTCTTTTATTTTATCTGTATTCATTTTGTATATATTTTTTAAATTGTACAAAATTAATATAAATATGTACTTAAAATAAAATAAGAAAACGTGACAATAAAGCCACAATAATATAAAATAACAGTTGTGTGCGAGTCGCCCGCCCAACAACAATAGCATAATTCGCGTGACAGCCCACGCCGACACCACCACCGACTTCTTTGACCAGACATCAAAGGAAAAATAAAAACAATCTCACACACACACACACACACGCCCCGACGCGAAGACGCGACGCGCATACGCACCGCCACCATCCGGAATATTTTCGATCGAGGGATACACAGTACACACATCTTAATGAAGGAGGCCTCACAGGTTGACGATCGATTTGGGATTTAGGGATGCGACTAACAATGAGGTCTATTAAGCGTTGAATTGCCGACATTACCTAAGTACAAACGGCTCTAAAAGTACTTGTAGCCTTAAACATTTCGCAGATATGCCGGATTATATAATATGTGAAAATCGGATGTAAATGTAGTCATTCTCGAGTTATTTATAAGCAAACATTCAAACAAAATACATGCAATGTATGTATGCTCGTGTTCAACTCGAGAACGCCTCAACCTATTAACGCGAGCGTTTCGTCTATGAAATTCTGAATGACGTCAACATTCTTGGATTGAACAGGACGGTCGAAAGTGAACGTAGTTTGAGAAACTTTCGGCGATTTACTCAAAAAATACTCAACGATTTGCATGCGGTTTCTACAAATGTCGTTAGTAATATTTGTCATTATTTTTTATACTTTCTATCATCACGCCAATGCTCACAGAGGCCGAGTAGGACGGTCGAAATTCGGAAGGGGAAACCGAACCCAGATTCATTTTAGTTTACATTTTGATTTGCTCTACTTAAACACTTATTTCATTACAGGTCATAAGGAATGGCTACAAATACGATTCTCGAAGAAGGCATTTTTGTACTTAGTTATATTTAGTTACACATTTAGTTTTGCATAAATAGACAAGATAATATCCATCCTGTATTGAAATTACATCATTGGATTATTTTCATATCTAAACATATTCCATCGCCTCACTCTACATCAGCGAAATTAAATTATATGTATTGTAAGTTTGTAAGAGTACACCCATTCCACTACGAGATCCCGAAAGGGCAAAGTGCACGCTTGACGAGCCCTTTCTCAGGCGCCGCCGCCGCGCCGCCGCGTCCACGATGAATGATTCCGTGGATAATTATGTAGAAGGCCTGTTGGTTGACCGCTCGTCTATTTTTCGATGTCCGATAATGAAAAGTTAGAAGCTGAATTAAGTACAAGTTTTTCAATTATTTTATATAAATTATATTTATTAATTGCACATGTAGAACAAAACAGGTACAATACAATTTTGCATATAAAGCGGTTCAACATTTTTGCCCTTTTCAACAAATGCTTAGCTTCAAGGTCTGTGCAATCAAGAAAAAGTATGAATTAAACTTAACTGAAAATATTAAGTAACTCGCACGTATGAAGTAGGTATTTGCTGCAATGTCAGTTTTCTTTCACCAACTGCTACGAATACAAATCAATTCAAAGCTAAAACGGCAAATTTAATAACAATTGCAAGTGGTGGTTTCGCGAGGAGAGGTGATTTTTACTCTTTCTACTGCACCGTTGGTATCTCGAAAGAGTAATCCATGTTGTTTTACATTAAAACAAATTAATATTAGTAAGTGCGAAGCAGAAATATTCAAAATATAATAGCGATGAAAGTATTAGAAAACATCATCTATGAAGTACGTTCAGACATGAATGAAACCTCTAATCACCATCATCAACTGAAGTCCATCTGCTTAAAACACGGTTGTTCCCAAACTTACAAGATTACTATCTTCATAACTACCTCCGTGGGTTTCTAACTACTTCGGTTGCTGCGATGAGATGCGGCGGCTCGGCCTGCAGCCTCGCCGCCGGGCGGCGTGGGAGGAACGGTGACTAAGCTTCTTGTAAAAAAATCTCTGGGAAATCGCCGCGTTACGCCTATTCACATGGTGGGAGCCGCCCAAACGTTTGACGCCCGAGGGCGGGCGAGCGACGCGTACTGCTCCAGTTAACCTGTGTGCTTAGTGATGCAAGTGATTTAACTGTTGTTCGAACTCTAAGGCTGTTTATATCGCTCTCTATTTTAAAATAGTATGCTTTATTTAGCTAGATACTTTACTAAAGTGTTCTACAGTGTAGGATAGCAGATAAAATTGTTACAGACATTCCGCACAAGCCGAAATGGTAAAAATTTTTTTATAGAAACTGATACGGTCATCATACGGACATCACCTACAACATCAGCGATGTCATAACACCTTGATGAACTAGGTACCATGTCAGTGATTTCCTTATGTCTTTAAATTGTTGTGTTTGCTCGCATGAAATATTGTTATTTTCGTTGTTTTTAATTTGGTTCTTAGGTCCTCATTATTTATTTTTAATTCTTATTAGATATTTCACACTTTTCAACTTGCCAAAATGAGTGTATGTAATATTTGATATAGATTCACAATCAACAAAAGAAAGGTTATCAAACAACGGTATGGGGTTTCCCTTCTATTCGATTCCGAATTCCGTCCCAAATATTTTGTTTTGTTTTCCTATTCAAATCTACAAATTACCTACAAAGATTTGAATAGCCATTCAATACCATTTATAATAATGCTTTATTAGACTGTATAAATGAATCCTCTAAAGCTGAGCTCGACAATAAATATGCAATAACTAGATGCCGCCTTGCATACCTAGGTACTATCTATCACTTTCAGCATTTGTAGATAAGTTGATGTGATAATCGTGGCATAGTAAGATGGAGGCGGGTTGGGCGCATGCGCGCGGGGCCATATTTCAGGGCACAGTCACCTTCCTAGGTGGTCTGAGCTGAGAACAAACAAATATCAAGTTAAGCCTCGCGACCGGTGATCGCATCGTGCTTGCTTACATTATGTACCTTACTAGAATGATTTTTTACTTAAATTAAATTTACTTTGTTAACAAGTCAAAAATGCGTTTTAAGTAACCTATTATGGTATCTGTGTGTGTATACAGGGTCGGTTCGATCGGATTTGCTTACCATCACGGGATTTCTCGCTGAATGAACTTCATAAAAACTCAGTAATTAATATTTTTTCTAAGACTCGTATTTTTCGAGATAATCGCCATTAAAAGGCCAGTTTATGATGTTGGACCTGGTTTTGGCGACAATTTCCTAACTTATATAATCTCGAATATCTCGAAAAATATGAGTAGGTACTAGAAGAAAATGCTACTGAGCTTTTTTGGAGCTTATTCGGTGAGGAATCCTGTAGTGGTAAGCAAATCCGGTGGAACGCGGTACTATGTATAACTGTGCTTAGGTAAGGTTGTTTTATTTTAGGGTAGGCTCCATACACTAGTCCTTCTTGCTTTATTTTTTTATCGTTGCTGTTCAACTTTTTGATAAATCTCAACTTTTCAAGTACATTTGTAGGTCCATTCCCTTGTTATCTTACTAGGTGGTTGGTTTTAACCCGTTCGGGTTGATACCGCCACACTGAATGAAAGGTAGGTCGAAGCGGCTATGTAAATATTTAGTATTTTCCGTCGACCTCAGTGTAGTAGGCACGACCTAACGGAAGCACTGACATGGCACCTAGTTCACCAAGGTATCGATTGCGGGTTCGTAGGTGAACTAATCAAACATGTCACTTTCCATAAAAAAACTACATTTGGATGCAAGAAGACAGACAGACGGGGTGGGCTTAGTATTAGGCTTCCGTATGTATACGGAACGCTAAAAACGATCTCAATGCTTTCTATTACTTATCCTTCATCCCCGTAACTGATTATTTTTTTGCAAATAAAATGTACAGACATGCCAATTTTACAATTTTATTAAATGTATTATGTTGATGTCAGGATGAGTAGTGCCATATAGTAGGTGGAGTGTGGTCCCACGGGTGCGCCGCGCGGCGCAGGCTTCGCCTCAGGCTGCGCGGCCGGGCGGGGGAGGGAGGCGGCGCGGGCGGTGGGAAGAGCAGCCTCCTCTGGCAGCCAGGCGGAGGAATGCCACGTCTCGACCGTCTGCTGCAGGACGAGGCACAATCGCATCTTAAAACTGAAGATGCCGTCGAACAACTTTGTCACAGTTATTGGGCTCGCTTACTCGTGAGTTGGTATTTGAGTCTCTTACTCATTTGAGGGGTCAATATTTTATATAATTTAATTTTTTTGATGTTATTCATCTTTTCAGGTATTGAGTTTGATTTGAGGATTAGGGATTGAATAAAAAAATGATAATTTTATTTCAAAACATTTATAATTTTGTTGCTCGCACTTCAGTGGCGTAAATTTATTTATTTTATTAAAATATTCATACAATTAAAAAAGTAATGTAAAACAAAAAAAGTAATGTGTGGTAAACATACCACATTAGCCGAATTCGAATTGTATCTGTTATTTATTTATTTATTTATTCTCTTTATTAACACCGTCAGGTTTAGAGTACATTTTAGGTATACATTTTTCACATTTTGACAGTTGCATACACACACTAATCTTAAATCCTCACTATTAATACATTAACAATTTATAACTTTTAATAAGTAAGTTTTTTTCTGTTTATTGCCGTATTTATGTTTTATCTATCACAGTTGTGCTATAAGTAGATTGTTTTTTGTACAGTCAGTAAAAAAATTATCATTTTAAAGTCATACAATATAAGAATAAAAATAAAAATTCATTATAATATTAAATTAAGTCAGATAAAATACAATTTAAATAGTTTTCAACACAGAATAATATTTCAGATATAATTAATATTACAGTAATTCAATTAGGAATGTTGTCAAAAATGTAAAATTAAATTAAATTAAGTAATATAGGAATGTAAGAAATATATAAAAAACAACATCACACATAAAACATACAACAGATTCATTTAATCAATCGTCAAAATATTCTTTCAGGGTATAAAATGATTTGCTACTTAAAAAGTACCTTAATTCGTTCTCAAATTTTTAGTTACTTTTAGCAAAAATGAATACGGTAAGCTGAGCAGCAGTGCAATACTAAATTTTTAACCATCATGGTTTCACAGTGTTAAAATTTTTTTTCTATTCTAGCTACACTCTATTACAAGCTACAGATGATACAGAGCTCTATGTCTTCATACTTTGTTCATTGATTTATCGACTGTAGACGTGATAACATCGCCCGTGTTACCACACGCAGTCACGTGTTACAACGTCTTACTGCGTGTTGCTGCATGCTGCGGCGGCGCGGCGGCGGCCACACTGCACTGAAACTAGATGCAGCTAGATATTACGAAGGGAGATGGATGGACGTTTATGCCCGAGCTACGCACGTTTCTAATACTACATGACAGTTTTCTATGGAACGTGACCTGCTATACCCAATAATGTCAGTTTCCTTCGGAACGAAATACTACCTATTTACTTACATTTCTTATGAATGAGTGGTAGTATATTATTCGGATTATCATTTCATTCATATGAACTGGTGCTCTATTATTGGGATATCAATTTCACATGAATAAGTGGTGCTCTATTATTCGGATTTTCTTTGAAGGGGATTTCATGTAAAGTTGGGTCTATTTCACCACCTTCGACTAAAATATATTTGCCGGCACAGACTAGGTAGCAATCAGTTTGTCGTTTAACTTTAGTCAAATCTACAAATTGACGAAAGGTGACGAAACGTCACCAGTTGAAAGTAGTTAATAGGTTCATTTCTTTTTTGCAAAGCTTTTTTTAAGTCATTGGTTTTTTTAACTTTTTTATGTAATCCGCTATGGGTGGCTGAGTCGGAGGAGATTTTTTTTTTATGGAAACTGACACGGTTGGCTACATCACCTACAACGTCCGTGATGTCAGCCCATAACACCGGGTGAACTAGGTGCCATGTTAGTGCTTCCCCCTTTGATCGTGCTGGCTACACTGAACTGGTCGGAAAACACAAACTATTTACATAGCCGTTTGGACCGACGTTTCATTCAGTGCGGTGGTTCCAACCCGGGTGGGTTAAACCCTACCACCAAGTAAGATTAGGAGGGAAGGGACCTACAGTTTTACGAGGAATCCGAACCTCGGTCAGCCTCCAACGGTCAGCGGTCACCCATCCAAGTACTGACCGCACCCAGCGTTGCTTAACATTCAATAGCGACAGTTGACTGTCTGCACCACTGAGCTATCGAGGCTGACTACGCATGAGATAAATCACATGCTCCGATCAGCCAATATAACCTCCGAGAAGGTAGGCGCCACACCGCAGTATCGGCACGACAACCGTCCAGTTCAGTGTAGTCAGCACGACAACCGTCCAGTTCAATGTGGTCGGCACGCACGACTACCGACCAGTTCAGTGTAGTCGGTTCGATAAGTGAAATACTGTCGTGGTGCCTAGTTGCTCAAGGAACAAAGTGTCGTGAACTGTGTTACGGAATGTTCCATGCCTCTAAAGAAGGTTTTACTGCAAACTCATTCATTTACATTGACATCGTTAGACACCTTGTGGGTGGTTCGCCCCACATGTCGCGTTTACTATAAAAAAAAAATTTTAATGAGGGCTGCCTCATTCGCAACGCAGTAGCACTGTATCTTCAATCTACGTCCGCAACGAGTAGCGATGGCCAGACTCTAACTTGGAATAGCATATAAATACGATTATATATAGAATACATAGTTATTTTTAGTTGAATATGGAATATATTATTAGCTCTGGCACTGTCAAACAAGAAAACAACGCAAGTGGAGTCAGGTAAGTATGTAGTTTTAAATAAAACGTTTGAGTTGATAGAACTTCACATAATATATAATCACAACTCACCCTCAACCCCCAATATAGTAATACAAGACAGAAAAAACATTTAACAACATTTAGTATAGGTATGTACAAAAAGAAAAGTACATTATGAAAATATTTCACAATACAATGATTTTCCTTGTACTTCAATAATTCTACTCATTCATTTATACGAAGTACTTCATTTCGACATTAATTGAATCTGTTGAGTTGAATTTGAATTTCCGATTGTCCAGTTGTCTGCTCATTTAGGTGAATTATTAGTAATTCTAGAATTCTTGCTGAGGTTTGAGGCTGAGGCCAGATCAGCAGCTCAGTGCATCAAAATAAAAAATTCAGTTCCTAGGCACAAATCGAATTACCTATTACAAATTAGTTTTACAGAATCATTTCCCCATTATACAAGAGATAATTAATATTTTTCTAGCTCACATGGAGGAAATATTAGATTTACATTTATGGATCTGTATACTGAGTCTGAAAAAAATACATCAATATAAGGATTAAGATTATTTTCATTTACATAAGAATATTTAGCACGGCGAGGCCGATGATGAAATTTAATATAGATATTTCTTTCATTTAAAGCCTCTTCCAGTTGTTGTTGCTGTTTTCGAGCATACGCTGAAGCTTTAGAAGAACTAAAAGTTGTAAACAGATTGAAGCTATACAGACAAGAGCATGTCGTTATAAAATGAAGAAAACATTCAGTCGGCACGTTCACTGCGCCGCTGCTGCTTGCCAAGTCTGAGATGTGCACATTCTGCAAGGTTTTGCACGTAGAGAGCGATTCATAAAGCTGAGTGTTATTTATTCCCATTTCACATATTCTGAGGTTTATTAAGGATTTAGATAAGTTGATAGTGTTGCTGAGAAGTCCGATGCATTCGGTCTCATCATTATTGACATTCAGGGTTTTAAGCTTTAAGCATTCTTGAAATATAGTTTTGAAAAAGTCTTGATCTAATAATGGAACATTGTCCAGGTGTAAAAACGTTATGTTTTTCATTTGTCTTGTTGTTGGGTGAAAAGAAATGGGTCCAGTATAGAGCTGCTCGCAAGCACAGAACCGCCTCAGTGTCAACTGAAGTTCTTTGTCAGCTTGGACAAACCTGTCGATATGGATCCATAGCGTGTCGAATTTAGATTGACTTCTTATTAGTGGTACAGATCTAGGTTCTCCTACTTCGCATTCTCGTTCAAAAGTACAAGTACTGATACAGTAAGAGTTGCTGAAATGCTGCTTATAATGTTCTAAACTGCAATCAGTTCTAAGGCAAATATAATGAGCGACTTTGTTTTCTAATTCTCTGAGAACTTTGTCACAGAAATCCTGGTTGTGGTTAGCGATATCATCGCTCCACATATACCAGCTCCACTTTGAGTTTAAATCTTCAGGAAATTGCGCGAGCACATCACAGCTCAACTTGCAGTCGCTGTTCTGGTAGTGGTTGTATAATTTGGGGGACATGAATATTTTAGGATATTTGTCATAGTCGCTGATAAAAATGTGTTCATAATTTTTTTTCGATAACCCATACATAGACGATTCTAACGGTTCCAAATTAAAATGAAATTTTAAAACTTTTGAAGAACTTTTTTTTTGAAAAGCTACTACGGACATGAACAGAAAAACTTCATTATCTAGGTGATTACAAGTGAATTGGAACTCCTTCAGTGTTTTTAATTTGAGTCGTTTCATATTGATTAAGAAGTACTGGTACAAGGGGCTGTTCTTATCAATTGTGCTCAAAAAATGTATGCTTTCCATGTTTTGAAGCACTTCAAATGTTTTCTTAATCTGTAAACTAGTTTCTTTGGTCACATTGGATAATGCAAATAAAAAATCAGCGCATATATTTTTGAGGTTAGGGCACACTTTGTATACACGCGGAAGATCGAGCAGGTTCAGGTGAGTCCGGGAAACATCGAGGGTGGTTATGTTGTTCATTCGCTCGAGCGCGCGCACCAGCTTCGAGCTCGAGAGATCTGGCACGCAGCTTAAGTCGAGTTCCTTCACACGGGACCCGAACGTGCAGAAAAACGGGAGACTTAATGAGTCAACCGTAGCGAGAGCGCCGTGACCCAGTCGGCACATCTGCAGCTGCGGCGTGTTGTATGCTGACATCAGTTCGTTTAGGCGGCGACACGTTCCATACATGTTCACCTGATCCGCCAGCTCTAGTCTCCTCAAGATCAGCAGAATTAGTTCATCGGGCAGCTGCAGGAGAGGCGACGTCTCTGGGATCGCGTCTGATGTTGCGCTCGCGGCTTCCGACATCTCCCACTCAACCGTCAACTACTCAAGCGAAAAAAAGCTTCTCTCCAGTTTCGCGAGACGCTGTGTCTGTGCGTTACGAATTCGATTCACAACATTACAGCTAGGGACACACGACCGACACGACAGCCGGCCAGACAGCGGACAATATTTTTACTAAATAACATTTAAGTCGATTAAATAACACAATAATTTCAAATGAGTGATGTCAAAAGCGAGTTGAGTTTTGTGTTTAGTTTGACTTGACAAGTAACCTAACCTATTAGCAATAACTTTTTTGTTTGTGTTTTTTTTTCCCTTTTCCGAATAGGCAAAGGTCATTTATCAATCATATAGCCTGTTCTCAATCATATAGTTTTTCTCGTAATCGCGAGAAAGGGAAAAATAATGTTGACTACCAGAGCGCCAAACACAAGCGCGCAGCCGCCATATTATTAATAGGTAGGTACTGTATTTTATTTATTTCGTTATTATGATAGGCCAAGACCATTTAATTATTATCTATGGATCATACGGCTTTGTAGTCGTACGTAAGTTCAATGTAAGTATACTTTTTTGATTTAGTAAGCCCAAATAAAGAGAACTTCTTTTTCCACCTGTTTTTACATTTATATAGTTTTTATTTGAAGTGCTATCGTGAGCATTGTCTCACAAAATGTCCTCTTCACGCCAGCCAGATTTACCAACAGATTTGTTAACATCGAATTTTCATACTTAGGTACCCTTGTAATTTGAAATTTGAAATTGGGCGCGAATGTTCCGGGGGCGGATAATTCTTAGTTAGTGATAGAGTGGATGCGAAGAGGTTCTACGTATGTGTGTCCACTTTGACATGACATGAAAGGCTGCATCGCGGCGTTTTCCTCCATTATCATATCGGGGCTCAAGTGCGGCACGTGCGTGAATTACGACTGATGCCTTGTAATATAAGGCTATAGCGAAGGATATGACGCCGCGCGGAGTGGCGCGCCGTTCACAATGCGTCTGCGTCGCCGCGCCGCCGCGCCGCCGCTGCGCCGCCGCCGCCACGCGCGCCGGCAACGCTGCGAACGCAGTGCTGTGTCGTCTGTCGTAGACTGAGCCATTATTTTATCAGATTTCATCACTGAAGCGTTCGATTATTTTTGGGTATTGCGGTATGCATGGCTAAGTCAGAGGGAAAGAGCACAGTTTTTTTGGTTTCCGTATCCCGTATGGAAGCCTATTACTAAGCCTACGCCGTCTGTCTGTCTGTCCGTCCGTCCGTCCGTCCGTCCGTCCATCCGTCCGTCTGTTCGTCCATCCGTCCGTCTGTCCGAGGGCTGTATCTCTTGAACCGTAATATGTAGCCCGTTGAAATTTTCACAGAATATTTGTTATTATGGCGGATATAACAATAAATAATAAAAAATTGAAAAAGTAAAAAATTAAGGGGGGATCTCATACAAGAAACGTGTTTTTTTCAATGTTTTTTTTGTGGTGCGGAAACCTCGGTGCGCGAGTCCGACTCGCACTTGGCCGGTTTTTTTTATTTAATCCGGTATGGGTGGCTGAATCGGAGGGGCCAAAACACATGCTCCGATAATCCAATATCACCTCCGAGAAGGTAGGTGCCATACCGGAGACTTCCCTTTGGATTGCTGGCTATACTGAACTAGAAGAGAACACAACCGAGGCTGCTACGCGGCCATATTACATTCAGTACGGTTGTACCAAACCAGTCGGCTACAATTTGAGCCTACCACCTAAGTAAGGAGCAAGGAAAGGGACCTATAGTCCGGACTTAGGACCTATACCGGTTCCGAACGGTTAAGCAACTTCGACCAGCCAATATCACCTCCGATGCCATGCCATTCCGGAAACGTCCTTTATGGGTTGCTGGCAATACTGGACTAGAGGAGAACACAGCCGACAAGATTCCAAGTCTACATATCCGCTTGAAGTGCCGCGGAAAAACATCAAGCGAACATCGGCCCGAACGACAAGCATAATGCCAATATTACGTATGACGCAGCACGAGTGAAGACTTGAGTGTGTGTACCGCGAGCGGTCTGCTGGACAGATTTATAGCAATCGGGCGGCGACCACCTGCTATTAATGTATTCTAATGATTGATCATTGACTATTGTCATTCTAGTTTTTTGTTACATCATTTTAACATAGTAACTTTTTAAAGAAAATTATTAATGATACGAGCAGTTTATGAATTTTGAAGAGAATTACGTGCATATACTTACTTGTAGGTAAGTACATGACAAATACATGAAGAATTTTCTAAAATATGTATCTAGCTAGACAGACAAACATACTTACCACACGCTGTATCCCGACAATCGTGGTAAGCAGAGTAGTCGATGTTGTGTTGCAATAACTCTGGTCAATTATAGGACAAGATAAATATCAATCAGCAAGTAAGACGCGAAGACTCACCTGCCACATGACTCAGTGGAAGGACCGAGCCAAGGTGAGAGGTGGCTAGCCTGTCGCCCTTACGCACGGCATCTTGTACCCTTTAACGATATGCACGTTGAGAAATCCAGTAAAACAAGGTGAAAAATATTTATTCTTATAAACACAAAAATATAACAACAGTCAAACAATAATAATGTAATCTATTGTAGTGTTTTATTTACATTTTTAGGCGTTCTGCCCCTTAAACTAGCCCACAGGCTGTACTATAAGAGGCAGCGCTTCCATTGTTACATCAGTAGGGCTATTCTTTTATTTTAAGTACTGACCCCACACTGCACGGTACGCCGAGTCCACACTGTCCAATGCCCATTGTTTATCCGTCACTCTGGCGGAGGAATACACCGTGGCTAGACCCTTTACATACATAATACACTCACAAAGCTAATGCGATTTCATGTACAAGACTGAAAGAAATTGCGTTCTGCATTAAGTCCACCTCGTGTAGCAGAACGGAAACATACATAGCTACATTGCTACATACAAAATTCTGAGCGAATCCACTAAATTACACGCTCGTTGTATTAACATATTTATAGCCGCTTCCATCAGAGTGAATAAAAATTGTAATGTTATCGTTGGCCGCGCGGACAAGCCGCGATTGTTTATCGCTTGAACGGACATAATGCAATTTTGGAAACGCTCCTTTTTGTCACTTTTGTTTTTAGTTGGAATTAATGTGGTAGACATTGTTGGGATCGCAAGGTGATGTGACGCAAAGGTGGAATATAGCTCGTGAGTGGAATTCGTCATTTGTAAGGTTGGCGATAGGTTACATATTTGTTTTATGGAAAGCGCGACATGCGACATCGTTATACCTACAAGTAGGTAACCAACGCTGCCTATGGACGTTATGTGATGCTTGACAGGAGTCTTTTCACGCCCATTTAACATAGATATTGGTATAAAAAGGCATTGCTATGAACTAATCGAAAATGTAGTATTTTTCGTTAAGTTCAGTTTTACATTGATTGATTGATTAATTGCCGCGTGACGGACGATCTTGCCAAATGGTAACACCTTCTTCTGAGCTGATGTCCTACTTGGCAGTTGGCAGTGTAATATTCTTAGGAGGAGCGCTTTGCCGTGATGCAAACAAGTGTAATCTATCTTCTAATGTAAGAGTGTAATGTGCTGAAATAATAGAGCAAAGCAGCAACAAAATAATAATATTTATCTCTATTTTGTCTATATCTATCTTCTATATGTCTATCTCTATCTTCTATATGTCTATCTCTATCTTCTCTATCTCTATCTTCTATATATCTATCTACACTATCTATGTAAGTGTAGTGTGAGAGTGTAATGTGAGAGTGTAATGTGCTGAAATAATAGAGCAAAGCAGCAACAAAATAATAATATTTATCTCTATCTTGTCTATATCTATCTTCTATATGTCTATCTCTATCTTCTATATGTCTATCTCTATCTTCTCTATCTCTATCTTCTATATATCTATCTACACTATCTCTATCTTCTATATCTCTATCTCTATCTTCTCTATCTCTATCTGCTATATCTCTACTCTACTTCTATTTTCCATATCTCTATGTTCTCTATCTCTATCTTCTATATCTCTATCTTCTCTATCTCTATCTGCTATATCTCTATCTCTACTTCTTATAAAAGGGAACGTCTGAAGTAAACTCCGGAACCACTGAACAGATTGATGCGGTTTGCGCTAATGGAAAGAGTACTTGGGGCTCATATAGGATATATACCATCACGCTAAATAGCCTTAGGACTGAGCAGTATAAAATTTAAATTAAAATAAAAATCCCTGCAATCAATAACAACACAATAACTTTAATCCTATCATAAGAAATTCATCACTCAAAAATAGCGCAACAAGAAGAATGTCCTGCCTACTGCTGTTGTCTCCTTGTCTGTAGGTAGTAGGTACAGCCCCCCGGGCCCCGCGCGTCATATATCACATTGATGCGGTATCCACTATCGACCACCGGATTCCTCGCAGTTATTTTGCAGGTAGTCAGAATCTTAGACATTCCGTGAAGCAAAATAACAAACAATAATTTATTGGAATATCTCGGTGATTTGAAGAAGATAAGCTTGTGTTTATATTGTTCTATTTGCTTTATTTAGAACAACTAAATTCGGATGCAGTATGTTCAATCGGTTTGGTGGGTCTGGAAAGGAATATGAAGAATGCAGGAAACTTTTTAATCGTTTAGTCATTTCTGTGGTTCTACGACCGTAGAACAAAAAAGTATTTTGCGATATTTTGAACGGTCTATTTAATTTATTTGCACTTGTTATTCTATTTATTTATATATACATATTATATTATTCATTTATTCTAAGTAAGTACCTACCTAGATTATATTTGCCACTTTACAAGATATAATGCACACTTTGCAATCTGACGAATAATTTTGTGACTTTTCGATATATACATACCTAAATATATATATACAGACATATTTACCCAAAAGGCGGGACCATGCCTCCTTGCAAGCTTCCTTGTATCCAATTATTATAAAGTAGATACTTATTATGATTTCAACGACATTTCCCACGATTTTCTTGTAAACGTTTTTATAGTCGTCTAGGCCACGTCTACTGCGACGATTATAAATATAATTTCCTCAAATTAAACGACGGCATACCTACTGATGATATATGTAAATACGTAGCAGACATTATGCTGCGCCGCTGTGTCCTAGCCGGCCGAGCAACCTGACAACATTATGATGGAAATTGGTGCCGTTCTAGCATCTATTGAAAGAGAGTATGCGAAATAAAATAATCATACATCATAATGTCAAAATAAATAAAACTCTGTAGATATCTGTTGAGACACAATCCACTGCTAATTAAATAGTTGTTCTGAAAAATAATTTATAGGTACATTACCTATACGAATATTAAACCGGTATCGCTGAGAGGGGCCCGCGCGGCCGCCGATTCTTTTTACATCCTCTCCCTTCCAGTGCGCCCGCGCGGGCCTCGAATAAAAAAATATTTAGTTTTTTCCTATTTTTTTTAAATATCTTTACTTCAGAACTAGTAAAGATCTCACATGTTTGACATTGTTTTGTATGTATATTTTGTAGAGCTTTAATTATTTTACGAAATATGTTATTATATAACCTTGGAAGTTAAAATAAAATTATGTAGAAACTTAACCCAGTATTTGTAAAAATACATACCTAATGTAATGTCCAGGTACGTGGAAAAAACAGTCAAGCTAGATGAATAAACTACGATAATATGCTTGGATATCGACATTGGACCTTCGATCTGGATGGACCAATGTCGAAATTTAATAATTTTATTAATGGCTTATTATTAACATAACCCTTAAAATCTATAGTGCAGAAATTTTAAGCACAGGTAATTAGTGCCTATTGCATAACAGCATTCACACGAAATTGCTAAATGGAATTAGTAATTTGTCAACACCCACTACATCAAATAAAGCTGTGGGTAATTCAATACGCGACCTGTGGAGACTTGGCGAGACTATGTTACCTACTGCCGAATCTACTTAATATCTTTAGATATTTAAAATTTTTCCAACTAATTTATTGAACTGCTTCATTTATTAAATTTGCCTACCAACATATGTTAAAACCAATTTTGTATGTATATATCTACTTCTTTATCTATAGGTATCGTTATAAATTTTTTATAATACATGAAGGTACCTACTTAGGAAGCGTGAAAAGGTAGACCTATTAATCAAAAGTATTATCAATGTTATATTTGGGTT
This sequence comes from Nematopogon swammerdamellus, assembly GCA_946902875.1. Classification (NCBI taxonomy): domain Eukaryota; kingdom Metazoa; phylum Arthropoda; class Insecta; order Lepidoptera; family Adelidae; genus Nematopogon; species Nematopogon swammerdamellus. Next base: position 11,838,028 of record OX336349.1, read on the forward strand.
TTTAAATATATATTACCGTGATAAAGGGTGATTGGCTAGCCACTTCTCACCTTGGCACGATCCTTCAGTGCCTTCCGGTCAAGCAGTAAGTGGGGTTTACTTGCCTTGCCCTGCTCGGGAATTATCTTATCCTAATACTTTGCTAAACGTGGTGGTCAGTGTTATGCTGTAATTTATCAGAGTTCTTGCAGCACAACACCGATTACTCTGCTTACCCCGATGGTCGGGATTCAGCGTGTGTGATATGTATGTATCACTATGAAAGTGTTAGTTTAACTGAATTCGAACATTTGAAAATATTCCACTAATACTATGAACGGTATGAATGTACAAGATCCTACCAAAATGTACACTCCTCCAAAGCACCTCGCGTTGTGGTTTGGTTGCCTTTAACACGAGTCGATTCCCATGAGAATGTTCTTTTATAAATCTAATTTCGAAAACGAGTCGTCTCAATGTCTCTGTTGTCAACGTCCGGAGCTCTGCCGTTCGATTTTCAAACGTGTTCTCTGCGCGTCCGAAGTTCGATTTCGAACAGTTGAGTCTAGAAAATTAAAATTGCGTCACCGACCCAAAAAGACAAAGCCTCGGCGTTCGGCGGTGCTCGCCGCCTGATCACCATTGTCCGACCTAATGATGAGCCAAAACATTATTTTTAGAAACCTATTCAGCTCGAAGCCGCTTCTCGACTAGATCGATGATCTCTTTATGCTCAAGATAAACGATTTCGGTTCGATTCGAGATAGTTGCTGTTGGAGTATCGTCGCGTTTATAAACAGCGTGAAAGAGAAAGATCGGCTGGTCGATAGTTTTGTGGAAAGCTTGTGGTTGGGAACTGTCACAGATGCGAGTTCTCATAATTATTACAATAGTACCTGTATTCCACACGTATATTATGAATATGTATGTATACCTATGTATTGTACCGTGTGGGGTCGGTACTTAAAAAGAATAGTCCCACTGCATCTCTCCCCGTCGCATGTCGTAAAAGTCGACTAAGGGATCGTCAGCCTCGGCAGCTTAATGGTGCGGTCAGTTATTGGATGGATGACCGCCCGACTGTTGGAGGCTGACCGTGGTTCGGATACCACGTTAAACTGTAGGTCCCTTCCCTTCTTACCTTACTAGGTGGTAGGGTTTATCCCGGCCGGGTTGGAGTTCGTGTTTTCCGTCCAGTTCAGTGTAGCCGGCGCGAAATGAAGGGAAGCACTGACATGGCACCTAGTTCACCCGGTGTTATGGGCTGACATCACGGATGTTGTAGGTAATGTAGCCAACCGTGTCAAGTTTCCATAAAAAAAAAAAAAAAACCTCTTTTGTATTATATATATAAGTATTTATATTATGTTTGCTTATTCAAAAGTTTCACATTTACTACTTATACCTACTGTACCTTATACTTTACCTATTATCTAAATACTTTATACTTACAACATGTATCAAACATTCAAAGATTGACTGGAAGAAATATCTTCCATGGATAAGTGTGCCTTTCCACCTCATACGACTTTACAGTCTATGTATTGTGTTTCCTTTGTGAATACTTTACTTATGTTATTTGATTTTTCTGAAGTAATAAAGCATTTTCTCTCTATCTTTTCCTTTTCCCTTGATTCACATCGTGGTGAAAACGTTTTTTATTCGTTTTTTGGTTAAAAATGCTCATATCATAAAAAACAAATGACTCAGATTTTTTTTTCTTATTTTTCCCTGGGTAGTCATAAATTGGTCACTCCCTGGTTCCCGCTTGACGTTGAGTTTTGGGACATGTTGTATATATTTGTTCATATTCGATACATAACAGTAAATTATTATTTTTAATTTACTCGATAAGTACGGAATTGCTCCGGACCGGATCCATCTTCGTGTGAAGATAGTTCACACTTGACCGTTTTTTTCTCCTTAGTTTGACTGTTTCCAAATACTTGTCGGCCATGTTACTTAAATAACCCAGTGCCCATTGAAAGCACTCGATTTCGACTCGATTACACTATTCGTTTGTTGCAAAAATATTCCGAATCGTAGACCCAAACTTTCAACTGAAGCGGCTTTTCGCCAAAGAACTTGGCAGAACGGCGCGCGCGCCTGCGTGAGACGAGAGAGGAGACATCCAGGCGTGAGTGGGCCAACCAACATCGGCCCCGGTGTGGTCACTTCATTCAACAAAGACAAAGCAAGTTCCACATTCAATAGTTTGGAGTACATCCTTTTTTGTACACGCGCCTTTTACGGAGCGCGCGTCCGGCGCGCGGACAAACGTTCCATTTTTGAATGCCTTTTGTTTGTCTATTGGCATTCTTGTGATTCTCGAGAACTATCGGTTCACACCGGGACACCGTGGACTCCCATTTCGCGAACAATCGCCTCCTAATATGTTTTGATGTTTCTGATTATTGGACGTTATTGTTCCAGTGTGTGTGTTGTCTCTGGTAATTGGAGGAGGATGAGCGTGACGATGCGACGTTGTTCGGGGATTTTGTCAGTTTTTTGAAAAGCCCTGGAAGCGTGAATGTAAGCATTGTTGCCCGAAATGGCTTTACGACGGAGGCGCGTGGCGCAGGAGTCTTTTACAAAAGTACCGTTAGCATAGCACTAAACTTGTAATATTAATAATTTCTACTAAACCTTAATTTTATTGTCAAACGTATACGAATCGAATTTTTTTATAGACTTAGGTTGTACAAAATTTTTAGACTTATAATTAAACACAGTTATTTTTTATATTTATAAGAATTTAATTTAATGTCTAAATTTAAAGTGTCTAAAAGCAATGTAAAAAAAATCTTTTAATAAAAAAAAAATTAAAAGGAGATATAGGGTAAGAAATATTTTGAGTTTAAATAGTAAAATTGTTCATCTACATTAAATTCATTTATCAAAAAAATATTGGAGTGCAGCAATTAGTTTTCTATCTGAAAGAACATACATATATAAATGATCCACGTGCTACTTGACACTCGTATACATGTAAACACGAAGATCCAGCTGCGTCAGTACGAGTAGTAATTAACAGAGCGAACTCAGCAGCGGCTGTTGATATAATTCGCCGCACGCGCAACGGACGCGGCGGCGGCGGAGCGGCGCGCTTCGCGGTGAGTGCGGGGTGCGGTGCGGGGAGGGATGGTGCGTAATTCCGGTGGCGCGCGTCCGAGCGACGAGACGGCGCGAGGCGCGAGGCGAAGACCGCCGCGCCACCGCACCGTCGCCGCCGCTCCGCCGCCGCCGCCGGGCATAAATAATGTATTACGAGCACACAACGCATACCCAACCACAATATTATTTATTCGGACGTAACGGAGGCTCTAATGCGCCAGCGCAGCCTACGTGCGGACGGAAGGCGTAACCCGGTGGCGCTTCCCCTTCCCGCTCTAGCGCGCGTCGCGCTCCCGCGTGCGAGCGGGAGGTAGCACCACAAATTTATTGAACAAAAAAACATCGCCGCTACTGCACTCCGCATTACCTTTACAAAACTAGAAACATTTTTCCCACCGTGCGAGAAGGACGAACGACGAGGGCCTCGACCGCACAGGTAGACAGAGTGAGACGAGAGTGTGTCGGAGCATCTGGCCGGCACCGGAGCGAGGTGCGGAGCGCGGGTGCGGGGGAAGTTGCTGCTGGTGTTGCGCATGCGGCGCGGCGCGGCGGCTGCCTCCGCTCCGCACCGCCTCTGCCTCCGCCGCCGCACCGCCGCCGCCGTCGTCGCCGCTGCGGGCTGCGCGCACGCACTCCGCCATACGTTGCGTTCTTCGTTCGGGCGTGCTGCCGCCTCCGCGCCGCCGCTGCCGCCGTGCCGCGCGGACGCGACGCTCGCTGCGTCGAAACAAAAGTGACCTTTACTCGGTGAACTTAGGAAGCGTGGGTCGCCGCGGACCGGCCATTACATTCAATCTGTCGTCCCCCGTCCCGCGATCGCCGCGCGCGCGCCGCAGTGCGACTCCCGCGGAGACTGATCGTGGTCTCGCTCGCGCCCGCGCCTCGAGAGAGAGACGAGCGGAGGTGAGGCAGTGCGCGCTGGGTGTTCGTAGAATGCGTGATCTGTATCTGCGGGGGGCGGCGCGGTGAGTGGGGCGCGCGGGGCGGGCGGCCGGGGAGTTCGGAAGCGGGTCGCTGGGAGCCGCGGCTGCCGCTGCCACCGCCCGGACTCCTGGGGTTATTCTTCCTCCGGCCACTGCTGCTCGAGCATACTCCTGCACTCGTCACCGTGCCGCGTCGCGCTCAGTCCGCACCCGCCGCACCCGCACTCACCACTCGCGCCGCGCCGCCACCTCCGCCTCCGCCTGCACACGGCAGTCGCAGATAAATTACACTTTTTTACTGCTTTCCGACGAGAGCGAAGCAATTTATACCTAAAAAAATAAACATTAATCATTTGGTAATCGCGAGTCGGCAGCCAGCACTCAGCAGCCAGCCAGCAGCCGACGCAGCCAGGAGCGCCGCGGTGAGTACGAACCACATTAGAGAACCGAACTCTTCTAATGCTCACTTCAAATAATTGCTCGTGATTTATGTTCATAGAAGATCATATTAGAGACTATTATACTAAACCTATTAGCTCAATGGGCTAGCGTAGGAATATATCTAGTGAGCATTAGAAAGTTTTATATAGGATGGCCGTTGAAAACAAACTAAAGGGTTTCGTAACTGAATGAAGTCATACATAACTTGTTTATTTTCAGACTTTTATTTTATTTTTTGCACGTTAAAAAAACAACCTTTGGAGATTAAAATAACTACGTACGATGTTCAGCAACGAGACAACCTGCTGCGGAACAAGTTCTGTTAAAACGAATAATACAAATAAAAAATGCTGAATTTGACCTTTGCGTTCACGGATTTGGCGGCTTCAGACTTCTTTTGTTTTGCTACCTACTTGAAAGAGCTGGCTTACGTTAGTAAACCTAAAAAAATTCAACAACTAAAGTAAATCAGAAACTCAAGCCGAATCAGAAACTTTAGAGCCTGAAACCTGTGGTCATAGAAAATGCTGCGGAAAGATCCAATTTGTGAGCAGGAAAATTGTGGCTTGAGGAATTTAGTTTTTATACATAATATTGAAAACCATCCACTAATTATATTAAAAAATATATATAAAAAAGCCGTCAAGTTCGAGTCGGACCCGCGCACCGAGGGTTCTGTACCACCACACAATATTATTGTGTTATGTGTTCACAAAAATAATTGTTTTCAAAAATAAAACGTCGAAATAATAACTACAGCAATGGTTTTACTGTCAGGCAAACCATTGCCTCTTGCAGTTAACATATAAAAAATATATATATTTTTGCCGCAACTATTACATTGCGGTCGAAAAAAAACCTGCAGTTTTCCTGTAATCTATGGCTATCTATCTACTAACGGACACGGGAGTAGTCTTATAAGAGTTCTGTTTTTATCTTTTAAGGTACGGAACCCTAAAAATAGACATTCATTTATGAAAGTAATTTTTGATATATCATTCCTTCTTTCAGTGGCCACTTAGTAACTACCTATCTATAACTATATGTGAGTCTGGTATACAATATACTTTTAATTGTCTATAATTATGCATTTATCAAAGAGTTTGTATTACGTCGCTGTGCGCGACGTAATACAAACTCTTTGGCATTTAAAATATTATCTATTAATTAAATTATATATTAATGTTATATGAAATAAATTAATATATATATATTAACATCACAACAGTATCTTTCCTATTACTTGCAATAGGTGAGATATCTAGATTCAAAAGCGCCTCTATTAAATTTTTTACCCGTGATGGTTTTTAATTTCTTGCAACACAGTGCAATTTGCTTTATGGTCATATTATTAAGTCAAATACGTAAGAAACCGATTGTAACCAATACAAAATTCATTTAGAAATTTTAGGTGAGGGGCATAGTCGCCTCTATCACTAATTAAGTAACAAAAGCGCCTCACTAGATGTTTGCGTACAGGACCGTTCAGCTTGTTGAGAGCGAGCGCGGGAGCTCGTGGGCCGCCCGTACGAAAGAGTTCAACGCGCACACGCGAAGGTTTTCTGTAATATTTGTTCTGTTTTAATGCAATAGCGGGTCTTGTAAAAATCTATTTGTATTTTTAATATTTTTTAATTGAAATGGGAATTAATAACAAAATAAAACTGTAGATTTTCAGAAGTTATGAAGTTTTATAGTTGTTGAAAATATTTAAAATCAATAAAATAAAATTATCGGTGAGTTCTTTTGAAATTTTATAATTTGTTAGCATATTATTTCCTTTTTATAATAATAGTGATTACGCAATATTAATACATGTGAAATTTTAAGTGTTATATCGAGTAAATAAGTACTCATATAATGAAGTTGAATCGGCAAACGGTTGACAACCTGAGATACAAATACAAAATTATAACAACTGTCACCGTATGTAGCACATTGGCTTACGACTTGCTACAATAAAAGTCCAAAACAAGATGTAAAAAGATATGAAAGGAACTCTGAGGAAATTTTACTAAAATAAAAAAAATATATAGTGAATGCACTGGGGTCCCGCTGCGAGTCATCGAAGTGAAGGAGTTAGATCGGACTAATGTCTGTCGTTTTCATACAAACGAGCGGCTTAACGCCTCGACGCCTGCGCCCGCGCCGCCCCTCCGCCTCCCCGCCGCCGCCGCCGCCTGGCGCTACACTTCACGGGGACCTCAATAAAATATTCTCCTTATTATACATTTTTTCAGAACGATGCGCGGACAGTGCCGCCGCGTTCGAGGGACCGAGAATTGGCCATTTTAACGCGATTTATGGTTTATTTAACAATAAATAAGAATAGAGCGGCGACAAAAAAAGGAAGTCTGAATGGAAATATTTTTAAGGTACACCTGAATTCGAATCCTTTGTGATATTACAACATTCTGAATTAAATATGATCAAAACGTGTTGAGAATACTTTTGTACGGTCGTGGGAGTACAATTATTTAGCCCAGTCAATTCAATTGGCAATATTTTTGTTACACATAATTAAATTACGATTCATGATATTTAACTGTTAGGTGGGGTGAAATTTTCTAAAAATATATAAAAACTAAATTTATCAGAACAACATCGGACGACCTTTCTTGAACTGCTCCTTCTTCAACCCGAACTGGCTCGTCTTTAATGACAAAATTCGCTATATGCCGGTGTGTATAACGTACATCCATAATATTAGCCACCCAATCCGAATTTTTGTCTACAAAGAAAAAACTAAATTAATAACCTCGGATTCTTTTTCCTTTACATATTGTTATAGCCTTAATTGTGTCTTTGTAAATAAATCATGATTTCTAAATTAATAAACAATGCTACCATCTTAAATAAGATGTGATATCTCGTTTAATAAAGTCAAGGATCCATTCAGCGCAATACCGCCATCATTATTCGCACGGACCAAAGACCAATAATTCACGAAGGATCTGCAATTAAAGTCGGTGCGCGCGCGCGCAGTAATGAGTGCGGAGTGTATGCAGGGGAGTAGCTTGGTAGTGTGGGTGCCTCGGTCGCTATCCTGCAAGGTCCTGCGCGTGGTGGGTAACACGCGTGGAAGAGTCACTATTTAAAAAAAAATAGCAGCCTTGTTTCCCTTCTTGATTAGCGAAAAGAAAATTACTATAAGATCGAATACGAATATTGAACTAAGATGGAGGTATTGACGTAGTAAGTGCGAGTAAGGAAGAAGTAACAAAAACAAATATATTTACACATCTCTAACTTTATGTCATTAAAATGAACTTGAAAAACTAGAGTAGTGTCAGTAACAAAATAACATCGAAAATTTAACGTACAATACGACGAGCTTAGACGCTTCTGTAAGCTGTCAAAACTAACGGCAATGTCATCCCGGCTGCGCGGCCGCCTACGCCATTCTATAGCTACTTCATACAACTCGAAATAGCACGTGACTACGTCAATATTCAGACTTACCTACAAATTACCATAATGTATCTATTTTGGAAAAATAATAAAATGCCAGCTCCCTTGTACATTAGGTACTTCACGTTTAATTACACATTTACGTAAAGATCAGTCGTTGCGCGTTACTGGTTATTAAAGTTATTAACTCCATGATATTTTAAGAACCGCGCGCTTCCTCGTGGCCTGTGCGCTTGCGCGTATCACACCGCGACGGTTTTTGCCATTCGTGGGTGGGTGTTGGTGCCGCGGCGGCACTGGGCGCAATTTACTCGCAATCATACGAGACGAGAAGGAACGAGGCTAAGAATAAACGCTCAATTATCTTTTATAGGGTCGGCTGAGGTGTAGGTATGTAGGTACCGGTTATGTGATGCGAGTACATATGTGCATACTTACCAACTTGTATTAAAATAGTTCAGTAATTTGTTGTGGAGTTTAATTTCAGTAAGAATTGTTTTAAAGTCGACCGCTAAATAATTCTGTACCTGAAATCTTACAGAAATACTTTAATGTTCTCCACAATTATTTTGGATAGACGACGACATCAAGTAATTCGGCAGAAAGCAGTGGTTCCGTAACGCTGAAAGCCGATAGGAGAGGATGAAAATTGGAGAGGCGTATGTCCAGCAGTCGACGTATAAACGCTGACTGACTGACTGAATTTTAGTTCAATGTATTCGACAAAATTTGCAGTAGAACGGAAAACAATGCTCATTACGTTGTATTGTATTGCAAACCGTGACCACTAATATTAACAAGTACAAGACATGGAGTATTACATCTTCGAAACAGATCATAAATCGGAAACATTTCAGAATGAAGACGGCTAAACTTCACTACAAAAACTGTCAAAAAAAGCGTTCGGTCAGCCTCCAGCATCAACAAACTGAATTTATGACAACGATTACTGTCAAAGCGAGTGCCGTATCAGGACAATCGGTCATGAAGCCCGCACACGCTCGCCGCCGCCACCGCCGCTCCTCCGCGCGCGCCGCTCGTCCGGGCGCCACCTACTGCGTAACTCGGGTACGCCCTGAGTGCGTTCCCACGGCTGATAGTATCGATGCTTTTCGAGAAAAATCATAGCAAATAAATTGTTACGTTACTAAAATACGCAGCTGCCTTGTTGGGCACCGTGAAATTATATAGAGAAGTTATTGAAATATGCACTTGCCTTTCTGTTGGCTATCTACAGCGATAGAGTAACATTATGATGTCAATATCAGTGACAAAACAGGACAAATTCAAGCGTAGTGTACTACCATACGAATGATAAATAAAGAATAAAGAATAAAGTGAAAGTTTTTAGTTTATACATTTGCTAAAGCTAGCATTAATTATATATTTTTCTTATGAAATGAATGTAAATACAAATTGCAAATAAACACAATATTTCTACAATAAAAGTACACTTTCTTAAAGAAAATAATAACAATTACACTAGAAATATAAAATACCAAATTGTGATTAAATGTTGTTAAAAAATGAAGAGGTAAGTAGGTAAACAAAATATTAAGGGACGACTAGCAGTACTAGGAAAAATAACGAGCATAGGTGAGTGAGTAAGAATTTGTAAATGTTTCTGGACATTTTCGTTTTCATCAGATATTTAAGTCGGACGTCGCCGTTCATCACGGGCCGACTGTAACAGTGAGGTTTAAAGCGGTACTTTGAAGTGGAGCCAACTGACGGAATCTCATAGAACTGTTACATCAATGGAGGAACCATTATCTGTCTGTCACCCGCAGTCTCCCGAACTCACGCTGTGAAGTTCGATTATAATTGTATTATTTGCGAAATATCCCGCATTCATTCAAAAGGACTCAATCTTAAGCGACTCCTTTGCGAAAGCCGAACATTCGATGCTGGTGGCTAGCCTAACATTATGGGTGGCTGAAAAGGTCTTTACTCGTAGAGAGGACAAAAGTCGTGTTTAACTTGTTCAAAATGTTTTATTGTGTTCGAAATTCTAAAGTATTGCATTCGAAAGATTTGGTAATATGAATATACTTTGGTTTGTGGAAATGATGTAAAATAATGAGCGTACATTTCGGAAATTCCTGAAAATTCAACAAATAATACTATTAATACGACGATGTCTCACCACTCCCCAGTAGATCGGTACTTACTCATATGGAAGTTTCGTGCCCAGCTGTGGTTCAAATGCAACAGAATATCTATCACCTATCACAAGGAGAAAATTACATACTCGTATTTCATTTTGATTGCACACTGTCTGTCGTATTTAGTTAAAAAGAAAACCTACACGTGGTGCTATCGCTACGTGAAATCACAATGATGAAGTAATAAAGGATATGTGTCCTTTAAGCAGATTTTGCACGCGGTTACGCTTACTTGAAATTGAGCGTATTCGGTAAGTCGGAACAACAGCTACACCCACGCTTTTAAGATGGCCTAGGTGCCGCGTTTAGGAAGAACAAACGGACGGTGGAAGGACATATGAATACATTTGAATATTATAATGCGTGACGGTCTACTTACATATTTGTCGATATCGGAATATTTAATGTAGACGAGCGACGGGGGGAATGTCGCTGCGTCGTCGGGTAGGGCGGGGGCGGGGGCGGGGCGGTGCGGCGACAGCGGCGACCCCGCGGGGCGCCACCGGCGCGGCACGACACTTCCCTTTCAAGTGCCGCCTCACTCCATGTAGCCACATACGGAGCGCTACACATACTTTTCAACTCGATTTCGAAGTTTTTGGACAAATTATTATTTCAAATTCATAAACAATCATAACCGTAGTGGAGTGGTCGCTATTTAAACCGAGATTTGTGTACAGGAGGAGTTGTGGGTAACTATTGTTTCTTTGTAGATCGAGCATACACCTATAGTGATGACTAGCTGAGCCCGCGGCTCCGCTCGCGTGAAATTCGTATTTCAAAGAAGAATGCAAGTAACTAAGGGCGAGGCCGAAGGCCGAGCTGCGTTCAGGTAATCAATAAACCTTCTTAAAGAAAGTAGCTAACTAAGGGCGAGGCCGAAGGCCGAGCTGCTTTCAGGTAAACGATAAAGCTTTCTCAAATAAAGGAAGTAAGTAAGGGCGAGGCCGAAGGCCGCGCTGCGTTCAGGAATACGATGAACCTTCTGGAAGAAAGGAAGGAACTAAGTGCGAGACCGAAGGCCGAGCTGCGTTCAGGTAAACCAAAAACCCTATTCCGCCTTCGGGCCTCGCCCTTAAAGACTTCCTTTCTTCCATAGAATATAATATCGTTTACTCAATCTATTTATTTCATAAAAATAAAAAAGTAATATTAATAACTAAAGAATTAACCTTACCTAACAAACATTAAAATAACTATCAAAACGGGCATTTTCAAATGTTCTTAGAGCACTTGCGGCATTACCCCGCTGGATGGCAAGGCTTACCCTTTGAATGAAGTACATAAGCCCTTGATGGCGGGACACCAGTTGCGTCAACCAGCTCTTTGGCTCTTTTGGCTTCACTGCTCCACGGACCGAGGGTTTCAACCGCAAACGCAACAACTTCGAAATCTTGAATTATATTTCTATATTTGCTGCGCTTGAGGCTCTCCGCCCCAGCCTTGGCCGCGCCAGCCGCTCTTGATGATGTCCTAACGTGACTTGGAGCCAATGTGAGAACAAAAGTGGCGTCCCACATCAAAGAACTACCCTTAGTCCATGGCACTAAGGTGATAGCATCGGGCCTCTTGGCATCCAGCCGGGAATAACCGTGAGGTTCTAGGATGCACGGTATATTTGCCGTTAGAAGCGTGGACTTTATAATAAAATTTAAATTAAATTAACCCAATCTTAATATTAATTAACTTTATTCGAGATGGTTTAGCTTCTTCCTGAACGCAGCTCGGCCTTCGGCCTCGCCCTTAGTTACTTGCTTTCTTCGAGATGGTTTATCATTTGTCAGAACGTAGCTCGGCCTTCGGCCTCGCCTTAGTTGCTTACTTTCTTCAAGATGGTTTAGCTTCTTCCTGAACGCAGCTCGGCCTTCGGCCTCGCTCTTAGTTACTTGCTTTCTTCGAGATGGTTTTTCAATTATCCGAACGTAGCTCGGCCTTCGGCCTCGCCTTAGTTACTTACTTTCTTCAAGATGGTTTAGCTTCTTCCTGAACGCAGCTCGGCCTGCGGCCTCGCCCATAGTTACTTACTTTCTTCGAGAAGGTTTATGGTCTTCCAGAATAGAGCTCGGCCTTCGGCCTCGCCCTTAGTTACTTACTTTCTTCAAGAATTTTTTTCTTCTTCCTGAACTCAGCTCCGCCTTCCGCCTCGCCCTTAGTTACTTTCATCGAGAAAGAATATCGTTTACGTGAGCGCAGATCCGCCTTTAGTTACTTACTTTCTTTTTTTAAATACGAATTTCACGCGAGCGAAGCCGCGGGCAACAGATATATAAATTTTATTGCACCAATGACAGCGACATAACTTCGACTTTCAATTATTATTTTTATTTATCCTATCAAACAATAATTTGTCACCGGCCAGCTCACGTCGAGATGACAGTTCTCCGTTGTCAACATGACATTTAAAATAGTTTTTTACCTTTACTTTGGATTACGTGATTTTTATTATATTTTTTAATTATTATGTTCATCCGGGATATACACTGTCACTATAAAAAGTTTCGTCAAATTCCGTTCAGTGGTTTTTGCGAGATGCGCGTACAAATAGACATTTTTGCATTTACGATTTTATGATATGTATAGAAAGAATAGATATATATAGACTATTGTGTTCAAGTTATAAAAAAGAAGAACTGTCATTTTCGTTGTATCTACTTATTTTTAAATTTCGAATGAATATTTTATTCAAATTGTATTTGCTGCCAGTTCTCAAGATATAATTATGTACTTTGGACTACGTGATTTTAAACGCGCAATAATGTTTATAATTGTAAATTTTTTTTTATTTTTGTTATTTTTTTTTACGTATTATGTTAACCCGGCATATAAACTGCCACTATACAAAGTTTCGTCTAATTCCGTTCAGTGGTTTTTGCGTGATGCGCGTACAGACAAACAAACAAACAAACAAACAAAAATTTTAAAAACTGTTCTAACATGTTCAGTATCTCATTTTAAGCCACCCTGGTTAGTTTTTTTCCGAATACATTCAATGTACAGACTTTCTTACCTCTACGATTTTATTATATGTATAGATGATAGCGGACCGCAAGATAATAAATATGTTGCTGCATAGTGATCAGCGCACAAATTAACATGTAATTTAATATTGTAACTTGTCTAGACAAAGGCGGTAAGTACCTATATACTAAGTCTAGATGCGGGAAAGTTGAAGCACAGAACCTATAAGGACCGAAACAAATGAAAATTTCAATGCTATTTAGCGTGATGATATTGGAACTTCAGTTATTATATTTTAGTTACACTGTTAATTCTAGACACTAAATTGGAATGAAAATCATTTTAAAAGCCCTAAATATGCACATTGAACTTGTAATAATTACATACACACACACTCACATCGATATGTAGGTACCTACCGCACGACACGGGGATGAACAATGTCAGGATTAAATAATTATTTATCATTCAGACCCCTTTAGTGATTCCGCTCTGACCCGCCCGCCCCGCCCCGCCCCTCTCCCGTCGTCGCCGACGTTCCCCCGCCGCGCAGCTCTGCTTTGATCGATTTAATAAGAATTCAGCGCATAATCATTGCATTAATAATTTATACATATATATTTTAATGTTCGTCGTGAAGAGAAGTCATTATGAGTTTGTACACATTTTGTACACAAAGAGGACTTCTATAGGGACTTCCATATTTAATTTTTATATCATCATTTAATGGTGATATAAACACTACTTAATATTGTCTATATACATTTTAGTAAACAATACATAATATTAATGGATAGGTGTATAGTTATATATTTTTTTATTCCTTTATTAACACATATATTTACAATAATTTTACATATAATAAACTATACCTAAAATATACAAAAATTATATACCTATAAAATTATTATAAAATAAATGGAGTTTCCACCACCGGCGGCGGGGCGAGCCCAAGCTACCGATGGTCGGGTCCCAAAGAGAGGAACCTCCGGACGATGCGTGCAGTGTCGAGCAGGGCTGCCTTCTGTATCTGGCCCTTGACCTAACCACTCAGCGAGAGCCTCTCAAGGTGGTCGTCGAGGTGGTTTCGCTATCAGCCCATGCGCCGAAACGACTATGGGCACAACGATCGTCGAGTCGACGGGCCACATTTTGGTAACCTCGTGCTGCAGATCCAGATATTTTAATATTATTAGAGTATTAATAATAAGTATTATTTTAAATATCTTTATTTTTGAGTAATGTAAAATAATCAGTTCATATATTTTGTTGTATTAAATCAAGCAATCCGATTTTATTAGTCATGATTTACGAACACGACTGTTTATTGTTTATTTCATTCATTGTATAATTTAAGATTTTTATATATATTTTATACACAATAAAATAAAAAAATCTGTTAAGTGCGAGTTTTACTCGCGCACGGAGGTTTCCGTATATATCCGCTATCAATAACCGCTCAATCGGAGAGAAGCCTCAATGAGGTCGATCGCAATTTACAGTGCGGTGGGGAAATGACAGCACCTCACATTGCAATGTATAAAAGTCTGTGGCGCCATCTATTATTCAATAGTGTGACTAAACGATTTTATTTTAAGTTTCTTGTTTGGGAACCCCTTAATTTTTTACATTTTCTTATTTTTCGTATTTGTTGTTATATCCGCCATATTAACACATATTCTGTGAAAATTTCAACGAGGCTACCTATTACGGTTCAAGAGATACAGCCCTCGGACAGACGGACGGACGGAAGGACAGACAGACGGCGGAGGCTTAGTAATAGGCTTCCGTACGGGATACGGAAACCTAAAAATACACATATTTTATACACCTTCTTATATTTCGACTTATAAATTGCCGTCAGAGAACAAAAACAATTATTAAATTTCATCAACCTACGCTTGAACATCGAAAATTTCGCCAGTTCTAGTTCGATGCGAAGAAGAACTGACAAACAAACCACTTGTGTTTGACAATTCCACACAAACACCTACATATTTAGTCCACATCCTGGAACATACTGAAGGTAAGGTAAGGTACTAATTCATATCAGTGCAAGTAGGATTATATATTAATCTTACTTACCTATAGGCCGTCTATCCAACATCACAACACCCGCATATACAAACAAAGACTTCAAAGGCGTGGAATATAGCGACAAAGAAGTACAACGGAAATACAAACAATTCGTCAATACATTCTACAGATAAGACTTATCTGTCGCACCTCACTTCGAGGGCACCAGGGCAGTGCAATGGCTGTGTACATAGGAACCCTTATGTAAGGTCATTGGAGATAAATAATGTACTTGGTTATCATGCACTTATTCGGTGGTAAATATAAATCCTTACAATAGTTTTTATGTTTGAAATGTTTATTAAATACCATTTTACATACAATTTGCAGTCCCTCTCCTCTAAACTAGCTTCATGGCTGTACCATAAAGGAGAGGTACATATAAGTATTTACATACTTATGTACTTAGTCATGGTTTCTTCTTCTTTTTATCGTTTTATGTATTATTGACTATACCGTGTATTGATTATGCATTATTGTTTTTTTTATTTAATTTAAATAATAATATAAAGTATAACTCTGAGCCTAGGTATTTACTCATTTAGGTATATACAATATGGTCGTAGATATTGGGTACTTTTGAAAGTGCTTTATTCTTTTATTTTCTTTATAAATTAATTATATAATTAGACATAATATAAGTAGTGGTAGGTATGCGTTGTATGAGTATTTGCCCGGTGCAGAATGTAGCACATTGTAACAAAGGAATTTGTTTATCATCTCGCGGCAGATACTCCGAGTGATAACAGAGACAGCCGGGGGAGCCATACGATTGCCAGGATCGTCCAGATTCCTACGCCATACCCGCCCCCCCCCCCCCCCCCCCCTCACAAACACACGCGCGTCCGTAGATTTTTTTTTTCAGAGACAGACAGACCTAGCTGTATGTGAAATTACTTATTTTTAGAATTTTTAGGTAATTATGAGCACCCTTTTTAAAATTAAGATTTTTTATCACTGTTTGGTACTTATGAACAAAATGTTCTTGCTGTTATTCCACGTACAAACTCACTTATCTCTAGCTCTACTTTTTATAAAAGGGGACGTCGTCTGTCTGAATGTATGTATGTTTGAAGTACACTCCGGAACCACTGAACAGATTTTGATGCGGTTTGCACCAATGAAAAGAGTAGTTCTTGAGGCTCACAAAAGGCTATATACCATCACGCTAAATAACCATAGGGTTGAGCAGTATCAAAGAAAGTATAGTATGGACGCGATAGAGAGAGAGAGATAATAATATTAGCGATCGTTTATTGTCATATTTGCGTTTAAAACAAATTTGCTATTAAACCGAGTCTACCGCGAGCGAAGCCGCGGGCAAAAGATAGATGAGTTCTGCATGTTCTGCATGTTGTCTGGAAAAAGTGTAAATCCCCAAGTCCACGAGAGCCCGGGCCGTTCGCTTTGTCTTTTATCTTGTTCAAACACTAGTTTCCGGCTGCATTGTATGTCTACCATCGCGCCGCGTGTGTGCTCACAAATTGTGGCCTAAAAGGGCTGTAGGTACTCACAATCCATTCCCCACCTTGTTTGACTTTGACGTACCCCGCCTCGCGCCCGCCCCGCCCCGCCCCGCCGCGCCGCCCAGCCTGGGCGTGCCAGACATTCCGGCTCGAGTTTTATTTCAGCTTTTCTTTGATAAGCATTTCAAGTACAGACAAATAGGTAGGTATTAGGTGATTATCAGTTAAGATAAGACCTAAGGCGATTGAAGTAGGTATTCATTAGCTTTCTAGGAACTCGACATAAATAGGTATCTATCTATCTCTTAAGGAATGCACGCAATTTTAGACAACCATGCCAAACCAAGTGATACATTTTGTCACTTGTATATAGTGAGTTGACCTTTTAACATAGGTGCTATATAAAATTTTTTTTCTTCGTGAAAATTACTCGTAAGTACATACAATTTCTCAATGTTGTGTAAACTCCATGTAATGAGTGGGTAATGTTAAAATTCTATGATATATCGTCACACGCTTCTCTGACATTACCTGCATAGATTCTACTTGTGTATAATTATTACAACATCAATTGACTTTCTACAAAATAGTAAAGATCTTAACATAACATTTTTCACACTAAAAAATTCGTGATTCATTCAAGCGATGTTGGTTCATTGAGCGGTTGGTTTGTGTCGCGGCCTCTTGGCACATTTGTGTTTGCTTAGGATATTATTTGTGTACACATAATTATTTGGGGGTACTTTATCTGTTTTGACTGAACGGGCAGCTAGACAGCGCGCTCTGCGCAGGCGCCACAGGTGAGCCGACCCGGTCCTACTACCTGAATACTCCGGCTTAGGGTTCCGTCTCTGTAATAAAATACTAAATACCTACCTCATTTGTAATAAATATATAGGGAGTATTATACGCTGCTTTAAAATGTTATATTTGAGAGGATTTTTTTTTTAAGTAGGTACCAATTTTAATTTAAATTTTATTTTAAATCTTATCGGGTCATCTATGATTTATATCGAAAATGTCTATTCTCTATTCCGTTCATTTCTCTTCACAATATATCTACGATATTGTTTCCAATCTTTAGTCCGTCATCTTATTTCGGTGGTCCTACACAGTTTAAGAAAATCTCTTAAAATAAACAATACAAATCTGATATCAAAATCTAAATACTTACCCTACGCAACCCTCGTTTGGCGCCTTCACACCCTAAATAGCCCTTCGCACGAATAAAGTGCGCACTTGTCTGTATTTTTTGTTATTTTGACCCAAAAACCATGAGAATGTGTATTTAGGGAGTTAGATCTATTTAGACGTTTCTTTGTTTATGGGATCCAATTTTGAGAGGTTTATTGCTGGTTTTTGAGAAGGTTCCATCCGGTCTGATTTTTTTATGATGTCAGAGTTGTTGTGCGGTGTGACGTGAGTGAGCTGTGAGGAAACCGAGTAGACGAGGCGAGAGCGGAGGGAGGGACATTTCTATTGGGATTGTTTTCCACATATGTTGGTAGTAGGTAGGTAGCACACCACTTTAACATCTAAACACCATTAACCGCTTTCCTACCTACAACCATAGATTAATAAATTAATCTTTCTGTGAGAACGTTAGAAAGCGGCGCCCACGCCCCGCGCCTCCGCCGCGCGGCGGCGGCGCCGGCACGTACGGACTCGACTCCGCCGTTCGATAAATAAAAAAGTGAATATTCCTTTTTTGAATCGCTGACACGTGAGTGGCTGCCGTGTTACGCGGCGCCGCCCCCACGTTTGCGCCCGCCACCGCCTAAGGCAGTCTTCATGAATTAAAAAAGAACTTCTTCGTAGCATCCACTTTGTCGTGGTATAAATAGCAATCTGCAAAATAAAAACAATTTAAATGTCACTTTAATTACAAAAAGTTTATTGTTGGAACAATTTTTTTAGAAAAAGTGTTGTTGCAAAAAACGTTAAAAAAATCATATTTGGAGAAGGATCGATACGAAAGACGGCTCGTTAAACAGGCAATTTCGTTAATAGAAATTTTCCAAATCGAAATGCTAGTAAACATTTACATCAATGGCAGTTATTTCTCGCGTCGGGCGGGACCTCGGTTGGAAGACCGGGTCGAATCAGGGACGTCAGCAAAATTTTCATTGCTGTGCTTTGGGAGTTAATATATTTATTATTTCAATGTTCTAGTAATTTTTAACACATTTTGACAATATCTTCTAGAGTTTAAGCTAAATAATATTCTCTAATTTCGTACCATGTTGAAATTTGGCCCGAGATCAACCATCTAAAAGTTATGTGACCCTGCGACAGACAGACGGACGGACGCATTAGGTTCCGTGTTCACCTCATTGAGGTGCGGACTCTATAAAGTAAAACGAAGTTGTAAAACAGAATCAACGATATAAAAATCCAATCAGACTCGCCCCGCGGCGGCGCTCAAACATAATGCATGCAAATTACTTAAGTATATCGCGCCACATTTGGACAAGTCGTTTAGAGGCAACCCTATATTAATGTTGGATCGTTATTTATTATTCATGTTGGTACGATTATCGCGTAAAACAGAAGTAGAACCAGCCGTTTAAATTAAACTTGAACAAAATATATTGTAAGCGATGCTTATTTGGTACAAAGGATATGGTAGAGCATAACATACATACAACACACTATATCCCGACAATCGGGGTAAGCAGAGTAATCGGAGTTGTGCTGCAGGTACCTACTCTTGTAAATTAGAGCACAACACCGACCACCACGTTTAGCAAATTATTATAGGACAAGATAACTATCAAGCAGCAAGTAAGGCACGAAGGCCCACTCGCTGCATGACTGGGTGGAAGAACTGTTCCTAGGTACGACATCTTGTCCTTATCACTTAGTAGCCTTTTGCGACATGCACAGGGAGAGATGCAGTGGGGCTATTGTTTTTAAGTACCGGCCCCATACGGTATATTTATTCATTAGAATATGGTTACCTACAAGCTAAGATTGCCTATTGGCTATTGTTAAAGTTTGCGTAGTAATTTTTAAAGTAACGAACATTCAATTTATATGAACAATAAATTATAGCAAGTCTAAATAAATCATTGCATTAATTATTACTAAGTCTTAACGTTAACTTAAATTAAGTACCTATTAATAACGTAATAAGGAAGTATGTTTTTTATATTTACATTTTTTATTTTTTACATTTTACATTAAAAAATAATAACTCAATAAAGACATCTCATGCTGCGAAAGAAAAGTCGACATAAAAACGCAAAATAATTTTTTTTGAATGTGTTAGAGAAAACATAATTTAAGATTATGTATACAATATGCACTTAGGCACAGATTACCTAATAGTTAACTTAGGTACAAGTTCATTACATACAGCTACCGTTCAAATTTGGAATCCTCATGCGGCGGCGGCGGGGCGGCGCGGGCGGGCCGCGATTGGCCGCCGCGTAAGCCAGTAGCGGCGCGGACTCACCTTTATTTACCCACAATTTTTTCGTTTAAATACATACGCACATAGCTACTGTTTACTCTCTTACACGCTATGTACTACGTAAACTGGTTTGGATACTTTTCACTTTTTGTTGCGCTGATGTATGGATTTGTGGAGCAACCAACACACATATGTTTTAGTGGAGTAGAGTTACACGTTTGATTTAGGTAAGTAGAGGTAGAAATATAGAATAGGGTGGAATGTTGCGTGTATAGCTGTGTATAAGTATGCTATGATATTAAGTAGTATTAATATACACAAACACAAAAGAAAAAAATTAACTACACCGAGAGATCCGTAGCCAGGCAACACAGACGAAAGTCTAGTGCTTGGCCCCGACGAATGTAATTAATTACTCACATGTTATATAGTGCATACATAGGATACGCAACATGTTAGTTAAGTCATAGTTTTTAGGTCATCGATGTATCTTTTGTAAAATGTACTCAATCAATAATTTGGAATTTGGTAAAAAAACTGTTGAACTAGCTATAGAGGTAGCCGGAGTCTACCATTGATATTGCCAACGTTAATTTTATTACCATTAATTCGGAACTAGGTATATACGCTTGCGAAAACGCCACGTGGCGCTGTGTTAGTGAAGGTTGAAAGAGTTTATACCAAAACTATTCCTTAATCTGTGCCTATACTTGTGCCTACTTATGCGTGTGACGGTTGAGGTGGAGCGGAATGGGCGGTGCGGGGCGGGCTGGCGGTGGCGGCGGTGGCGGCGGCGGCCGCGGCGCCCGGGGGCATCTCGCGGAGCGCGCGCACCGATATATCAACTCCGGTCCGTGCGCCGGCGCGTAAAGATAAGATTGGAGCAGGCATAACGCTCTAATGTTGAAGCTCTCATTTTAATTCAGCGAATTTATTTTACTGAATTCAGGATAATTGCGCTAAAAATATGAATAAAGTTATGGATAGTTTGAAAAATAAGTCACTTTGTTGTGCATAAAGTGATTATGCCATAATCGCTACCATATGTTAAAAACGAGTGATAACCCACTTGCATAAATGATTTCATTCGTCTCACTAGTGGTTTTTTTAGGTCGCCTGTCCGCACCTAGCCTGGGGACGTACCACGCTACGTTTGCTTGTTCGTGGTCTCCATTGGAGCATTCGTCTACAATACCTACATTTGACCCTGCGACAGAAGTGCCAAGCCCACTGCCACTTCAATTTCCAAATAAAAAAGTGATTAAAATTTTAATAACTAGCTAGTAATGATTTAGATACATATAGGGACTACTTGCAAACTTGCAATATTCGCTCTACCAGTAGTCTTCACATACAATATTGTGCAGCGACTCCACTCGCGGCTGTGTTCCCCGAGCCGGCGTCCGTCACCGCGTCGCGTTCCTGTGGGAACCGAATCCGCTCTCTTCTCACACCATCCCACATAATCTAAACTTATATACTTTGATAACTTACCTCTTACATACATCACGTTACGCCTACCTCCCAATGCGGTAGGCAGAGACAATGCATCTCCTTGTCCCACGGTCTTCACACTATTGACATTGACGCACTTTCACTAGGTATTAAATAATGTTCGTACATATTTACGTTAATAATAACGTAGACAATTATTGGTTATATATAATGTATAGTTCATCGTAAGTACATGATAATGATTTTGGTTGGCCCATACAAAAGACTTCAACGCGCTCCGCTCTCATAATATATCAGTACCGAGCCATCCGTCTTGTTGGTGACCCGAAACTTACAGATGGTCTGGAGTCTCTGAGTCACAGACGATTTGTGGGTTCGCTTAGTCTGTTTTACAGATACTATGACGGAAGCTGCTCTGTGGAACTAGCATCCCTTATTCCCTGCCACCCGTCCTATCTCCGCATGACTCGTCGCAGAGAGACTCAGCACCCTTTTGTTGTTGACATTGGGCCTTTGAGAACCCATCGGTTCTCTAAATCGTTTCTTTGTCGCACCGCTAGGGTGTGGAACTGTCTTCCGCCGAGTGTATTTCCCGAATCCTTTAACCTGGTGTCGGGTGTCTTCGAACGTCGTATTAACGGGCTAAACAGTCTGGCAATAGTCCGCAAATCTGCTGGCATGGCACCTAACTGAGCGTGGTTTCGCGAGGAGAGGTAATTTTGGCTCTGTCGACTGCACCATTGGTCTCTCGGCACAGCCACTCGTGTTGGTGTACATAAAAAAATACCTACAATGCATTAAAATCCCAATTGATTTTTTTATAAAAAAAACCTCAAATTGTTTATAAAAACTGCATTTGACTTGAATCATAGGCCTTTTAAATGTTAAAATGTCTTTGAATTTACGGATAGCTTTCGTTGAAATATAGGAGACCTAGGATATTGCGTTTGGCGTACGGAGTACAAAACAGAACTATTCTGAGTCCATTGAAATATGTAGAGCAGTAAACATTTTAGTGAACTTTCTTTAATGAGGAACATATGGAAACATTTACGGCCATAAAAAGTCACACACTGTCTAAACGTAGAATTTTCCGACTTCTTATAATACAAACAATTGTGAAAAACTTTAACAAATGCAGCTAAAATCTTGATACCTATCACTGTCTAGATAGGCTCACCCAACCTGCGAGATGGACCAGCACAGCGGCGCGCGCGCATCCATGTGTCTCATTAATAAAGATTTATTCATAAAATCACAACTATACGTAATTACTACAGCGTGATTCAGCTCATACCTCACATTCTGACCGATCGGTATCGCATTCCTCCGTCCCTTTCATCCTCACTGTTCCCTTGTCGGGTTAGAGGGAGAGAGCAGTAAAAATGTCAAATAGAATGATAAACACAAAAGTTGTGTTGAAACGGACAATAACTCGGGAACAATGCACAGCCAATCATTTTATTCAAATGCGCGCGCTTTGAAACTCTCGTAAGTCGATGCGATCTTCCTTTTTGTTTACGGTTTATGATTTTTGATATGAAAGGCGTTTGCTTTATGTGAGGAATGCGCGGCGGGGGCGGCGGCGGAGCTTTTGACGCGTTCCTTCCTGACGGTATAATATTGAATGTATTTAATAAATAAAATAAAATTATTGGCTTAAGTAGCTAGCTATGTATGTGCAAATTGCAATGCTATGGAAAATATATTTTAAAACGTCGCACGAAAGCTTAGATGCAACCAAACAATGTGTGCTATATATATCTATCGTGTTGGTTGGTTACATGTACAATTATTTAAACTAATAGGTACAAAATAAAATGAAATAAATATATTATAAATAAAAATATTTCTCCATCGTCGGCGAAATTGGCATTAACAATTAACTTTAACTTCTCTTATTTATTACTGAGAGCCTTCTGTAATCGGAGTCCTTTTATTAATTTCCCGAGCCACGTTTGAAATCTATAATTAAAAATTGTACCTATTTAATCAAATGGTATATAGCCGCTGAAAGTTTTAAAAAACATTATGTTTACTTTTCCACACCCAATAATTTCCCCATACACATTATCAGCAATGAAACACCACCATGCTACAGAACGTCTTAGTTATCTATTATAACTTCTAGCGTACACGAGGTGTGAACAAGTAGAATTTCCTTAAATATCTGCCCAAAGAGGGTCCATGACGAGCGAGTCAAACCCATAGAGCGCACCGCGCGAAGCGACGCACAAAAGACCTCAATAGAACATAATGGGGCTCAATAGACCATATTAGATGGGCTTATAAAGGCCCTATGACACAATGAATTGATAAATATTGGTGGAGAATCTACAAAGTATATGTAGTTGGGCCATTGTCGTGCGGTTGTTCGTCGGTTCTCTTTGAATAAAATGCATTAAAATTGTGTGAACTTGAAAGTTGAAATTAATCTAAGCGAGGAATTCTTTTTTTTTTTTTTTTTTTTTTTATGGAACCTGACACGGTTGGCTACATCACCTACAACATCCGTGATGTCAGCCCATAACACAGGGTGAACTAGGTGCCATGTCAGTGCTTCCCTTCATTTCATGTCGGCTACACTAAACTGGACGGAAAACACGAACATAGCCGTTTCGACCGACGTTTCGTTCAGTGCGGTGGTACCAACCCGGCCGGAATAAACCCTACCACCTAGTAAGGTAAGAAGGGAAGGGACCTACAGTTTAACGTGGAATCCGAACCACGGTCAGCCTCCAACGGTCGAGCGGTCACCCATCCAATCACTGACCGCGCTCAGCGTTGCTTAATAACAGTTGACTAACCAACCGCGCCACTGAGCTACCGAGGCTGACGAATTTTCTTATCCCTTAGTCGACTTTTACGACATGCGACGGGGAGAGATGCAGTGGGGCTATTCTTTTTAAGTACCGACCCCACACGGTACATACCGACCCCACACGGTACATTGATGGGAGTAAGATATGAGCCCTCGTTGTTCCAACTGAACAGTTATAGGTGATATCGGAATTGATTACAATGCATTGAGACGTTTGAGGTAGATGAAGAAAATTAGGTAGCTTATACCAGTCTGGAAAGGAGGTGTTGCGCACGAGAATACTCCCGTGTGATGATGTTATCTACGAGTAGGATGTTCAAATTTGTATGGAAATAATTTATTTTCAACTTCCCGCAACTAGAATAAACGTGATGAAGAAATTGAAGAATGTAAAATTAAAAGACAAACAATTGCATACGCAAAACATCAAGTCGGCTTAATCACAGAACAATGTACGGACAAAGATTCATCGATGCGTCCGTTTATTGGCTATTAACAGTGATTTTTATGGCACTGGAGTGAATTGTAATTACGTTCCCGTAGTGCGGAATGCCTTAGCTGTTGCGTGTGGTCGTTAATATATTATTACTGGCTTTATCCGCAGTTCAACAGTTCAATGCTTGCGAGGTAGTTAACCGTCATTGTGTAGTGGTTGCTACTTTTTAGGGCGATAAGCCAGGGTCTAAATTCCATACGCATCTTAAACACATATGAAGAGGGCACGCGTTAAATATACTGAGAATATAGTGGGTACAGTCGTGAAATAAACTGGAGATACACTTGTACAAGCTTGTCGCGCGCAATGAGAAGACATGACGGTTAAATTATAAATATGGTGCGGTTTACGCTGTCCGTTATTAAAGTTTTACTTCCACTCGTACAGTTGGCGTCAAACATTTAAATGCACACTGAATTAGCCGAACTGGCGTCGCAGTGCCACAATGTGAGGTAAGAGAATCGGTGAGAGGAGGAAAATGCTCGAATAAAGTTTGATGCGATCTGTTTGACTGAATAAATTTTTTTGGACAGATGAAAACACGTCTTAAGATTCGTGGCTTAATGTAAACATTGCGTTGAATCACAGAACATGCGATCTGTGTCCGTTTTCCTTCGGCCGCACGGCTCGTATGTCTGGGGTGAATACTGACTGAATAAGTGAATACTTTGATAATTTTTTTTTTTTAATAAAATTGTAATATTCACATATTATGCAGAATATTTTTGAAGCCTTTTCTTTATCTCACTTTCGGTTCATTGTGGCTTATTGTTTATTGATCATTCTTAAGGAAGTTAAACTATATTTGGATTTGTCACAATTTGTCCTATCCGGTTCCATTACACCCACGAAGAAGAACCGGAAAGATCGCAAGGTATTTTTTTGTTTGTGAAAATATTATTACAAGTATTTTAATGGCTAGGCACATAATAACTTCGCTTACAGCCTATCGAAAACACAGCTTGAGAGCAATATTTAAAATTTTACTGAGAGTTCTGACTTACTTATTAATTCAGTGTATTTGTATATAGTGGTAGAGAATGATGATATTGGCGATAGATATCGAGATGGAATCTGATTTCAATTATGTATTTCCACGGTTATTTTGAACAAAAAATAAGGTCAAGCGGATCTGGAAGAGAAGCGTACACAAATTAAAATGCAAATATCGCACATTAGTCATAATGAATTAATGTCCTAACTAACCGCAGCAGTAAATTGATAGAGATTGTTTCGATACGAGCATCACAAACGGAGCTAGCACAACGAGGTGTGTTCAAATTAATGAATATTTAGCTGGATATGCAAGACTTAGTTCGTTACGAAAAGTATATTTCGACAACTCGCAAGAATTTGGTAGTTCCGCGAACTCTGGGCCAGATCAAAATGTCCTAGTGTACACAGAATCAACAAGAAGTGACGTTAGATTGACTATGTAATTAAAGTCGCAATTGTTCAATAATTTGTTACAGAAGGCTATCAACATTATTTGGAGTAATTAAAAATAAAATTATTCTGTCATACCTTTCGGCTTCGTCCACATCAACGGTTCCCAAACACTGGTTACCTTCTATGTTACTTTTTATATTTGTTATTATAATAGGTATGGCAAAGGTTACATAAATGGAAGGCAGTAAGCTTTCATAGTAAACAGGATCGATAACAAACAGATGAAGATGCGTGCATATTCTGCAGAGGAGAATAATAACAATGTATTAGTATTAAAATTGTGTAGGTAATGCTGTCATTTAAAAGTACGAGTAAACTTCTTTAAATACTTTCTATTTCTTATTTCTATTTACTATTTATGTACTTATATACAAAACGCAAAAATCTAAAAGTAAATACAACATTAAAAAATAACGTCAACTTCATTAGTCAAAACAAACACAATTTAAAACCCATTAAACTGTTGCATTTATTAAAGTGTAAAGCTAATGATCCGACATTCCTAATCGACGGCTCGCTGGAATAACGTGGAGATCCGTTGTCTCTGCCTACGTCATTGGGAAAGAGGCGTGACGTTATGTAATTATGTCATCGTCATAACAGCATCACCAATCTCTTCTAGTAACTCCGCGTGCCGCATTTCCTAATCTGCTGCGGTGCCGTCTCCAATAGAATGTGCAGTCTCTGGTAAAGCCATCGTCGGTCGCCTGTCGGACGAGTGACTCACACAGACGTATGAACTTTATATAAACGACGATATTTGCTACCGTCACCTTAGTTTGTCTTGTCTTTGGTCAGGAGCGCAGCTGACTAATAATATAATTAATTAATCATACAAATTAAATGGTCAAAGTGGTGTAGTGTCGAAGCGTGACCAGTTTCGTTGGTTGGATATATTAAGGCGGTCTATGCTATGCTATTTGGATAATTGGTGTTGTTAGCTACGAGTATTAGTGCAGTTCGTGGGAATCTTAGCTGTGCGGACGGTTGGAGTGGTGGTGGGTGCTTAATTAAATATTATTTATTTGATCAAGAATTAAAACATATAGAACTGATGCTCTATATATAATAATATCCATGCGCTGCGAACAATTCACAAATTACAAATGTACATGATTTGCATTAGAGCACGACAGCTCGCACACGTGTCATAACACGTGTTGTAAAACATGTGTTGAAACACACGTGATGATAGATACGTGATTCTACAAGTGTGACAGAGATAGTTAATTATTAGAAATTTTACCTGTGCAATTAAAAATTACATTCCTGCAGATTGACAGATTTTGCAGAATATTTTCTAATTTCATACCCAACTTGGTCGATCAACCATTTAGCAGTTACGACCCTGTGACAGATGACCAGACACACAGACGGACGGACGCATGAGTCACACTATTAGGATCCGTTTTCACCTCTTTTTGAGGCACGGAATCTTTGAAAAGTTGAGCTGAACATTCGTGGCACAAAATATGGAAGTTTCTATCTTTACATTGTATAACTTTGCAATGAAACAGAATATAATAGCATCCTATTGTGTACTGTAATGGGGCAGGATACCTGCGCACGCGCTCGCTATGAAATCCGTCCGTAGGGAGGAGTGGGAATGAGGAAGGGGGAGGAGGAAGGGGGATGGGGAGATGGGATGCGTGAGGAATGTTCGTGCAATGTGCTATTTCATATATTGTTTTAGTGCTTCTTTGATGGTTAACATGGGCTTAACTTGTGCCGAGTTTAGACAAGTGGAATCATTAGTGCAAGAGATTATTTAATGTGCAAAAAAATTATCTTCAGTCTTCAACACTCTTCATTTTGTCTTGTATGATTTATAGTTTATCACGAAAGAATAATTTTAAATCGAGTATTGTTTTATTCTATAGGTATTGTTGAGATTCACATTCTTCGCATTGAATTTAGAACTGGCGGAATTTTCGACATGTTCAGTACAAGCGTAGGTTACCTACCTATGGATGAAATTATACAATAAACAATAAACAATGAGGCATTTAAAAAAAATATATAACATGGCTCTAATCACTAAGTTTGCTTTGATATTAATTATTTAGTTTAAAATTTTACATCAACTGCTGTTTTGTCGCCGACCGTTTCCCCCGTAAATGGTTTTTTGAAAATTCGGAAAAAATTACAATATAGATAAGTACACTTATGTGTACACAATTTTTTTCATGTTGCCCAAAAAGTCATAGATTTTGAGAAAAAGCTCTATTTATGAAGCCGTATTTATTCACAAGTCGTTTCGCACAAAAATTAATAAGTACATAACTCTCCCGCAAGTTATTCGACTTGCACAAGCATTACATGGCCAGTATAAACCCGCGCTGAAGTCAATTCACTATGTTCAGTGAAGCCGTTCGATGGAATGCGCAGTGACAATAAAAGTTCAACAGCAATGATTTTCTGACGCTTATTACACTATAGTTGTCAGTTTTATAGATTCTAGTACATCAGTATAGGCACAGTCGGTGGAAATACTTACTTTGTTAATTGCTTTTTCGGTAAGAGTTCTGACTCTACATAATTTACTTAAAAAAACTTTTCATAATAAAAAAAGTTTATTTCAATGCTATACCTACATGCATACTATGATGCTTCTCGTTTCAACCTCCATATTTTTTCCTGATTCCTTACATTCTACAGTAATAATTACAAATTCAAATTCATAATCCGCCGTAAGTAGATAGAGTAGTCTGATAATAAAAATCCATACTCCATA
The DNA here is from genome assembly GCA_946902875.1 of Nematopogon swammerdamellus. Taxonomy (NCBI): domain Eukaryota; kingdom Metazoa; phylum Arthropoda; class Insecta; order Lepidoptera; family Adelidae; genus Nematopogon; species Nematopogon swammerdamellus. The sequence continues at coordinate 11,866,931 of OX336349.1, forward strand.
CTATATATACTATATAATATTATAAATTCGAAAGTAACTCTGTTGTCTGTCTGTCTGTCTGTTACCATTTCACGCCTAAACCGCTGAACAGATTTCGATAAAATATTGCACGGAGATGAATTGCATCCCGAGGACGGACATAGGCTACTTTTTGTCTCAAAAAACAACCCTTAAGGGGGTGAAATAGGGGATGAAAGTTTGTATGGGGAACTCAGCATTTCTTAAGTTAGGGATATGACAATTTATATTTGGGCTTTTGGTATGAAATAAAGAAATACGTGTTTCAGCGTTTTTGCTAAATCAACCCTTAAATTAAAATAGGGGTTGATTTCAAAATTAGATTTTAGGATTTTATGAAATTTTGTACGGAGCTGAATTGCATCCTGAGGAAGAACATAGGCTACTTTTTGTCTCAAAAAAACAACCCTTAACGGGGTGAAATAGGGGATGAAAGAATGTATGGGGAACCCATCATTTCTCAAGTTAGGGATATGAAAATTCATATTTAGGCTTTTGGTATAAAATAAAGAATTACGTGTTTCAGCGTTTTTGCTAAATCAACCCTTAAATTAAAATAGGGGATGATTTCAAAATTAGGTTTTAGGATTTTAAATGATTTTAAATAATTTTATCCATACTGGGGGTGGTTTTGAAGAGTGGCGTTGAGGTACGGGGGAGGAGTACGCGGGGAGAGGGGAAGGGAGGATAATTTAATCTCTATCTTCTTTTCTCTATCTCTACTTCTTATAAAAGGAAACGTCTGTTTGCATGTATGTATGTATGTTTGAGGTAAACTCGGAACCACTTAACAGATTTTTATGCGGTTTACACCAATGTAAAGAGTAGTTCTTCAGGCTCACTATAGTAGGCTATATACCATAAAGTTAAATAGCCTTAGGGTTGAGCAGTATCAAAGAAAACGGAATTTAGTGTTGAATGGTCGTAATATATGGCGTTAGCAGTTCTGTTGCGTTGCGTTGGTGTAGTGTAGATAGATGCTTTTGGTAGAAGATACGAGTAGAATAAAGAGTAGATATCTATACTTATAAAATTGTTTGTCCTGACTGACTGATCTATTAACGCACAGCCGAAACTACTAAGTCTAGAAAGCTGAAATTTGGAACATAGGTTTATTTTATAACGTAAGAATCCGTTAAGGATTTTTTGGAAATTACAGCTTTAAGGGGGGAAATGGATACGACGACTTTGTATGAAAGTTTTTGTTTTTTTTAATGTAATATTATGGTCTTATGGTCTTCCTGAACGTAGCTCAGCCTTCGGCCTCGCCCTTAATTACTTACATTCTTAGATAAGGTTTATCGCCTTCCTGAACGCAGCTCGGCCTTCGGCCTCGCCCTCAGTTACTTACTGTCTTCGAGAAGGTTCATGGTCTTTCTGAATGCAGCTCGGCCTTCGGCCTCTCCCTTAATTACTTACTTTCTTCGAGAACGTTTATAGTCTTCCTGAACGCCGCTCGGCCTTCGGCCTCGCCCTCAGTTACTTACTTTCTTCGAGAAGGTTTATGGTATTCTTGAACGTAGCTCGGCCTTCGGCCTCGCTTTCAGTTACTTACTTTCTTCGAGAAGGTGTATAGTTTTTCTGAACGCAGCTCGGCCTTCGGCCTCGCCCTTAGTTACATACTTTCTTAGATAAGGTTTATCGCCTTCCTGAACGCAGCTCGGCCTTCGGCCTCGCCCTTAATTACTTACTTTCTTCGAGAAGGTTTATAGTCTTCCTGAACGCAGCTCGGCCTTCGGCCTCGCCCTCAGTTACTTACTTTCTTCGAGAAGGTTTATGGTCTTCCTGAACGTAGCTCGGCCTTCGGCCTCGCCCTTAATTACTTACTTTCTTAGATAAGGTTTATCGTCTTCCTGAACGCAGCTCGGCCTTCGGCCTCGCCCTTTGTTACTTACTTTCTTTGAGAAGGTTTATGGTCTTCCTGAACGTAGCTCGGCCTTCGGCTTCGCTTTCAGTTACTTACTTTCTTCGAGGTTTATAGTCTTTCTGAATGCAGCTCGGCCTTCGGCCTCGCCCTTAGTTACATACTTTCTTCGATAAGGTTTATAGCCTTCCTGAACGCAGCTCGGCCTTCGGCCTCGCCCTTAATTATTTACTTTCTTTGAGAAAGTTTGTAGTCTTCCTGAACGCAGCTCGGCCTTCGGCCTTGCCCTTAGTTACTTACTTTCTTTGAGAAGGTTTATGGTATTCCTGAACGTAGCTCGGCCTTCGGCCTCGCTTTCAGTTACTTACTTTCTTCGAGAAGGTTTATAGTTTTTCTGAACGCAGCTCGGCCTTCGGCCTCGCCCTTAGTTACATACTTTCTTAGATAAGGTTTATCGCCTTCCTGAACGCAACTCGTCCTTCGGCCTCGCCCTCAGTTACTTACTGTCTTCGTGAAGGTTCATGGTCTTTCTGAACGCAGCTCGGCCTTATGCCTCGCCCTTAGTTGCTTACTTTCTTCGATAAGGTTTATAGTCTTCCTGAACGCAGCTCGGCCTTCGGTCTCGCCCTCAGTTACTTACTGTCTTCGTGAAGGTTTATGGTCTTTCTGAACGCAGCTCGGCCTTCGGCCTCGCCCTTAGTTACTTACTTTCTTCGATAAGGTTTATAGTCTTCCTGAACGCAGCTCGGCCTTCGGCCTCGCCCTCAGTTACTTACTTTTTCGAGAAGGTTTATCGTCTTCCTGAACGCAGCTGGCCTTCGGCCTCGCCCTCAGTTACTTACTTTCTTCGAGAAGGTTTATTTTCTTTCTAGAATATAGTTCAGCATGAAGCCTCGCCGTTAGTTACTTACTTTATTTGACAAGGTTTATCGTTTACCTTAACGCAGCTTGCCTTCGGCCTCGCCCTTACTCGTACTTACTTTCTTAGATATGGTTTATCGACTTCCTGAACGCAGCTCGGCCTTCGGCCTCGCCCATAGTTACTTACTGTCTTCTTTGAAATACGAATTTCACGCGAGCGGAGCCGCGGGCTCAGCTAGTATACCATATAAATTATACCTACATACATAAAAAATTATTAATACAGTCAATAATAATACAAGTCAAAAAACCGGCAAAGTGCGAGTTGGACTCGTACACCGAGGTTTCCGCACCACAAAAAACAAACATTGAAAAAAAACAGGTTTCTTTTATGGGAACCCCCATACATTTTTTACATTTTCTATTTTTTATTATTTGTTATTATATCGGCCATAATAACACATATTCTGTGAAAATTTCAACGGCCTACCTATTACGGTTCAAGAGATACAGCCCTCGGACAGACAGACAGACGGCGTAGGCTTAGTAATAGGCTTCCGTACTGTATAAGGAAACCTAAAAATGATTACCTAATAGTATTGAGCAGTAGAATTTTTTTTTTTGGAAACTGACAAATTTAAACCGGCGGAGAGCGGCCGAGTGGTCTGGGTGTTGGCCTCTCTTGCGAGAGGTCCGAGGTTCGAATCCGGTCGGCGTGCACCAATGAGTTTTTTCTGACGGAAAAATTTACGTGCATACCTACACATGCTGCTTCACCGTTCGGAACCGGTGTAAAACTGTAGGTCCCTTCCCTAGCCCCTTACTAGGTGGTAGGCTCAAATTGTAGCCGACTGGGTTGGTACCACCGTACTGGATGTAAGATGGCCGTGGGGGGGGGGGGAGGGGGGGGGGCGCATAGCAGCCTCGGATGCGTTCTCGTCTAGTTCAGTGTAGCCAGCAATCCAAAGGGAAGTCTCCTGTATGGCACCTGCCTTCTCGGAGGTGATATTGGCTGTGCTTTGGCCCCTCTGACTCTGCCACCCATACCGGATTACGTAAAAAAAAAAAGGTTGGCTACATCACCTACGACATCCGTGATTTCAGCCCATAACTAGGTGAACTAGGTACCATGTCAGTGCTTCCCTTTATTTCATGTCGGTTACACTGAACTGAACGAAAAACACGAACTATAGCCGTTTCGATCGACGTTTCATTCAATGCGGTGGTATCAACCCATGCGGGATAAACTCTACCACCTAGTAAGGTAAGAAGGGAAGGGACCTACCGTTTTACGTGGAATCCGAACCACGGTCATTTGAGGACAAGCACCAAAAATACTTAAAACGCAGAACAGAGTCTTCCCGACGCCTGCCACCCCCGCCGCACGCCGCGTTTCCACACTCTGTCAGATCTAGAATCACGGATGGATGATACATTGAAATTAATAAGTGCAATTTCTGTAGTTCAGGTATTCCTTGACTATATTTCAAAAGGCGTTTAATATCGTAGTACAAATTAACGGAGAGATGGACATACAGACGGGTCGGTCTCTGTAAGCAAGTGCATACTAGATGACGCGTCTCCGCATACTTCCACAAGTAGTGTAGGTACCTAGGTAACTTATACAAATTAATAGCGACCATTACAAATTAATAAGCTGCTTATAATATCCGTTAGTTCAACAAGAACGACATTAAGTATGCCGCTTTATGTTTTATTTACATTTTATTCTGTGTTTAATGGGTTATTATTTTTAATTCATTGTGCTCTGTAACGACAAGAAGGCAGTTCATTTTATGTACCTACTCTACAATTGTTTGTGTCATACTTCAAATACAATGTACTGGATAAATTGAAATAAAATAAAATAAAAACATTTGATGATTTCGTATTTATTTTGATTATGGAGTTTAATAAAACTAAAGTAAAAATATACAAACATGTAAAGATTACCTTATGACTTAAAAAATAAAATACTAATATAAGCTTACACATAAATAAACGCATTCACCATTTCACACGGTCCCACAAGAGCGATGCGCTCTTCAAATTGCCCAGGAAACGCAGGAAAGCTCGCGAAAGCTCGTTACGCACGATCGTGTGTGCAATGCAGCCTCCGTGCGTAACGAGCGGTATCAGTAGTGCCTTCCGCCACCCCCGCGCCCTCGCCCGCCCCGGCCGCCGCCCGCCCGCGCAGGACTGCGTGCATAGGTAGGCAGGAAGGAGGCTCTCGCTCAGTGCACAGTTGCTACCTCATCGCGCAACACGTTTCGCACCCAACACGCTTCCCTACCTGCGCGCTTCCATTGTTTACTAAACACGAGGCTTCGGAGAAAGTTGGCGGCAAATAAACGAAGGATACATTTTAAAATAGATTATGGTGTTCGATTGTTGGCGGCTGTGAATGTAAGCAAGCTGTGGATTGGCAGCGCCTGAAACATTTCTCGTACGTAAGTGAAGGAATTTCTTGTATTTTTTACGCGACTACGACCAATCAGTTTTATTATCGGTAAATCTATTTATATTTCTGTAACTGCGGTTTTAGGTACATAAATTATGTATGATTTTATTTTTGCAAAAATTTAAGAATTTAAACTTATTCTCAAAAAGTAAATGCAGGCCCTATTCGTTAATTTCAGAATTTCGTATTATACACTATTCCATATCGCGCAGTAGGCAGTAGGTAACTTTAACTCTAAATCGTGGGCGGTAATCTAAACCAATCCTCTTACGTCCTAGTGGAATGATCGTTTTACGAGAATATACTATTTGTATTGTACATGTATGTATATATGAATGCAGCTAGAATCCATATGTATGTATGTAATGAATGTATTTATTTGTGTCTTTAATATATAAGTAAGTACTCGTATATTATTATTCTTATCTCACTTTATTTCTCCACAACACAAAAAACCCACAATCCTAGGTATGACTGGTATATAATTTATTTAGGGTTTAAGTCCGCCATTTGCAATATATTGTATTATACAATAAAGAATATTTATCATTTAGTTTCATTTCGTTATTATTTGGAATATCTTCAATTGTATTTGTAATACTTATCTACTTATTTGTTGCTATAAATTAAACTTTAAATGTTTAAACATCATGCCGTTAACATTACATACTGGAACATATATATTACATTAATATACATATTTATATATATATAAATATTTTTTAAAATTGTTCTTTATTTGTAATATAATATAATATATTCACTCTATACTATTGATATTTTTTACTTATTTATTAAAAATAGTTTCTAGCAGATTTAATTTTACCATGACCTTCAATTCAGCTAATTTATTATAGTTCATCTTAACGTAACCATGGCCTTATTGTCCATCTTAATCTAACCATTGCCTTGCTGTCCATCTTAATTTAACTGTGGCCTTGAATCCAGCTAATATTGCAATTAACTCGGGTTTATATGCAGAATTAATAGTCTCCTAGACCCCTACATATTTAGCCATCATAGAAGTACCGTTGTGGTAATAGGCGGATGATCGACTGTAGAACCATGCCACTTTCATTAATTCGTTCCGTAGAAATTAAGGTTCTACAGGTGCATTTGTGTGCTTATTACGTGGCGCGTGGTTTGTATGTACTTACACATCTCTCCTTGTGCGCAGATACAATCAAATCTGAAAGTGCAAATATACCTGAAAGACTTGGTTGTTGAGACTTGAGGGTTATGCTCGCTTGCCGCGTATGGTATAACTATATACATAGGTACTGACTTGATGCGAAGAAAGTTCGTGAATGTGACAAGGGTTTACATGTGTATTTGCACTTTTATAGCTGATATGACTGTATGTACATTTGTAGGTATGTTGAACTGGCTATGTACATTAGCTACACATATACTAGATAGGTAGTATGTAAATGGATGTGTGAGTACAATGATAATTTCACCCGCAGCCCCGCCCCCGATAACGCGATAAGCCGCCGCCCGAGCCGCCGCCGAGCAAGCAGTCGAGCAAGATGTTCGCCGTGATGCAGATCGACGAGGACCGCACCCGCGACTTCCGCCGCAAGCTGCGCGCCAAGTGCGACTTCGTGTGCAAGTACTGCCAGCGCCGCTTCACCAAGTCCTACAACCTCATGATACACGAGCGCACGCACAAGAGCCCCGAGCTCACCTTCAGCTGCGAAGTGTGCGGCAAGACATTCAAGCGGCAAGACAACCTGCGCCAGCACAGGTGAATACACATCGTTTCCTTATTGTCTCTGTCGACTTCACCTACTCGTACAACCTCATGGTACATGAGCGCACGCACAAGAGCCCCGAGCTCACCTTCAGCTGCGAAGTGTGCGGCAAGACATTCAAGCGGCAAGACAACCTGCGCCAGCACAGGTGAATACACATCGTTTCCTTATTGTCTCTGTCGACTTCACCTACTCGTACAACCTCATGGTACATGAGCGCACGCACAAGAGCCCCGAGCTCACCTTCAGCTGCGAAGTGTGCGGCTAGACATTCAAGCGGCAAGACAACCTGCGCCAGCACAGGTGAATACACATCGTTTCCTTATTGTCTCTGTCGACTTCACCTACTCGTACAACCTCACGTACACGAGCGCACGCACAAGAGCCCCGAGCTCACCTTCAGCTGCGAAGTGTGCGGCAAGACATTCAAGCGGCAAGACAACCTGCGCCAGCACAGGTGAATACACATCGTTTCCTTATTGTCTCTGTCGACTTCACCTACTCGTACAACCTCATGGTACACGAGCGCACGCACAAGAGCCCCGAGCTCACCTTCAGCTGCGAACTGTGCGGCAAGACATTCAAGCGGCAAGACAACCTGCGCCAGCACAGGTGAATACACATCGTTTCCTTATTGTCTCTGTCCGCTTCACCTACTCGTACAACCTCATGGTACACGAGCGCACGCACAAGAGCCCCGAGCTCACCTTCAGCTGCGAACTGTGCGGCAAGACATTCAAGCGGCAAGACAACCTGCGCCAGCACAGGTGAATACACATCGTTTCCTTATTGTCTCTGTCGACTTCACCTACTCGTACAACCTCATGGTACATGAGCGCACGCACAAGAGCCCCGAGCTCACCTTCAGCTGCGAAGTGTGCGGCTAGACATTCAAGCGGCAAGACAACCTGCGCCAGCACAGGTGAATACACATCGTTTCCTTATTGTCTCTGTCGACTTCACCTACTCGTACAACCTCACGTACAAGAGCGCACGCACAAGAGCCCCGAGCTCACCTTCAGCTGCGAAGTGTGCGGCAAGACATTCAAGCGGCAAGACAACCTGCGCCAGCACAGGTGAATACACATCGTTTCCTTATTGTCTCTGTCGACTTCACCTACTCGTACAACCTCATGGTACACGAGCGCACGCACAAGAGCCCCGAGCTCACCTTCAGCTGCGAACTGTGCGGCAAGACATTCAAGCGGCAAGACAACCTGCGCCAGCACAGGTGAATACACATCGTTTCCTTATTGTCTCTGTCCGCTTCACCTACTCGTACAACCTCATGGTACACGAGCGCACGCACAAGAGCCCCGAGCTCACCTTCAGCTGCGAACTGTGCGGCAAGACATTCAAGCGGCAAGACAACCTGCGCCAGCACAGGTGAATACACATCGTTTTCTTATTGTTTCTGTCCGATTCACCTACTCGTACAACCTCATGGTACATGAGCGCACGCCCGAGAGCCCCGAGCTCACCTTCAGCTGCGAAGTGTGCGGCAAGACATTCAAGTGGCAAGACAACCTGCGCCAGCACAGGTGAATACACATTGTTTCCTTATTGTCTCTGTCCGCTTCACCTACTCGTACAACTTCATGGTACACGAGCGCACGCCCGAGAGCCCCGAGCTCACCTTCAGCTGCGAAGTGTGCGGCAAAACATTCAAGCGGCAAGACAACCTGCGCCAGCACAGGTGAATACACATCGTTTTCTTATTGTTTCTGTCCGATTCACCTACTCGTACAACCTCATGGTACACGAGCGCACGCACAAGAGCCCCGAGCTCACCTTCAGCTGCGAAGTGTGCGGCAAGACATTCAAGCGGCAAGACAACCTGCGCCAGCACAGGTGAATACACATCGTTTCCTTATTGTCTCTGTCCGCTTCACCTACTCGTACAACCTCGTGGTACACGAGCGCACGCACAAGAGCCCCGAGCTCACCTTCAGCTGCGAAGTGTGCGGCAAGACATTCAAGCGGCAAGACAACCTGCGCCAGCACAGGTGAATACACATCGTTTCCTTATTGTCTCTGTCCGCTTCACCTACTCGTACAACCTCATGGTACACGAGCGCACGCACAAGAGCCCCGAGCTCACCTTCAGCTGCGAAGTGTGCGGCAAGACATTCAAGCGGCAAGACAACCTGCGCCAGCACAGGTGAATACACATCGTTTCCTTATTGTCTCTGTCCGCTTCACCTACTCGTACAACCTCGTGGTACACGAGCGCATGCACAAGAGCCCCGAGCTCACCTTCAGCAGCGAAGTGTGCGGCTAGACATTCAAGCAGCAAGACCACCTGCGCCACCACAGGTGAATAGACATCGTTTCCTTATTGTCTCTGTATACTTCACCTACTCGTACAACCTCGTGGTACACGAGCGCATGCACAAGAGCCCCGAGCTCACCTTCAGCAGCGAAGTGTGCGGCAAGACATTCAAGCAGCAAGACCACCTGCGCCACCACAGGTGAATAGACATCGTTTCCTTATTGTCTCTGTATACTTCACCTACTCGTACAACCTCGTGGTACACGAGCGCATGCACAAGAGCCCCGAGCTCACCTTCAGCAGCGAAGTGTGCGGCAAGACATTCAAGCAGCAAGACCACCTGCGCCACCACAGGTGAATAGACATCGTTTCCTTATTGTCTCTGTCGACTTCACCTACTCGTACAACCTCGTGGTACACGAGCGCACGCACAAGAGCCCCGAGCTCACCTTCAGCTGCGAAGTGTGCGGCAAGACATTCAAGCAGCAAGACCACCTGCGCCACCACAGGTGAATAGACATCGTTTCCTTATTGTCTCTGTATACTTCACCTACTCGTACAACCTCGTGGTACACGAGCGCACGCACAAGAGCTACGAGGTTCTTTAAAAGAGCTTCATTCAATTGGCAAGAAAATTTAGCGAGCATAGGTGAATGCGCATTGCAGGGCGAAATGTGTGGCGCGATTATGGTGCCGTCTTGGGGCGACCTGTGTCCAATAGTGGAGAGCAACAGGTCGATGAAAAAATAGTGATAAAGAGGTTACGATAGAGTCCAGGCAGTTAGATTTTAAGATTTACGGGATCTAGGAAATATGTTATTGTTTAAATAATATTTATAATATAGCTAAATATGTTATGTAGAAGGTGGTGTGAATAATCACTCGAAAGAGCTCAGGATATTGGCATATTGTTATTTATTATACGTTTCCTACCTGCTCTGATTGATAAGGTGGGTAAGTAGATGCGGTGCTGACGGTATGCGGTGGCCGCAAGTGAGCTGGTCAGTAGTACAGGGCAAGGCTGCTGCGGTCACGTGCCACCACACTTCGCTGTCGATTAGGGCCTCCCGTGTCGCATGCGCACGCGCCACTTCACACGCCTAATGCGGCTCTTCTTACTGCCTGGAGAATGGCGAAATACTATGCAAAACGTAGGAAACATAAAAAGTATTTATTATTTTCATTTTATCTCCCTAAAAAGAACACCTGGTACATGGAACATGGTAGATATAAATAATCTAATATTAATTTCATATTACGTATGGTTAGTTAATAATTTGTTTTATTTCGTTCAGCAATACAATCTTTATCAAAGAATCGAGGAAAAACTCTTATAGAGAGTTTACATTCAGTGTTTATACGTCGTAATAGTGAAATGTAGCTTTTCTGTAAAATTATGGAAATACGAAATGATATGCCACAATTTCCATATCTAACATTTTGTCCTCAAGTATACGGTGACCCCTAATCGGTTGTGAGCTTTAATTCAACGAATTGTAAAAATGTTCCCAAGAGTTGCCTAATCATTACATAATGTTCATGGTTTATTTGCACGAATTTTTAAAATGTTAAAGATAAACTTTTTTAATGCACTTAATCCACTCCGAGCAGCGGATAAATGAAATCAAGGCTGAGGACTTTACACGACATTTCTTCGTTCTAATCTAAAGATTAAGAAGCTCATCTGTGGCTTGGCACACTTCGTACTCGGAGAGTTTCGTCAGGTTTATCACACACAAGACAAATTTGCTGGCAACACCGTTGTCGAAATCGTGCACATAATTAAATATGCCTAATCCGCTGGGATTACTCAGCCTTGTGTTTTATTGTAGGATGAAAATTGACTAATTTGTGCAATTTTAAAGTAAAGACGCAATGCGGAAAGAAGTATATACTTGCCATAAAGATTACTAATTTTGCATTTAAAACAGATGTAATGGAATGAATACTATTAAATATAAGTATCATATTCGTCAGATAAATGTATAAAAGTTAAGTACCAAGGCAACATCAAATAAAATAATTATCATGAATACCTCCGATGAGCATACGTAAAGAAGTCTTCTCCATCTACCGTTAAACCCAGCGAATGATTTTGTCCTAATTTCCAACATATCAAATTACCTGCAAAGTCTATGTTAACTATTTGATTGGAAAAACACAATAGTACGGACGTAAAAACCGCTAACCAGGGGAATTCCCAGGTTACAAATCTCATCTTACGTCGACCGTCCTCACGACACGAGGATATAACACCTCGAGCCGTCGCGCTTGCGCGGGGCAACAATTCCTACGAGCGTTGACAATTAACATACAATGAGGCAGTAGCGGGTAACCAAGTCAGCGGCGACATGACATACTGTGACCTGAGAGCCGAAGATAGGTATTTTAACAATTTGTGTCACTTTTAAACTCATTCATTAGTCATGGAATTTTGGCTCTAGCTTCTGTTCTTTCGTAATATGTAGGTATTTTTGTACAACTATTAAAAGAGTTTCACTAAAGCACACATAACACACAATGCACAATAACTCTCCCTGCCCACATAATTCCCCCCAAGTATAGTCTCGGGTCGTTCAAGAGAGGCGTGAATGGGCACCTGCAGGCCGGCATGGCACCGCATGCGGCCGAATGTCCATGGGCGTCGCTAGTCACCTTTTGGGTGGCGCGGCGCCACATGTCGCGCTTACAATAAAAAAATAAATAAAAAACTCTGTTTGTAATGCTCATGCTGGCCGAGGAACATGTTAAAATCAGTCACGTGTCTTTTCGTCCTTCCCTCCATACGTTTGCCTGTCCTGTAACGCACACTTTTTTTTTTTTTTTTTTTTTTATAGGCAGCCGGCGCGGGTGTCTGTGCCCAATACTTCAACGGAAGATCAGACACAGCCAATAACACCATTCCTCGCGAAACCACGCTCAGAGAGGCGCCATGCCGGCTATGAGGCGGACAAAAAGGTTGTCGTCTAATTTATTGACACGCCTTTTGAAGATTCCCAGGTTATAGGTGGTGGGGAACACACTCACCGGAAGACCGTTCCATATTTTCGCCGTTCGACACAGGAAAGATTTCGAAAAACGATGTGTTCTTAGTAGTTGGGTGTCAACAACATATGGATGTTCCGAGCGAGTCCGGCGGGTGTGGCGGAGACGGATGGGGGCTGGAGGGATGAGAGAAGCCAATTCATCAGAGCAACGTCCATGGTAGTACCTATAGAACAGGCTAAGAGAACCGATTGTTCGCCTGTGGCCCAATGATTCAAGTCTCTCCGTGAGCTTGGGATCACCAATTAGACGGATAGCACGGCGCTGGATAGAGTCCAAGGACGCCAATAAGTAAAGAGGGCATCCACTCCACAGATGGCTACAGTACTCCATCACCGGGCGAACTTGCGCGAACACTCTTATCAGAGTTGCTTCTAAACGGTTAGAGCAACGGTCCGAGACTCCGTTTGAAGTTACCTATCGCCTTTCACGAGGCCTGTTGTTCGAAGTGGGCCGTATGAATTTCTTCGAACCGCTAAAATCCCGGCTCCGGGGTGGCGGCAGCGCACTGCAGCAGCCGCTCGCGGTACATTCGCACAGTTTCGGTACAGTACATTCGGCTGCAGCGTGCATTATGTGCGATTAAGCACCGTTAAGACGCGGTAGCTCGCATCACGAGCTACCGTCTCGTCGTGATGTGACCACACGACTCGCATCTCGGAACACGTGTGTGCAACACGCCGCCGCCGCCGCCATCGGGAGCTCACGCTAAACACTTTCCACGCGACACGCCCTATTGAAGCGTGATTGCTGAGAAACTTTCTTGCAATCGTTACGCGCAGCTTTCGAAAATATGACATAATCTTGCTCAATGATTAATACCCAAATCGAATTGTCTCTTGGGCTGTGACTGAAGATTGAAGAGGTTTGCGCTCAACCGCCTCGCAAGACAACATTCTACATTGTTTTAAAATACACAAAACAATCTAAATAGTATTCTCGAGAAAGGTTCACTGCAAGGTGTAATTAAATACCAACCTAAGTATGCTGTGTTGAATTGTATTAGTTATTGATCATTCATATGACAGTAAAACTGCACTCGAACTTGTCACAATTTGTTCTATCCGGTTCGATTACACCACAGAGCATGAAATGCGCGCGCCCGCCCCTACTAGAGGCGCCGTGAGCGCGATTTCTCTACAACGGCGTTGAAGCCTGTGGGCGTGGCCTATGACTTACATACGTGTGTTGTGCGTGTGCATTTGTTTTGTGCGTGTGCCTAACTTGCTCCTCTTTGTGTGTAGTGTCGATACTAGCACACACACACACATACGAAGCGCTAGCAGCTCAGCGTACGGTTATTGGGTTTCAAATATCATCGCTTAGGGCGCCTCTAGTAGGGGGCGCGGGCGGTAGGTATTTGATGCTCTGTGGATTACACCCACGAAGTGAACCGGCCAGAAACTTCGCTTTTCATGCATATTATTGCAAGTATTTTAGTGACTAGCCACATAATAACGTCGCTTACAGTCTATCTAAAACACAGCTTGAGACACTGAATTGGAAGTGATTGAGAGCAATCTTGCTGAGAGTTCTGACTACAAAGACTTAATTAAGTGTATCAGGTGTAAAGAGCCTTTCACAAATTTGTGCCTCCTATAATAACATTACTGTATGTTTTGTACAATCATGTCTTCTTTATCATCAATCAATCAATCAATCAATACTAATAATAAATCTGTAAGGGGTGGTAGTGGAGTAAGTTACTTTGTTTTATGAGATACTGAGATTGTAGACTCTATGTATGATACTAAAACTAAATTGAGGATTTTTAGAAATCTTTTCTGTATGTATGTATGTATGATCCTCCATAACTCTTAAACCGATCATCTGAATTCGATGAAACATAGCACAAGCACATTTGATTATACGGGACACAGGATAGGCTAAATAAAATTCAGTTCCGGTTACGCTAAGATGTGACTCTCATACAAACCGAACGGTTCCGCGCACCGAAATAAAGATACGGTAGCGGACTTACTGACTTTCTTCTTTTTAAATACGATTTTCACGCGAGCGAAGCCGCGGGCAAAATCTACTAAATAAATTAAACCTGAAAAAGTTAATCTCGCAGAGTGGTGTGCGAGTGTGACAAGGTGCTACGTATGTGTGTTGAGTGTGAGAGGGAACTGTGTGCTCGTATGAGGTAGTACTGGTACTGGTGTAATGAGGGTGTATCGACCGAGTTCTCACGGCGCAGGCTAACTACCATGTATTAGCACCGTTACTCGCGCCCCGCGGCGCTGTCGGCGCTACTGAAACTGCCCCCGCCCCGCCCCGCCCCGCGCGTGCGCACGATATCAGGAAACCGAGTTAAACGTGTGCTGGAATGCTGCATTGTTTTCCTAAAAATTTTATTCGTTTTATTTTTCTATTTTAAGAAAAAACATACCTACCTGTGTATGTTATCCCAATTTATTATTATTTTTTATCTTAAAAAGTACGTATTATTTTACGATGTACCTTAAAATATGTAAAAGCCAAAATAAATTATGTTTTAGTCGGCCTTTCCTAGCATGTTATTTATTATTATATTTTTCAAGACCACGAATTATTATTAGCGCTTAGTTATTTATTAAAGAAAACGCCCAACTTCTAACAAAAAAAAAAAAACAAAACAAAACAAAACAAAAACAAAATCTAATAATACGTTAAACTAAACTTAAAAGACTACCTAAAAGTAGGTCAGTGGAGCGCGAGTGGGTGTCCCGTAACCCGCTGGTCCGCAGCAACCGTAGGCGTGTATCGGGTGTGCCATCGACGACACGAGCAACGGATCTACTGCAGGCAAATAGACGACCTAACTCCCATTGTGAGCGGACTGAAGGGATGTTAAATCAATCGATATCTTGATCAAATTTTTGAATGGTTAAATATTTAATTTGTTAAATGAGTGAAGGCAATTCTAAGTGTATTAATTTAATTGTTTTGGAAGGTATCCCGAACATAAAACATTTTCTAATCACAAATTATAATTTGACACCAGTGTGCTTTGAAAGCTCATTGAGATTTCTATTTAAATTTCAATAAACGAAAATAGGATCAACGTACCTAAATAATTGTTTACCTACTTCTACCGAAGTGAGAATATATGACATGAGAATTTGTCTTATTAAAGGTTAATTGAGGTCTGTATTTGTGATTTTGTATACCCAAAGAATCTGCTATTAAAGTTTAAACTAAGGGCAGATCAACATTAGCGGAGGCAGCATTGTGTGGGCCAGCACTATTGTCTAGCTAGCGGGATGTGCGATCTGAAACCCAGTAAATGTACTTAATTAGCCTTATTCAGATACTATCTCCAGGTACAGGTTGCTCACTCGAATGTCGCTTCCACAAACTCCACAGTTTTATACAGTTTTTTATGGCGATGTTTCATTTTTGTAGCAAAAACTCGCTAGCTAGGCATGGATTCTCGACAAGTAGGTACTTAAAGTATTTTTTTTTATTTGTGCATTCATTAAAATGTATGTTATTTCTTATCTCTGATAGTGTTAGGTCTTAAAGTCGGGCTTAAGAGTGAACGTTAGATTTTAGCATCAAATACGTTCTGTATAGTGTAAAATCCCTGCCGGAGTACCTATAAAAGAACGTTAAATATTTTAAAATCATCGTTTGACGCGTACGCTGGACGCTGGGTGCTCTTTTTTCCTTTCTAAAGGTTTTAATTGTGAAGGTTATGTTAATAAAATTGATTATCTAATAACATTTGTTATAATAATATTTCGTAGTTACCTACCACGCGTTCACGAAAACTTTTCGTTCTTCTTTTAATTAATTTGTGAAATTCCAAAGTGCACATTTTTTCAAGTACTTTATAACCACCATGTATGTGCAAATGTAAGGTGGCTGTTTCCCACACAGTAGGTACATACAGGATGTGTTGGAAGCCGCGCCGCTCACGAGGTCGCGTCACGCGCGTGCGCCGCCGCCGCCCCGTCGGCGTCGTCGTCGTCGCCGTCGTTTCGTTATTTCTGCCACCGATCTTACGGAAGTCCTAAATGCCGCCACTTTACAAAGCGCTACGGCGCGGCGGCGGCGGTGGTGGCGTGGCGTGGCGTACTTAGTGTTGGGGAATGCTTCTTCAGTTCACTGAATTTGCGAATTTGAGGTTGAGAAAAGTATGCGAATAATTTTAATTTTTTGTTTGTATTAATTTTGCGTATTTTTATTACTTTTTATAGTTATAATATATGTAAAATTAATATAAATGTATAATATAAAAATGTGAAATAAAGGTAATTAATAAAAATAACGGATTATAGAAAATAAACTAATTATGCATTATTAAATACATTTATTTTAAGAACAATTTCTGAAAATTACAAAATAAATAATATATTATGTCAAAATATGACTAAATAAATAACTAATCGATATGAAGGACAACTCTTTAAAACGAGTTTTAATTGAATATGTTAGGTAAAATTGTATAGTGCTTCATTCATTACTGTACCCGTCATGTTAGCTTTATATCTGGTTCCTGCCGGAACTAGATGTCGTGCTGGTGATTCCCTTTGATCTTGAGCTCTTTCTAAATAAAATAAATATGTATCTTCTCCTAAGTCATACACCAACGCAAACAATATCTCCATCACTCCAACGCCCCAGTAATGACGGATCATTTCAAAACAACCTTGCTTCACGCCCCTCGCTTGTCTACAGTCACGGTCATAATGAAACATCCGCTTTGTCGGATAAATTTACCTTCTTGCAATTTATTTCTTGGCGACCATGTGATAAAATATTCCGTTGAAAGGGGCTGCTATTTCCGTGCTGTAATAAACTCTTTTACTGACACCTAGCTTCGACGGGAACGAGGCATTACGTACAGTATAGCTGAGTTATTACAAAGTTTACAAAATTCACACTAAAAAGTTAGAAACATTTCATAAATTTATAACATCTTTACAAATAAAGGGGTTCTTAAGTTTCTGCGACCGGCGGCGGCGGCGACCGGCCGTGTAACGTAGGTACGTCAATATATGAATAATCCTTATAACTCGAGAACCACTTTATCGATTTACACACGGTTTTCACTGTTACATTCTGTCACTTCTCAAGATAGTTTTAGGCTGTAAATTATAATGCTACGTCATCAGTGGCCTGAGCTGTGGGCAAAAATGTCATGCGAAGCTAAGCTGCGGGAAAAGGCTAGTCTTCAAATAAAGTACAGGCCACATCGTGAACATTATGTCTCAGCAACTCCGAAATGGTTCTACCTGTGGTTGTTAACTTCTGTCTTCACCTTGGTCCGATCCTTGCATGCAAACCATCCGTTCTCCCGTCAACTATAGGCGCGGTCCGCGCGGGGCGCCAGGGGGCCTAGCCTAGCTGTCCACGTGACTTCGGCTGACGTGCGTGATGGGCGCCCCCGGCAGACACTACTTCGTTGTTTCGCTGTACGATCTCTATCTGAAAATCTAGTCACATTTGTACAACCTTGTCGTAATAATTTATTTACATCATTGCTGTATTACCCTGCACACCGGGGAGCAAGCGTGACTATGACAAAATTCCACAGATATATCTAGCTTTTGTGTTCACCCCGGGCGAGTACCGGTATCGCACGCCACTCATACAGTAGATAATTGGCGAAATACGACTATATTGGGCAATGTTGGTACTAAAACACATTTAAAGTCACGATTCTTGTGTATCTTTATTAAGATTGCGGAGATCGCGGTCGAATGCGAAGGCGACTGCGCGAATTTTAAATGCTCATATTGTGCACCGATTATTTCAAGTTCGAAATTCGAACAAAATATGACCAGTTTGAATTGAGACTTCAATTAGGAATATTAGTACCCTGTACAGTTTATTAGAATACGTCTAAAAATTCAATTTAACAAAAAATACCCATATATACAACATGCCTGTTTCCCAGTGGGGTAGGCAGAGACAACGGATTTCCACGTGCCACGATCCAGACTCAGCTCTGCCCCATCTCTTCCACTCTCATAATGTTCTGTACACTTGCTCGGCGGTTATGGGTACATAACAATATAACCAGAAAACCGGCCAAGTGCGAGTCGAACTCGCGCACCGAGGGTTCAGTATCGCCATGTCATGGTCACCGCCACTCACGCCATCTATGGCGTGTTTATGAAATATTTCGTTAAAATGCTTCATAGTCTTTTCGGTAGATGGCGCGCATACACTTTTTAGTTTCTTCTATGGGAACCCCCGTGAATTTGTCACTTTTTCTTATTTTTATTATTTCTTTATTTTCACGTTTTCTTATTCTATTTACATATCTATATTAATTCTATCTATACAATTCAAAAAATACATACAAAATTAATACAGACAAAAACAAAAAAAAATAAAACGGTAAAATTCCGCCGACGGCGGGAGACAAGCCCCAAGCACGCCGGCGGGTGCAGGCCGTGGCTACGGAGCTCTCCGGGACGACGCGAGACAAGCTACGAGCGATAGGTGGTGGTACTAGACACGTAGGCCACCACCACCCCCATCTCGGAGAGCTCCGTATCCACTTACTTTATTATTTATTGTTATATCGGCAATAATAGCACACATTTTGTGAACATTTCAACGGGCTACCTATTACGGTTCAAAGCCCTCGGTCAGACGGACAGACAGACAGACAGACGGCGTAGGCTTAGTAATAGGGTCCCGTACCGGATACGGAACCCTAAAAATCTATATATTTTTTTATTTTAAATGTGTTTGGAGGAATGAACTGTCATCACAATCTGATTTCACGAGTTTATATCTACGTACACCTTGTGATAATAAAGCGAATCTTAAGAAGCGAGAAGGCGCAAAATTCAATCGACCAGCTTCTTGTCGTCGGAGTGTTCCAAGGATTAGGATAATACCTAAATGATTTATTGACACTTGGATCTTTAATGACTCAATCACGAACTTTGTATTATAATGTACGCACTTTGTGGTTTCAAACTTGCTTCATGCAACATACATAACCTACTAAGCTTAGGTTTTACAACGGGGAGTTTTTAAACATTTGAAATGTATACCTTTTGCATTATTTCACATTATCAGAAATTTTAAAATCTCGATAGTGATTTTGAAAATGACAAGTTTAAAAAGGAATATTATTCAGTTTATTTATGAACGAATGATATGGTATCTTTACAAGTTTGATTTTCTTCATAAAGGAAAAGAGCCCTTGCTGGACTGATTTAAGACATACGCGTAGGTACAAGGATATAAGGAAGGCCACACGTGACCAACAACATTTTTGTAGCCACATTATTTACGCTTTTTAACTTTACGACTTATTTCTGGCCAAACGTTCCATTGTCCGGAACCACCTCTTTAGTTTCGGTTCCGACTTTGAATGCTAAAATATTTTGAAAATATTAAGTTGTTCCTTAAGATCCCTTTTGACGTTGATCCCCTTAAATTGTTAAGTTAATTCTCTCTTCGGTCCCTTAATCTGTAAAGAGCGCCAACCGATGGACGACACCGTTTGCTTTGGGTTTTATGTTCTGGGAATTGGATTTTTTATTTAAGTAACATTTTGAGATACGTTTTAGTTTTTCATAAGGTCCGTTGAATTTTATCTGAGAAGTAGTTGCTGTTACCGATATCGGTAAAATTAGTAAATAAATACTAATTTCGGGGTTTTCTGGTATTTTTCTTAAAACAATATTATTATTTCTCCAATGATGACATCTGAAATCCAATAATTATATTGTTGCATATCTAATATGAGTACCGATAGAAGAGAGATATACATATTTGTATCTCTATTTTGACTATCATATATTGCATTTATTTATTTGGAAACTTAACAGTTATAACAATGACAAGTTACGTTATACATAATTACTGCGATAAGCACTGATATGGCACCTAGTTCACCCGGTGTTATGGGCTGACATTACGGTTGTTGTAGGTAATGTTGTCAGTTCCAATAAAAAAAAAATTTAAAACAGTATAAAACCAATTAAAGTTCCGCTTTTTATAAATGTGAGTTCTATCCTAAGCTACAAATAATGTATGTGGAGTGTGTAAGGAAGGTTTTCTCAAATAAGGTTTTAAGATCTCAAGGACTAACAACAGCGGCTGGTTTTGCATATAGCACCAATTAATTTGGAGAATGAAGCACTTTTCACTAACTTTTAATATTTTTTAATGTTTAACGTTTTAATTAATGTGGCTGTCAAGACTTTCCTTAGATAAAGTGGTGATTTATTAATGATGAGTGTTTGAATTTAACAATGATGTTAACAATGATGATGGGAACGCGGCGGCTGTCCTCGGGACAATGAATGATGTCCCGAGGATGCAGGAATATTTTTATTTAATTTAAGTTCTTACATTTCTGTTGAATTTAATTTTTCTTTTTGTCAAATAAAAGTTATACTTCTTAGTAACAATGATGTATAACTGTATTAATCTTCTTGTTTTCCTCCTTGTTGTAGATGTAGTCAATGCTTGTGGCGGTGAAGGAGATAGCACGATCCTTGCAACAGCGGTCTCTCTCTAACGAAAATACAGTAAGAACATTTACTATTTTTCGTATTGTTTGTGTTGTCTTTCAGACCGCATTTCAATGAGAAACGCAGGGCGATCGTGCTAGTTTAGTTTATTACAACTTTTTAATTTCTGTTCTTAAATTAATAATTATATTTTCATTAATAGAATAGAATAGAAACTCTTAATTGTACACATTTGAAAAAAGAAAAGTACTCGAAAAGAAAAAAGAAATACGGGAGTGCGTGCAAGTGATTTATTCCAGTCAATCTTTTTATGAATCTTACAATGATATTATTTAATTTTTTTAAAATTATTAATCAAATAAAGGTACATATGTACTACAAGCATTTGTGTAGTATGAATAATAACAAATGCGAATAAAATGATTAACGAGAATGGGTTTTGTTGCAGAAGCATCCACTATGGCTCGGCGAGAGACAACAGCTGCGTGCCGCAGTATCGCGAGCGGTGTTGACGCCTCCGCGCCGCACGCGAGTTCGCACCTACTATAAGCTGCTAATTCCTAAAAATATTTATGATGGAATATTTTGAAATAACAGTATTCACGCTTTATTTTTAACTGCTTCCAGAATGTAAAATGTACTGGGATTAATGCAATCGATATGTTCAAGTATGCTTCAGCTTGATATTAGAAATATTCTTTTTTTATGTGGTTCTTGTTTTTAAATTTATATCACAGTGATAAACTACTCCAAATAGTAGTTGTTCACATGTAACTATATTGGGAATCATGAATTTGAAAATGGAATGACTCGCATTCCGGGGACGCATTTTGGGATGTTAACATTCTAAAATCAGTTTTGTACATATTTTAATGTAAGCAAACATAGTATTGAAAGAATTCACATTTAATTAGGTTGTAAGTGTATCAGTAAAAATATTTTAATGTAAATTAATATTTATGTTACTAGTTATAATATCGTAACGAGAACATTTTCTCCCGTCTTTGGTCATTCCGAAGGAACAAATATATTGAATTTTTATATAAACAAAATTATTAATGTCTTCATTATATGATACTACATTCCAGTGTTTATCCGTCGAACAAGCGCTTTTTGAAATTCAATTCAAAATCTGTTCGTTATGCTAAGATGTATATTTTAAGATTTGTTCCTAATTATTTAGAAATATTACACATAATTAACTTATTATTAGCAGGAAGTCTTGCTCACAAACAGACAATATACATAACTTGGATTGAAAGTAGATTTAATGAACGTGTCATAGAAGCCAACGTTTTGAGATAATCATATGAATGTTGCGATGGCGACTACTTACTGCGGCGACTAATATTTAATTTACTTAGTGTTAGATTTCTAGTCTTAAGTGTTTTAACCAATTTTATTATATGTAAATTTTGAAGCCTTAAGGCTCGATGCCATAACGAATAAACATCTGTAAAATGTGATTAAGAAACATTGCCTGGATACAATAATATATTTAGTATAAAACATTTTAAAATATACATTTACTTACATACTTACTGTATAAGTTTTTTAGATTCAACCGGGTTGTAACTTCACCTATATTTCGATATATCGAAATATTTTCGGTGAAGTGAATTGAACAATGGATCTATAGAAGTCGTCTTTCTATATATATATGCAGGTATTATATATGAAATGACAATAGAGAGCCACACACACACTGAGAACCCTTATTGATATTCTGTAAAACTTTTCTACTTACGAGTACTTTCTCCACAATTACATAACAAAAATATTACAGTCCATTATTTTTGAAGGTAAAGTGCATAAGGCTGTGAACCTTTGAAAATGTATCGAAAAACATCTGGTGGACTCGTTGTGATGTTGCAAAATATTTAAAGTTACTGTAACGCTAAACTACAGTAAGTCATGTGAGAATATTTATGAAATATTTTGTATTTTTAAGGTAATTCCAATGGTAAATATATTTTAGATAATAAATATTTCATTACATTACAATGTGGTTTGGTATTTCCTTGCTGACCCCTTCTTAATTTTTTAAAGTATAAAGTACGAATCAATACAGTTCACTAAAATACGTGACTCACCTCAAACCAACATATAAATAAACAGCGAGCATGCAAATAACGCTAAAATTGTCTTACAATGTTTTAATTTTTTTTTTATAATTTATCATGAACGAGCTTAGAGTGAAATTCATTTGAACTGAAGGATCGCAAATGCACCTGTATTTCGTCCAATTTTTACCCTTGACCCTTCGAGCCTAACAAAGTCATATTAGCAGATATATGCCTATACATACACGTACCTACTATACTTATTTCATTCTCTGATTGAACACTTATAACAACAGTACATAAAAAGACACACAATAATGTCAGCCCAAAAGATAACTTGAAACATATCGATATCGAGTATGATCACCACTTAACACAATGCAAATAATTCATCTGCCTAGCTAGCCAGTGGTTTTAAACATGAAGAACCAGAGTCTTAAAGCACCATCCTCTCGAGCGATTGGGTTCGAATCCCGGCTATACCAATGAATTTTTCGAATTTTGAAAAAAATTACGTGCCTTATTAATAAAACGGAGATCGCCTTTGAAATAAGGCTGCCTTATGCGGCGCAAAAGAGTATAAAGTCGCGTCTCCTGCGTATGTTTTTTCGAAACTTACACAAGAAACATGAAACAAAAACATTATTTCTCTATGGTTTTCATACAAATGTGGATGGCCACGCCCCAATGTTTCGATGTTTCTGTGTAATGTTTCGAAGAAAAAAAACATTCGCAGGAGACGCGGCTTTATACAAACAAATATACATAGGTACGGCGGCTGAGCAACCGGACTGAGCCCAAGAAGTGGCGCGTGAGAGCGAACAACACAGCACACCAGCGAGCTGTGTGCAACGAAAAAATCCACTTTCACAATCCACCATCGCGGCTTCCGGAGAAGAGGCGATGCTTATCAGCTGCGGTAACCGCTCGTGAGCAAGTTCGACATATGACTAAGTTTGACACACATAGCGGTGACGCCTATGGCACATTTGCGGTCTGGGTTTTTGGTTTGTTATCGTCATACTTTGCGAAATTTCGGTATGCTGCCAACATCGTACATTATACGTACGTGTGTAATACATACATACGAGTAGTTACAACTGTTAATTGTTTGCAATAAGTTGAAAAATACATAGGTACGTACATAACGTTACGCCTGTGTTCCAATGGGAAAGGCGGTGATAACAAATCTCCGCGGAAACTGTGATAATGTCAAAATAATGAAAACAACCCAAAAAAATTAAGTGAACGATGAAAGCACAGTTTGGTATAGGTACACTCAGTAGTAGGTAGTTTTTATCATGACTTATTTCAATATTGAGATGTACAAAAGTAGAATTTTTGCTAAAATCTAAACATATTTTTAAATTAAAAAAAAAATGTAATCGTTTGACATTCAAATTGGGTAAAGCACTACACATGGTGAAATTAAATTTACAATTTCCAGTACAATAACATATTACCCTTTATTAACACATATTCTTAAAACTAATTTTGTACATATTCAAAACCTAACATAAAAAACATATACAAAATTAACCTTAAAAAAATGGAGTTTCCACCACCGGCGGCGGGGCGAGCCCAAGCTACCGATGATCGGGTCCCAAAGAGAGGAACCTCCGGACGATGCGTGCAGTGTCGAGCAGGGCTGCCTTCTGGATCTGGCCCTTGACCCAACCACTCAGCGAGAGCCTCTCAAGGTGGTCGTCGAGGCTCTTCGCTATCAGCCCATGCGCCGAAACGACTATGGGCACAACGATCGTCGAGTCGACGGGCCACATTTTGGTAACCTCGTGCTGCAGATCTAGATACTTCAGCATCTTCTCTGCTTCATTACATATTACCTATTATTATTCTCAATATAGAAGTCATGAATTTCATCGAAAAATATATGAAATAATTATTAATTTATGTACAAGGGCATCCATAGATCAGCGCGAGAGTAGTCCCCGTCGAGCTGTAAAGCTAACAAGCCCACCCCGCTACAGGTACAGGTGTATCGAACTATTTGTTCGGTGTGTTTCTTAGTCGATAAGTGATTTCTGCACAATTTTACTGAACAAGTTAACACAATTCTTAACACTCACTGACTGACTGACTGACAGACAACGCACAGCATATACCGGTGGGTCTAGTTAGAAGCATGCAATTTTGCATAGGAGTTCCATAACTTAGGTGAGCAATAAGAAAGGATTTTTGAATATTCATACCCTAGGAAGGTTAAATAGGGGATTAGATTTGTATTGAAGTTTTTGAAGTTAGAAATATGTAAAGTGTTTAGGCTTCTGTTTATAAATACAAGTCAGTGTATCAGCGTTTATGTAAATTCAACCCTTATGGGGAGGGACGGATGGAGAGAGCATTGGCGTATCTAGGGTTATTTTCCAGGGTGGGCCTGGCCCCTGAAAAGCGATGGCCGATGAAGCCGAAACCCGATCTACCTACGCAACAAAAGTAGGTAATTTAAACTTGAAGTGCTGAGCTGTATTTCGACCATTGATTTCGGAAAGTTTCTTTACCTAAATAAAATTAAACAAAAACATTTTTTTAAAGTGTTTATCTTGATTACCTGGATAGAAATGGAATTTTATGTTGATTCACCAGCTGTAGATTATTTAAGGATTTTTGTGTGAAATTATTTAAGTGCCCACCCCATAATTTTTGGTTGTCAACCCAACATCCTGGGGTGGGCACCAGACAATTCTGGGGTGGGCCGTGCCCACCCGGCCCCCCCTCTATATACGCCAATGGGAGAGAGGGAGCTAATGGAGGGAACTTAGCATAAAATAGCAAAGCCGTGAGAATAAGCTAGTGTCTAACACTATAAAACACAATATATCCCCCGAAATGTCATAACATGGCAGGCGAGCGGTGACAAGCATTAATCACACGCACCGCCGCGCCTCACTCAGTGCCCCGTGTGCCGGCTCCAGAAGGCGGCCGGTCGCTGCTCTGTGGTAGCCTCAATCGTGATGTTGCACCAGCTATGACTAACTCCTCACCTCGGCCGCCGCGCTGTCTGCTACCGCGTTACACACTCCCGCTTCGACCAAACCTGTTTCCTACACTTGCGTACTAAATAGTAGCGTATCTCGACACTTACTGGGGCCATAGTAGCCATTTCACCATAGTCCCGGTATAACCTCTTCAATATACGTATTTTATTTTATTAATTAAAAAAAAAGAACCATAAGGGATCGCTCTAGTCTGTCCGTTGGTCACACTCATATTATCTCCGGATCTACTGAACCGATTTTGATAAAACTAATTCGAAAATACGCAGAATTATAGCCCATGGGCTGCACAGCTGGGCCCTAGATAAGTTTGTCTAATAGTTTGGTGAAAGGTAGAGTATGGTAAGTAGCTATTACAGTCGATCGAATTATTCAATCTATGCTATCACGCCAAACAGGAAAAAATAATGTAGAGCAGGACGTAGGTAATTACATTGAATTTTCATCATTGTCATTAAATTCTTAATTCCTATTGATGTAATCTAGGAGTGTGCGGAACTGGTCGTCGCTATGACTAATCGAGAAAATCACCATATTTTGTTGTAGATCAAGACGATGTGATCTTACAAAACAGTTTCATCATCATCATCTTTGTTATTCCGATATTATCATGAGTCTTGCGAGAGGAGTGTGCGGAACAGGTTGGTCGCTCTATGACTAATGCATATCGGCCGCATCACGTCTGGTCCAGTAGCCACCGCGTTACGCGCGACAAACCAGTTCTTCGGTTCAGACGTATCAACAATATGGAATTAGCGGTCGAATAAGCGAATTTGTGTTTAGCGTTATTTTAATATCATTATATCCTATTAACTGTTTTGTAGGACCCACATTGGATGAATAAAGTGCAAGAAAGGATAGAGTCATAGTTAACATTTAAAATCAGAGTTATTTCTTCGTTCAATGAAATTTTGTTAGGGTATTGAGATGAATGAACAAATCAGAATTATTATTATTTTTTTTTTATACTAAGCGCGACATGTGGCGCCGAGTCACCCATAAGGTGTCTAGCGACGCCCATGGACATTCGGACGCAGGCGGGGGCTGCGAATGCCATGCCGGCCTGACAGGTGCCCATTCACGCCTCTCTTGAAGGACCCGAGACTATACTTGGGGGGAAATATGTGGGCAGGTAGAGCGTTCCAGAGTTTGCCGGTTCTGTGGAGAAAGGATCTGCAGAACCGATTTGTACGCATCCGCGGTAAGTCCAGCGTATAGGGATGCAATCCCTGCCCAGTGCGCGTTGTACGGAGGTGGAAAGGGGACGCCGGAATCGCGTTAAACAGCTCCTCCGAGCACTCCTCGTGGAATAAGCGATAGAACACGCTTAGGGCGCCGACATCCCTACGAAGTTGCAGCGGTTCTAGATCGCGGGACACGTCGGGGTCATCCACTAGTCGCACGGCTCGACGCTGGATCGAGTCTAAAGGCGCAAGCTGGTATTTGGCTGAGCCATCCCACAGGTGCGAGCAGTACAAGCAGGACCTAATCTGCGATTTATACAGAAGCAGCCTGTGGCCCGGCGTGAAGTACCGTCGAACCTTATTGAGTAAGCCTAACTTTGAAATATTTATTTTATTTATATTAGCTTTGAATAATTAATTTTAAATGAAGTGTGAACTCTCTGAAACATCATTCATGTCTATAGATAGGGCCAGTGGCCCATTATTGTTTTGGTTGTAATAAACCCCATATTGGTTGGCACCTACAACATCCGTGATGTCAGCCCGTAACACCGGGTGAACTAGGTGCCATGTCAGTGCTTCCCTTCGGTCGTGCCGGCTACGCTGAACTGGACGGAAAACACGAACTATTTACATAGCCGTTTCGACCGACGTTTCATTCAGTGCGGTGGTACCAACCCGGGCTATAGTGTGTTAGTTATTTGGCGTTTGGCATAGTTTTTCAGAATTTCGTAATATAAATTCTGAACAGATTTATTTAACAAACCATGTATGAATGAAAAGGCTTGATGGTATTTCTGCAATCGATTATTTCAACAATGCTGGAGTCGAAGTTTCTATGTATAAAGGCGTACCCGCCTTTCTTCAGACATGAATGTGGCGCGAGTGCTTCGATCGTGTCGCCACATTTGTATCAGCAATAAAACCGACTTCCGCATAGAGATCTCTGCTCGGAGGCTGTGGCGGAAGGCGTCCATTGTGTTGGCTGAAAATAAAGGAGTCTTCTCGTGCACTATCCACCTCGATGGTAGCGCGACGCGCGACGCGCGACGTGGGTAGTCCGACTTTGTGCGGCAGATGTCAGAGATGGGTTTCAGAACATCGTGCCTGTTAAATGATTTAGAAAAGTATTTAGAAAGATATTTTGTGCTAGAAGAAACTGCATTGGAAATTGGTTTGGTATCAGAGAGATATCAGAATATAAATTACTTACCACATGTTTCACATACTTAGATGGAAGCATTGCGAAAATTGGCTAGGTAAGATTTTAGATAGATTTTTGCATTAGCATGGCACAAAGCTGCTAAGTAAGTTTGGTAAGTTTTGAATTAATGAGCTAATCAGCGACGACCACTGCATGGTCGCAAGGAATATTTTTTATTCAGTAGTGTTTTCAGTGGAGTGGATGAAGTAAAATTTTTATAAATCTTACTATCATTAATTAGAAGGAAAATCTTTCAGTAAGAGCTCCAGCATCCACCCTCAGCTCAGCATGACAAAATATAATTTATAATAAAAAACGCATTTCAGATATAATTTTATTTATCTTTCCTTTACGATTAGTAGACATCGTTTTCCGCTGTACTCGAATTCGTGACGGCTCATTCCTGGTGCGCGTGCGCGCCGAGTTGGCGACTCTTGCGCATTTCTATTTCTCTTCTGACTTCTTGCCGGCTTTATGCTCATTATATTTTTTATTGCAAAACATTTAAACCGATAAAGATTATGTACGTGAAATTTTTAACCGTTTTAACAATCATACATTTTTATGTTCAATCCGGTATGAATGGCTGGTGAGAGGGACTAGTGACTAGAATATGTGCTGCGATCCGACCAGCCAATATCACAATGTGCCATACTGGACACTTTTCTTTTGGTTTGCTGGCTATACTGAACTAGAGGAGAACACAGCGGCATAGAACATAAAGCAATATTCATTGTAAATATTATGACATATATATAGGTTAGATGATAGGTATTAGAATTACTCTTATAGGACCAATGGGTCGATCGTTGTCATGACATCGGAAAAAAGGTGAACCCACCTCGGCGAGGCGGCCAGCGCTTGAAGGGTTTAAGTGACTATAATACTTATAAGGCACTAACAAAACTTGTGAAGTTTGTTTGTCAGTTCTTCTTGAAATTTAATTAGAACTGGCGGAATTTTCGACATGCTCAAGCGTAGATTACCTACCTATGGATGAAATTATACAATAAACAATTATATACATTGTATCTATATAATACCTTTTACCAGCGGCATTAGTCCGCCAGCAAGCTGGACTGACACCTCCACGGGGGCGAAATTGGCTGCCACTGAAGCTTGGACATCGAGCACAGCCACCCAGTTCGGAAGAAATAAAAAACCTCTGTGACAGACGGACGGACACCGGAGTGATCTTATAATGGTCCCGTTTTGCCTTTTAAGGTACGGAACCATAAAAAAATATAGGTACTTACTGTTAATTCAGTGCCGTACTGTGGTACCAAGAGATGTTCGCAAAATCTCTAAATTGCCGCTGTCATCATATAAAGTGACAGTTGAATCAGTTAAGCAGCAGATTACTCAGTATTCGCAATCGATTGCGTTTGTGCAAGATCGTCGAACAATACCGATCGAGGCGCCGGCCGGCTGTGAGTTGGCCGGGTGAGATGGTCATGTGAAACGCCGTCATTAGTAGCAGTAAACCTCCCACGCGGCACACCCACACGGACGCAACCGACACAGCCTCTAACGCAATGCCTTCCGTTACTGGCACCGCACCGTGATAGCTGGTCGCTCATTGCGTCTACTATACGCCCTTAACACGGCTTCGTGAATATTTTTTAAATTACTTTTTCAAGATCTCCTGTGGTGACAGCAGGACTAAAATGCGATAGTAGGTAAATCTTGTAAGTTAGCATTTTTCGTCAGCATTTTATAAACATCAGCCTCGGTAGCTCAGTGGTGCGGTCGGTCGACTGTCGGTCGGATCATAAGCACACCTGGGTGCGGTCAATGGATGGATGGGTGACCGTGGTTAGGATTCCACGTAAAACTGTAGGTCCCTTCCTTTCTTACCTTCCTTCCTAGGTGGTAGAGTTTAACCCGCCCGCGTTGGTACCACCGCACTGAATGAAGGGTCGGTTGAAACGGCTATATAAATAGATCGTGTTTTCCGCCCAGTTCAGTGTATTCGGCACGACTGAAGCAAATGTTTCTTGCTAATGTTTTTCTTTCTCTCTACACTAAACACAAACCAGATACGAACTTTTTTTCAAAGCCGTTGCGTCGAACGGTCGTTCAGTTGGATGCGACGTAGCAGGCGAGACATCACGCACTTGTCAAAGCATTTTAGAAATCACTGTAATTAATTTTAAAAACAACATAATAAAGCAGTAAAAATATAAATAAAACATTGAATCGACCAACGCTTCACCTCCTGTCTGTTAGTTACTGTTCTATTTAACTAGTTTTAAAAGTAATAAAAATACACCATCAGAAACTTTATAAACGCTGTTATTAATGCCAATATAAAAATGCCTAATAATTGTTTAGCGCATAAAAAACACATAAAACTTTGCGGGCACCAACGAGGAACAACGTTCGTCGCCTTGAATGGTGGCTACATGAATGGGTGCGTGATTTGTTCCGCGTGTGTTTTTGAGAATGAATCGCGTGTTAGTATGGCATTAAAAGAATAATACCTTCTGGTCGTAGATACATAAAACTTACACCAGCTACGTGAACCTTTTTTATTCATGTACGTACGCATGATGTTGGGCCTACGCAAATGTATAAAAATGTCGAATCGAAGCTATCTCTATCTCTCTCTACTTCTTATAAAAGGGAATGTCTGTCTGTATGTATGTATGTTTGAAGTAAACTCCGGAATCACTGAACAGATTTTGATGCGGTTTGAACCAATGGAAAGAGTAGTTCTTGAGGCTCACTATGGGCTATATACCATAACGCTAATAGGACTGAGCAGTATCAAGGTTTAGTATGGACGGGAGAAAGAGAGAGAGAGAATATAAGAGAATCGATCGTTTATTATAAAATTTGCGTTTTTCATTTGCTATTAAACCGAGTCTACCGCGAGCGAAGCCGCGGGCAAAAGCTAGTCCCTAATAAAAAGTTAACGTATTGAGAAAAAGCTTACAGTTACAACCAGCTAGATACATTATTCATGATCAAGTTTGGTATTAATTACATAAGTCTTTTCTTCAAATTATTCACAAACATATGGTATGAAGCCATAAGGCTCGCACACCGACCAGCGTCGGTGGGCTCCATGGCTCGGACTAGCGGATTCAATTCATCAACTGCCACAGATTATGCATGTCTTAATGTACCACATGATTTTTAAACAATGTACGAGGAATGTTCTTGGTACGAGGTATGAAATATTTAGTTTTACGATTGCTCCAGTCAATATTTTTACTTTCAAATATACCAATTTCTTAAAAGCTTTAAAAGTTTTTAAGAACTATATAATAAGAGTTTGTCTTTTTCTATTTTGTGTAGGTACTGAGTAGATATACGTGTTTTCAACAAACGTAAGTTGCCGACAGTGTGGTATGTTATATGTACGGAACAGCGGAGATCGACCAAATGCATGAAAGATTGTATAACATTCATTTAAATAATATGTTTTTACTGAGTATTCATATATCCAAACATTACATACTGTATTTTAAATGTCTTGGTTTGATGAGGTTAATCTTCTCTCAAACGGACAGGACTCGTCGTCGACCGAACAGTCCGCCATGATGGCTACGACGACCTCTCCACTCCGCACTCAGCAGGCTCGGCGTGTCTCGTCCCGTCCGATGTCCCGACTCTATAAATCGTCAAAGCGCAGAGGTCTCGCGTGCGGGCTCATGTCGTACAAGGAGTCGGCATTTAGAGGGTGTGTCGGCGCGGGAGTGGGAATGTTCGCGACTCGCGAGCGAGGGGGGGGGGGGGGGAGGGATTGATAGCCCGTGGCTGCGCCGGCGCACGGCGCGGTGACGCCGCGCGCTCGTTTCCTGTTGATCCCATATAGGCGCGCGCGACTAGGGGTGACAAACATTTTCATACAAAACACGACGAGAACGCAACGAAAGAAGTTGGGAGGGAGAGGCAAGCCGAAGGGCAGTTGGGACAGATGTAATTTTGAAAATTTAATCTGAAAAAGAACTTTCGAAATTATTAACTCTCGAGCTAAAGGAAAAAATATTATGTGATTGGTTTAATTTGATCCATTTGGTAGCTAGCACATACCCACATTCAACTAACCTACACCACTGGAACATCCATAACGATTATTGAGAAACAATAGACGTAACCCAAAATTCATTCATCCGTGATGACTTTAGCCATAGAGCTGCGAAGCGGCGGAAGTGCGTGGGTGACGGAACGCCGACGAGCGTGTCTAAGCAATAATTGTGGCTACAGTCTACCAACAACGTACCGGCACCCATCTGTTACGTGGTAGGTACTTAATTGGCATGAACACTGATCACTATCGGCGCTTTGCTAATTAGTATAGCGGTGTGGACTGTGGACAGCGCGTTGCGTAGAACTGTTCGAATTGTCTGTGGATGCTGCCATATACCCGAACAATATAATAGTTTGCCACTAAATACTGCACGTGCAGTAATGTAATGTACGCATACTTAACGAGTATACGGTAGATATAATTGTAAATAATTGAACAGCAGGATTTTTTTAAAATAAGTAATTAGAGAAATAAGAACTGAGTGGTGCGTCAGATAGAGGTGACCAGTGTGAACCACACCACACCAGAGTAAGCCAGATCAGACTAAAATTGAACCAATTACTTTTCGGAAATTAGTTAAATATTTTACCATTTATGTGTGATGTTGTCGAATGAATATTCGATGTTTAGGGTTCCGTAGCTTAATGACAAAACCGGAAGCCTTGTAATTTCGTCCCGTCCGTCCG
The DNA here is from genome assembly GCA_946902875.1 of Nematopogon swammerdamellus. Taxonomy (NCBI): domain Eukaryota; kingdom Metazoa; phylum Arthropoda; class Insecta; order Lepidoptera; family Adelidae; genus Nematopogon; species Nematopogon swammerdamellus. The sequence goes on from OX336349.1 coordinate 11,899,828, forward strand.
TCCGTCCTTCTATACGTCACTGTAACATAACTTTACAACTATACAGTGGAAAATTATGAAAAAAGAATTAGGGTGGTAGAACTTATAAAATACTTTCAACGAAAATGTATGTTTGAGATATGGGATATTTTCGGTTAGACCGTGGACGTTCTTCCCGACTACGGAACTCTTCATTGTGCGTGGTTGCACGGTCTTGGCAGATGTTTTTTATGCAATCTGGTATGGGTGGATGCGTCGAGGCGCCAAAGTATATAGACCGACCAGCCAATATTACCATGGTCGGTGCCACCTAACCCGTCGGCTGCAATTTTGAGCCTACGGGGTACGGGAACGTATCTACATTTTTACATAGATTCCGAACGGGGAAGCAGTAGGTGTAGGCACGTGTAGGTGTGCACGTTATTGTATACGATGGAGTCTACTGCATGCATAGAGTATATAGCCCCGACGATGATTAAAGAAGTCAAACAATTTCAAAATAGCTTAGTTCTCCAATAGTGCGCCCGTAGGTGTTAATAATTTGTGATGGACATCGCTTCGAATTAGTTTTCGTTGCGTGTCGTTTCTCGCGGTGAATGGACGCAAGATAAATACGAAACAGGAAACAAATTACCGATTTGAATGGACAATGTTTCGGCCATTCTCATTTCGAAATAATTGAAGACGATTTTTAGAATAGACACTGATGAATGAAACACTCTCCTATTTTGGGTTCTGGGCGCTGTTTGCGAATTGACATATTGCGCATTTTTCATTCGAGCTATATTTACGGTAAATATCTTTCTGGTGATTCAAAGTATAAGAACAAAAGAACATTGTGTGCGTTGTCATATATTTATATCAAGAGAAAGTATCTGTCAATGATACTTACCAGAATTATTTTCGGTGAATACTTTAATAACATATACTAAGTTTCAACTAAACGATAGGTAAACCTCTATTACCTTATATTATAAGAGTCTATATCTAAGAGTATCAGCCAACGTAAACATTTTATTATGCCTAGTTAAATTACTTATTCGAAGATATAACATAATTTAAACTCACACATACGGCTGATTGTTATCAAGTTAAAAGCTCCTTCGGTTAACCTTAAGGCGCATGTAAAGGTTGCGGGCTGCTGCACGTAGTTGCGAAAGATATTGAGCGATTCAATGATGTTATGGCACGAAGAGAGCGACCGCCGCGGCGCCGCCGCCGCCTCCACCGCGCCGCGCCGTGCGACCAGGGACCGCGTGGGTGTTGGGTAGTGCTGGGCAATACTAGATGCAAGATCAACGGCCATATCGATACTTTGATCATTATGTGCAACATTAACTTTATATAAAGAAAGCGCGACACGTGGCGCCGAGCCACCAATGAGGTGTCCAACGACGTCCATGGTCGTGCGCGTGGGTTGCGTTTGGCATGCCGGCTCGACAGGTGCCTATTCAATATTCATGCCTCTTTTGAAGGATCCGAGACTGTAGTGAAATATGTGGGCAGGGAGAGCGTTCCAGAGTTTACCAGCTCTGTGAACGAAAGATCTGCAGTACCGATCGGTACGCGTCCGCGGTAAGATATAATAACATTTTGGTGTTCCTTTTGCAATCAGATGAGGTTGGTTGGGTACACCTTACCCATCTTTTTATTTACATGGTTTCTGTCAGCTCATTACATTTTACGTGGTCTATACAACCGAATGTACCTAAAAATTAAAAAAATAAATAAAATTATTCTTTACGTCAAGGCGTGTCAGAAACGTATTCATCTCTTATTCATCACGTCTTATTTGCGATGGTCCACTACAGATTCACTGTATCTTTAATAATTTGAAACAATTGATTTTCTTGCCGTCTCAATCTTCATATTGCGTAATTGGACTGAATCTTAAAGAAATCGGCATACCTACTTGTACATAAATGCTAAATCTTAACGAAGAATCGGTATTTTAGTTTATTTATCGACGCCGTTGCCCCTCCCTGTGCTCATGGCATTTGTCGGGAGATCTTCCAAAGCAGCGCGCGCCGCGCCGCCGCCGCCGCCGCCGCCGCCCCGGTCGCAGCGCGGGACAATGTAACACACGAGCTTGGAAGTAAGCACCTAGAAATGGCATTGTCATAATATATTAATATATTGCATACATATTTCTTTTTTACTAACATGTGGTCGGCATGCACAACATTTGCATAAGACAAAAGGTATGTGACTAAAGAAATGTGACAGATATACAATTCCGCAGTGAGTAGTGAGTACATTAATTTTGTCAGCGAAATAATCGCACTTTCCAGAGAAAAAAGAGAAGGTTCTCAAGATATACATTTTCAAATGTTTTCGTATAATGAAAAACAGTATTATGCAACGTTGCCTTGCCGCTCTGTCCCCTGGACGGAGAAAACCCGGGACCAACGCTCAGTGCGCTCAATGTTACGAAGTGCAGTGTAGTGTGTGCGACATTGCCTAATCGCAACGCGCGCCCATTAATTTCTTTTTACAAAAGGTCTTTATTAATACGGAGTTCAGACAAATGTGTTTCATTGTTTTCTTTCTTATATTATAATACTTTATGGAGTCTCGCACCTCAAATTGAATGCAGTCACTGCGGAATAAGGTACCATGTATATTTGGTAAGCTGTTCGGCTTAGTATACCTTTATTCTTTATTCTTTATTCATCATTCGTATGGTAGTACACTACGCTTGAATTTGTCCTGTTTAGTTTTTACAATTCCTTTCTTGCACTTTCTCGATAAATGGATGCCCTTCTAGATGTGTATTTCTTTGCATTAGGCTATACTCGACATACGCGATTGATTGAGCGGCGGCGAGCATGTGTGTGCACGTATGGATTTATAAATGCATTTTGTTCAGCTTCATAAAACATGCAATCGTCTTTACCTCAGAGAAAGCGCGAGAGAGGGAGGACGATAGACAATGCGAAACGATAGAAAGAGTGAAAGGTGCAGTCGTACTCGATTATGTAATTTAGTAAATTTTTTCTGTGTTTTGAATTGTATTCTTGTATTGTATTGTTTATTGATCATTCATATGACAGTTAGACTGCGCTCGAACTTGTCACAATTTGTTCTATCCGGTTCGATTACACCCACGAAGAAGAACCGACAAGAAACTTCGCAGGGTATTTTTTAAACATATTTTTACAAGAATTTAGTGACTAGCCACATAATAACACCGCCCATAGTCTATCTAAAACACAGCTTGAGAGCAAGATTAACAATTTTGCTGAGTTTTCTGACTACAAAGACTTATTAATTAAGTGAATCAGGTGTAAAGAGCCTTTGTCAAACTTTGATACGTAATTTGTATCAACATAACTATGTCAGTATATTAAACTACAATGTAGTATAATTGTATTGTCAAAAATAAAAAATAAAAATATATGAATATTTAAGATACTTGAAGTATCAAGTTGTCAATGGGTTAACAAAGTTGAGGTACTAATGGTACCTAGTCAAGAGTTAATACCTGAAATGAAAATAAAAAAAATTAATGAAAATAAATTTTCAAATGTAAAACCTATAAAATCTGGTTTATAATGAGATCAGTCATTAATAATTATGCAAAGTTTAATTATCTAATTTGAAGTATTTATTGAATACTAGAAGATTTATTGGCGGTTCGGAGGTAACTTTGCAATTTTTTTTATCAAGAAAATTTTATGTACCTAATCATTTCTTCATTAGATAAATGCAAAGCCGAAAATGAAGAGAAAAAATACGGCCCGACCAGGATATATCCATATCCAGGATATCCTGGTCGGCAAGTATTTTTTCTCTTCATTTTCGGCTTTGCATTTATCTAATGAAGAAATATAAAAAGCGAGTACATGCTTAGTAATAAATAACATATATAAATAAAAACATAATATTATATTTAATCATGTTTTCGCTACATATAAAAACTAGAGTTAGTACTCAACTTTACCATATTAGGTATATTTATTACAGAGTGCCTGATACGGTTTCTTTAATGTAACAGAATATCATGCGAAGCAATGTGAGATGTCCTTATAAAGGTTTGCGAGCAGACGAGTAATAGTAGGCTAGGGAAAATTGTAGAAATAGAGATGAAATAGACATATAAATATAAAACACTCAATCGTGACAATATACTGGGTTGTTTGCTAAGTTAATATTAACTTCAGTTTTACGTTTCGAAAAAATACATGTGGCTAGTAAGTAATTTAGCTGTTCAGTGGTGGAAATAAATGTAATTGTTTCTGTACAATATATTCATGCGCAAGTAGGTATTTTATTTAGAGTTACTAAAAAGACTAGAAAGACTAAAAAGAATCACAAAAGTTATAATTTTAGTTTTGTCCAATATTGATCATTAAATAATATTGCAGAATTATAAAATCGAAATTACCAACTTCCGTGACTCTACAAATGCAGAAAATTGTGTTATTATAGTGTTATTTTTATTTACGAGTACAAGACACGTAATTTTTTGTTTTTCTCTATTTCTTTTATTTAATGATGAACGAACAGCGAGATTTATGACGTGTCAGGTAAAGTGCCTAAGCCGCTTGGTAACTAGGAACAAACAAACGGACTGAAAAACCAACATTCGTTGGTAATTTCCGTTTCCGGCGCAAACACTTCCACGAATACGCACTGCGCATGCTCTGTGGCTTTCCACTTTGCTTGCCACCCGGTACAGCCGAAAATAAACCATAGATACATGTCTGCTTATCTGTTTACTGTGTGTTATTATGTAATCCGGCTGAGTCAGAGGGGCCAAAGCACATTCACCGGCCGGTCAATATCACCTCCGAAAAGGTAGGTGCCATTCCCGTTGGATTGATGGCTATACTGAACTATAGAGGAGAACACAGGCGAAGCTGCTATACGGACATCTTGCTTCCAGTACGGTGGTATCAACCCAGTCGGCTACAATTTAGGCTTACTACCTATTAAGGGCAAGATAATCTCCGGTTGGCCTCGGATGGAGTTTTCAGAAAACACACGAGATAGAAATATCAGAATAAATATAATTTCAAATAACTAGATTTTTTTTTTTAATATGGAATTTTGGTTTCTCTATGCTGGCATTTTCAGACAAGAAATGAAGTTGAGCGGACGAGCCACGCTCGGGCTCAGCTATATACGAGTACATACAAGTCTTTTCTCTTTGTGTTAAATTTAATTAATAAGTAATAGGTAATAAATAACAGGATAAACTTAGTTTAGTGTGGGAAGTGAAATATAGAATAGAATAGAAATATAAAAGAAATATCCTTTATTGTACTTAAATATAAATTTTACGAAAGGCGGACTTATTACCTATGGCAATCTCTGCCAGTCAACCTTCTTAATTGAAAAGATAATATAAAGGTAGTAACAAAAGAAGAGAAATGAAAGAAACTTAATACTAACGAAAGTTAATTAATATAAGTGTACAAGCAGACGCCAGGCATAATATAATATACAGTTACAGTAATATAATATATTGCATAAATATAGGGCATATTAAATAAGAATACATAGACGCATACTTATATGTATGTATTATGTACTAACAATAGATACGTATTCGATAAATAAATTACATAAACTGCTTAGATTATATCTATAAATAATAAATAAAGTCACCTTATTCCGTGGAGATATAAGACGCTTTCAAGCGCTGTTTGAAATATACGTATAATGTAATGATTATATGTAATTCTTGATTGTTTTATTGATGTTTTATAGTACTTAGTAGCTATAGTGTAGGAATGGGGAGCGAAAGAGGGAATGATAAAAATGTATATTAAGTAAATATATTTTATAGAAATAGTAAGGCAACTTGAAACTAACATATACCTACAATGTACACGTCACGTGTGAAAACTGAAGAAATAATTTCAAACAACTGTACCAAAGAGCTAGGTGGTAATGTCGGGTGTCACAACCTATTACGTCATTAGTGGCCGCGCGTCTCCGGTCACGGCTGGCGGCTGGCTGGTGGCGGATGGCGGGTGTGGCACCGTGGCACCTCGCATCACGCGTCACATTAACTCCAAGCTGCCCAGTCATGGCATCGACACAGCAGTGAATCCTCTTTCGTGGAATACTCTGTAGATTCCTTCATAATATTGACTATAGCAGGTAAATGTAGACATACAAGTGCAACACTGAGAATGGAACTTTGATTCGACAGGACTACTACGCTACGGTGTCATCAATCAGTAACCCGGGTTGGGTTTCCTGCATTTGATTAATTTATATGTTCCGAATAACTATCTACACACACGTTCTACTCCAACCAGCTCCTGTAAGATCAAATCTACAGCTGTGCTCTCCTCTAAAGCTAAACAAAGCTTCCGTATACGCTGAATGAGCTAAATAAGGAGGCACTGTTTGATGTTTTTAATAATAGCCTCTGCACCACTAATCTATCGAATTAGTGGTGCAGACTGTCGCTATTGATTGTTAACGCAACGCTGGGCCGGTCAGTCCTTAGATGGGTGACCGCTCGACCCTTGGGGGCTGACCGTGGTTCGGATTCCACGTAAAACTGTAGGTCCCTTCCCTTCTTACCTTACTAGATGGTAGGGTTCACCCCGCCCGGGTTGGTACCACCGCACTGAATGAAACGTCGGTCGAAACGGCTATGTAAATAGTTTGTGTTTTCCGTCCAGTTCAGTGTAGCCGGCACGACCGAAGGGAAGCACTGACATGGCACCTAGTTCACCTGGTGTTATGGACTGACATCACGTATGTTGTAGGTGGTGTAGATAGCCAACCGTGCCAGCTTCCATAAAAAAAGCCTATAACCTAGGTATATTTAAGAGGCTCGATATGAGTTACCTTAATAAATTATATGCTTAAGTCAAGTTAGACTAGTAAACGAGTTCGGATAGATATCCCCTAAGATTTGCTAGATAAGTGTATAAATGCATAAATTACATGTGTGTATATGTATGCATGAACATCATATCGCATGCAGCTTGGCACATCAGGCCGTTATGGTAACTAAAACGTTCAATTGTCCAGTATTCCCTCCTGCAATGCCCTTATACCTTCGAGTTTATACACTGAAGTTCGCTCGCCGCCCAGCATGAATGAAGGCTTCAATGGCGCCCTGCCTCCCCCCCCCCGCGCCTCCGACCTCCGCAGCCCCGCGCCCGCCCACCATTGTTCCGGCGACAGATTACAATAATTTCACTGCAAATCAAAAGCATTCGAAAATCGAAGCGGGGAGATGCGACGCGCTTATTAAATGTATAGTTTGATGGAACGCATTGATCATGGTGAGTTATTAATATTTCGCTGACCATGGTATGATTTTGCTACAACCTTTACAATATTTTTCGTTGCCTAAGAGTTTTTGTATGGATAAGGTGTGGTGGTTTGAGCATCTTAGAATAGAATAGAAACTCTTTGTTGCACACAATGAACAACACGACTAGAAACAAGAAATACGGGAGTGCGCAAAGGCGGACTTATCACTGCAAGTGATTTCATCCAGTTAACCTTATTATCTCATGGTTCTTTTATTATGGGACCCTGACAATAGTCCCCAAATAAGGAAAACAATTTAATTTTTGTTTCCTATACCAATTAAAAATATAGATACGTAGATAGAAAATACTTTGTTGCTCGTGTACGTAAATACGTTGTGCAAAGTCGGACTTATCACGTACAGAGACCTCTTCCAGTCAACCTATGGATATCTGATATTCGATGGATATAGTGAAATGTAAATAGTATCAAAAGCCCATAAAATAATTATTTAATAATAGGAAATAAGAAACATATCAATAAATACTTTTTAACCCAGATCAATATTTGTTCACCACTTAGGTACCTATATTTTATGTAATTATAGTTAAAGTTTTCAAATGTAGATGAGTACCAATTATTACATGATTACATTACTCTGCGACGATTAAACGTTTCAGACACCTTACAGAACGTATAATTCCCACAAAATGTACATTTAGACAGTATGCCCGGCATTCTACTCTACGTGGGTAGGTATATCAATATTTTACCAAGTATCAAGAGCAAAGCATCGTGCTAGGTACTATCGATCGGATGCGTCCGATGTATCATGAATATTTTGTAAGAACAATAGTGGTACAGCGAGTTACACCTACCTAAAGATCAACAAACTCACCTTAGTACGCCTCAGTGGCCCTTCAATACAAAATATCTTATAGGATTGTCATTGTGACTTGCACTTACAAATTGGGTATATATAAAGAAAACGTATGTCCGAATAGCATATACCTACATATACGGATGAACTTCAAGTCAGTCAGTCAGACAGCGGGTAAGCGTCCACTGCTGGGTATACGCCTCTAAAATTTTCCTCCAGTCCTCCCGGCCTTCAGCGGTACGGAACCAATGCTTTCGGCCGACGTACTTTATGTCGTCGTCCCACCTGGCGGGCTGTCTTCCCACACTCCGTTTTCCTGTTCACGATACTTATGCCAAGTAAAAACTGATAAAGAATTTCAAAATTACAAATGATTAAGATTGTTTCTATCGCAAGCGAACAGTAAAGTATTATTGCACGCACGGCCATCAGCTAGCGCATAAATTTTTTATTAATATTTTTATATTTAAAATTTTGTTTTAATTATGTAATCCGGTATGGATGGCTGTCTCGGAAGGCCCAAAACACATGCTCCGACCAGCCAATATCACCTGCGATAAGGAAGGTGCCATACCGGATACTTCCCTGGATTGCTGGCTATAATACTGGACTAGAAGAGAACACTATGCGGCTATCTTTTTCGGTGGCTATCTTACATCCGGTACGGCGGTACCAACCCAGTCGACTACAATTTGAGCATACCATCTAGTAAGGGGCAAGGGAAGGGACCTACAGTTTAACACCAGTTCCGAACGGCGAAGCAGCGGGTGTAGATATGGGCGTAAATTTTTTCGTCAGAAAAAACTCATTGGTTCCCCCCGACCGGATTCGAAACTTGAACCTCTCTCATGAGAAGCCGATGCCCAAACCACTCGCCACCCTTTGAATTTTGAAAATACGAGTAGCTTATTCGTATGTTCCTCGGCTTATAAAAAGCATAGTCAAGTGTACGAGTATATGTATTATTTCGGTTGTGGTTTCACGTCTAAAATTGTTCTCGTCCAGTTTTCATTAAATAAAAATGATATCGCAGGTTCTATACTGTTTTATTGTGTTTTTGAAAGCAAAGCCCGTCTGAGATCACTTGTATTTTGTAAAAAGTAGTTGAGAACATATTTCTCCTGTTATAATCTCGATTTGAGAATGTTTAAACTGTTTATTTAAAGACACGTACACGAACATATCACCGTGTCCGGTGTTGTGCGGTAACTTACCAGAGTCCTTGCAGCACAACACCAATTACTCTGCTTACCCCAGTTGGCGGGCTGCAGCATGTGGTATGTAATGTACGTACACGAACCTAATCGTCTCTATTGATTAAAGTATAAAAAATATCATAGTTTTTCTACTTTACCTATTCATTCATGTTCGCCTACATATCTCCCCACATCCAAGGTTAGCTGGAACATAATGCCCAATATCATTAAGCTCACCTGTTGTGCAAAAACTGTTTAACATTTTTATAAATAGTTAATAGCAAAAACAAAATAAAAAAATAAGGAGAGAAATGAAGTGAGGTACAGAACAAAATATTATGCACTGTTAGAGATCAATCTTGCAACAACTGACACCCACACACCTGCTGCGGCTTCTGCTACCGTAACAACAACTGTCGGACGGCAGAGTTGTCGTGTGAAGTATAAGTAATGATGTCGGCTTCACTTTATCTAAACAGAATGAGGAATCACCCATTGTCCGGCGTGCTACTGGTGTTACCTGCTCAGTCACTGAATCTTTTGCAATATTTGTTAGAAACTTGCCAGAGGAACTTGAACGTACCGGTTGTAGAGACAGTGTCGAATTTTGTTTAAACATTATCATACGTTAGGATGTTATATATTATTTAGCTAACTGATCTTACTGAATGAGAGAATAAGAGCATTAACTCAAGGAATAACTGTGAAAAACAGCACTTATTAGTATAGGATTAGAGTCGTGAAGGAGTTTTCAGAATGTTTCAGTTGAGATCTTAGGAAACAGAAAATTAAATTGGTAGTCATCCAAAGTGGAGCGCCACTGCATTTTGCGCAAACTTGTGGTCACGCTCGATAATGCATGCGCAATGACTAGGTAATATTGATTTCTGGAAAGTAGAGGAAATCGTCTTGCGGTGGAACTTTCTTTGTCAACATTTCAATAAATGACAGGAATTTCTATGAACTGGGAATCCTTGTTGGACTTCCTCGTGGTAACCACAACCTCATTTTACTTAAAACTGAGTAATATGTTTACAGTTACACAAACAGAAAATAAGTTAGGAGTTATTGAAAAAAGTATTGTGAAAAAAACACATAAGTACAGGTGTTTTTTCGAAAGTCGAAAGTAGCAGATTTAGTATTTTTCCGTTAAATATTTCATAATACTCATAGTCGCAGGTATATGGGCTAAGTGTGAGATTTCAGAATTCAGACGAAAAAGAGCAAGACTAATGTTTCAATACTTACTTCATTATTTATCCATAAAAGAAATTACCGGAATGTCATACTTAACTAATTATATTTTATATATTTTTTTAATTTACTTCTACGAGTAAGTATATAATAGTCCATCCATTTCAGTGTAGCCGACATGGCCGAAGGGAAGCACTGACATGGCACCTAATTCACCAAGGTGTTATGGGCTGACATCACGGATGTAGTAGGTGATGTAGAAAACCGTAGCAGATAAAAAAAAAATAAAGCGTTATATTTCTCAAGGCCATTTATTTTAACTTAGAATTTTAATAAATTCTCGTTCGTCTATACTAGAATACGTTAAAATGGAATAAATACATTACCTACTGAATTATTTAAAATTTGTCATTTTAATTATTTAAATTAACCAATGAAGAGTGTCAAGTTCCCTGTGAGTGAAAGCATGCGGACATAACGCCCCCCACAACATATTCAGAGAATATTATTAACTTATTGAAACCTCTAGAGGCGCGAAGAAAATTAATTGATTGTCAAAGAAAACATTGTGAGTTTCTTGTCCGTGGGCGTACTTTCGGAGAAGACAAATATATTAACTAGTAGATAATTAATTGGTGACTTATAGATTTTTATTACAAGAAACTCTAGACGTTTACAAATCGGAGACACGATACACGCGTGAAGTTTGCGAAATGTCTTACTTAGTAGGTGTTCGCATGTGCGAGTGAGAAGCGAAATGGTCTGTACCACTTTAGTGCTTTCGAGTTAAATTATTTTAGCTTTCGATAGCTTTTTACTTTAGGGAGTAATTTAGTTTCTGAAATTGGGACACTGCATATTATAAATCATAATCTAAGTACACATACACATTTTTGTTGATTTTACTAAATGCCACTTAGAAAGTCACATACAGTAAATAATAATATTATTTACTGACGTACTGACGTATGCACATATTACATGCATACGTCAGAATCACAAGTTTTCAATTGCAGGAATTGGATAAAAATGTTCTTGAAAATATACAAAATTCAACTGTTAGATGTAACGAATGTATTCAGAATATTGTTTAAACGAAAATACCTTTTCTTTCGCGGTGGTCACGATGTCAACGGTCGCCATACATCAAGACCATGCTCTATGTATCTGTTCTCTGCCGCTCCCTGTGTGTCGCGCGCGCGACTCGCGCGGCATGGTAATAGTTACCGTGCTACGAGTATATGTAAAATAATTGTAATTTTTTCATTTATGTATTTACCTTTCCCCTGGCCGCTCTGCCGGGCGACATTATATTATATTATGCAGTGCTAACGTCCAGATTTATGGTATTAATATATAGATCCGACATTTCAATATAATTTTTTCACTTTAATTTAACTTTATTTTATTATTTCCAAATAAAATTACAATATAATAATATGTTTAATTTTATTAAATCATAATAACAATGAAAAAAAAAACTAAAATTAACACCTATTAAATAAAATTTATATTTGTAAAACAAGTTGATAGTAAAACTCATGTTAATTTAATTTAATTATATTGTATTTAAATATATTTAAGAAATAAGAAGGTATTTTTTAAATAAATTTGATAGTATGAAATTTTAATGAATGAAAATTTTAATGAAATGTACCATGTACACCTACATCTAGTTTACTCACATATTTTCTGTCTTTTTTTATGGAAACTGACACAGTTGGCTATATTACCTACTGCATCCGTGATGGCAGCCTATAAATAACACCTTGGCGAACTAGGTGCTATGTCAGTGCTTCCCTTCGGTCGTGCCTCCTGCGAATGGAATGAATGTCGAGGAAGTGTTGGTGACAAGGTCGAATATATGTATATTATGAAAATGCCGTTTTTTTCTTGGTGTTAATATCTATTTACCGTTATTTTTCATTAAACAGGTAAATTAATTCGATAAGAGTCAACCTTTTCATGTAGCCAGAGAAATTGTGCGGTGTGGTCATTAGGATCCCGTCAAAGAGTAGAATTAATTTTTTTATGGAAAAAATTACTTAAGTATCAATATTCTCATGTGGGTATAAACATTTAGATTCTAAATGTTAAATTCTAAGATCAAAAATGAGTAAATTTTAGAACGTAACATACAACTGCTCACAAACAAATACGATTTTCTTATTTATGCCAAATACAATTATTTTTCCTCTCCTTCTAAAATCGTATCAAGTGCATTATAGAGTTCACAGTGAATGGATTTATTAAAATAATAATTAAAATAATCTTCCCACATGACCCCCTCACTAACGACCAAGTTAAACCAGTCAACAGTCATCAATTAGTTAATTCAAACGTTTCTCAATTATTAACACAGCGATTCTCAGAATATTGAGGGAACATTCTCTCTCTTCATGGATAATTTTCTTCCTTAATATTAATGGTTAGAAAAAATGAAAGTTCCACTGAAGATGCACCGACAGAGGCCTGCCGCTTTGTTCATTCAACTTTATTGTTTTAATAGTCTATACTGTTTTATTGTTCGAAATTCTCTGATTGTATTGGCCCGTTTTGATTACTGACTAGCGTTGATGATTATTGATTTTATAAGGCCAATATTGTTAAACAGTGTTAAATCGGCGCCGTTTTAGGCTTTTTAGACATTTGTTTCAAAGTTAATTAAATTTTTTCATATACTTACCAATACAGTGAACTTTTCGACGCAGTGAAGATTATTACTTACCTATGTAAATTACATTAATTTAAAAAACCTAAAACGAAAATAAATAAAAATATTTATTAATAATCGGTCATTTCAAAGTGACGGGTGGAACTAGAGTCTTAGAATTAAAATTATATGACGAACGATTATCGTTAATACTCACAATAATTTTTAACACTTGCAATAATTTATTCACAGAGAAATATAAAACGAATGCCTGGCCTCTATTTTCACCGAAGTACAGATTTTAATTTTAAAAGCGACATAATGAGAACCTCCCTTCCTATGGTACCTATCAAATGGGCATGGTATTCGCAACACCAAACTCGGCACCGTTAGCCATTTACCGAAAGTCTCATATATTATGTTATAAAGAGTGCAGAAGCACTGCTTCTGCAAAAAATCTCGCTCTCTTGATCTCGCGCAGAATTCAAAAGGAATTTGTTTTCCTAGAGGATAACTCATATAAGTCAAGTCACACATCTATCTAATACTAGACGAGAGGAGTATTTTAATTGGTTGCAGTCTGAAGATTAGCTGGTGGCCTGTGACGTAGTGAGGCCGACGCGAGTTAGCAGATGCGAACGATATTGATGGTTGCAGGTCGGAGGCGGAATAGCATAATCAGTAAACCTATTACACTATGCCTTACCATGTTACGTAGAGCGAGCGTCTAATAATAAATAGATATTGTTCAGGTTTCTTGTAGAGCTGTATAAAATAAAAGAGCACATATTTTTGAGAGAATAATATTTATTTAGTAATGCGACGAAACTTGATTAACATAACACACGCTGTATCCCGACCGGGCTAGGCAGAATAATCGATGTTGGGCTGCAAAAACTCTGGTAAATTACAGCACAACACTGATCACCACGCTTCAATCAAATATCAATCGCAAATATCAAGCAGAAATAAAGTAAGGCATGAAGACCCACCTGCTGCACGACTCGGTAGAAGGACAGTGCCAAGGTGAGAGGTGTCTCGCCTGTCGTCCTTTTAGCACGGCATCTCGTCCTTACCACTTAGTCGCCCTTTTAAGACTTGCACGGGGAGAGATACAGTGGGGCTATTGTTTTTAAATAAACTCAGACCTATAACTAAACATAATCAAACATAAAATACGTAGGTACATAATTACCTAACAAATAAAAATATTTATAATGCATCTCAAACGAAGAAGGTACTGAAAATATTGCTACCTGCATCACAATTAAACAAGCCGTAGGGTAAATAATTATTCAATCCATACAGTTTGATTTTTTTATTGACTTTTTTTTAAACGACATTTTAATGCCGACCCCTTAATAACTTAGTTTGTGTGTGTAAATGCTAGTTGTAATGATTATATTTGACACTTAATGGTATGTGACAGATATATTCTACCTAGGTATTCGTCGAGCTATTCGTACACGCTTACGTAAATAAATACCAATAGAGCGTTTCTGTTCCATTAGATTGAACCAGTTGATGTTTTAGAAACACAGTCGTTTTTAAGTCCACGCCCCGCAAACGTAATCAGAGTGTGTAATAATTTAAATTACACAGTGAGTAATCTGGATAATACTCTATAATTTCGATCGATGCAAGAGAACAAAAAATGCGGGACAAGACACGCGGAGGAACGTGTAATTATATTTAGCATCTGTCTGTCAAACTGTCTTTCGGTGGCATCGGGCTAGAGTCCGTCGGGATGTGCTAGAAGGTTTGTAGGCTGAGAGCGAGGTCGGAGACTGTTATATCATCTCTTCTATTTTCTTATATTTCATTCTCCTATATAATATAAAAACCGGCCAAGCGCGAGTCGGACTAATGCACCGAGGGCACCACAAAAAAAAAATATCGAAAAAAGAGATTCCTTAAATGGCCCCCTAACTTTTTTTCTATTTATATTTTTTGCGATTTGTTGTTATATCCGCCATAATAACACAAATTTCAACCGTCTAGCTATCACGCTTTCAAAGATACAGCAGTAGGACAAACAGAAGGCATAAGCTTAGAATAGGCAAAAATGAATGTTCGTTCGTTCGTTCGTTCGTCTTCTATGCGTTCGTAAACCGTTAATACGATTCCGGTGAACATTTGGTGGGTTGTTGTGAGCGCGCCGGGAAAGGTTTGTTATCCCGTGCACCTCGCAAAATTTAAGAACCATAGAGCCATTCTGGATTGTAGGTACAGTAGGGTCAAATAGTAGAACAGAGAAGTCAAGAGCGACTTCAACATTCTTGGGAGAAATTATTTTGATTCAACCTGAACCTACCTCCATATTATGTACACAGATAGTTTTTTTTAAATCTGACAGTATTAACTGCATCGTCAGCCCATCACATCTCGTTGAACTAGGTGCCATGGCAGTGCTTCCCTTTGGCTGTGCAGGGTACGTGGAATGGAACGAAAATAACGAACTATTTGTATTTTCTGACGAAAAAGTTTACGTGTATACCTACAACTGCTGCTTCACCGTTCGGAACCGGTGTAAAACTGTAGGTCCCTTCCCTTGCCCCTTACTAGGTGGTAGGCTCAAATTGTAGCCGACTGGGTTGGTACCACCGTACTTGATGTAAGATGGGCGCATAGCAGCCTCGGCAGTGTTCTCCTCTAGTCCAGTGAAACCAGCAATCCAGGGAAGTCTCCGGTATGGCACCTACTACCTTCTCGGAGGTGATATTGGCTGGTCGGAGCGTGCGCTTTGGTCCCTCCTACTCAGCCACCCATACCGGATTACATAAACAAAAAAGCACGATAGGTACGAGATGTAAAACTTTTAGAATGACAATGTTGTCCCTGTAAAAGTTTAGATACCTACATTTTAATATTGATGCCGCTATGTCAAACGTCTGAAAGGTCGGTTAGTAAGACTGAAAATCAAGCATGCTAATCTTACACAATAATTATTTAAAATATGTGTAATGATGTAAAACTTTCGTATGTCGTATGGTAAACCTCCCGTGCTATATTATTCCGAAATCTTCTGACAAACTGAAACATAGAACATATTATTATAAACCAAACGGATACTCAGACGTCACAATATGACTGACAATTATACAGGAAACTCACAGTTTTATTTTATTAAATTAGATTTTTAGTCCAATACGAACGAAACTCAACATAATGAGAGATACTGTAATAATATCAGCCGGCGCATGCTATAATTTTAGGGTACAACAATTAGGTAATTTTAATTGTTTTCGAAAATATTTAAATACTGAATAGAAATTAAAAACATGTTTAATAGTGTCTCTATAAAAATAAAGAAAATAGTCTCTAAAGTTTGTTATACAGGTATATCTTTCATCATAGGCGTGCCTTTTTGGGGGTTCAATCAAGCAACCCCCCCCCCCCCCTCTCCCCTCCCCCGTACTATAGATTTTTTGTACATTACTTAGGGATTAAATGGTTCGACCTCCTAGAAAACTTTTCTAGCGTCGTGCCAGTATTGGAATTCCCTGAAATCTGAAAACCCCACTGAATCGAAATCCTGGGCACGCCCATGTCCTTCATACCTTCATGATATTGCGTCGTAGACAAAATATTACTTTGGCAAGATTTATTGCCAATACGTAAATATGTCGTACAGTTTAACGACATGTTATTTCACTTAACTCACACTAACTTGTAGCATCTGCCGCCGCCGCCGCCGTCGAGCATTGTGTAAGATGTCAGCTGTCTAAGGTTCTTTGTTTTAGATTCCTATAGTTGCTAATAAAATAAATAATAACGTTGTACAATTTTGTCTGTTCGACGTTGTCTCGTGATTCTCTTTCCCGGTTTAGACTGTTCAAAATATATTTACTTTGCATTTATTGGCGATGTATGCATAATATGACAAAAATGGCTACAATTTAGAAGTGTACCATAATGTTTTATATTATGTTGTACGTATTCCAATAAGCATTATCATATTAAGCGCATTATGATTCAACAGCGACCCTCGCGTATCGTAACTTCCGGAAAATTCCTATTTTACGCGTCTACGCGAAGCAAAAAAAAAAAGAAGGAATATGTATGTCTATTTCTATGGTGGGGTATCATTGTCGAAAAGGCGATTTGAAAAAAAAATATCAAATGATGTTTTTCTTTACAACTTTTAATTATGAGTATGAAATTCTGAAAAGTTTTTGTACTTTAATTTGGTAAGATTTTTGAGATTTTCGAATTCATTTTCAAGAATGCGTCACGCACGATGTTACAATATCTCGTGCAGTAATAATGTTAACAAGTAAATCCCGACCGCGCCTCGCAATCAGCGGGTTACATCTAAAAGCCATTAGGGGTGCGCCTGCGCCGCGATAATTACCGCGCGGTATTTTTATTTTTTATTTGCAGTAGACGTTTCACTTGATTGACTGGCACACTAAGCCGCTCCGACAGTTCCGACGCGCCTACACGTCGTGAGGCGCTAGGGGTGTCCCAGCCTTAGAGTAGGTGTTACCTTTGATGTAATCGTATGCGTGTGTGGGGCTCATTTGTTTTAGTAAGTATATTACGGTTAATAAAGTGGAAAAGGAGAAAATGTGACGTAAAACGATGGTTTATTTTTCGTTTTTACGGAAGTATTGTTGTGCTGCTTGAAGGTCTACGCAGTTCATCTAGTATCAGCTGCCTACTTTCATTCAAACTTTACATCGTTTATTTTAATATAAATTTACTAAAATTTTTACGTTACGTTTTATTTGGAAGAATCTATGTGATTGACGAATTTAAAATCAAATAATTTAATATCCGTTTCAAAATTATTCAATGTGAAAATTAAATGTGCGAACAAATGAGTGAATTCGAAATACAACACTCTGTAGAACCAATAATATCTCGCATTCCACATGGCGGTGTAGTTCATATTATCGCAAAGGAAATCAGCTGCAACATATTGAGTTACAAAAGGATAAAGAAAAAATCGAGCGCTTTCTGTAACAGAAGCCTTTAGCGATTAATGACGAAGCTATTTCATTGTTTCATATTTGAAATGGTAAATTTTTAAGTAAATTAATTTGACTTATCTTCATCCAGGATCGTGGTATAAGTTGGTGGAATTTTTGGGATTCAATCGAGCGTAGATTTGTACTGCGGTTTGGAGATATTTTCTGCGACGTGAACACAGTGTTTACTCATTGTAGCTATAGTTCAGATTTTTAACAAACGAGTGCCGATTTTACATTTTTGAAAAACGTGTGAAAACGTGTGGCGTATTTCGGAGGGGAAACCGTAGAATTTGTGATTGTCTCTTGATTTCCAAAGTATACATACTGATGCTTCGAATTCTAGAAGATTCTAAATTGGATCAGCCTGAAACTATTTCATTAAATATTTGAGATGATCATTCCAAGCATGAGAATGAAAACCAAGAACATTAATTGGAATTTCAAATCAAGCGAGAAAAGCTTGCACGCCGATCGGGACTCGAACCCGCCACGCCTACACACTACACCGCGCGTTACTGAACTTAGAAGATTCGGCCCGTCATACACCCATTGTGGCTTTCAATCAAAATGTTGTGGCGTCAAGCCAGACCGTTAACTGTTATTAAATCTAACCGACTACTTAGCCCGAGTGTGCTTCGACACGACCTCGAGCGTCGGGTCTTGGCGCTTCTTAATTCTATGCTATGTGAACACTAGAGTGGATAAAGCCATTGAGTAAACTGGCTATAAAAATCTATAGCCTTTTAGAAATTCAAATGGTTTTTGACCAAAATAGGAACCGGCGACGGTTAATATAAAGAAATTATCTCGGAAATTATTTAAACTCTCAAAAGTAACCGATACTGATATAGTCCCGATTTACTTTATTGTAGATAGCATTGCCAATTTATATTTACAAATAAACGTTCTGCTTAGTGTCTATTTAATTTTAAATTTAAAATCTGTTTCAAAAGTAGGAAAGATTCACCAATTCGAAATACCCCCTAGTTTACTGGACCTATAATTATCGTCAAACTCAAATTTTTAAGAGTAACCCTCAGCAATCTTTAAAATTGGTGGTTGAGCTCCTGGTCGGAGATATTAACCCAGTAATAGAGTATATCGGTAGAGAGTTCATAGGTATTAGTCGGTATAGGTACCAGTCGATTTGAACATGCGTCTTTGTTGGATTCGCCCCTAAATATTTATAGTTTTCAGTACATCATAATGAGTTTGTTGGCGCAACGTGTTACCAAACTCGTCCCACTCTGTGCTCTACCTGTCTCGAGACAAGTACTCGAGTGTCGAGTAGTCTGTCTCACCTCTCACCCGTTAATGCACCCAATAGATGCCCTGAGAACAATAGTCATTAATGTATCTATAATTAGTGCCTGCCTAGAACGGACATATCCCACGATCTGGGTCGTCGCTTCTGAGAAAACAGGGCAGAAAGCTTTTTGATTTGGGTAATTATATGCTCGCGATCTAACGGCTTTTCGATTAATAGAATGGCTTTTATGGAGATTGTGAAGATAATATTCTAATCGAAAATTGTGCCTTGAAATGTTTGTTTATAAGATGGTGCATTATGCTATTTATTAATTATATTGTTTATTGTATAATTTCATCTATAGGTAGATAACCTACGCTTGGACACGTCGACAATTCCGCCAGTTTTAATTCAATGCGAAGAAGAACTGACAAACAAACTTCGCAAGTCACAATGTTTTGTTAGTACTGTATAAGTATATTATAGTAACTTACAATAATTAACCCATACTACCGCTTACCACAGCATTAATATTTACAGCATAAACATGAATACTCAAGAATCGGACCACTCTGCCTATTTACATGACCTATTATCTGGTGTACGGTGCCATCGTCAATTTTGATACTTAAATGTATCAAGTCAAATCAACAACAATTATTATTATAAGTGTATTACAAAGAAATGTAATAAGTCAATTATAAATCTAAAAATACAAAGTTTATCCAATTGTCAAAGTCCGTTAGTGGCAAAAACAGTAGTCAGACTCATATAAAATTATGGTCAGCTAAAGCATCCTTAACAGTGTAATAGATAAATCTTTTCAATTAACCTTAGTTTATTTCGTCGTTTAAAAATTATTCTCATCAATTTTTTTTATGTTTGAAAACAGTTTATTATATAATCTAACTAGCTTTTGCCCGCGGCTTCGCTCGCGTGAAATTCGTATGCTCTGCGCCGCACCGCACCGCGCCGTCCCGCGCCTTTCCGCGCCTTTCCGCGCTGCTCCACGCCGTCCCGCGCCTCTCCGCGCCGCACCGCGCCGTCCCGCGCCGCTCCGCGCCGTCCCGCGCCGACCGGCGCCGCATCGCGCCTTCCCGCGCCGCACCGCTCCGCGCCGACCCGCGCCGTCCCGCGCCGACCCGCGCCACATCGCCCCGCGCCGTCCCGCGCCGACCCGCGCCGCATCGCGCCCACCCCGCCCCGCGCTACGCCGCCCCTCCCCGCGTCGCGCCGCCCCGCGCCGCTCCACTCCTGACTTTACTGCGAGCGAAGCCGCGGGTAAAAGCTAAGGTTATATATATATAAACCTTCCGTGAAAAATTATCTAACTGATGGTGAAAACCGCATGAAAATCCGTTGCGTGGCTTAGGAGGAGTTAGCGGATATACAGACAGAGGCGGAAAGCGACTTTATTTTATACTATGTATATTGATGATTGATTGATTGATACTATTAAAAATAAAGCTTTTTGAAGATTTCGCTAATTTAATGAGTATTGACAGTACTCGTATATAAATTATATTTTTAATTCTAATTTGATCTTTATGTAACATTAATGGAGGCGAAAATATGTCTCTAACAAACCAAATTAAATTGTTCTTTAAAATATGAATATGCATTTAAACTTGTATTATCTCATAACTTGTCCAAATATCGAAACCTATCGAAATCAATATTATAAACAGCAGGAATAAAAATCTTCGTAATTTGTTTTTCATTGGCTATCTATGAGAGAGAAGATCACATATTTTAGTTACAGCATAGCATAGCTAATATTGTTCAAAGGATTCTAAGAAGTTAAATCTCACGACCAATAACTGCATTCAGTCAGTGTGAACGTGTGGAGCAAAGCAACATAACTCTGGTCCAGCAAAGAAAACAAAATGTTAGAAGAAGGCAACTTGCAGAGGAGGTGAAAAAACTATGGACAAAGGATACATTGCAAATACCTATATATGTGTGCCAAGCTTGCTTACTCACCTATCTTGTGTCGTTAATATAGCGCATGCCGACCAAGGTAGGTAACAGGTTAAAATGTTTGCAATGTATAATAATAGGTACCTAATGTTTGCAATGTATGAAAATGTTTGCAATGTATGAAAATGTTTGCAATGTATGATAATGTTTGCAATGTATGATAATGTTTGCAATGTATCAATGTATGAAAATGTTTGCAATGTATGAAATTTTTGCAATGTAGATAATGTTTATAATGTATGAAAATGTTTGCAATGTATGATAATGTTTATAATGTATGAAAATGTTTGCAATGTATAAAAATGTTTGCAATGTATGAAAATGTTTGCAATGTATGAAAATGTTTGTAATGTATGATAATAATGTTTCCAATATATCAATGTATGAAAATGATTGCAATGTATGATGATAATGCCGTTTCTGTAGTATGAATTTCTTTACGTCCAACATTGTTTCATCAAACGTTGTCAATAAGTAGGTAATAACAGGTTGTAAACTTTAACTTAACCAATAAACAGGAGAATCCTTAGCCTCGAGAAAAAAAATAACAAAAGTTATGTTATGATTGCTATGCAGTTGGTAATTAGCAGTACTATGCAATTATTGGCGGATGCATTAAATTATTGTTTTGTGTTGGGCTCGCGAGTTGAGGAATGCTTACGCTTTCGTGTTGTTCGGTGTTGTTCGGATTTGATTGGTTTTAGTGGGTAAAGTGGTTGAAGGTAACTTAAATTTTTGTCCAATATTAAATAATCCCTTTTATAGAATTGTTTTTATAAAGGTTTTTAAATATGAAAGCATGCTTAAATTTATAATGACCTCTGATCTACTTGAAATATTGATTCCAATATATGTTTTAGTTACCTATATTTCATAGAAAAATTCTTATAAAATAAATATGAAATTAATAACTTTCTAAGGAGGACTAAAACAAAATAAATAAATGCAGACTACCCACTTGCTTAATGAATATTAATATGTTTAATTGTTTCCTAGGATTGGTACACGAAACTCTTGGATAGTTACCTATATTGTGTCTTTATTTTATGTTTCCGTACTTGCTATATTTTAGGTATACGCACATACAACCACAATTTAATATCAGTTTCTACGAACTACACACGAATAAAATATAATTGGAAATTAAGTGGGTTCTTCTGCAACGACTACCTGTCGCTGTCGTAGTAGAATCGTAAAATATATCCCAAAGCGATAATTAAGGGCAATAGTAAACTAATATAACGGAGCCCTTTGTTGCACTTCTGCTGATTGCGGCTATAAATTAACTCCAGGTTTGGGCAATATACATACAAAATATTACATACTATTATAATATAAGGTGTTTCGTTAGTCATGTCATTAACTTCGGGAGGGTTACATACATATTCAAATAAACACTTTACGTAAGAAAAAAACATATGTTTATAGGAGCATTTTTTCTCCTAACAAAAAAATAAAATCAAATAAGTAGCTGTAAAAACCAATCATAGTGACCTTGTGACTTACTTACAACAAACAGCTGTTCTGCGTTTGAAAATAGTACGGTCATTGACCCCGTACAATGCAGGTTACCTACTGTTAAACACAGGTTAATGTTTAGGTAGCAAACATGTTTTGTTAAATTTCTAGAAAAGTAATACTATAAACATACAATTTTTGTTTGCGTAAAGTGTTTATTTGAGTTTGTATGTAACCCTCCCGAAGTTAATGACATGACTAACGAAACACCTTATATATAACCTATGGATACTGCAGTCATAGAGAACTGGCCAAAATGTTAGGGTTCATTAAATTGCTGCGAATACTCTTTCATTTTACATTAATTATTATATTTGAGTAGTAACGAACGTAGTTAAAAAAAGGATAACGCCCCGGCACACGAGTCCGCAGAGTTGTAATGGCTACCATTCATGATGGTGGCTTTGAAATACTTGAACATCCTCGATATTCACAAGACCTCGCCCATAGTGATTTATATTTGAATAGGAGGCTTTATTTATTATTATTAATTTATTTACACATCTATTCACAATAATTTTACATATAACTATACCTAAAATATACAAAAATTATATATAAAATTATTATAAACAAATGGAGTTTCCACCACCGCACCGGCGGGGGCGGCGGGGTGAGCCCAGGCTACCGATGGTCGGGTCCCAAAGAGAGGAACCTCCGGACGATGCGTGCAGTGTCGAGCAGGGCTGCCTTATGGATCTGGCCCCTGACCCAACCACTCAGCGAGAGCCTCTCAAGGTGGTCGTCGCGTCGAGGCTCTTCGCTATCAGCCCATGCGCCGAAACGACTATGGGCACAACGATCGTGAGTATTATTATTATTTGTTTTTATGGAAACTGACACGGTTGGCTACATCACCTTCAACATCCGAGATTCCAGCCCATAACACCGGGTGAATTACGTGCCATGTCAGTGCTTCCCTTCGGTCGTGCCGGCTACACTGAACTGGACGGAAAACACAAACTATTTACATAGCCGTTTCGACCGTTGTTTCATTCAGTGCGGTGGTATCAACCCAGGCGGGATAAACCCTACTACCTACCTAGTAAGGTAAGAAGGGAAGGGACCTACAGTTTTACGTGGAATCCGAACCACGGTCAGCCTAGGCTGATGGAATATGCTGAGTGGACACACATTTGAAGCTGATGAAGCCGTCGTCGCGTGTCGTCGCGGAGCAGTTCTTAGTTTTTAGGGTTCCTTATCCGGTACGGGACCCTATTACTAAGCCTACGCCGTCTGTCTGTCTGTCCGACGGCTGTATCTCTTGAACCGTAATAGGTAGCCCAATGAAATTTTCACAGAATAATGTGTTATTATGGCCGATATACCAACAAATAATAAAAATAAGAAAAAGTAAACAATTCACAGGGGTTCCCATAGAATAAATTAGAAAGTGTATGTGCGCGCAGTGAAGCATTTTCGAAGAACACGCCATAGATGGCGTGAGTGGCGCTGACCATGACTTGGCGATACGGAACCCTCGGTGCGCGAGTTCGACTAGCACTTGACCGGTTTTTTTATGTGCTCAGGAGAAGAATTTTTTTGGGAGGTAAATTTAACTTAGAATATCGATATATGTACATACATAGTGTGTTAACCTAAAAAGTTGAAAAGAAGTGTTGAAAAAAAGGGTTGAAAAATTTAATATCAGCAAATTATGTATACTCTTTCTCACTACTTTTTGAAGTACTTAGTAAGTAGTCATATGTACATGTTTTTAATAGAAAAATAACTGAAAACTGCTTCCGAAAATATGTCGGTACTTCCACCTTAACTTGATAGCGGAAATTAAACATAAATATGTGGGTAGATGTGTAGAGACATTGACATAATTATTTTTGTGAAAAAGGGGTGGTTATAATGATGAATCGAATATCCTGAAATTTAGGACTCAACATGGAATAAAATAAATAAATAAAAAAGATAATAAAATTAAAAAAAATTACAACATAAATATTACAATCAAAAAAACTTATTTCTGCAGGTCAGCCTCTTTCCATTTCAAATATATATATATACATTTTATACATAGTCCACCTAACATTACCAACGTAACAAGCGACAAATCGCTACAGCCAATTAGGCTCTGCCCCAGCTCAGAAGCCTTCTAATTAAAACCAGATCAAACGAACACGAGCGCCAACAGCCGCACACGGCACACCGCACACTCGGCAAACACATTCGAGTGTTGGCAACCCTGTAATTAGCTTAACTGCTGATTGTTTTGTGGCGAGAAGAACCGCGGGAGCCGTGAGAACGGTTTGGTTTTCGCTCCTCGTTTGGCGATTTTAATGGTTTAATATTTGTTTCACCTATAAAATTATAAAAATACGTATTTGAATAAATTATTATAAATGAAGTCAAAGTCATTACAAATTGAAAAATCCACCACCTTAAAAAGTCAAAAATAATTTCCGTTTACTTACTTAAAGGAGTCGGTGGACCGCTAAGTAAATTCCCGCGCAGTTCTGAGTTTTTATAATTTGTTGACTTAGCGGTCCCCCGACTCCTTTTAATCGGCAATTATTTTTGACTTTTTAAGGGTCGGGGTTTTTTAAATTTGTAATTAAACTTTTATTTCAAGCTTTTTTAAAAAAAACCGCATGAAAATCGGTCCACTTTTTAAGATAATTAATTTTTGTTTTACTTTATTACTTGATTACTTGATTACAAACATAGCTAAGAACCATCCGGATTAAACAAGCTTCCTAATAAAAAAAACCGCATCCAAATCGGCCCATCCGTTTGGGAGCTACGATGCCACATACATACACACACACCCTCACTCACATACACACCCTCTCACACGTCAAACTTATAACACCCCTCCGTTTTTTTCGTCGGGGGTTAAAAAGTATTTTATTTCAGCGAGCATTATATGTGGAAAATCCATCGTGCTATAGAAATAGTCAATAACGAAGAAAGTAACTTAATTCGTCTTGCATTGTGTATGTAGTTTAATTAGAGTACCTATGTTATATTCTTAAAAATATTTATTTTTTACATTTAATGTCCGAAATATACTTGGACAAAAACAAACTTATTAGGATTCTAATCATCTAATGCACTGATTCTGTTTTCATTAAACTTTAACGTCTGCACTACATACCAGCAATAATTACCACATATAGGTACATTAAGGACCACCACCGCATCAAATTAACCACCAATAAAATGACGGTCACCCCGTCCGGTTCCCCGTTCATACCTATCTTGCTACACGCGATACTGACGCACGCACGTACGCGAGCAGATATCACTGAGTGAGGACGTGGAACAGATAATACGAGCTTTTACTACATCATAAACGTTACAATTGGTACGTAAATGTTACTTTTGTTGAGTACAACACTAACTTACGAAATCTCAGAGCGGTGGTGGCGCGGTGTTGATTTCCTGCAGTTTCAAAATGTTACTTTTGCAACTGAACTGTGGATGCATCCTCGCGACATCGCTCATTGTACCGAGTAGGTACGGCCCCCGCGTTTCCTCTCCGGATGGCGAGACATTTCGTGTGATGAACGATGGAGGAACGCTTTGACACGACAACGATCCCCGGACGCTCCAATAAGGAGCTGACCTGGATGCTTCGCAAGGTCTTTGGCGTCTGGGCTCCACATTCCAAAAGCGAACACAGCAAAGGCGACGAACTCATAGTGCTGCTTAATAGCACTATATACAGGATGGTCGGCACATCGACCGACAAATTTTTTTTGTAGGTAAGTCGGGTCATTTGAAAAGTTTTGACCCATGATACCTTTTGTCAGATGTCACGTGGTATCGAGATACGATTTTTTTCTTTATTTTTGAAAATTACCAAAATCCCAGCTTTAAACCCTTGTAACTTTTTTGTTTATGATTTTATCAGCACGAAATAAAATTTATTGCATTTTACGATGTATTCTTCTTCTAGAAAAAATATTATTTGATGAAGTTATTGAAACGGTCTTATGACCTCCCAAAGTCCCGAGAACGAGTAAAAATATGACAGAATCTTAATTTTTGAAATTCATTTAAAATAACTGACAGCAATTGATAGCTTCATTTTCTTTTAAAAAGTTCGCTAGTTTATGCCCTTTCCAACGGTATACCACATGTCATACAAATCATTCACTATGTGGTCAAAATTAGGCACAGAGACAGCAGAACGACAAAATTAGGGATAATTTGCAAGAGTGTCCGCGCGACCGATACATATTCTAGAAAATGCTCCCGAAAAAGCTCTCAATACGGGAAGCGAGTGCCCGTGTTGTCGTTCTGTTCTGTAGAAACAATTTACTACTATCGCAATAAAATCACTGCAATAAATTTAATTTAATAATTGTAATTTGGGCATATTCGATAAACTTAGATTTCGGCCAAAGATTCTAGTACATTACATAACATCTAACAATAAACTTCGCCAGCGTAAATAAAAGCTCAACTCAATCAAACTACATATTTTTAGAGTAAAATAAAGCGAGTATTTTATAAAATAATCTCAGAGGAGGTAAAATGTAAGTAAGGCATGAATCAAGGTGCGTATCTTTTTATAAAAATGCCAAAACTTGCCCACAATCAGTCTGACGACACCTCGGCGTCGCGCCTCGCGCGCCTGCGGTCACCCACTCCGCCCGCTTTACACTACTGCATATATATTATAGAAAAAAGGGTTCCGTCGAAATTTCATTCTTGCGACCATGCGTTGCCTCCCCCGCGCTGCGCTGCAGTCAACCAGAATGACATTTTCTCAATAAACGTATAAGATATAAACTTCAAAATAGTTTTCATGCCGTAAGGAATAAATGGAAAAGTTATTTTTTTTTACATTTATTGAGCACCATAACTAAGCGCGTTCGGACAGCGCGTGTGACAGACATACGGACCGATTTTATAAAAGACTACAAACCTGAAAAAGACAGTGTTCATACTTCCAGTAAACAGATAAATAATAAATAACTTACTATAATTTGTCAGTGCTAGCTACACAATTTTTTCTCCTTGGCCGTATGTATGATTGTATAGGTATTTGTACGTACATTTTAAAATATGATTGAAAGCAAACCTATTGGAAACTCTTTCAACAGTCCGAGGAAATTTCAGACGTTCACATACTTAAATTTAAAGGATGTGTAAATTAATTAGGTACTTGTCTTCAGGAGTTTTTTTATTTCAATAGCATTCACTGTGAGAATAAAATGAAGTGTAGATACATTAAATGTTTCAACACAACGTGAACATTCCTAACTAATCAGTATTTCAATAACTTAATTTTGTGCTCTTTAAATAACACAATATTTTGAGCATTTGAAAATATTAAGTGGTTCCGTGTAGAGAAGGCCTGGGTCGTTACCGGTCATGTATTAGCGCCTGTTTCCCTAATTTATAGTGAGTGATACCGAGCGCGGCCACGGCGGCGGCGGCGGAGGCCACCCGCGCCACTCATTCAACACGGACTGGGAGAGGAGATGCGGCTCATACTGAACACATAACTTGACTGTGTGAAGTATTCGAAGCGACAATGTGGAGAAGAAGTGATGAAACGTAGTGACTAAAATAAATAGGCAAATAGTTAGAATAGAATAGAATAGAATAGAATAGAATAGAATTTTATTCAGTTGTACACATACATTATATTACAAACACATTAACAGAGATGGAGCTACAAAGT
Organism: Nematopogon swammerdamellus; assembly: GCA_946902875.1. Classification (NCBI taxonomy): domain Eukaryota; kingdom Metazoa; phylum Arthropoda; class Insecta; order Lepidoptera; family Adelidae; genus Nematopogon; species Nematopogon swammerdamellus. Next base: position 11,928,330 of record OX336349.1, read on the forward strand.
ACAAAAGAAAGGGCGCAGCATATGGCCACTCGAGTGTCTCAACTCAAGGGCCGCTGTTTTTAAGCCTAGCCTATATTAATATTAAAATTAAATTAAATCTAAGGAACTTTATACAACATTAACAAAAATACACATTTACATAATATTTCAATTTTACACAGATTAACTTACAAACTACAAGACAATTAATTTTCAAGATTAATAAACCCTATTACAATCCACGAGTCATTCAATTTCGAGAGCTGGCTTCAGCGAATCCCGTGTGGTAAGAGCTAGGCGCCACCATATGGTTTTAGATACCTACTCGACTCGACTAGCTAAGAGTGAAGGGAGGAGTGGGTTAGATCACGCGTGTAGAAGTGTATTTACAGTGTGAGGATTAGTGCTCTTTTTGTTCGGTAAGAAGGTATTTTTTAAGGCCTTTTTGAAAGTGAGTGTACCGTTGAGAAGCTTCAGCGGCGGTGGAATGTTATTCCAGCAGCGAGAGGCCGCATACCTGAAACCGCCTTCGAATGCGGCTCCCCGTAGTTAATACAGGTGGGACCACACATGCGGCACTTTACCGCAGAGGAACGGCGCGGTACAAATATATTTTTATAAAATTGCATGAAGCAAACTGCACTGCTCAGTAGGACGCGGCAGTAGTGCTGCGTGGAACAATTCATTTGCAAGCAATTCATATGAACAAATGCGCCGTGCCGCACAGCTCCGCTGCCTCTAACCGCCGCCGTCTCAGCTAAGTATTGTAGATATACCGTTTGTGTTCGTTGGTCACCGCCAGCGAATCCCCCAAGAAAACAAAATAGAACAGTTCCATGAGCTGTTTAGTTCATGGAGTTACGAGAGATATCACAATACTGCTGCATACAGTCTGCCCCACAGGCCCACACTAAAAACTAGAATCAAAGATTTTGTGCTGCTATGATTCATCGTGCTGTCTTTGCTCCATTCCTTGTATTTTTTTAAATATAGTATGTACGATACGAAGCTTAGTATTTTCTTTGTTTCTTTAACGCTCAAATATAAACATTATCTAAAGATTCTTCTGACACAATCCCAGAAAATAAATTAAGAACCATAATTTTTGTTTCTATTCAGTTCAGGACAGTGACATAAATATTAAGTACTGACGTAATAATAATGTCATTTCTGTTTTTTCATTACAGCAGTACAGTAAAAAAATATTATCCAAAAATTGTAAGAGTGTCCCGTGCGCGCCGGCTCTCCTCTACATTTTTATTAACACGGAGCGCTGATAAAACAGGATACGGGATGTATTTATTTGCCCAATCAATAAAAATAAGGAGGCGTTCTCAAGTTACCCGTGATGATCTCCGCGGCCACTCCGTGTCACGTGATTTGTTGCTGCACTTCGTGGCCATAAACCACGACCACTGCCACGCCACGGCCGCGTGTGTCGCCACCTTTATGGAGTTCGTTCAACTAGTGGCGTCTGGTGGTACATGCCAATGTGAAGTAAATATTGCAAGAAACATTTGAATCTTTACCCGACTATGGCGAAGCCAAAAGGAGGGACTATGAGTTTGTATATGTATGTACCTATGTGACTAGCTATGTTCCACTCTACAGCCCTAAATTACTGAACCAGTATTAATGAGCAAGATGTCATTGCGTTCGTCTCACTCAAGCAACTGTGACAGCCCTTTTTTCATAGTGTTATTTTTTCTAAGAATAAAAAATGGCGGGCATTAGGCGCCATTTTGATAATAGTTTTTCTTCAAACTATTTGAAGAAAAACTATTTTCTACCGAATGTCGAATAATTGTCGGGAGCTTAGAACTAAAAGGAATTTTATTTTTTATTCAAAATTAATTTTATTATTTTGTATGAAACCTAACATGCATGGCTACATCACTTACGTAAGGTTGATGAATTAGGTCTCATGTCAGTGCTTCCCATTTGGTCGACCCGGCTACTGTACACAGAACTGGACGGATAATACAAACTATTTTCTTAGTGGGAAAGGAAATATAATTGTACTTGTATGTAAATAGCTGCATCATCATATTAGCTTGGTGCAGCCAGATATTGTAACAAAATTTTTTTTTACCGTGCCTTTTACGGTAAAAAAAATTAAGAGCAGCCGTTTGAACTTCCTTTGTTCATCTTCGGAGGCTCCTTTCAACGTTTACAACAATGTTCCTCCCACTCACGCCTCTAAAACGATCTCCCGGTTTCCAAACTTGATGCGTTTCGCAGCAGCCGAGAGCCGGTTCCACCGCAGGCGTTGTCACCAAAGCCCAGTTTAACACAGCACTCTATCAGGGCTGTAAAACCGTCTGAGGCTCCATAGGAGTTGGCGGAAGCCCCCGCGGGTGCTAAAAATGCTGTAAAGTTTGACGCAAATTATTATTTCATTCCACCGTTAAACCGGAGGTGGTCTCCGGCGGTCGTGAGAGCAGCGCGCTGCTTAGTATATCACCTACCACTACCACTACCACTAGTACAGTAGACTAGATCATCGTGCGTTTTAAATATTCGCACCTAAAGCGATAATGTGTATAATTTTTCCCTAAAGCATCTACAACAAACAACTAACAAAGAGCTTATCCGAACAGTTTGATTTTATAAACAATTCCGAAACCAATAAAAACACACCTATATATTTACCCAGCTTTTATGTAAAAATGAAAATATGCAGAAGGCAAGCAGCCTGAAAGTCTTTTTTTTTATTATATTTCCTATAAGTAAATCTAGCTTCAAAGTCAGATGTTTTCCTAATTCAATTATTACAAAAGATGAACTAATCACTGTTAGATTAATATTAATTAATTAAGATAAAATAAATAAAACAAAATATGGCACAGTTGTGACTAGATTGTCTAGATATATGAAATTTGCATGAGCTTTTGTTTCCTAAATAGCACAGCACATCACAGCGCACACAGCACAACGCCGCGCCGCCGCCGCCGCGCCGCGCGCCCGTTTCCAGCGAACCTCCATAAAGGCCTCATAAGGAAGAGTATCGGATGTGCCGCAAATTTTCACCGAGTGTGCGACGTCGGGCCCCCACTGTCGCTCGCATCATAAAATTGTTATTTAGTCATAATTCAAACTAAAGGATTTTATTCGATGCCGACAAGTGCAACACAATGTTGCATGATTTAGAGAAATTGTGTGTATTTTAAGATGGCTTGGGGAACCTCTACCTAAATATGTAGGTAGAGAAAATATTGAAATAGAGATTTGTGAGTTTGCTGCTTGAAAGTTATCCTGTCCTAATTGCTAAACGTGGGGGTCGGTGTGTGGTGTAATTTACAAGAGTACTTACAGCACAACACCGATTACTCTGCTTACCCCGATTGTCGGGATACAGCGTGTGGTAGATTTGTCAGTTCAAACATATGTGGACTTATATGAGTCGTATAAACAATAATGAGTGCCGAGTACTCACGGTTGATGTTTAAACATAAGGCGCTAGCGTTACTCGTTAAAGCGTGACGCGTCACGCGAAATCTCAATCCAATCCTTTGTTAGGTGTTGGACAGATTCTGGATTGGACAGATTCGTAATTCGGCAAATTCGCTGCTCGACAGATTCGTGGATTGGGCAGATTCTTGGATTCGACGGATTACCTATACGGCAGAAGTACAGGTTTCAATAAAAGATAAAAATATTAAATGTTCACACATCAAACAAGTATAAGTGGCGGTACTCACGCCTGATGTGTAAACCTCATTCACGAGCGTCACCACGTCACGCGTAACACGGTGACGCGTGACCATTACGAAATCGCAATTCACTTCGATATCGAAAATCTTCGTGTTCCCGGTAGATGTTTCTAAAATTGTGCTCGGAGGTGACAAAAAATAGGCGCAAAAACTTAAAACTATAAATCGGACTGCGGTAATCTGCGCAGTTGTCGAGCTGTGTGGTTTCACGAAAAAAGCTTGACACGGTTAGGGGTTCTCAGTGAAAATAAAAAGCTTATAGGAAACGTTTACATGTAAAGTACAAGATTAATTTGTATAAAAAAGATGACAAATAACAATTTCTTAATTTTGAGAGTACTTTCCCAGTCCGATAGCTCGCCGCACCTGATGGTGAGACGATGCTGTATTTTCGTAAGTATCCCAAAATACATTATTTGACTGAGATTTTATTTATCGTCTAATTATATTTTTCAGCTTTTGATATTTGATGATACATTTGAATCAAAACGAACGATTTTAACTAAACAAAGAACAAATTTAAAGTTGTAAACATAGCTAATGGGTTACATACATGGAATCGTGCCCTTGTTAATGCCAAGACAAGATCATTTCCATTGATCGGTTCGAAAAAGGTCGACCTGTGATAACGGTTATCCTAACTTCAGAGAAAACACGTAAATACAGATCCCTCTCTCTATGTAGTTGATAATAATATGAAATGTTTTTAGCCAACCATCTCATTCATAAAATTATTGAGATTAATATTTCCTTTATTTGCAAAATCTTGTTACTTTTAGAACAACTTGGTTGTAAATTATAGGTATCTTTGTAGAAATAAAAGTTTTCGATGGTTCGCTTTAGTGAGGTCCCAATGTCGAATAGATTCGTTCGCATACTGATAACAAGTATATTGTAAAGTAATATTGAAATATTATTTGATAAATGTTATGGTTGAATAAGAGGTGTGATGCTAGTCGTGTTAAATACGTATGTATGTGTGTGGTACGTGTGTATTAGTTAGGTTAAATACATAGGTTTCAGGTTAATTACATTTCTAATTATTTCTAAGTTTTTAGTTAAGCTAAGTCATGTACAACATTCTTTTTGTGCCTTATAAAAAAATAAAAAATAAATATGAAATGATAATTTCTAAATTTCGCTATATGGGATTCTCGAGGAATTCGAACATGGAGGTACATGTGCGGTTAACATTTCTGTAACGGGAAATTCGATCACTGTAGGCAGAAGGTTTGTACCGTGGTAGTGTCTCGCGTTCCTCGTTAGTCTGTCCACCCACACACGATTCCCTCCATCTCCCCCCCCCCCCCCCCCTCCCTTTTCCTCGCTTCTCTCTTACAGGTCACGCAGATCTGATGAACCGTGGAATACCTACAAAGGTTACCTACCAGATAGCTTCCCTGGATTATACTGATTCAAATCCTCTCAGGTTTAAGGCATAGTATGACGCTAGAAAATGGCGCGATAGAGCGATAAGGAATCGGTGATAGAGCAAAAGGGATAGACGTAGGTACTGCATAATTTCCACATTTCTAGTTTCATATTGTAGTTTTACATTTCGGTCTTTTGAATGAAAAATGTGTCCAATTGTAACAACAATCATGGAGTAAATGAATAAGCACTTTGCCAGCGTAATACGCATTTCTTGGCTTTGTAATGCAGACCAATTGCGGCTAGCATGTCGTCCTTTAGCGCGGAATTTCATCGTTAACCCTTAGTCGCATTTTATGACATGAATGAGAGGTACAATGGGGCCATTCTTTTTAAGTCACGGCCCCACTTTAACTCTACGTATTTTAAGGTTGATATAATTAATTAAAAATAATTATGACTCGTGAACTGGCCGAACATGTAGAGACGTGTTCAGCCTAGAACTGAGGGCGGTCCACACGACACGAGCTCGTCCTCGGGCTCAAAAAATACAAAACTGCCTCCAGGACAGCGACATAAATAATGAGACGAAAACCTATCATTATCTCCGAATCAGACATGTGGAATTAATTCCGGCGGACCTGCCCGCGATATGGAACAATATTCAATGAGATGAAACAAATGAGTATTAATAAAAATAAAAGAGAGACAATGAGTTGTGTTGTGCGCAGACGCAGACGCATCGTACCGCGGCACGGCGGCGGCGGCGCGGCGTCGACGCATCCACCGTGCGGAGACATTCTGTAATGATAACATTTTGACTTGGTCCTCGACTTTTTTTCAAACAATTTTGATAATCCGGGCTTGGTAAAGCTGCGTCTCCTGCGAATGTTTTTTTTTCGAAATATTACACAGAAACATCGAAGCATTGGGGCGTGGTCATACACATTTGTACGAAAACAAATGTTTTTGTGTAATGTTTCTTGTGTAATGTTTCGAAAAAAACATGCGCAGGAGACGCGGCTTTAGATATTACATTCGATATACAACTCGAGCTATTGGAAAAATTGTAAGGAAATCGTAAGAAAGATCGAGCTTACAAGGAGCTTAGATGTACCCTTAAAAAAGTGGGCAATGCATAGTTTATTATATTTTAATTTTTTTTATGTAATCCGTTATGGCTGGCTGAGTTGGAGCGGCCAGAGGGCATGCTTCGACCAGCCAATATCATCTCCGAGAAGGTACTAGGTGCCATACAGGAGACTTCTCTTTGGATTGCTGGTTATACTAGAGAACACAGCCGGCGCTGCTGTGCGGCTATATTACATCCAGTACGGTGGTATCATCCAAGTCGGCTACAATTTGAGCCCACAACCTAGTAAGGTTCAAGGGAGGGAGAGGCATAATAATGCATTACCGTCGAAGAGTATGCCAATTCAAGCTGTGAAGAGTAAACGCAGGGCGAGGCGGCGGCGGCGGCGGCCGCGCGGCTGGGCGGCGACATCGCTGCGCGCGCGACATTTGTCTCGGAAGATGGTCGCACTCAATTTTGTTGAAACTTTTGCGGTTGAAATGTTCAGTAAAAAAGAAACTAGGTATGCACGCGAACTGGAATAATAATGGTGAATGCCAATATAATATGTGCGCTTTCAGTGGAATATGCGGAAACGAGAAGGCGAAGGAGGAATATCATATATTTTATAATCGCAAAACAGAACGTCATGCCTCGGTAGCTCAGGTGGTTGGTGCGATCGGTCGACTGTCCTTCGTGATCATAAGCACACCTGAGCGCGGTCAGAACTTGGTTCCGGGACCGCCCCACCGTTGGAGGCTGACCGTGGTTCGGATTTCACGTAAAACTGTAGGTCCCCCTTCTCAACTTATTAGGTGGTAGGTAGTAGGTTATTAGGTAGTATTAATTTCTGATTCGATAATTAATTTCTGATTTCATATTATAATTTTACAGTTAAGGGTCACCTTTGTAGTAATTGTAATAATAGGTTTAGGTAATTTTTCTTGTGAACACTAGAACTACTAGGTTTAAATACTCGTTTAGGCCAATAGTAAAATAAGTTTAATTTATTTTTTTTTCCCACCCAAACTTTGTAATATTTTATGTTATAATATAATAGTTACATAAACTGAACATTTATGTCAATTAAACCAAATGAAGTTAGTCATTAGTTCAGATGATCGACGATCGATGGTTATCTCAACTGAAAATTATGTCAAATTAATATTGCCAAACGTATAGGTAATTAGGTATTATGTAAAATGAATATTATTATACCATGGACAATTATGCAAATTGAAAGTCATAGAATGTAAATACTTCTATCAAGTAATCTCAATTTTTTTAAGACAAATGAACATTATATATAGTAGATTATGTGGCATGAAAATTATATAAATTTAAATTATATATTTCGAAATTACATGAATAATAAGGCACACAACGGTGGCGGTAGAGGCAGGTTCGGGGTTGTCGCTCTCAGGTGAGTGAGACAAACTGAGAGGAGAAATTACATTTCTAGATGGCGCATTTACCGAGTGCTTAGTAAAGTATGTCGGTTTGTGAAATTTTCTGCGTTTCTTTCATCTTTTGAGCTAGCGAGGGTAGGAAGTGATCGCCATCGTTGAAGTCAAACTTTACGAGAACGGAGTTGCGAAAAAAATACATAAAAGTACAATACTACTACCAGTAAATAAGCAGGTACTCGTATAATATGTGCAACAATAAACATTTAATTTGCAAGAGATCCGTTACAAGTGGACGGGGCTAAACCATCGATCAATCATAACACTAGATTAAGTATAGCGGCGGAAATACTGTATACGTAACATTCATACTGTCACGTCTTTTTCCCAGTGAGGTAGGCAGAGAGAACTGGTCTCCACGTGCCACGATCCTGATACACCTCTGCCGCCTCTTCCAATCTCATAATGCTCTTCATACATGCACGTTGGGTACGGGTACTACGCACCTGATCCTTTTTGAGAACATGCCCGCTCTGGTCCAGGTAAGTGCGTCTATCTAGCTAGGGCGACCCTTCCCGACTCTTCACATCCGCTCCATAAATGTATTTCGTTAGTTCCTATCATCCATTCTTCCAACATGACCGAACTTGCGAAGTATTCCTTTCTCAAACCTTGTTACTAGGTATATCTTCTTTCAGACCACAATGCTCTCGCACTACACTATTTCTCAATCTATCTCTCATTGTAACTCCACACATACTTCTCAACACGCACATTTCCACAGCATTTATCGTGCTGTAAATACTGGTACACATAAAATGGGACGGCTGGTCTTGTATTCACTCAGTCAACATACGATTATCCTGCTCACACATAGGATGAAGAATGAGACACATAATGCTAACTGCATTATGTGTCTCATTCTTCCAAAACTGAGGCGGGCGCATCGAGTTTTTCGATTCATTTCTTCTTCGCGTGTTGTATTTTTATACTTCTGTCTTTGTTTTCTGTCTATCTTAATAGTATTGGTGTATAAACAAGCGTGGTCCGCTTTTGTAACCTGCTTTGTATGAAGGTCACATATCTAGTGTTGTGGTTGATCGATGGGCTCAGCGTGTAAGTGAGACGTGCAGTGCAGTGGAGTTCAGGGTCGCTTGCGACTCGGCGCAGTCGACATTCAATACCCGCCACCCTGCCAGCCTCACCACCACTCTGTGACTTACATAAATACTAATGAGCAGTAGGCTCTGCATATCAACCGGGCAGACAAGTAGAATTTTTTTTTATTTATTTAAAACGATCTGCAGTTATTTTTATGTAACTATATATATTGTTATATTTTTTTCGACTTTCATCTATCTATAAATATATATTTTTTTTATATATATAGATAGATGAAAGTCGAAAAAAAATAGAACAATTTAAACCCCTACGAAGATTTGAACCTGGGTGCCCGGCACTAGAGTGGGCAGTGGCGTGCACAGACATTCTAGACCGGGTAGGCAGGCAGCAATTAAGATTCAAAATAAGTATGTACTTAATTTAGAAACAAGTTGACTTAATTTTAATCTTTACTTCAGCCCGGTTTTCATCTCTTAGGTACATCTTCATGTCCACATGAAGAAGTACCAACAGATTTTTTTTTCAGTGCACCTTAGATATCCATAAAATGAATAAATTTTAATCTACACGTATGTCATAAATACAGATTTAAGGGTGAATTTTAAAAACGCCTTTTGAGTTATTTAAACAGAACCAATCTCAATAAAGAGTGTGCAGTGCCGTGCCGTCCATAGAACTACAAAAGATGAAATAGAAATAAGTAGAGCCTTTGCTTATTTGTAAACTAAATCCTCGAATAAATCAATGAGCCTATCTCTTTGAAAATATATAAATCTTCTTTATAAAGTGTAGAAACAGACAACCAACTGACTAGAATTGCCCGCCGCGCCGCCGCCGCCGTCGCGCTGGTACGATGCAAGACCAGCTACACCTACGTTACGAGGCATTGTTGTGGTGTTAGTGAAAGGCAGTCCTGCCCTGGCGTACTAAATCGCGCATCGAAACACGCATACACACGCAAAATTCCAGCGTATATGACGCAGGATTTGAGTTATAGCACGTAATAGTGTGAGTGACCACCAGGCAGCCGTGTTGTGTGCTTTTGCCGCGCGGTGGCGTTGCGTCCGCGCGAGCGGCCGCGCCGAGAGTGAGGACTTGAGGAGTGCGCGGCAAATTTTAAATCATTTGTTTTGTCGTGAAGTTGAGTAGTTCTATAGGTTTTAATTAGATTTTTTGGGTGGGTGGAATTGGAACTTTACTCAGGGTAGGCAGTGCTTTTCTGCCTTTATGGGATGCACGCCCCTGAGAGTGGGACGAGCCGCCAATGCGCTACCAACATCCAATTCTGGTTGGGAACTAATAAAAATTGTTCTCTTCATTTTTGGTTTAGTAAGTACTGAAGAAGTGCATGTAAGTACTGAAGAAAACAAAACCAATTTATTCGTTAAAAAAATTAAGTAGGTACTAAAATAATTTTTATCTAAGTTGTAGGCTTATATTTCTTTCGGGGTCATATTAACTTAGTATTTGCAGATATATAGCACAATATACTTTATAATTTGGCATAATACTACATGTATGTTTGTATGATAGGTAATTGAATGATTCAGAACTGAACGAGAGACCTTCCCATAGTACAGGGAATCCTAAAATTGGTATGACAAATATTAAATATAAAACATATTATATTCTGTGAGAATTTTAACTGGCTTATGGAAATATTACGGTTCAAATGATACAACCCTTGAAAGGTTAGATAGACTGACAAGCTTTGTAATAGACTTCCGTACGGGCACAGAAACCAAAAAAAGGAGGCTATGGTTGATTGTTAAGATATAGGTACTAATAAAAGTAAGAAACATAACTACGGTCACTCCGATGAAGGAAAAGTTTCATGACGAAGTTGTGACCATGACAATGGTATTGGTTATTTAATTTTCATACCGGGCTTTTTTTGCGCTTATTAGGCCTGGTGCGTGGTGTGCCGGATTTGCCTGCTTCTGTAATAAAGAGCGGTGTCGTCGGCGAACAGAATCTGTGGATGAGAAGGCAAGTCTTTGGCGAAGTAGTATGTACAAAAGCGGCGATAACACAGACCCCTGCGGTACTCCTGCCGTTATCGATCGTCGAGATGAGCGCGCTCCCTCCACTCGGTGCGCTAAGGGTCCTTCCCGAGAGAAAGTCTCGTATTGTGAGTACGAGAATGTCTGGCACACTGGGCACACAGATCTCATATAGCTTGTATATGAGGCCGTTGTGTCCGATCTTCCTCCGGTGAGTATTTCTGTTTCCTATAACCAGGGATCTTAAAAATTCGCCTTATTAAGTTCGATGACGACATTTTTGTCCGCCTTATATATTTGCTGTCATAATCGAACTGGCGGAATCTTACAATGTAAATAAATATGACAAATCTGAGCGCAGTGTCCTGCCAAGAGATGATAAATAAATAAACAATAGACAATCATTATAGCTAGGATCTCTCTGAGCGTGGTTTTGCGAGGAGTGGTGGTATTGTCTGTGTCTGATCTTCCATTGAACTTTTGGGCACAGTCAATTATAGACAGCCAGTACCGGCGGTCTATAAAAAAAATTAATGTACAGAATTTTCGATTTGGATTCTTGCCTACTTAAGCTTGCCGACCGTACAAGACATTGACGTCTTTATAGGAATGTGTACGGTTGTAATAATATGCACATATTTAAGCCAAGTGATATGAAATTTGATCTCTCGCACATTTCTAAGTTATTATCAAGTTGGAGAAGGTGCCGTAGCAAGCGCAGTCACTGAGGAAGCGGCTGGTGAGAACACAACACCACATTATTCTACTACTTTAATGGATCTGTAGGTACACAGGTGAAATTTATTGGACATCGATTTATGAATTAATTTGTCCTTGCTGCGTGCGTAGGTTTGACTTTGATTTGGATAATTTGGAAGTTTTTGCTATAAAAATAAATTAAGTAAATGTAACGAAGATGAATGAATGAAACGGGACAATATGAAACAGTCCCTATTACAGATGATCTTGATATACTGTATGATTCATCTAAGAATTGGTTTTATGTAAATACATGATATACCAAAAACATATCTTTGTTAAAAGTAGGTTCCACATGCACTGAAAAATGAGAATGAAGTCTCCCCATGCAATAAACGTTTTATACAAATCTATAAAACGCTAACATGTATCTTATTGAAGTATCTTTAAAATAGATTACACTGTATACATTCGTGATACCGGTGAACCTAAAAGAGCTCAATGGTATTTCCAATAAGTAGATCTACTTGTGAGCGCCACAATCTGACGAATTTCACGGGCCAGCGATAAAGATAGCTAGCCCCAGGCACCGACCCCACACCCCCAAATTACCGTCCAACCTAAACCAACAAGCTGAGAAACCGGAAGACAATCCCGAAGATCCCGCCGCGATAGCGTCTCCCGATCGATAATTTTCTGACACCGCAAGCACTCTAGAGAAGGTGAGAAAGTAGTAACCTCGCAAAGAAGTAAGAAAAGGCCGTAAAGTGTAATAAAAAACGTGAAACGTCTAAAAGGAAGTGTCGGGCCGACTTGAAATGGCCCCGATAAGCGGACCCCCACGACGACGCCATCTTGTCGCGACTGCCGCGCCGCCTGCCGGCGACGACGCGCAACCACGACGGACTGAGCTTTACTTTTTATGTCGACCGACCGATGTGCCAAGCACTGCCAGCACCGGGTCCACCGGTGATGTCACATCGATTGATATCTTTATTTCTTTTATATGTATAAATAAAACAAAATACTTCATGCGGGTCGAATTGAGAATGTCCTACTTTTTTGTAGTTGGCAAAACATTTAAGACATTATCCACAAACATTTAGTCAATAATGCTGATCTGCACGCCTAGATGTAATGTTTTTGTAAATGTTAGATTTCTAAGCTAGCTAGATCTGGTTAAAAGATCGTTTGCTGTCCATAGGTCATAATACTTCCACTAATGGTAGCGGTCAGACGATGTCACGGTGACATATTTCTGTTAGTATATCAAACATAGTTCTTACATAATAAAATACTTAGTGTATATAATAAAACGAAATAAATTGCACATAAACAGCTATCGGTGTCACAATTTGCCTAAAAATCCTCTAAAAATAATCATTATGATGAATTAAGTCTCTAAATTTTTGACCATCGATTCACACTTACTCTTTAGGACACTTGATATCGAACATGATGCCGCTGCCAACGGAGCGGTTCGTAGATTTAGATATAATCTGAGCTAGCTGGGAAAATAACCCTCCTTTTGTAACTAATTTATTTCACCAGTCAATTGGACGATACGTTTTCAACGCGTCGACTGTGGCGGCGTGCGGTCGTCCCCTAGAGCAGGCTTGTGGCGTAGAAGTGACCTACATGTAATATCGACCTTTCATGCAGACTTTATACATTTTGCCAAACGGTGTTGTTGTAATGTTAGCTCGAGTTGGTTTGAAAGAAGAGCACGGCTTGAAAGAATTTTCTTCGTTTGGTTTAACTTTTTATTTTTTTTTATTTTTCACTGAATCTAATACGGATGGTTACATCTCTACTTACTACACCCGTGATATCAACTTATTACACCTTGGTGAACGAGTTCCCATTGTTCGTGTCTGTTATACTGAACTGAATGGAACGAGAAATGATCTACAGTTTAGCGTGAATACGAAACACGGTCAGCCTCAACGGTCAGATAGTTACTCATCCGAGGTCCTACCGCGATCGCTCACTGAAGCACTGTCTGCCCCTTCGAGCTGCCGAGGCTTACGTTTGTATTTTTTTGGCATAAATTATAATAGAATTTCAATTATATTCGTGTATACTTTTTAGGGTTCCGTAACCAGTGTCGCTGGCAGGGACCTTTATAAAATCGGCTGTTCACACTTCCATCCGTCAGTCCGTCCGTTCGTCTGTCGTTCAAACGCTCTGTCCAAGTTATTACTCCGGAATTTGGAGCTCAATAAGTCTAAAAAATTGTAAATTTAGTTCTTACGGCTTGAAATTATTTTGCAGTTTATACCTTAAGCGGTTATTGAGAAATTTGCATTCTCACTAGAATCTACTGTTAACTGACAGGGCGCGCCAGGCGCGAGACACGGTGCGACCGCGTGGTGTCTGCGTACACTTGCTATGCGTGCAAGAAGGCAATGGCTACGGGACCCTTTCTATGTGAACAACGTTCGCACTTAACAGGTTTTGTATGTTAAAAGCTAAATAAAAAGAGTATTATATGCCTTAATATGTGCATAGTAGCACTTCTATCACCTTTGCTCTGTCGGTCGACTCTATATAATAATGATGTTTGGATCCAAAATATACGATTACACGGAGATAAGAAGCGTCGTCGCCGGCGAGCCACGCTTCTCCCTACATTATTACTTTATTTCGATAAACAGCTAAAAAATTACCTCTCATTCACACCTTAGTCGGGATCAGCTGATTGATTTAGATCCGGTTCGGTCGGTCGCTTAACACGGGTGATGTAGTGGGCGGGTCGCGCTCGGAAAATTTGTAAGAATGAAGATAAGGCGGGACATTAATTTGAGACAAAGAGTGTCGCGGTTGTGATCGCCGAATGTGACTAATAAGCCATTTAGACAGGTACGCCATCTGTTATTGCTTCAGAGCATTGACATTGGCATGGTCCAAACGAAAATTAATAAAATATAGCAGATGTTTATTTGCATGTATAAACATATTATGTAGACCCAACCGTAGGAACCTGGCTCGTCTCTATGGATCCATGCGTAGATATTATCTTACAATAGTTTGCGTTATGCAGGTAAGGTGGATTCGACTTGTCAACCAGACGACGGGTGCTACCCTCATCCGACTTACGAGAAAACTGATTGTTTAAAAGATCGTTCCTTATCCTAAATGGATTTACTGTCAGTTTTGATCAAACAAAGCGGTTTTCTAAATACAGCGGAGTGTCCCCAACGCGACAAAGGGTTAAAAATGATGAATTTACAGCTTCTGTGTTTTTAGCGGTTCCTTGGAAGATTTGCGGGACAAAGATAAGCTACCGAAACTTAGGATCACTGTTTTTGAAGATTTCAGATTTGCTGAAACCGTTATTTTAATCTGCAAGATTATGTTACCGGTCCTCGGACTTCATAGAATTTTTAATGAGATGTACAAATTGCCGGCAGATAAAATTGTCGCTGTTCTTTATAATACGCGCGCTTTGTACTATTTTGTCATTGTTGCAAAAGGTTTCACAATATTTACAAACCGTGTAACGGTAATTGCCTTTTTTAATTTGTATTAGCGATCCAGAAATAAAGAAATTAGTATTTAGTACGTATTTTAAAATACTAAAGTTTTTTCAAGTACTCATATTTCTTTAGCCGCTTTAATTGTAGGAGATTCTAAATCAGAAAGTTGAATGCAAAAAACCAGAAATAATGAAAGAAAGAGTAAAGGAAAGTAAGCATAATAAAGATAAATAAGAAGGAATATAGAAATTGAAAGGAGTCATCACGTTTCAAGCGAGCCACGGGGGGTCACGGTTGAATGAACAATTCCGCCAAATTTGAACTCACCAAATATTTTGTTTTCTCCCGTTAGTCCTCTGGGAACGGATTAGTACAACTTTTACTTCGCGTGTGAAATTGGAAGAATGCGTGTGGGCTACAGAAAGTAAGATTAAACTTAAACAAATGCACCATACATTTTCCTTGGGATTTCAGTTTTTGCTAGAGCGTTGATTTTTTCCTTACATCGTGTCAGTTTGTGAATATTTTTTTATAACTTTCTTCGTTGCTATGTTTGTGAATACTTTATTATAAATTAACAATTGGACTTCAACTGTTCTCTTTTTTGATACTTTTTCTAAACATACCATAACATCTTAGATCTTTTAAATATGGGATCTGATCTACCCGGCCAAAACAGCTCATGGATAATGTGCAAACTCTGTAAGCGAGGTTCCACCTTCCACTTGCTATCCTGGTCGACCAGAGCACCCAGCTGCACCAGGCTGCAGTTGCAGGCATCAGGCCGTTTCCGTATGGAGGTCTTCACTTCAATTACCACCGTACACCGAAAGACGTTCACATCCGAGCTGCGCTGCACGCAGCATCCGACCGAGCCGATAATCCGTCCGAGAGCATGGACAGAGCCGACTATCCGTGCGATCTTCTACGCCGAGAGGGATCTCCGAGACGGCTATTGTGGACTAGAGTAGAACACGGCTGAGGGCTACTATGCAGACATCTTATATCCAGTACGGTGGTACCAAACCAGTCGGCTACAATTTAAGCCTACCACCTATTAAGGGGCAAGGAAATATAATAAAGTCTGTAGGTATGTACCTTCTCTCATTTTCCTGCCTGATAGCTGAATTCTTACCGATATAAGTAACACGCTGAGACGTATTGGGGCACTGATTTAAAAAAACGTTAAAAATAATTTAGG
Organism: Nematopogon swammerdamellus; assembly: GCA_946902875.1. NCBI lineage: Eukaryota > Metazoa > Arthropoda > Insecta > Lepidoptera > Adelidae > Nematopogon > Nematopogon swammerdamellus. The sequence goes on from OX336349.1 coordinate 11,944,375, forward strand.
CACTGTGTAACTTACATTCATATCGAGAGTAAGATAACAAATACCCAGTACCGTGTGGGGTCGGTACTTTAAAATAATAGCCCCACTGCATCTCTCCCCGTGTATGTCGTAAAAGGCGACTAAGGGATATGACTCCCTTCTTATATTACTAGGTGGTAGGGTTTAACCCGCCCGGGTTGGTACCACCGCACTGAATGAAAGGTCGGTCGAAACGGCTATGTAAATAGTTTGTGTTTTCCGTCCAGTTCAGTGTAACCGGCACGACCGAAGGGAAGCACTGCCGTGGCACCAAGTTCATCCGGTGTTATGGGCTGACATCACGGAGGTTGTAGGTGATGTAGCCAACGGTGTCAGTTCCCATAAAAAAACAAACCTAGAAGTAGCATCATCGCATTGAGAAAGTGAAAGAAAAGTGCACAGATACAAAGATACATACTTAGATAATATCAAAATCAAATCAAAATATATTTATTGCACTTGAAATGTTTTTTGCAAAAGGTACAGCTTAACACCGTAGGCGTTCTCCCCCAGCCAACCTTTGGGTTATTATGAAAAAGTGTGGAGTGGCAGAGAAGAAATAAATGAATGATGGATGATAAAATATAGACATATAATTAAACAGATAATAAAACACAAATACAAATAAATGGAGAAACATACATATATATATATAAATATATATGATATATAAACATACATACTTATAAATAACATATACAGGGGAGGTAACAATAGACTCTAAAACATTTATCTACATGAACACTAATGAATAACGTTTGTAAGCTTGGATGTAGAAGGTTATCTCCGAAAATACTCATCCGACTTTAAAAAAGTATTTGACCAATATTTAGGATAGACCTTCAAGAGCTAGTTAATAGTTCTGAAGTTCCAAAAAGTGCGTCAGAACACGCTTTTTAAACACAAATACTGACGAGGATAGACGAATATCGAGGGGTAGCGAGTTCCACATGCGTGCTGCATTCACGGTGAACGAGTCAGAGTAGGAAGTGGAGGAGTGAGAAGGGATGGCGAGTGCTCGAGAATCGGTTGATCTCAGAGGAAGTCCATGTGCACAGAGAAATTGGAATCGATCCCGCAAGTACTCAGGGGCCCCAGTGTCATTCAGCGTGCAGAATAGAAGAGAGAGGTGTAATACAGGTGTTTCAAACGTCGCCACAGTAACAGTCCGAAAATCTGCTGGTATGGCGTCTCACTGAGCGTGGTTTTGCGAGGAGAAGTCAAGTGATTTTGTCAGTGCTTCCCATTGGTCGTGCCGACACTGCACGAAGCACTGACAAGGCACCTAGTTCAGCAAGGTGTTATGGGCTGACATCAAGCATATTGTAGGTAATGTAGCCAACCGTATCAGTTTCCATAAAAAACAGTTTTTCACGAGGATTGGGTTAGACCTAGGTAAAAAAAAAAACAAATAAAATTGTTCCAGACTGAGATTTATTTCTTGGGATATCTCGAGAGTACCACAAGCGTTGAGCACACGAGGTACCTGTCGTCCGCTGCGCTGTGTAATGTAATACCTAGTGTAGCCGAGATAGGACACTCTCGTTTTACTTCCCATTATTATTAGTCGCACCACTGCGCACGCAGGCAAAAACTTATATATTTTCTGGGCTACGCAAGAAGCGACACTGCTGATTTTTGGATTGTTAATTCCCGGGCGATTTTTTTTAAATATTATATTTGAAATCTATAAAAAATATCAAATTGATTAGTTATTAAAATTCGTATTTAGACGTTTGCAATAAAATGTATCATAAATTGTGATACATATATCAAAAAGTGATCGAAAAAAGAGTATCTACTGATAATATAAGATATTATGGCGTATGTATACTATATAGTCTTATGTCGCACCTTGTTGAAAAAATAAGTGAATACTGAAGTTTGTGTAAAAGAACCCATCAAAAACATACATGAAAAAAAAGGATTGGTGGTTTAAAAAAAATGTAGAAATAGGCCAATTTCCTTGCCTACACGTTATTAGCAGTGGTTTGACAAGCACAGAAATATATTGTGTGAATTGATAAATTTACAAACCAAACCAGTCCTATTGGTTGATGTTAGCGCTTGAAATTGCACAGTGCGCATGCGGCGGTTTTGCGAGAATATAGCGAATATAGTCTTCAGGTTAAAGACCACACGAAGTACTTAATTTTGAATTAGATAAAAAACTTAAAATAAAAAAGAAATCAATAATTGAAGGGCTGAACTTAAATACCGCACTGAATCTAGTGAAATCATCCCTACATTCAGCATAGGCCTTTTGTCCAGTCCTTTTTTTCTCATCTCCTAGGTTTGTTTAACAATTTAATGCTGAAGGAAAAATACATATTTCCTATTTATTTTAATTTTATTAAGAAATTCCTAAATATTCTTAGCTACATAAAATGTTATCTAAAATTCATAAATGACCTATAGGATATCTAAACTACGATGAAGTTAGGGGTGACGCTTCTTAATGTCTCGTTTTGTTTGGGACGATCGGGTAGTCGGCGCCGGCGCATGTCCAATGATCTGTGATGCAGAAGAGGAGGCTCGCGGGCTGACGAAGCGGCCTCCTAATTCGCGGCGACTTCAGACCACGAGAGCTCATTAGCGCAGGAGACGGACGCGATGCGCCGTGTCGCCTCTCCTACAGTACAACCTTATCTTTGGTTTGTCCTCATTATTTTTTGTTGTTGTGAAAAAATGACATTCAATGAGTCCAAGGAGGCATTTAATAGGAACTTAAAAATCAATTAAGGGTTCTAATATCTAAGATCCAGGTCGTCTAACTGAATGTTAGACGACCTGGATCTTGAATTTTAGACATACTTAAAATGATTCGCTGCAGCAAATTACGGTGTTGGTACGCTTGATCGGTTTCATCACCCCTTACCCAGTCAGTAGGTATTCGTTGTGCACAATCCAGAAGAACAAACGTCTGAAAAAAAAACATCGGTAATTCTGTTCATATGTAAATGTTATCTAAAATATTTTCTTGTTTAATAAATAATTTTAATTTTGTTAAACAGTTTAACCTTGATCATGGATCAAATCGACACCAATCTAAATAGGTGAAGAATCGACTCTGTACTCCGGTGCGATCTCTACGAGCAGATAGCGAGTGTGGAGGTAGCCTGGAATGCTGTCAAACTATTCTCAAAATATTTACAGACAAAGTGTGAAAAGACATAGAACTGCGATTTCGAACAATTCATACAATTTAAGTTATCGCCAACATTAATTAACATTAATTTAGAAATGCACACAATTTGCATAAGAGGGCTTGTAACACGGGTGTTGAAAAAGATACGTTAGTGCGATAAGGGTGATACGTAAATATACGTACAAGTGTATTGTTTATTGAGCATTCTTATGGCAGTAAGTGCAATCGAACTTGTCACAATTTGTGATATCCGGTTTTATTACACCCAAGAATCAACCAGCAAGAAACTTCACAGAGACGTTTCATCTATCGATGAGTCGATTTCGCTTCTACCCTTTTGAATCCTCTGTTTAAAGACTAATCGAAACGGTTCACATGTCTCATTCAATGAGAGATCTTATCGACTCTATGGCATTAATAGGAATTAAGCTTCGCATCACAGTGGACATTCCAAACCACCTGGTCTTAAAGAAGCTTTTCTTGTAACGCTTATTATATAAATACATAGGTATATAACGATCCTTAATCACTTAGTTGACGACTAAATATTGTGGGAGATGTTTGGTAGACAGCTTAAGAACTGGCTACCTTTCAAACAAGGTTAGGTATTTGGTACATATTCATAGATTTATATATACTGAGTACCTACCTGCTAGCATTTTTGACGGAATCTAAAAAATATGTTATGTAACGTCAAATTTTAATTTAAGTCCAAGAAATGATACAAGTCTAAACGAGACACGATACAAGTATTTTTATGACACGATGTCAATTCGCCGAAAGGACGCGAAAATAAAACAAAACACACTCCACTGCGACATGTACTGTATTTAAAATGCTTGCTGCAGCAGAGGTATTTATTACCATAATCGCAATAATTCAACATTCGAAGCGCCATCTCTTAAACGTAAGACAAAACAACCAAAAAAAGTTTACTTTGTTGACCGCCAGAGCACCGCGCTGTGGCATCCGACGTCACATCTCTACTAATGTAGTAACGTCTTGCGCATTGGACATGTGAAATGAAATTAATATTCATGTCGATAAAGCCGATATTGCCGTGAACATGTAGTGAGTTCTCGATAGACATTTCAGTCATGTACGCTGCACCGGTGTAAAGGAAAATGACGTTTATAATTTATACACGACGGTGTCCCATTGTCTTGAGTAATGTCGTCTGATTGTCGGGCGGTGCTTATGGAAATTATTTCTGGAGAAGGCTGCGCGGAGAGATTATGTTATAATTTTACTGTTACTTTATTGTTAGTAGTTTAATGAATGCGCATTGAGATGCAGTCAATTAGGCGCGTTCTGAAATTAGCAATGTTGATATGCGGAAGAAGGCGCCCTATGCTGAGAGGATAGAACCAAGACAGAACGAACGAGATGATAAAACATTGATATAATAATACACTGAACTTTAAATATATAGAATTTTAGTTGATTTTAGAGTATACTTACGATTAATTTTTATTATTCTTGAAGTGTTCATAAATGCCACAGTGTTTTTTTATGTAATCCGGTATGGGTGGCTGAGTAAAAGAGACCAAAGCACACGCCCCGAACAGCCAATGTCACATCCGAGAAGGTAGGTGCCGCTAGGTGCCATATCAGAGACTTCCCTTTGGATTGCTGGCTTTATACATCCAGTACGGTGTTACCAACGAAGTCGGCTACGATTTGAGCCTACCATCTAGTAAGGTTCCGGTTCCGAACGGTGAAGCAGTAGGTATGCACGTAAATTTTTCCGTCACAAAAAAAATGTCATTGGTACACGCCGACGGGATTCGAACCTCGGACCTCTCGCAAGAGAAGCGGACGCACAGATCACTCGGCTTTTCAATGATATTAATTATTTCATACGTAATATGTGAAATAGGAAAATAAATTATATTACATTTATATAAATCAAAAGACTACCTGAACATGAACATATAACGCATTCAATGATAAATAAAGTGCTTTACAATATTTATGCTTGCAGACTCACACAGACACCTTTTCGCCGACTACCAGCAATGAATCGGGCTCAAAGGACCAATAATGGCGGAAACTGTGCACTGAGGGGGGTAACTACCCCGCACTGTCATCGCATATTTATATGTCACCGAGCCACCGCGCGACCATGCGCGCGCAGCATCCCACCATAAATATTCTAAATGTCTTAAAAATAAAGGAAACGCATAATAATGTTCGGGAATAATTCACGAGTGTTGTGGCACGTTCAATTTCTATGTGAGTTAAGAGTCAACTGGAGTTGGTAGCGAGTTTTATTGAAATTACTTTTGCTTGTACACGATTAAATCAAGAAACTTCACTGTAGAGATATCTAGTCGCTCTTGTAGTAACGTAGAATAACATTATTTCGATTATGACAAGATTTCCATAAATAATTAATTTGTGATCGTGATTATAACAAAAATCAATTTCACATAAGTTCCCACACCACACACGCTGTATTCCGACAATCAGGGTGAGCAGAGTAATCGGTGTTGTGCTGCAAGAATTTTGGTAAATCACAGCACAACACTGACCAACACGTTTAGCAAAGTATTCGGACAAGATACTCGTAACTATCAAGCAGCTAGTAAGCATGCCTGACTCGGTGGAAGGACCGCGCCAAGGCGAGAGGTGACTAGCATGTCGCCCTTATGCACGGGTCCTTATTCCTCAGTCGCCTTTTACGACATGCACGGGGAAAGATACAGTTGGGCTATTCTTTTCAAGTACCGACCCCATACGGTACTATATATGTTCCCAACCGGCAAAATTGTCTTGTAAGTGTAAAATAAACCAAAGTCCACGAGTAATTTTTGGCCGTGATAAACGCCAAATACGCAAAAACACGCAAAAAGTGCGGCAAAGAAAGTCCAAAACCATTGAGAAAATAAAAAAATACCAACATAAAATTTGGTTTCTTACCAACAATGTGGTTTGTTGTTTTTTGTATATATAAGTAAAATTACTATAAAAAAAATTAAAAAAAAGTATGAATAATTAAAAAAAATCTGAGAATGTGTGTATTATTAAAATTTTACAATACCACTGATGTAAAGGTCACACAGCACTGAGAAAACTAGCTTGTTGAAATTTTATTATTATTTTAACCACGAAAGGAGATAAAAATAAAAAACAAAAAACGCCTACACGAAATTATCGACGTAATTAACCATACGTACCTAAATGCACCTATCCACGTATCTTTGCTCACGTAAGTAGGTACCTATTTTTATTTTAGTTTTCATCGATAGACTATTTTAGAGGTATATAAAAAGTGGTAGGAAACTAAAATAATTTGGTATTTGAAATTGGTCGTTGGCGTTTGTCATGGCCTTAAGCGAAAACATTATGTGGAGACAAAACTGATAATCTATCGACACTTGTGGTTCGAGACGAGGCTCTTTACTTGCACGTCATCAATGTAATTTTTATCTGTCCATACCCAGGCTTGTTGCATTCATTATGTATATTGTACGTAGCCGGGGAATTAACTAACATAGCCATGTTTTACGTTGGTTCGTTTGTTGAACTAACTTCAAATAAAATTATCTTCGTAGAGTGCCATAATCTAACGAAGTTAGTTTGGCTATCGTTAGAGCGATCTCCACCTTTGAAACAGCGGCCCGGAACAGAGACCACTGACGCAGGTTTGTCAGTCAAGAATATGTACGACGTCCTCTAGGTTTTCCTTTGCCTTGGATCTTCCATCAACCTGCAGCAGTATATGTATATTTGTCGTTCCGCGTGTAACCGAAATACCATTTATTTATTAACAAATGTTTCTTAGTGTAATTTCAAAGGAAACCTCTGCGTTAAAATCTTTTCTATGGAAAATATCACCTTTATTAAAATGCGCAATAATGTTGCACTATCGAGTAGGACTATTATATTGATTCTTATCTTCAAGTGACTTCTGCTTTCTAAATGAATAGACGTATGTTCTTGAATGATGTCGTATCTGAGTGTTCTTCCTTTACTAAGCCCAGATGTGATACGAATGTTTCAAACAATAGCCTTATCTAAAGAGGCACGCTTACCAAAGTCCCACAGCGTGTTGACACGTCGATAAGAGTGGAGGAGGCATCCAGGCAAATATCAGCAGTTCCTTGAAACCGCTCAGAAGGTCGCCAGGTAAGGTATTTTTCTTTGTCAGGTCGGGTCATGTGTTGACACTTCTCTATCGGAAGACAAACTTACATCACTTTTTACTCAGGACTCTTTTGATTTCTGAAGAAAAGTGTTAGTTGCTTCTTTGTTTTCTGTTTGAGTTTGAATTTTGATAAGAAGAGTGTTTACGTAGTGGGAAATAAAATTTATGAATAAAATATAGTAATTTTTATTTTAGGCAAAAAAAAATTTCAGTAAAAAATTTTGACCATGAAGTTAAGATCTCGCTGGAAATATTTTCATTATTCAAATTACATACATATACAAACATAAATTACATATACAATTTGCAACACCATCGTTCCAAATAAAGCATTGAATGGGTTCAATGTGTTTTTAAGTAAAGTTGTCATTTTAAATATCATAAGTGTTTTTATATGTAATGTAGATTAAACTGAGCCTGTCATTATATCTTTAGCGATATAATAGAAAAACCAACGGTGCTTTTGTGATTACTAGTGTTCCAAAAGAGCACTTAATACAAAACCAGAAATTATTTAACAGAAGGGACCACCGTAAAAAAGTTTAAATCCCTTGATTATAGCCTGGATGTCTTCTGAAAATTATAAAACCATTATAAATGCATCTACTACCCTTTCGGCAGATGGCTTCTTCCCTTTAGGAGACCCTCCTTTTAATAGTGATTTGTTTAATGCTTTTTCTATTATGATTAGTTAATAGTTTGGCTCGTATAATGCGGTTTTAATTTTTTGAGGTTGGAATTGTGAGGTTTTAGAAAGTAGTAGTTGCCTGCCCTTAAATAGTAAAGCTGTGATAAACTTTAGATTATTCTGCCTGTAAAAGTGACAGTGCAATATGTTGATGTGTGTTTTGGCGAATGTTAACTTTTCTTATATATGTTTTAATATTTAGATGCATTTACTTACATTTTTAAGACGTATTAAAATTAAAATGAATCTACAAAATTAAAGAAATACCAAAACAAGACCCCTAATAATATACCAAAAATAAAAAGATTTCCTCCAGGAACCTTTAATATTGTGCTTTTTAGGCATTAAGTCCGCCTTTTTATGAAACTTTGTTTAAATTGTGAAATAATGTATTTATTTTTTTTTTTATTTTACTACTTTTACTTACGTATTCGCTTATTTTACTTACTTTATTGGAGATAATTAATCATAATAACATCACTTGTATGCAATATTAAAATTTGCTCAACGTATCAAATTTACTTAAATAGCCTCGTACGTAGATATTTCACGCATTCCTATACATATGTAACCTAAAATAAATGACTGTAATGGATCCGAGTGATCGATCCGGCGTGTATCGACTGAAATTAAAAGTCCATTACGCTCGTCCCGTCCAGAGAGCACAATCCGAGCCAGGGACCAAGAATGCGCGGGTACGAGCCAGACAATTGTTCGTCGAGGCACTTATTTATTTTAAACTAGCTGTGTCTGCAGCTCCGCTCGCGTTAAAGCTACACTTAACAGATAACCTGCCTCAGATCTTCTACCTTCGGCCGTGATACACGGTCGCTGTATTTATTAGGGTGTGATATTACAAAACATAAATACTTCGTTAATTTCAAAATATCACTTATCAAATGGTGAAGACCATGTGTAAATAGTTTCACAGTTTTTAAGTCAATTGCTTATAAGTAAATTAATTCCTCCAACTACATTCTAGCAGCCACATTCTCCATCTACATCTGGGCATCGGTTTCTCTTGCGAGAGGTCCGACGTTCAAATTCGGTCGGCGTCTAAGTACCAATGAGTTTTTTCGGATGGAAACATTTACGTGTATACCAACACCTAGTGTCTCACCGTTCGGAACCGGAGTAAAACTGTAGGTCCCTTCCATTGCCCCTTACTAGGTGGTAGGCTCAAATTGTAGCTGGCTTGATACCATCGTACCGGATGTAAAATGGCCGCATAGCAGCACCGGCTGTGTTCTCTTCCAGTACAATATAGCCAGTAATCCAAAGGGAAGTCACCTATCATCTCTGAGGTGATATTGGATTGTTGCTTTGGCCTGTCTGACTCAGTCATCCTTAACGGATATAATAACAAACAAAAAAAAACAAAAAACTGCATACACATCTTACCGCTCAGTTCTTATGATAAGTGCATAGGATGCATAGGTAGTTAGGCACACACTAAGCATTAAGCTCGCCTATTGTACCTAAAAAATTGTTTTTGCCAAATTTGTGTTCAAGTACCTATTTTTTTTATTACAACATTTGTATGTTATAGTCATATGAACATACATACAATGAGACGGCATACGTGAGTTTTATAACATGTTTTAAATACAATGATCAGTGAGCGCGGACGCCCCGCGGGGCGCTGGCGGCACCCGGGCGCGACCCCCGGGCTCCCGGGGCGCTGTCGCGGACCCCTCACGCGCCCCGCCGCCGCCCCGCCGCCCTGTCCCCGTCTAGATGCACCTTTAATCAACCGCCGCATGTGGACGCTGCTTTATGGAATGCAAATGCGGCGAAGTTATCTATGGGTTTGGTAAAGAGTTGAATTGCGAATTAATGTTTTGAGAAGAATTACATTTCGAGGGGTAGCAGCTATTGTTAAAATCAAATCAATTGGGTGTTGTGCTGTAATTTACCAGAGTTCTTGCAGCACAACACCGATTACTCTGCTTACCCCGATTTTCGGGATTCAGCGTGTGTGATATGTATGTATGTAGCAGCTATTGCTATGCAAGAATTTAGATTAATAATTTTATCTACAAACAACGTCAGTAATGTTGCACTAGTTATTATATAGGGAATCGCGTAAGATTAATAATATTTCCCGTGTCGTACGGCGAAATTTTTTTTTTTTTTTTTTTTTTTTTTTTATGGAACCTGACACGGTTGGCTACATCACCTACAACATCCGTGATGTCAGCCCATAACACAGGGTGAACTAGGTGCCATGTCAGTGCTTCCCTTCATTTCATGTCGGCTACACTAAACTGGACGGAAAACACGAACTATTTACATAGCCGTTTCGACCGACGTTTCGTTCAGTGCGGTGGTACCAACCCGGCCGGGATAAACCCTACCACCTAGTAAAGTAAGAAGGGAAGGGACCTACAGTTTAACGTGGAATCCGAACCACGGTCAGCCTCCAACGGTCGAGCGGTCACCCATCAAATCACTGACCGCGCTCAGCGTTGCTTAATAACAGTTGACTAACCAACCGCGCCACTGAGCTACCGAGGCTGACGAATTTTCTTATCCCTTAGTCGACTTTTACGACATGCGACGGGGAGAGATGCAGTGGGGCTATTCTTTTTAAGTACCGACCCCACACGGTACATATATGGAAAATATGGAACGGCCTTCCAGTGAGTGTGTTCCCTGCTACTGGGGATCTTCAAAAGGCGTGTCACTAAATTAGACGACGACGTTTTTGTCCGCCTCATAGCTTGCATGGCGCCTCTCTGAGCGTGGTTTCGCGAAGAGTGGTGTTATTGGCTGTGTCTGATCTTCCGTTCGAGTATTGGGCACAGACAACAGCGCCGGCTGACTATAAAAAAAAAATGTAAGTTTGTAATGGTTATTAAAGAGGTTAAATAACGATTACATTAAGAGTATCAATAAAGCCTAGTCAAATCACTTCTTTAGTTTCATAAACTTTTTTTATTTTCATAAAACATATTATTACAACGAAGAAGTGCCTTGGTTGTAAGTTTTATGAATATATATTACATTTGTTAAAGCTTTTACCGCAATTCGACAATTATATTTGATAACGAAATATATATTTGTGATAAATATATGTATTTTTTTTATTTCATGTCTTCCGAACGTGTCTTTTGATCCAAGCGACCGATTAGTTGTGGTCTCTGAGCCATTTCTTTTTGTAGTTGTCCTAAGAGTTTCATCACCTTTGTATTGTGCTGTGTGGTTATTAACAATAGCCGCATAATGTTCGGCATCGATACCCTTTTCTTCGGGCTCGATTGTGTTATGAAGTGTGGTTACGAGAGGATGAGTGGAGGAATGCGGGGTTCGGATTCCGGTGGATAGAATGTGAGGTGGTGTATTGTTTGAATTTGTTACATCTAAGTCTATATCAATATTCTTGAAAAAAACTGCAAACTTACGCAGGTTATTTATGGAATCAAATATATGTTCAATAAATGTATCGTCATATTCAATAAATTTATTGGGTAAAATTAGATTTATTAATAGATTAATGAGATGATCTAAATTATCTATTATTGATTCGTGACTTTTTTCGAATCAAAAAAATGTAAGTGTAGACATTTTATTATTTCCCGTAATAAACAAGTGCATAATATTTTTCTGATTACAGCACAAAAACTGCGAGGAAGCAAAGAAGAAATTGCCAGTTCGCCGCAAAAACAATTACACAATTATACAAATTGTTAAAAAACCAGTAGATACGATAACATGAAGTTTTTGATGGATATAACTTCCAGTCGTTAGCAAAATAAAATGAATCCTTAAAAATAAACATAATTATAAAAGGTACTAATGTTGCAATAACTGTATTATTGCCATTATATCAGTCGGAAATAAGTTCAAATTATATACCTGCACATTGCCAACTGACCTGCCCCAATGATCGACATAAATTTAATTTGTGACTCTAAATGTGTTCGTGATACAAATAACACAGTAATTGTAAAATCAATGTGTGTACATCTTAATCCACCTAAATTAAAACGCAGAAAGGCACCGTTCTCCTATAATGGACCTAGGCAATTTTATCCTTATGCCTTATTAGTTTAAGTTCAAATTCAAACAAATAAGAATTTCGGGATGATCAGCTCGTGAGTTAATTCGCTCATTATGTGATTACCTCCCGCCTGGCCAGTGGTTTACAAATGCAGTTTATTTACATTTGTTAATGTAATAAAATCGACCGAGTAATTATTCAAGTTACGGAAGTGCGCATAAAAGGAAATGATTTGGGTACCTACTTGAAAATATTTTTTTTAGTTCCTAGTGGAAAACTCGTCTAAATTCAAAATTAAACATTAACAATTTGAAAACTACCCGATGTAGTCTTTTACCGTAGATAGGTACTAATATTTCATATTTGTATGAGTACATAGGTAATGTTATAATGTGGTTTATTTACTGAAACGATGTGAAAAGGCTCCTGTCAGGCCGGCATGGCATTCAAAATCCCCTTGCATCACAGAATGTCCAAAGAGATCGTTAGACACCTACTTGTAGGTGAAACGATGCCACATATGGCGTTATCCATAAAACAAATTGTTCGAAGACCTGTATTGCATCCGTACGCATAGACATAATTTCATGATTTCGGTATGCAATCGGAAAACATGTAACTAACTAGGTATACGTCCCTATCCGAAATTCTAAACAAAAAGCATAAACAAATTATGATTGAAAATGCATTAAATGTTAATAAAATGTTTGGAAAACAATATCTCGTTTTGTTTAATTAAACTATGGAAATAAAATCCATAATGAAGGTTCGACGTCGATGATGCGACGCCATCTGTTGGAGAATTTGTCTTAAAATGTATAGAATACGAGAAAACAGCGGCCGTTGTATTTCAACATTAGTGCCAATATTAAAATTAAGGATAGAAATTTTTAATTAAAATTCTCAATGTGATACCAAACAACAGTCTCTTGACACACCGATACTGAACTCGTGTTAGGTCAACAGCGCGATAAGTCGACACACAAATGAAGTTTGTTAAATGGCAAGTACGTACACGTGTAGCACCTAGTCATCTATTCTGTGACCTAGTTGCTACAGAAACAAGGAGTAATGGGTAGATATCACCGGATTAGTGTCTATGAAAACATATTGTTAGAAACCAAAAATGACATCATGATGAAAGTTGTAGAACAAAAGTTGTTCCATTTATTATACAGAATCAGTAATAAGGGCGTGTTAGTAAAAGTCGCACTCGTTATATATAAACTGTTGGCGAGCCCAAGTAAGAGAAATTAGTAAATGTGTTGAATTTCGTTGAACTTTCTCTATCCCTTAATTAAAGACTCTGGACCCTCACTGAACGATAGAGAAGATGAGTACTGTGGCACTGATATTAACAAATTATTGTTAAAAGCCATAAAAAAACACTTGAGATGAAAAGATTCCACTGTACTTGTTTTATCAAAATATCTTTTATACATTCATGTGGTGTTCACACTAAGTGTATTATTGAACCTGTACATTTTGTCCTTATGTAATTGTGTAAGTACTTAGTACCTACCTAGGTATTTAATTCACATTCTAATAATATAATAAAATTATCCAGCACGCGCGGCGTGCTTGAAGACCTGCCTGCGAACTTTAACCGTTTCTATTTAGTGTTTGCAGTATGTTATTTTATTTTCAATACAAATTCAACTAATTTTGTTCCTTAATTTTTTTCCATTTAATTGAATTTTCCTAATTACTCTGCCAAGGGAATCAGAAAATAAATGTATGATAGTGTCCGTGGTCAGATAAAATAAAATGACGATGGGCACATTTTTGTGTCCGTGGGTAGATCAATCTAACAATGCAGTTTGTCCACGAATACTGATCGTATTAATTTAGTGTTCTTTACATTTTATATAATTGTACGTAAAACTTATGTACATAAATATTTCGAATAAATATGAAAATATACTTTAAAAAAAATTCTACTAGTATGATTGGTTCAATCGAACTTGGTCGATCTAAAAGCAGTCGACCTTTCGCACGCCAACCGATGTGTGCCCAGTGTGTTATTAAGTAAATGTAGGTACTAAGTATTAATAATATGGGTGAACTAATTTTGTATTAAATATTCATTCGGAACAGTAAACACAAATCTCGGGCTTTATAGCGGCGCTGTTGAGGAAGCGCTCTTGATTAATTCAAGAATACATTATGTGGAACGGAACCAAAACATAAAAGAAAAACTGTACGTCCATCGGCTTTCCTGGAAGAAATTGCCAAAGATAATAAGTCCGCCCTTGCGTTAAGTGGCATAAAGTGTAATTAAAAAAAAAATTGTGGAGAAGGATTAGGTATATACTTGCATTTTAAGACTACAGAAGATGATTCAGTCTACCTTTGCTTGCTTTGGTTAAATATTAGATAAGCTGAACTTTTATTAATGCAATTAAAATTATTAATAGTTAATTATTTTGCAAGTAATTAACGGGCACTACAGACAAATTCTTTTCTAGAACGAACATTTTACCTATAAAATGTATACTCGTCTAAATAATATCACACGTAATGAATAGATGCGCACTCTTATATTGAGTGGTCCAATTTAAAACTAAGTTTTTTTGTCAACGAATATCATAACCGTGTCCCCGAGGTACCCTTTACTCAAAAACGTCGAGAACGACGATTACCGCCTTATTTATATGAAAAGGGGGCAGTCCTCGTTATTGCCCTATTTAGTAGGTATGTTTGGAGAAAAAAGAAGCGGTCTAAATGACCCCGCTCGGGCAAGTCAGGTTGTTTTTGTATAAAAGCTAATAGTTGGGTGCGGAACTTGGGACGGGCTCCCACGGCATCTAAAAGCTTCTAAAATAAGACTTTTTTTGAGAATGCAAAAAAAGATATGAATATTTACGAAATCATTTATATCTGACTGACCTCTCCTGTCAGGGGTATACCGACATTAAGTTGGTGGGCACAGTCTAAGGCCCGCTTCCTAGTGTTACCTATCACCCGTAGGTAGGTACCTACTAACCGTCCATCACCCGTAGGTTCAATGGGTCAGCAGAGTAGCCAGTCCAAACCAGGGTTTTGGGAATTGGATGGAATTGGGAAAACTAATGAGTCTTACATGGTTAGTATTTATTTTATTTATTTATTTATTTATTTATTTATTTATTTAGTATTACTTGGCGCAGTCTATAAACTGTGTAAAACTGTAGGTCCCTTGCCCCTTACTCTGGGTAACTCAAATTGTAGCTGACTGGTACCAACTTAACTTACTGGATGTAAGAAAGATGTCCGCATAGCAAATGTGAGTGAGCCTCGATAGCTCAGTGGTGCAGACAGTCGACTGTCGCCTAGTGTCGCTATTGATGGTTAAGCAACGCTGGGCCGGTCAGTTCTTGGATGGTTGACCGCTCGACCGTTGGAGGCTGACTGTGGTTCGGATTCCACGTAAAACTGTAGATCCCTTCCCTTCTTACCTTACTAGGTGGTAGGGTTCAACCCGCCCGGATTGGTACCACCGTACTGAATGAAATGTCGGTCGAAACGGCCATGTAAATAGTTTGTGTTTTCCGTCCAGTTCAGTATAGCCGGCACGATTGAAGGGAAGCACTGACATGACATGGCACCTAGTTCACCAGTTGTTATGGGCTGACATCACGGATGTTGTAGGTGATGTAGCCAACCTTGTCAGTTTCCATCAAAAAAAGTAGCCTCGCTGTCTGTCGCTCCGTTCTGCTTTGCTCCGGTATAGCCAAAAATCCAAAGGAAAGCTTCGGTATGGCATCTACCTTATCGGAGATGATATTGGCTGCTCCGACCATCCAATGTTTTGTTTGGTGCTTGTTGTGTTGCTATGTGCTTTGGCTCCTTTGACTCAGCCGGATTAGATAAAACATTTTTAGATGTTCTAGGAATACTGCCTATAGTAAATAAATTATAACTACATATCTACGTATTTTCATTAAATGTATTAATTAGGAAACTTAACATCTAACTTTACATACACATAGAAGAAATAATTATATCAGACCAATAAAACTTCACGTTTTATATAAATTATCTATATCTAAGTATGCTTGTACTGTACGAGTACATCTTAGAACTAAGTATATATTTACGAATGAGAAAATTTTCGTACAGAAGCAAAAAATAAAAATAAAAAATTGTATAAAAATTATATTGTCTTTAATGGAAAGTGTTAGATGTTATTACGTAAAAAGTTGTAGGTACCTATGGTATTTATGTTAATACAAACCCTTTGCTTGTATTATGTTTCTATGTGGTAGAACTTTTTGGGTCACGCGAAATACATAATCTTCCTCTTAAATCATTATTTGGAAAATTGTGTAACACAAAGAGAAAATGAAAAGCGGCCAATGCAAGCATAAATAACGAAGGTCGACACGTAGGTAACCGCGCATACTTAATTAGGCCTGAAAAGTAGGAGGCAAATAAATACCTCGATTTATAACCACATAAAGAGACAACAGACCTAAAGAGCTTCTTAACCGATGCTTTATAACCCAGAGGTAAAGGATTGAGTCGTAAACGGGGGAGTCTTAATAAAATTAAGACATTTTAATTAGATGCCCCTATTTTGTCCGGCGAAGTAGCTAATTAATTTGGGTCGTCGGTGGTCTAATTTTTCATAATGAAGGGCCCACAATTAAAACGGATTTGCGACGGTGCATCGTTAAGTAATAAACAGTTTATGCGTATACAGCGCCGTTGATTATTTCGTAAGAAGTAGGCATGCCACCGATGCCTTGACGAGGTTCAATTCTCTTGGGTATATGTAGGTATATAAAACCAATTTTAGTTTCAGTTTACTTAGAATAGCCCCACTGCATCTCTCCCCGTGTATGTCGTAAAAGGCGACTGAGGGATATGACTCCCTTCTTATATTACTAGGTGGTAGGGTTTAACCCGCCCGCGTTGATACCACCGCACTGAATGAAACGTCAGTCCAAACGGCTATGTAAATAGTTTGTGTTTTCCGTCCAGTTCAGTGTAGCCGGCACGACCGAAGGGAAGCATTGCCGTGACACCAAGTTCCTCCGGTGTTATGGGCTGACATTACGGATGTTGTAGGTGATGTAGCCAACCGTGTTACTTTCCATAAAAAAAAAACTTACCTACGTTCAATTTTAAGCTAATTTCTCTTGGGTATTTGATTTGGTACTTATAAGTTTAAAAACTCTATTTGTATTCGCTATAAGTTACGGCAGTGGTCAACACTTGTCTTGGCAGGACACAAATACTCGTAGATACGAGTACCTTAAAACAACGTATTTTTCTCTATAATAGGTACTAGCTGCTCCCATGGTTTCGCCACATGTCGAACTTTCAATAAAAAATAAAAACGACCGTGCAATTAGTTTCAGCTGACTTCATTCATGGACTTATCTTATAAATTTTAGTTAACAAGCATAATTGATATCCGACTTAGCTATCGTAGAATAACCAAAGCACAATTAAAATCTCCAAGTTTGCCTGCGCAGGAGTCGCGGTCGTGACTAACCAATCGGGACAAGCCTGTCCACTCCGTCGATGTTAGACAACTGGCTAATGAACTGACGTGACGTTAGCAACTCAGTTCTTGTGGGAATCCGGCTCGAAGGACCAAGCTGCAACATTTGATCATCAGTTTATTTTTTTATTATAGTACTAAGCATGTACTCGCTTTATATTTCTTCATTTTATAGATGCAAAGCCAAAATAAAGAGAAAAAATTCATCCCGACCAGGATTCGAAACCGGAGCTCTGACATGAGCCGCCAAGGCGTTACCAATTTCGCTACCGGGTCGATCGGACATATTTGGCATCGGACACTATAAGTTGACGAATTTGAATTTGAATAATTATCAGCTTTTGACCTATGAAATACAATAATACTGGTATTTTAGCATCAGCTCGATAAAACGTATTTCATCGGCTACATAGGCAGAGCCATACTACTCTATGGGGGGAGCGGCGGGTGGTCGGAGCGATGTAGATGTAGGACTGTGACTTTGATCTCAAGGTTCGAGGTTCGAATCCGGCCGACATGGCGATGTACACCAATGGCTTTTTCTGGCTAAAAATTAACGTAAAATAAGCGTAAGCGTAATAAGCGTACCACCTGCTGCTTCACAGTTCGAAATCGGTATAAAACTGTCGATTACCTCGCCCTTACTAGGTGGTAACTATAAGTTCAAATTGTAGGCGACTGGGTTGATACCACCGTAATAGACGAAAGACGCTGCAGCTTAGGCTGTGTTTGTCCAGCATAGTCGTCAGTCCAAAGGGAAAGTCTTTGGAATGGTACCTCGTCGGATGTTGGCTGGTACAATCATGTCCTCTGGCCCCACTTGACTTAGCCAAACTTATCGGATTTAAAAAACAAAGGTAATATGCATGCGCTAATACAATTCGCACGACCAGCTCGATCACGGTTTTTTTACACTTCACCTATGGTTCAACGAATCCGTCCAACGAAATAATTGTATGGAATTTTAGCACCAAGTCGCCAACTAAACGCGCTGCATATTCTCTTTTCTACTTACAATAATGAGACAAAATTTAACGAACAGATGGGGCAGAAGACGTCGGCGTCCATAGACACAAAGGGGAAATAAAATGGGGAATGATTTCTTGCGGCGGCATTGTCTAATCAACTCGATGGTAGGATCAATCCTATAGGATGCGCAAGCACACGGAGACGAGCATCTGCGCACGAGTCTATAAAACGTTAAAAAAAGGTTTCTCTTTATTATAAAAAGCCGTGAATTGGGGTCGTTAGCGCTGGAGGCATTGAATTAGAGAATTGGTTTTTGCTGTTGTTTTAAGTTTATTTGTAACATTGGTGAAAATAAAAAATATATATATTAATTAGATATCTATATTACCTATGTAGGTACTCATTGTATACACTTTTTAAGCGAATTTATTGCAAAATGACATTTCTTTAGACAACTTTGTGTAACATTGAGTGTGACAAGGTTCTCCGGGCATTACAGTGAAGTGCGACTAGACGCGATTGCCGAGTCAAATTGGTGCCCAATCTAAAAGACTTCTCTTACGATCTAAGGAAGCATTCGCATGATACCTAGTTTGTATGTTTATTATATACATATATTATATATGCTTATTAAATTATTTATGTAGTTTTCGTATGTAGTTTATCATACATATTTCTTTACAGTCACAAACTATTCTTGTTCGCCTGCATGTATAGGTAATTCTCCCACATCCCAAAGGTTCGTTAGAATAGAATACCTCGCGGCATTAAGCTCGCCTGGGTTACCTCATCATCATCATCAGCCTGTATCGGTCCACTGCTGGGTTACCTAATTTTTATTAATTGGTATTCAATAAAGAATATATACATTACAGTAGAGGAACATGAGTAGCCGGTCTCGGTAAGGTAAAAAAATAAAAGATGGGAATTTATGGGAATTTTGAATGGACGTAAAGTATTTCCATTGTCGGGCACAAAAGTTGTTGGATCGGACCACAGAGCACGGAACGCCCCCCGCCCGCGCCCCCTACTAG
The DNA here is from genome assembly GCA_946902875.1 of Nematopogon swammerdamellus. Taxonomy (NCBI): domain Eukaryota; kingdom Metazoa; phylum Arthropoda; class Insecta; order Lepidoptera; family Adelidae; genus Nematopogon; species Nematopogon swammerdamellus. The sequence goes on from OX336349.1 coordinate 11,963,876, forward strand.
AGGCGCCCTGAGCGCGATTCCTTACAACGGCGTTGAAGCCTGTAGGCGTGGCCTATGACATTCATATGTGTGTTGTGCGTGTGCATTTGTTTTGTGCGTGTGCCTAACTTGCTCCTCTTTGTGTGTAGTGTCGATACTAACACACACACACACACACACACACACACACACACACACACATACGAAGCGCTAGTAGCACTGCGTCCAGTTATTGGGTTTCAAATATTATCGCTTAGGGCGCCTCTAGTAGGGGCGCGGGCGGGGGGCGTTCCGTGCTCTGTGGATCGGACTGTGGCGGCAAAATGAACATACAGTCAGGACGCTTGCACAAATATTGGCTTAGCATTGAAACGAGTACGTTGCGTCGGCACCTTTCCAATCTCTATCTCTTGTGATAAGGAGTTCACGGGAAAAACACAAATACTTATGCACCAATCCAATACAGCTCCGTCGTGTACGAGTATGAAGTAGGTATATTATGTCTGTCTGTGTATAACTATTTAAGTATTGAATTATATTTCTTTTCAGTAATATTAAAGATTTGTAACTATAAGTACTACCTACTTATGTATAAGGTACTAACAAAACATTGTGACTTGCGAAGTTTGTTTGTCAGTTTTTCTTTGAATTTAAATAGAACTGGCGGAATTTTCGACATATTCAAGAGAAGGTTCCCTTTTTTCGTAAAAAAATTATCCGAGCGTAGGAACGTCCTATGGATGAAATTATTTGGTAAACAATAATACATTCAAATAGTTCAATTAATACTCAACTCCCACAAATATTTAAGATTTGATCTGCGTGACATATTTTCTGAGAATTGTACATACATAGGTAGGTACCCACCCACCTACCTAGGTGGGTACCTACCTACCTACCTAGGTGGGTACCTACCTACCTACCTAGGTGGGTACCTACCCACCTACCTAGGTGGGTACCTACCTATCTACCTAGGTGGGTACCCACTACCCACCTTATACCTACCAACTATAACCACAGATTACTAAATAGCTATAACTCGCGTTGTTGGCGCACGCGCTCTGCCCAAACAACTTGTAGAATGCTCAAAGCAAATATTTGTCGACATCACGTATAGACACTAGGCCTGGCCACATTGTCTCGCTTCTCGACCGAGATGCGGGCTTATCGCTACAGGAAACTTCTTCTGACCTGTCACATTACCGCGAGCTGCGAACAACGTCCAACGAAATATGAGCGGAAATACTTTAAAGCATTATTTTATGTTTATAATAAAATAGAAAAAAGTGCACACCGACCTATGTAAGGAATCAAGGATAGGTACTTCAAAGTTCAAATCTTGCAATATCTTGCAAGATATTTATAATATCGGCAGAGTGCTCATAATAACCTTGGCCTGAAATAACGCGTCAATAAGCTGAAAGACAACACCTACAAAACAAAATTTTATATTTATTTTATTGTTTTTTATTATGAACTTCATAAGAAAACGTATGCATATGAAACTTACATAAATTAAATAACATTAAATTTTTTTTCGAATTTGTTGCGTTTGTGGTTGAAACTTTGAAACCCTCGGTCCGTAGAGCAGTGAAACCAAAAGCTTCTTGAAGAGGCTTGGGCCTCTGCTGGTGGACGCAACTGGCGTCCCGCAATCAAGGGCCTACTTCATTCAATCAAAGGGTAAGCCTCGCCATCCAGCGGGGTAATGCCGCAAGTGTTCTAGGAACATTTGAAAACGCCCCTTTTGATAGTCTGTTATTTTAATGTATGTTAGGTAGGTTTTAATGCTTTAGTTATTAGTAGGTATTACTTTTTTTATTTTATGAAAATAAATGTTCCTTCATATTCGATATTTAAATTAAACTAAATAAAATTGAACAAATCGTCGAAAATGTTCGGAACAGTAGAAAATCAACACGCATTTGGGTAGCATTTATTAAAGTTGCCTTAGCTACGTCGTATCTATTACTTAGTTTAGTACTATTAATGTATTCTATGCTGTTACTTCCAGAACAGCACGATGCTTACAAGAAGTAAACAGGATAATGCTGCTCATACGTTTATTGAACCCATAATTCTAATTCCGTTTTATAGTTACAAATTACAATAGACGTTTTACTTCTAAAGATAGTCCAACGATACAAGCACAAACGTTTAATTGAACGATTACGCATTCCGTACAGGCGAGCTGTACCTACATAAAACACTATTGAGAATCTACCACAATCGATTCAATTGCATTCTTTATACGAGGAGCGCGGAGTGAGCGCGATGCGCACCACCTATTTTACGCGAGCCAATAGGAGCGGTTTGTTCGGAGCGGGGCACGCCTATTGGGCGGGGGCTGTAGACGAATTCTTTCCCGCCTATTCGGTCCATTTCGAAGGCTGCGCTGGCCGCGATCTGTCTGGACAGCCACGCCAGTGATGCGATGTCTCGCATCGTGCTGTCGCTGAGTTGGATACGCTCGACAATCGAAGATTCCAATGATGTGAAACAATATTTTTGACTTAGAAGTTTGGTGATACATAATTTAGGATTTTAGGTTACTAGGTACCTATAGATAGATATATTACACTTTACTTACTTTAAAATGATGTAAAATTAAAATGTATTGATGAAATATTTAGGCAGACTTAGGTACCTATTTTGTTTGGGTAGATACCTATGTCATGGTGAAAACTAATGCTCTACGATACATATATTATTTTATTACATAATATTATACCTACTTACGTTACCTATATTTACATACATCAGCCTAGGTAGCTCAGTGGTGCGGTCGGACGACGTTGGTCGGATCATAAAAGCACACCTGGGTGCGGTCAGTGGATGGATGGGTGACCGCTCGACCGTTGGAGGCTGACCGTGGTTCGGATATCACGTAAAACTGTCGGTCCCTTCTTACCTTATTAGGGTTGGTACCACCGCAGTGAATGAAAGGTCGGTTGAAACGGCTATTTAAATAGTTCGTGTTTTCCGTTCAGTTCAGTGAAGCCGGCACGAACGAAGGGAAGCACTGACGTGGCACCTAGTTCACCAAGGTCTTATGGGCTGACATCACCGATGTAGTAGGTGATGTAGCTAACCGTGTCAGTCTCCATAAAAAAACATAGGCACTCAGTAAATCCCACCTGCGTTAGAATTGTAGTCTCCGGGCGAACATCTTTCTCTACTCCTAAATTCCATATATTTTTTATGGTTCCGTATCCGTTGTACGGGACCATATTAGTAAGCCGGCGGCCGGTGGCCGCGTGGTTTGGGCATCGGCTTCTCATGCGAGAGGTCCTCGGTTCGAATCCCGTCGGCGTGTACCGATGAGTTTTTTCTGACGAAAAAAATTATGTGCATACCTACACCTGCTGCGTCACCGTTCGGAACCGGTGTAAAAGTGTAGGTCCCTTCCCTTACCCCTTACTAGGTGGTAGGCTCAAATTGTAGCCGACTGGGTTGGTACCACCGTACTGGATGTAAGATGGCCGCATAACAGCCTCGGTTGTGTTCTCCTCTAGTCCAGTATAGCCAGCAATCCAGGGAAGTCTCCGGTATGGCACCTACCTTCTCGGAGGTGATATTGGCTGGTCGGAGCATGCGCTTCGGCCCCTCCAACTCAGCCATCCATACAGGATTACATAAAAAAAAAAATAATAATAAAAATAAGAAAAAGTAAAAACTTTACGGGGTGGGGCCCCGTAAAGTTTTTATAATGTTTATATAATGTTTTTATATAAGAAACTAAAACGTGTATGCGCGCCATCTACCGAAAAGTTTATGAAGCAATGTAACTAATCATGAATTTTAACTAATATGAAGCTTTTCATAAAATACGCCATAGATGGCGTGAGTAGCGCTGACCATGACATGACGATACGGAACCCTCGGTGCGCGAGTTCGACTCGCGCTTGGCCGGTTTTTTTGTCATGTCCCGTACCTAAAATCTATTTAATATTAAAATACTTAGGGCCGACTGCACCAACACAGACTTAACAAGTACTTAAGAAACCAGTAGTACCTAAGTCTACTTATGCTCATAAGGTGAAATGTTGTTGTTAGAATCCTAAACTAGACCTAACCTAACTAAACTTACCTAAAGTTAAGTCTGCATGTCGGACATTTAACTTTCTAACAGGAACACAAGAAAAGTCAAATTGACATGCCATGCAGGCAGAGCGAATAAATAGCGTCAGCTGCGGCAGAGTTATTTTATACAATGTAGTGTCATCTCTGTCTCCTTAACGCTGAAAGACAGAGAATACACTTCAATAGAGAAGCTTATCGAGTTACGGATTTACGCTGTCGTGGCGGGCCCTAGAGTCATATTTTAAGTCTGTGTTTGCGCAATCTGCTCTAACTCTAAAATACTTAAGTACCTACCCATATAGTACGAGTGCACACAGGTACCTAACCCTCAAACCGCATCGTGTGAGGTCACGTCTATCTGACCGGTATCGCGTCGTCGTTGTCATTCGATGAGCTTGCTCGCCGATATGTAACCGTGCGGCAAGCGTGGGCCGCGCAGGACTGCTCAGTACCTACTTCGAGCCACTTAGCGAGCGCGGCCCGTAATAACTCTATAGCCTAATGGAGGGTTAGCGATCATTTGCACTGCGGAAATGAAGGGATTTGTCTCGTAAACTTGTCCTTGTACGATTAAAATGATTTGTCTGTAGGTGTAATTTGATTAAAAGGAGCTTTCAATGATGGTTATTCAGTAAATTATAAACTACATAGGTATTTAGGTAAGTACCTTAAGTATGTCTTACTTACTTAATATCAAATAAGTGTAAAAAATAATATTAAAATATGCTTTGTTCCTGTCAGAACTAATTGCAAGCCTTTAATTTGAATGTAGGTAATACCCACTGTAAAATATTAAATAAGAGAAAGTACATGTTCGCGTACCTACTTAGGTAGGTACTTACTTATGTAAGCATGATGAAAGATATACAGCTTCATTAGTAGGCAGAATCTGAAACAAACAATTTATATCTATCGAAATGAGTAGAGAGTATCATTTGTTTCACCTCCAGTAGCATCTAATATCAATAAATTTCATATTCAAAACACAATTAAATTATGTCCTATACACGTTGCAAGCGCGTTCTCTCAGGATGAGGCATTCGGTTTTAATATACCGTATTAATCATTCAAACATTTCTTATTAATAAAGTCTTCGGTATTCGGGGCCTCTCGAGCCCCCGCCTCAAAGAAGGCACAATAACCTATGTAGAAGTGGTTATTAAAGAAAGCGTAAAAACGATCGTCTAAGCGGTGCGACCGCTCACAATGGACGAACTACTGAGCTTGAAAAATCGATTCAATTCAAAGACTGCTGGATCGATCCGACAGACAGACTGCCATTGTGAACTCACAAAAGCTCTCGACCGAATCAAAATGACATAAAATTCTTTTTACCTCCTTTTGTGACAATGGCGGAGTGTTTTTCGAGTTTCGTATAAAATGAATGACGTGCTAAAAAGGTAACAAATTGTGTCCGTATCTTGAATAGGTGTCGAGTTGGTCTCTTTGGGGAATCGTCGGCGCTGTAAGTGTTTTATATGGTTTTCGGTTCGGATTAAATTATTGCTTTTTAGACGTTTGCCATATGTCGCTGTTGAGCGTCGCGCGCGCGAGATGCGGTGCTGCTGCGGGCTGCGCTGTCAGCATAATTATTATTGTGATTCACTTCATACTTACATACACTACCAATTTTGTGGTGAATTTAAATTAGGATGTTGAAACTATTTATTTAGTTATTTGATTTCTTTTGAATTCTGAAAAAAAAAATACATATTTCAAAACTGACCAACAGTCGAGTAGCCAAATATACCTATTATATAAAAATCTTATAGAAAAATCTTTCAGTTTTATGCACTGACAGGTCCTTTTCGGGTCTTGGCACTTTTTAATTGTACATATAAGTAATTATTTAGGGCATTCTTTTCAATAAAATATATATTCTTTCCTTTTGAGTTAAATATTGATTTTTACGTTTTCCACTCTGACGTCAGTAAGACAGAAGAAAATGTCACACCATCAATATTTATAAATAAAACAAAAACAAATTAATTCTAAGTCCTAGATCTAATTGTTGTAGACCACCACAAGTATCTACTTTATAAGCAAAGAAAATGAATTAAAAGTTCAAACAAATTAAATATATTGCTATGTAAGTAGCCCAATTTTTTCCAATCTAAAATCCCAGTGGCTTACTCATGACCTGGCATTATTGTTAACTCTGAGCGCTCACAAACGCGAACAAATCATCCTCGTGAACGATCCGCTCACCTCGGAATGTCAGTAAAGTTTTTGTGTCGACGAGACCCCCTGCCAATTAAACGGATATACTTAGTTTAAGAAAGGTAATGCAAGTGAGGTATTCCCCTTACAAAGTAAACACGACGGCTTGCGAACGAGACGAGCATTATATTGTCATCTGCAGCGGTGGATTCACACGAGCGATGAAACACTTGCATGCTAGTTGAGAGTTTTGTTCCAGTTACGATGAGATTTAACAATCGTTGTAAGTACAACATTTGGTGCGTGTCTTTCAGTAGTATGAACGAATATAAATGACCGTCTTCCTTATTGTGGTATTTAAAAGTATTAGATATGGTCAAGAACATTGTACTGGTAGGTATACACAAATAATTATTATAAAAATATAAAAAAATTCCATTTACATTTATTTATGTTAAATATTTGAGTTAAACCGTCTAACTTTCCTGGTTTGTTTCCATCTTATGTCGAAATATATTGGCTAGGTAGGTACTTAATTGAGCAAATAATAAATAAATAATAATCAACTCATAGGTACAGGAAATAATCTGTCAGCGCCTGCAATTGGCAGAGAAAAGCGTATGCAACTTGTGTGTACGAAACTCGAAGTCTAAAATGACACACAAATATCACAAAGAGAATTGTTTACTTTCAAAGGTGTTTGAAAAATATTTGCCTTACGTTTTCGAGTGCGCATTATATGTGGCATTTATTGTCGGGTTCTTATTGGTGACACAAAACGACCACACACGAAATTGGGTGCAAAAAAAGAGATTACCCTTTTTTTTGGGCGGATGTTCATTTGGTGAAATTGTTTTGACAATGTCGAGAAACGTGTGTGCGACATTTTGCACTTGTTGGCTCGTGTGAATTTAAAGGAAGTAAATTTATTGACGTTTCAAATTTGATTTAGTACTAATTGAGCCCGTGACTCCGCTCGCGTTGTCTTCTTGTTTGACAATGCCAGTTTAGAAGTGTAGTCAATTTCACATTTAACTAAATGAAAACAAAATTATAATAATTTAAAACTTTGGACGAGTATATCATGTTGATTTTCGATCTCACCGCTTAGCTCGTGTATCTGCCAATATCTGAATAATGGCGTAATGCTTATTGTTACTCCGAGTTAAGAATTTAATAAAATATCTTCTATGAGATAAATTGAACACAGCAAAAGAGTTTAACGCTTGCTAAAAGAAAACCCAATATCTGGTAATTTTTTGATGCGCGATGTTTAATTTATGCTATAAGCAGAAAAAAAGCTGTTTTTATATGTCAACGTAAGTACTTATGTATATTGATTGTGATAAGCTCGGATTTACAAATTTAGTATATTTTCAGTTTATTACTAACGTAACGTGCATGAAACCAAGCAACTGGAATTTATAATAGAGTAATTTAATTGGAAACCATTAAATATTATTAATTAAATAAATAATGTGTCTTTTGAACTTAGTTTTTAAGTATTTGCAGGCAGGCTTTAGGTAGTTTGGCATATTTTTTAATTTTGTTCGTAAATTATTTTAAATCAATCAGCTTTACTCACGGTTTCACTCCGAGCTATGTGGTGTTCGTAAATGTCATCTGTTTTGTATAGTGCTGAATTAAATAATGAATATGCATGTACTTACCTATTTCTTACTATTTAGTTTTTATTATTATTCGTAATTACTAAATTCACATAATATTTAAAGCTACAAGACTAAGTAGGATGAGGGTTTACCACATTCACAGATAGGTGCGTACTAAAAATGAAACAATAAAAATAATTTGTAAATTTGTTTAATATCATAATGATAAATCTTCCTTGTACAAAAATATGACAAACCTAATCTAGAAGGAGGACAATCGTCATTTCATTAAATGCACACCATAGGATAAAGTAAGTATCTACGTACGTATTAGACAAGTAGTTCGTTGATATTCACAGTGTTTTCAAAACATTTCTTAAGGTTTCATTTATAACTTCGTTTCTTTTATTGTTGCGGTTTTAATAACGTAAAAATATAAAAAAATAGATACTTAAATAAATATCAAAATAAAAATTATAGCTCAAATACTAATTAGAATTGCGCAGTTTTCAATCGACAACATTTTATTGTATTCAAGTTATAAAGACTTTGTAAATTTGTTTTTCCAACACAATACTAAACATATTCAAAGTACAGTCTGATTTTAAAACAAAAAATAAAACAATTTGTATGAACATCGTTGATGGCACCGCTTAATCTTCTCGCCTATGTGGCAGATGTACAAAATTCACTGTTGCTATCTAATATGTATACATGTGTTGCTTTCGATACTTTTCCTGCCCTAAATTTTTTATGTCATTATAAGATTAATAATATCCGATATGGAAAATATCAATTTGGGCACCTTCATACCACACATAGAAAAATGTTTCTTATTCTACGGGTAGATAAGAATACTTTAAGACGGTAAAGGTAAAACTAAATATTATTTCTAATGGACGGATTATTTACTATTCGAATACACTGAGATCACAAAAAATTACAAAATTTCCTTAATCTAACCAATCTAACCGACGAAACAATTTGTTAGTAAGTTCCGAAGTAATGAGAGCTTTGTCGGTCGACAATAGTCAGTCAATGTTATAATTTTTTTTAAACGATGAAGAACTGGTTCTTCCACATTAATTCACTTGATTTGTATCAGTCTTGTAGCAACATCACTATCACATTTTTTATATTACATATTTATTTCTCTGCGGTACTATTTTTTTTAATAGTTTGAAATGGTTGCACCATTTTGATATCTTCAATATTTCTTTACACTCCTCCGGTTCATCCTTCTTCGTCAGTCTCACCATTCAAAAATCTTCTATTTTCATTATCCTAAGTTGCAGAGCGGCATCAGTTGTCATCGTCGTCATCATCTAAATGTTCTATTGGGAAGTTGGGGTTGAGTAGGGGACACTTTCCGTTGGCGCCGCTCGGTGAGGTGTTGGGGTTGGCGACGCCGCCGACCAGGTTGTGAGTGAGGCTGTGTCTCCTGAGGTCGCAGTTCCTCCTGAAGACTTTACCGCAGGAGGAGCAGTTGTAAGGCTTGATGTCGGTGTGCGTGAGGAGGTGGGTTTTGAGGTTGGACCTTTGGTTGAAGCTGCGGCTGCAGACGGGACACTTGTGAGGAGACTCCTCCATGTGCAGGATCTTGTGGACCGCCAGCGTGCGGGACTGGCAGAACCCCTTCCCACACTCCATACATTTGAACGGCTTCTCTTTTGAATGGATGTATCTGTAAAAATAAATATTCCATTGTTTTTAAATACGATCGGCAATCCTTAATCACTTTGTTCAGTTTGAAAATATTATATCTGCAATTATATTCACCTGACATTCTATTATATTTATTTGTTATTGGCTAAAATATACCTATATCATGTTTGGTTTTTAAATAATGACAGTCAATAAAAGCTATTCCCTTTTAATTATTCAATATATAAATAAATTCACACTAGTTATTAAAAATGAGAAATTATTAAATACGATGTAACATTGATTAGAATTTGTAGGTATACCAGCCTGTAGGTATATCTTAAGGAATATAAAAGACTTATTGTATTAAAAATAATATTAAAATAATTGTATTGAATAGTTTTTTTTAAATAGATATACAAAAATAGATAGGAACATAATGTAGGTGGGTAATCCTTTATATCCACTGATCACGCCTCTATTTGCGTGCCGAACGCTACTCAGGAAATAGGTGCTGATATTGTAATTTCACGCAAACCGTAATATTAGAGGCGATCGAGTCATCAAATTGAATTTCAAATTAAATACGACATCGACATGAAATACCAATTCGTACAATTTAACACGAACATGTCTGCGGGATCATTGCCGTGCATCGACTATAGTTAACTCGGCCTTGAGTTACAGAATGCGTTGAAATCACTCAAATTATACACTTGTTTCTATTGAGAATATAAAAATATATAATTTAGGAAACTTGTAACATAAAAAGGTAGAAGTAAAATATTAGTGGTTTAGTTAAGTATGCGGTGAGCAGAAAGAGAAACTGGATACATAGATAACTGCTACAGAGACCCGTCAGTCAATCTAATGTAGTAGAGACGCACTCGACCGCCGCGCCGCCGCCCGCAGTCAGCCGTCTTCCTACACAAGTTATAGACCAACCGGTTTATTGCGAATGATTACTAAAATACAAATAGCCCTATTATTCTTCAAGTCTAGTTTTAGTGCTGATGTTTTCATAATAAAAATATTTTATGTTTCCTGCTTCGGCGATGTTATCACAAAATAGATAGCTTAATTGCCTGTTCGTTATTATACTATTTTTACATACTTAACTATCTAGTAAAAGGTGAAATATTATCGAGTTATTATATTTTATAAAAAAAATTATCATAGCAGAAACTCTGCACGACCTAGAACTCAACATAAAAATAAATAATGAACATAACGGTTGACCGGGAGAAATGTCTATAAGGGATAAGTCCGCCTTTTCACCTCATTTAAATATTATTTTGTGCTTGCTTGTTTCGGTAAAATGTTTTGGAGCAATAAAGTATTTTTTAAGAACTTCAGAAAAGGTTTTTTTTATCTATGAAATGTAACATAATAACATGAAACAGTTGTTTAAAAAAAATTCAAAAGATATTTCGAATCGTACCTAGGTCGTACTCATAAACACAAACATTCACAGGCATTCTCAACCCCTGCATACGACTGAATGTCCATAGGCGTCGTTAGACCCCTTATACGTGGTACGGCGCCACATGTCGAGCTTTAAAAAAAACAATTAAAAAAAACACTCTTCGTACCATCATAAACAAACACATATATACAAATTAAAGACCTGTAAAAGTGTTAAAAATTAAATATTTAAAGCTTGCGCATTTATCCACCCACCGCCTGAAGGCGGAATATCAAAATAGCAAATGTGAAAGATACGTAATTTTTTAAATATAAAATTGTAGTGTTTTACGTGCAGCTTTGATAGCAACCAATATAAGCACTAAATAACTGATATAAAGTTTAAAAAAAAGAAGTTTTTCAAATGCTTCAAAAAGTGTCTAACTAAGCGCAAAAGGACAAGCCGCCCCGCCGCATGAGTGGTTTTGAAGGAGCACTGTATTGAATGTACGGTATGTCCCGAGGCGTCGAAACATAGGCCCTCGCGTGCTGAGAACACCTTGTGCACGAGCCAGCTGGGAAGCGAAATAAGAGCCCAAAGGCTATTGATAATAAATTAGAACAACCTTTCATTTCGTTCGTGTCGTGTTTTTGCTTTATTTCTGTTTAAAATTTTAGGAATGAACCCGTGCATTATGGAACACCATCTCTCTTCATATATTGTTAGCATAAATCGTATCCACTAGAATGACAGTTACAATATTGGTGATTACGGACTTTGATGACATTAACGAGTTAGAACCGCTCAATAATGAAGGTTTAGTACGAGGACAAAAACAATACAATGTTTAATGGTTGGTGCTTAAAGTTGACTGAAGTGCAATAAAACGTTTAATATTACTCAAAAAGTGACAATAATGTGCAAAATGAAAATGCGCATATCATTAAACACCTAAGCCACGAAACTAAATAATGAACCTACCTATAAGTTTACGATGTTCAAAGCGGCCGATGATTTTATAATGATTAACGATAAGATGTTGAATGAAGATAAATGAAAAATACATTTCATTAATAAAATAGAAGGTGATGATAGTTATTATAGTGGTCGTACGTAGATACAAGTGGATACTGGATGCGCGCAGCGAGGCGTAGTCGGCGGCGGCGCGGCGCGGGCGCACGCTTCGACATGTAGGCCTAAATTGAAAAGGGCAACACCGCACTAATTGGAATCAACTTAATTTTCATTTTGGCCACTATGTTATTTAACTTGTTCATTGGCTCAGAAAAATAACATGATAAGGCGTTTGAAGAGGTGTTGATACAATGAATAAGTAATCATTTAGAATTAATTGACAATGATGCTAAGAAGCAGTACTTTATAATTTTCAAAATATATTTAGGTAGGTAGTTATTGTTTTGATTTAATTTTATCTTTAGATATATTAGTACTTGTAGTTGAAATTTTAATAATAACGTTGAACGAATAATTTTAAATCGCCAGAGACAATTACCTACCTACCTAAAACATAAAGAGGTATTTCACAATCACTTCATACTTCCCGGCTCTACTATCTCTCCGTTATCTCATTGATCTCGATTTTGATGTGTAAATTTATTTATGTCACCAATAATTCCACTTTAATCCTCATGTCGGAGTCGCCTTAAGCCTTTGTTAAAACCCGTTGAAGAGTCACGTCGCCCATTATAATGTATCGTGTCATCGGACATGGAGCGAACATCGACAGGTTTGAGACGTGTTCCCTTAGCTTAGCTGCGCCGGCGCATGTTGATATGTGAACCCACATGTAGACGTATTATTATTATAATAGTGATGTGTGCGGACCTGATCCGATAATGTTGTATGGGAAATATCGAAGAAGTTATATATCGGAACGGATTGGAGGACCTGTGCGTTATATTTCAAGATCTGAATCAATAATAATAATCGAGGAAGAGGTTTTTGTTGGAAGTAAGAAGTTTCGAGTAAAAATATTAAGGAAAGAAGTGGCAACAAATTAAACAATTCAACAAGTTATTATACAGTAAATATAATTAAAATGATAATAAATTTTATATCTGCTTTACGGGTGCAATAATAGAGAAGACAATGTAGAACACTGAGGTTGCTTGAAATATCTAGGGTCAAAATTTACAAAAGCATAAACTTGAAATTTTACGAAGTCCATTCATCATGGCCATAAAAGTCGGTATTTTTATTGAATAAACAAAGTCAAATTAGAGTGGACTCGAAATATCATGTTTGGACAAGAGTCTCCACACCTGAGCTCGTCTGAGATCTTATCTCTCCACTGTCAACTACTATTAATTTCTTTTATGGCCCTAGACCGTAACAGAGATCATTTGGATAGCATCGTTGTTCATTTATTTTGGTCGATGAACTTTTTCTGAATGTTTTATTGATTAGGGAGGAATATTATTAGATACAATTAGAACTAAATTGTGCGTACTTTTACAATTTCAGTTTATTTAATTTTATAAAAATATCATAATCCAATATACTTATAGGTACATTAATACATTTTTATATCCATATTAATATGCATTTATTACCGGAAGACGGAAAGTTAAATTAGCTAGAACTCTGCTATCGACGATATGACACTTTAATTTTAAGTTTGCTCTTTTCATTTAACTAAAAGAAAAATATATTCAGAATTGAAGTGATATAATTCAGCTGGCATTTGCAAAAATAAACTCTGTGTAGACATGCGCGCGCAATCTCGGTTTTGTTAAAACAAGACCCAAGAATTAATACATCGGAACGTTTCGGATTAGCGAAGGATTTTTACGGGATAATTTACGAGCGTGACGGACGACCTGTCGATAGCATCAGCCCGTAACATGCTTAATCCTTTTTGTTTTGGTTTAAGAAAAATTCACTCTACCGCCATTATTCAAAATGTTTTTCATAACAGTTCGCGAAGGAATTTCGGGACCGCAACGCAATCCTTTACTGATATCGAGAAATAAAGAATTTGATTCTTGCCTCGGTCGCGTCCAGTCCCTCACTCGAGTTAGACGATCGTTTTATCTTTTAGTGGCATAAATAAAAACCCACGCCTTTTCGAATCGGACTGTGTTTTTGGAGTAAGAAATATTTCCGATAGATGTAAACGATAAGTAGGTATTAGTAATCTTCGAAATGTGATCCGAGGTGTGAAAAAGGGATGCGTAACTAGATGTCGGATCAATGTGTGAGTTTGATCTGAGATATGTGGCCTATGAAACAAATGAAAGGTCATTATTTTTTTAAGAATAGTTGACAATTTGTTCAAGTGGGATTGTTTCTTTTTAGTTGTATTCTATGGGTTTAATTAATTAATGTCTTCTCACCATACCTAATTATTGATTAGTTTTCTCATTTAATGATCCAATTAATCCTAATTTAACCATTTGAAAATAAAACAAACTGGCAAATATAACCAGATTTACAAATCATGCTTATATATTATTTTGTGCACCACATTTTAAGTTAAAATGGTTATAGTTTTATTAAATGTTAATGCATTCATGCAAAAGATTGCTCTCCGTTTTAAAAATTAAAATTTTCAAAACTTATTCCTGATTTTGGTGTTAGATGTGATATGTATGTGCACAGACTTATTTGATAAATACACTTTTGAATATGTTTAAAAATAAAAAAAACACGTGCTACGCGTGCTATTATACATACGTACATGCTTACATATATATACTAGTAGTTTAGTTAGTATTCATAATATTCGCAGTACATGTTCACATCTAAAAGGGTCTTGTTTACCTGTGGTCTCTGAGATGGTCCTGCCGCCGGAACGCCTTGCCGCAGATATCGCAGGAGTAGGGTCTCTCGTCCGTGTGCGTCCTCTCGTGGATCAGCAGGTTGTACGACTTCGTGAACTGCCGGTTGCAGAACTTGCAGATGAATTGCTTTCTAGGCCTAGGTCCGTTTCCTGTCGTCTTCGACTTGGCTGCGGTCGCACTGCCGTTCGACGAAGCGGTGCTGTTGGTCGACTTGGAACTTGAGCTAGTACTTGGCGGCTGCGGGGACGTGGGCGGTTGCGAGGGACTTCCGGACATCTGTTGCTGGTACATCGCGTTCATCAGGAGACTGGGGTAGCCGTTGTCGAGGCCGTGATTACCAAAGCTGTAGCTCTTCGACGACGAATCTAAATGTTGATCCAAGGAGAAATCGTCCTCGTTATCGAGGAGGGCGAGGTCCTCCTCCACCTCCTCCGACAGGTCGACGTCCTCGGCTGCGATCGCGACGGAATCCGATAGAGAGTAGTCGTCGGTTTGCGGCGAGTAGGATCTGGGCGGATGCTCGGTCGCGTCCAGCTCGCAGATCTTAGCGCTCGCCGTCGCTAGCCTCAGAATGTCCTGCTTCGTGTTGGAGTTCTCGGCGGGACTGGGTTGGGCCGACGGTGTCGGGCTACCGACTGACGAGACGGAAGTGAGTCGCTGCAGAGTCAAGTAAGATTCCAACGCCTGTAGGTTCAGAGCGGCCGCAGCTGCCGAATTGGACGGGAGGAGCGCCGCCTGCTGAAGCGAGCTCATCATGGCGTTCTGTAAGGACAATACGACTCCTTGTAGAGAGCGCTGCAGCATGTTTTCCTGCAGCAGAGCGGCTGACGCGATCGATATATTCAAATTGTTTACCGCTAGCGAGGTCGAGGAGGTACTCCTACCGGCGCCGGCGGCCGCCTTCACTTCCGGCGCTGGTTCCGGCGGCGTGGCGAGTGCGGTGCTCATCTCCGATGAACTTCTGCCGTCTTGGATCTGGAGATTGTTCTTCAACTTTATTATGGCACTTTCAAGCGAGTTCAAAGTCTTGGAGCGCGACGAGCTCTGCTCCTGCATGTTGGAGTTGGGGTCGCGGGGCAGAGGGCGGGGGTCACGGGTGCGTCATGGGGGCGGCACGTGTGACCGGATGGAGGCTGCGGCGTGGCGTGCGAGGTGCACATGCGGCGGTGCGGCGTGGTGCGCGCGCGGTGCGACGTGCGGCCGGGCGGAACGTGTGCGGCGAGGTCCGTGCGCGACGCGACTGAGCGTCCGCCGCCACCAGCGGGCGCGCGCTCCGCCCCCTCCCGCGCCGGCCGGCCCCCTCCTCCGCCTCCGCCCCGCGCTGGGCCGTCGCGTCGCGTCCGCCCGGCTCGCGCCCGCGCCCGCCCTGATGACGTCACTGCGAGCTTACCAAAGCTCTACTATTTAGGGAACTCTTTGTAAGCTGTAATGCTGTCCTCACGCATGCGGACGAACTCGGAAACGACTCTCTACAAATCTCGTCCGGCGTGAATAGAGTTCACGCCTCTTGGGAGGTTGGAGGTTGTGGATAGTTGAAACAAGCTCTATTGTTCTCACTTGTTGAAAGATTCGATAGTGACACGGACGATGCTGCTTACAACCATTCGTAGAAAGTGGAATTTCTTCTTGAAAATCTAAGCGTTCTCAAGTTATTGCTGTATTATATAATAGTACCTCCTCTTATTTGCTGAAAATGTTTCTTTATAAATGAAACGAATTTTTAACTCATTGTAAATGTATGTAAATGATGTGCCTACATCATACATTTAACTTATTATTAGTTTATTCTAATGTATTTTTATTTTTTTGAATAAGTAGTGACGAAAGTTATTTTATTCATTTATTGTTTAGGTACTTATAATTAACTTAAATTAAGTTTAGTGTGTAAGTTATTATTAAACAAAATGCTTTCTTGCCCGGGTTTCGTATCAAAATGGTAGAAAAGGAACCCTAACAATGAGCCTTCATTGTCCGTCAGTCTGTCTGTCCGTATGTCACAGCCTCTAACTTCTAAACGGTTAAATCTGTGAAATTGAAATTTTGTATAAAAATATATTATTTTATACATGACATTACATTTGATGCTAATAACTAATAGATTATATGGGAAAATAAAATTGTGTGTGTTAGGCGGGGCAAAAAGACAAAAAAGTAAAAAAAAAATCCAAAATGTTTGTTGTAAGTATGCATGTAAATTTTCTATGGCAGCGTTTAAGTTTTTGCGCAGTTACTATCTATAAAACGAATAACAATGACTCGCTATACGTTTCTTGTAATTTTGACTATCATATTTTTATAAAACAATTATAGTTATAAAACAGATTTCCTTCAACATTTTCCACCCAAAAATTAAGTATTTTTTAATTAGGCATGTGACATATCGTTGAAGAGGTTTACTGTGATACCCAGAAAAACATTTTATACAGTGTACCGCGAGGCCGAAAGCCGATCTACGTTCAGTTAAACGATGTATTATGCCGAAGTAAATTAGAATGAGGTAAGTTTCATATGATTGATTGATACGGAAAGCTCGGTGCACGAGTGTTACTCGAACTTGATCGGTTGTTAGGGTTCCGTATCTTAAAAGGTAAAAACGAAACTCTTATAAGATCACTCCCGTGATCGTCCGTCTGTCACAGAGATTTTTCTCGAAAACGAAGTAAAGTAGAAACTTGTAATTTGGCGCAATGACAGATCTTGATGACGCGCACATATAAATTTATTTTATATTAATATGCGGGATCAGTTTGACCAATAAAAAAAAGTTTAAATTAACATATCGTGGGGGATATCATTTCTATTTTTTTTAATTACAAGAAGTCTGCCTTATAGTCAAACCATTGCTGTAGATTTTATTTAGGTGTTTCGTTATTTTCGAAAACACAATTATTTTGATAAACACATATGACAAATATATTGGGTGGTGGTACGGAACCCTCGGTCCACGAGTCCACTGAATATACCTGCATACATATGTGTTAATTAAATATTAACTTCGTGGGTTCTTTCTTTATGCTGAAATAAATAACTGAACAGGTTAGAATGCTTGTAAAATCCACAAAAAAAAAAAATTCTACATGTTCTACCAATCAGAACATTTTCACCTAAAATACAAAGTGGGCAATAAGATACACTAATAAAAGCATCTGATGCGAGTGGACGCGGTAAGGCTACCTCCCAGCTCGCCACAGCTCATATCGGGTGTTTATGCGCGAACGCAACAAAATCGTTGCAATAAAATGGGCTATACGAGTGTTCGCGAATCAGCGTGAGCGCAGAGCAGGGTAAGCGAATATTCTATGAGGAGTATCGCTTTTCATGAGAAATCGTGCGGGCTTTGGAAGAAATTAGAATTGCCGTTGAGTTTCTAGTCAAGGAATAGTTTTCTTAAAGTACTAATAAGGTACAGATATTTATTTATTTCAAATAACAAAGACACATTGTGACTATCTTAAAATAATTAACATATTAAAAATCACGCACTCCCCATATAACTTTCATCTAAATAACCCGATGACGGGAAAGACACTCGCGGCATTGCATTAAAATTAAAGTACTAATAATAAATTATTTTTATTTACAAAATATTTGTTTTAAATGAATTTTAATATCTAAATATTATTAATAAAATGTACACAGGTAGGGTTCAAATATTTAATAATAAATAATAATAATAAATAACCGTTTATTGGATGAAATCATTACTTATGCTATGTTGGTACATTTTTTCAATATTTCGACTTTTTTGTCGTCTTCAGTGAAAAGCTGTTATAATATCAACACCATATTATGGTGTTGATATTTTTTTGACATTTATGAGAGGTTGATATGGTTTTTTTTATGTTTACGAACAATATTTAATCCTGGGGAATGATGCGCGCCTAGGTTCCATATGTATGATGATTCCCAAGTTCTTAATTCTATTTCTTTGAGTGGTGGACAAAATACCTGCAATACGAAATATTTACACGAACCTTTACTCCGGTGAATATACGTCGTTGTGTGTTGTCGCTGGCCTATTTACTTTCAGTAAGTAAATTACTCGATTTTCGGCCTCGTCATGATTCACCTTTTTAACATCCAGCAATAGGTAGGTACCTATTTCGTCGGTGGCATTTGACCTCATCCTACTTAGCTAATTTACTTAGAGCTTTAGTGAAAAACGATTTTCTTCCTAGTGAAACCTCAAACTACATGCTTAATCAAATTAAGTAATGGATACACAAATATACTCGTACAAACAAACTATGAATACTAATTTGTAGTAAGTACTAAGTAGTAGGTAATATATTTATTCCTCAAAAATAAGTCGAACTTAATAAATAAAATAGTCGTAAAAATACAATGGATCCACGAACAATTCTACGCGATTGTGAGGTAATAGGGGGCACAGGACAAGGCGGGGGCGGCGCGGCGGCGGCGCGGGCGGCTATAGTGTTGTGTTTCCACCGCGCATGTCTTCTCTGGGATATCTTCATAAAGAACTGCGCACGCGTCGCTCTTGTGTGCCGGCTAGGACTCACTCGTGTATGTTGTTCTTCAGATGTGTGTTGGAATTAGATTAGAGGACGTAATAAGTAGATACATACTTTGGTATTTTTTTATTTTCAGATGGCGCTGTATGCTAAAGAGGAAGTATCGAGCTAAACAAAAAATCGTCATTAAAAATATGTAGCTAAGTACATATTTTTAATGACGAACCAAGTAACGTTAATAAAACTCTATTATTCCCTTCCCTTGACCTTTACTAGGTGGTAGGCTCAAATTGTGGCCGACTGGATTGGTACCACTGTACTGGCTGTAAGATGGCCGCATAGAAGCCTCGGTTGTGTTCTCCTCTAGTCCAGTATAGCCAGCAATCCAGGGAAGTCTCCGGTATGGCACCTACCTTCTCGGAGGTGATATTGGCTAGTCAGAGCATGTGCTTTGGCCCCTCTGACTCAGCCACCCATATCGGGTTACATAAAAAAAAAAACAATTATTTTGAAGTTCAAAGGAGGATCATTTGCCTATTTTTTATTTTTAATGAATCTCATAAATACAATTTAATAAAAAATATTTGCTTTTTTATTTTGACCTAATAATTCTGAAGTTTCTCCTATCATTTCTTAGAAAACATGCACTTATAAATTTATATCAATTCCACTACAAACTCAAAATAGTTTGCGAAACTACAACACACACCGCCATTACTATCTCACCGCAGTCACTATCTCAAAGGCAAGTTGCCTGCACTGCACCTCTATCGCAGTGTCGGCAATCGGGTTAATGACATCGATCCACATGTGCGAGTCTCTCTGCACGACGCGGACGTCGCGTCGGTCGCCTCCGCCACACAATACAATGTGGATTCACTGGCGTCGCTCTTAGAAGTCACAAGATATAGAAGAAGGACGTAGTGAATTATTGTGAAAATGAGTGTATGCTAGAGTCGGTGATAGAGAGGATGATAAGACGAATATAGAGACGCTTAGCCTGTCTTTTTTACTTGAGTCTATGTTAGAATGGTTCCCCATGATATTTTTTATGTAATCCGGTATGGGTGGCTGAGTCGGAGGGGCCAAAGCGCATGCTCCGACCAGCCAATATAACCTCCGAGAAGGTTAGGTGACATACCGGAGACTTCCCTGGATTGTTCCCTGGATGTTGAACCATAAATAATGTATTTTAATTTACAGGCTGTCCTTAATGTTTAAGACAGATGCAAACCGACTCAGGACGATTCAATCAAAGTAATTACGATAATAATAGATGAGGAAATGTTTATGATCAATACTCGGAAATTTGTGGAGCGAATCATAGTTTTATGCTAATTTTAATTGAATTTCTATCAATTCTAAATATATTTATTGCGAATATTATGCTTATAATTTTTTGAGAGTGCTTTTGAGAGCACGTTGAACTGATAACATCTCCCTGCTCTTGGTTATTAGATAACAAAGACATTATTCACAATTTCTCAAATGATCATCATTGACCTGCTTTGTCAACTGCTGGACAATAATCCTCGACACAATGTTCTGTCCTGACCAATCCACAGATGTGATTGGCTACCCGCCTTGTTAACATTCGTTATGTCTCAGTGTTTCTGATGAAGCGATGCTGGTGTTTTGTTTATTTATCCGGTCCCAAGCGTTCGATCATGTTCAGGCAGGTTTTACCATGATCCTATTAAATTTGTGACATCATATATCTAGTTATCCGTAGGGTCCTCTCGCAGTTGTACGCCAGGTACACGAGGCGAGTGTTTCCGAGAGCTGGTATCCCTCTCGGTCGTCGTGCGCCGTCAAACGGTTCGATGGAGCGTTAAAGTGCTGTGTGAAAACATCCTTTGGGTACACGCTGTCTAATTAGCTTAGAAAATGTCTGAGAGTTTCCTACTCTTAGGAGTATTTCATTGCGGAAGATTGCACAGTCTTTTTAATTCTTTTTTTCTACTAGAGTTTGCCGTTTTCATTTATGTTTCGACTGTTTCGTATTGAAGATGTATTAATATCAACGGTGTAATACTGGAGGTGTTAATGTATTTACTTAGCGGTCCCCCGACGCCTTTAAATAACTAAACGGAAATTATTTAGGACTTTTTAAGGGATCGTGTGTTTTTAAAATTTGTAATTTAACGGTTATTTCAAGATTTTTAAGAGACATAATCTTTTGATTACTTGATTACTTGGCTAAGAGCCATCCTGGTTTGTAATTTAACTTTTATTTAAAGATTTTTAATAGACGGATTTTTTTTCACTTGATTGCAAACACGGTTACGAACAATCCTGGTTAAATCAGCATTCTAATAAAAACCACCGCATCCAAATCCGTACATCCGTTTGGGAGCTACGATGCTACAATTAACTTATAACACGAAGCTTGTGTTTGCATCGGGGGTTATAATAATATAAACCAACATCAATAAGTAGGTACTCATTAATAATACAAAACTTCTAAATTTATAACATTATAAAATTCAGATGGTGTTTATCTGTTTGTTTTGTTGTAAAAGCGCTATTTATACCAATCGGTAACATAAAATTTTTGCCTGACTATGATGAGTTCAAAATGAGGGTAATGCGTTTATGACAGTAACTGGGATTGCACGTGGGTTCAAAATGTTACGCATCAGAAACCCCGGACAAAATCTAGTTTCCCATAAGTTCCTCTGGATTCCGGCTCGCGAACCATCAATCCACTACATTCGAGGCGGAGAGACCGTAGTCAGACGTGTACATACAAATAAGTAATATAGATAAATGAATATTATGTGAGTGGAGTCGTGAAGAGCGCGTGCCTCCGGGCGCTTCTAGGTGAGCCGTGAGAACGCGCGCATGCGCCGTATATCTTCCAGCAACTTGTAGAATAGTATGTATATACAAATTCACCGATAGACTAGTGGTAAGACGTTCGAATCTCGTACTTAAGAGGACTGTGGTTTGAAATCCAGCAATTTTTTGTGTGCGGATGTATATATGTTATGGACCAAGTGATTAATGAGGGCATTATATATAATGCCCGGGCATTATGAATAATGACAAGTCAAATCGGGCCAAGTGATTAATTATTACCTAAACTTAATTATTTATCATAGTGTCTGGTCATTATGAATACTGTTACGCTATCGTCGGGCAATTTGATAATTTAGGTACATTCGGCAAGGCGCGGGCGCGGGCGCGGGGATAGACCATGTCTATGTTTATTGGACCTAGTTCGTAGGTATGAGGTTGACAGGAAAGTGGTATGGGTGAATGTTTTGGTGGTTTAAAAAAAAATAACCAGGGTTAATTTATAGAAGATCTTCTATAAATTAACCCTAACCTAATGTTGAGGCGGCGCAGGTTTTGACATGAAGGCTATTCGTAGGTTTCATTGTCGGACATTAAAAGAATCTTAAATAAAACATGTATTTTTATTATCCTGCCCAATACGAGATAGACATTATTCATAAAGCCCGGGCAATTTAATTATTTCAACAGTAATCATCATATTGCCCTCTCATATTGGGCATTTTTCAAAATGCCCGGGCATTATGTATAATGCCCTATTAATCACTTGGTCCATAACATATATACATACAAGTGTTCTAAGCTTATTCGGTGTTGCGCTGTAAAATTTACAAGAGTACTTGCAGCACAACACCGTTTACTCTGATTACCTCGATTGTCGGGATACAGCGTGTGGTATGTATGTATGTAGTTCTAATCTTGAAGAAGAGCACACTTGCAATGTCTATTTTATACACCAAGTTATTTTGCGTGTAGTGTGAATTTAGCTAACTCCTCTACAGTTTATTATTATAAAATATTTACTATGCCATTTTAGTCGAAATTCGCTACGACACAGTCATGTGTAATAAATAAATAAATAAAGATAGCCGTAACGAGTCGGTGTATATATCTATGTATCTATAGACTCTCACTCACTCATCGCGTCTGCATATCAGGAAAGCAATGTAGCAGGAAAGCAAAGATGCAAGAGTAGGACACAGTGCTGCGCATGAGCATAAAGCCGTATAGCAGATAGTCCACTTTTTATAGCTCGTCTCTGCCCACGCACGGTTACCTACGTGCTATAAGATAAGTATTTATGGTCTGATTTGTATGTTCATATACGAGTAAAATATAATTCTATTTGTAAAACCGGACGTTGCCGTATGTCAAATTATACTTGACATGGTTCTACTCAAACATTTTTGAAGAAAGAAAAACAGTTTTTTTCGCGCCGCTTAATATGCGTACAATTTTGAGGGTAGGATAATTTCAATTATATTATACAACTTCAGAAAGCACGCTAACAAACACGCGACAGACAGACGAAAGCAATCAGAAATGTATAGTAGAAGTAGAAGCAAAAAGTTTATTTCCCATTTTTATGATTCCGTAGCAAGTAAAGCCCTTAGCCAGTCTGTCACAGCCTGTAGCTCCTACACGGCTTGAGCTATTTTCTTGAAACTCTTTTTAACGTTTTAAACTAGAGCAACGTGTTTTATTAAAACGTTCTACTCAAATCAATCTTCTGTTGGGGAAACGTTGATTACTTAACATTACATTATTATTTTTTATTTACTTTATAAGTACGGAATTGCCACGAAACCCTCTGCGCACTGCAACTATATAGCCTACACTTTACAACTTTTTAAAACTTTCAAAATTATTTAATAAAATTAACCTAACCTAACTTGTCAAGTTGAGACTTTAAGGTAATATTTCCAAGTTCAAAAGCAAAGTTTAACGTTCAATATTGTGAGCTGCTTGTTGGCAACCAGAGGTCTGAAGATGCTCAAGCCTAGCTCACCGGCTGAGTTGGAGCAGCGCTCACGTCAATTTAGTTAATGTTATAATTTCGACTTCCCTCACATCAATTCAGTAATCGCAATGCATTATACTCCGCTGGTTTTATTTTGGCGCGCGACGGGATTCCTACGATTATGCGACGAGAAGAAAGCTTATGTAAATGAAGATTTATATTTTTTTAATTAAAAATATATTAACACAAATACTTATTTACCGTCTACGCCAAAGCCAAAATGAAGATTATGAGATTTTTTTCTTCAGTTTGATATTAGTTATAGGTGAACAGTCTTGAACTTTGAATACAAATATTTGTTTATTATAAATTTGAAATACCTACCTACATAGATTCTAATGAAATTTTTAAATTTATTATTAAATAAAATTATTACATAAACTGTAACTACCTATCAAATAAAATTACCTACAAATATAACTAGTTAATTAAAAAACTATAACTAAAAACTAACTTATATAAAGCTCTTATAAAATTGTGTTAGTGTAGACAGTGTAGATGGATGTAGTAGTACTCAGTAGTGTAGTAGTATTCAGGCGCGCGTGAGGACAACACATCTCGTGTCGCACTAAAGCGCTGATGTAGCAGTGTGATGCGCACCCGCTCGGCGGCGGCGCGCGGGCGATCGTGCCCTCTGACCCGCACAAGAGTTTAATTTATTACACGTAACCGGCCGGCATACATTAGCTGTGCTTATCTGAGCTCACTCCGAGCCTACGCAGCTCGCGCCGACTCCGCGTAGGTATCGAATAAACGATTGTCTGTCTGAGAAACCGAGTTGCATGTCGGGCGATTGATAATATTAATAACTAGCTGTGCCCGCGGCTCCGCCCGCTCTCATATTTCACTTCACTGCTAACCTCATAAGCCATTTAGCGTGATAGTAAGTAGCCCATAGTTGATGGGAAGAATCAAGCTATACGTAGATTTTTTTTAAATAAAATCGGTTCAGTGGTTCTCGAGTTATAAGCGGACAGACAGACATACACTCAGACACTCAGACAGAAAGCAGACGTTGGATTTTATTATAGGTAAGGAAGGATAAGGATTGAAATTAAAAGTAGGCGATAAGATTTTCAAAAGCATCATTGATGGCGAATCGTACTGAATATGTATTTGTCTTAATTAAAAATTGTGTAGTACCTTTACGGCTACAATACAACTGAAACAACTGAAACTAATCGAAGACAGTTGTTGAGGTCTTAAAGCGACTAATAAACTAACTCATCTAAAAATGAAAAGGCACAGAAACCGTATTTGTTACCGTACCTATTCACGTGCATACTTTTAGGTTTCAGTTTCCAGTACGGAAGCCTATTACTAAGCATATGCCGTCTGTCTGCCTGTCTGTATATCTGTTTGTCTGTCTATATGTATGTCTGTCCGTCCTTCGTCCGCCCGATGGCTGTATCTTTGGAACCGTAATAGCTAGGCTCTTGAATTTTCACAGAATATGTGTTTTATGGCGGATATAACAAATAATAAACGTCGGGACAAAAAATTAAGTGACCCCCATACCACATTTTTTTTTTGTGGTGCGGAAACCTCAGTGCGCTTGTCCTATTCGCACTTTGCCGGTTTTTATTCGAATATTTATCAACCAACAGGATTAGTATAGCTGGCTTGCTGGCTTGACTGGCTGGAAAACTTTAAAAAACGTATTAGTTTATTTTTTATATAGTTACACCTTAAAATAACTTCGTCATAAGCATCGAATGTCATAAAGTTGATAATACCTTATATCTACAAATAAAGTTATATTATTTCATATTATTTTCTCATATACATATTGAGTACCTATTGACGTTGACAGTCAGTTCAATAATTTAGTGTTCATAAATTACACGTTAATGCCATTCGTTTGCGTAATGGCCTAGAAATGTACGAAAACTACATTCTGAGCTGTTGACAAATTGTCTAGTAGAATGTCTATGTAGTAAATTAATGTCACTATTCTCCTAAGTCAACTCTAAGATAACTCTATTAGGAAATGCAATAGGTAGGTAGCTATTATCTATATTCTGCGAGCAATTCAAGATTTGTTAGAAAATCATCTAGCTAGACAGACAAACTGCAGATAGTCAGCCAGTCAGTCGGTCTGCATGTAAGCGTCCACTGCTGGACATATGCCTCTCCAGCAGATTAGGGTACATATAAAGTATAACTGTAATTACTTACGAAATATTAAAATAAAGTATATATATGTATAGGGGAATCCATGTAAGTATAATGTCCTTAACAAATCGTAATATAGCATTCGAAGACTCATAATTCCGAAAGATCATTTCCTTAAAAGGTGTCTTCCAGAATTCGAGATTCGAGCTTAGAATTTATACATACTTCGGGACACGCTGTATCCCGCCAATCAGGATAAGCAGAGTTTTATTGTTTTAGCTAGCTAGCCCGTCGCCCTTTAGCACGGCATCTCGTCCTTATCCCTTAGTCGCATTTTAAGACGTAGTACTGTGTGGGGCCGATACTTAAAAATAATAGCCCCACTGCGTCTCTCCCTGTGCTTAGAATTCACTAGAAGGGAAATTGAAAATCAACGTAGGTAATTGATTTCTCGGTCGGGTGAATGATTGGCCTCCAGGAATATAGATTATCTGTGACTGAAATGTCTGCAATCGAAATATTTACATTTTACTTACTCCAAATGTTGTACCCGCGTACCACCCTACAAATGAATTGGAGACCTGGCTGCTGGCCGCTGGCTGAACGAACATGCCAGTTCACAGCGGAGGAACTGTAGCTTTCATCTGGTTTATTACAGCACTCATCACCGGATCAGATCGCTTCACAAACAGACGGCGTAATACCAATAATTTTTATGCTTCCCAACGCGACATGACGATGTTTTATGAGGAGCTTTCCTGTGTTTTATTATTTTTCCGTTTAATTACTTCATTGGCGGCAATGAAACTTTGGGATGGAATGGTTGTTTTTACGGAGTTATGGCGGCAAATAAAAGTTCGGTGTATTTTACATGTTTTTACCACACACGGTCAAGATACGAAATAGGGCAGTGAAACATCGATGAATAAGTTTGTGTATTTAAACAATTGATTATTAAAAATAAAAATAAACCGACTGTGTAAAAAAATCTAACAAAGAGAAGAAAAATAAGCTAGCAAAATATATTTTGTGATTATCCTTTGTTAGCCTCAGAAGTCGGGGACTTTTATTGCTAGATTTCAATAATTCTGCATGTCACTCCGCAAATTCCATATATTAAAAAAATTCACAGATCTCGTGCATTACAGGACCTTCGAGGTACATTGAAAATTAACTCAAGAAAATAAAAAAATATTACATTTATATATTTTTATTATTTTTCAAAAACACATTTTTTTTTCAAAAGCAGCTTGAAAAATGTAAACTAAAATTTTGACAGAAAAAGAGATAAGCTTGACATTATGTCTAACTAAAGCAACAAATTAATAAATATCAAATATAAAAATATAATATAGGTTAGGTTAGAAGATGCGTCGCCATCAGGACCCTGGAAATCATATATGACTAGAGTACTTGCGAAGACAAATCCAACAGCCCAAAAAATGTGGATTTATCACGTGTAGTTTAGTAGTCCTTCCGGATCCGTCATCAGGACCCTGGAAATAACATATCACGAGAGTACTTGCGAAGACAAATCCAACGAGCCCAAACACGGTGGATTTATCATATGTGGTTTAGGAGTTCTTATGGCTGCATTCCGGCTCCATTATTAGGACCTTGGCCATTATATATGACAAGAGTACTTGCGAAGACAAATCCAACGAGCCCAAACGCGATGGGCTTATCATGTGTAGTTTAGGAGTTCCTATGGCTTCCTTCCGGCTCCATCATACTACTCTGTGTAAAAAGTACCGGGATTTCATAAAATACAGAACGCGCGGTAAACATATCGACCTATTTTTCTTTAAGTT
Organism: Nematopogon swammerdamellus; assembly: GCA_946902875.1. NCBI lineage: Eukaryota > Metazoa > Arthropoda > Insecta > Lepidoptera > Adelidae > Nematopogon > Nematopogon swammerdamellus. The sequence continues at coordinate 11,991,780 of OX336349.1, forward strand.
GGTAGCACTGTACTGAGTTACTGCGTGAACTTTGAGCGTTATCTGTCACTCCGTGTAATGACAGCTGCTGTTTTTATATTTCATTGTTTTAAGTGTTCTGCGATTTTACTATGAAAGCATTTGTTGAACAAAGAGTTTGCCTTAAGTTTTGCGCATCAAAGGAAATTTCCTGTGCCGAATCACTAAAAATGTTGCAGAAGACTTACGGTGATTTGTGTATCTCAAAACTCGGGCATATGAATGGTACAAAGTATTTAAAGAAGGCCGGAAAGTGGTATCTGATTTGCCTCGTTCTGGTCGACCACTAATCGCTGCGAATGATGAAAACATCAATCTAATCAAGAGTTTGGTACTTGAAAATCGTCGTATGAGTCTTAGAGAGTTAGCTCTAGAGGTAAACGTATCTTTTAAGTCCGTTCATAATATTCTGACTGACATTTTGGGCATGAAACGCGTCGCCGCAGGATTAGTTCAATAAGAGCTCAAATTTGTCCAAAAAGAGCCTCGATAGCAAGTTGCTGAAGACACGATTTCCCGAGCTTCTACGGACTCCACCTTCATGAAACGCCTAATAACCGGCGACGAGATATGGGTTTAGTTCCCGAGGCTAAAATTACCACACCGAAGAGGGCGTTTCGAGTCGATTGCTGCTATAAAAGAAAATTCGCTGAAAGAGTCAAAGACCATACCTCAATCAGCTTACAAAAAATGTATAGAGGACTGGGTCAAGCGCTGGCGTAGCTGTATTGCAAGCGAAGAGGCCTACTTTGAAGACGACAAAATAAATTTTGACGAATAAATTACTTTTTTGGTTTTATTGAACAATTCCCGGTACTTTTTACACAGAATGTATATTAAAATAATATAATAATGAAAATTATTTAATAATAATAATAATAACCTCCACCCCCTACCACTGCCTCCACACCCGCATGCCCGCACCCCGCACCTGCCTCGCCACCACCCTTGGCGAGAGCGCGGGGTGCCGCCGCAGTTACCACTGCTGCCGGCACGATGGCTGCGACCATGCCAACACCACCTTCTGCGGAGGATGGTGGCGATGTGATAGGGGGCACGGTAAGTACCCAGGATAATGAGTTAATGAGGAGCACTCTTGAAGAGGCGATTCTGAGGTACCGCTCGGCACCTACCAATGACAGGCCGCGGATACCGAGGTTGCCCACGAATAAACGAAACCTTATTATGGTGAGGATCCTGGATTCATATCTTAAAGAATATATTGAATCTAGTACAGATCTCGCCGATACTAATTCGATCTTGTATTGTGGGGCGGTGGATGCCTGTCGCATGGCGCGTCTAAAATTTGAAAATAATTCGCGAGACACACGCGCCATGCCAGCTATTGCTCCCGCATGGCAGTTACGGATCGAACGACGTATCGGCGAGGCCAGGATCCTCATCGGAAAGCTATGCTGCTTCAGGTCTAGGAATACAAGACCAAAAATTATGCGTTTCGTGACGAAGGCTTTTAATGGAGCTGTAATAAGCCGAACACAGCCAAACTTCCACTCGCTAGTCACGGAACGCATAGATGACATGAAGCAGCAAATTAGCGCGTGGGCCCAACGTATCCGTCGCTATAGGAAGCGTGTCGACCGTTATCATCAGAATCGTCGATTCCAGAGTGACCAAAGGTGGGTACACCGAAACCCGGAGCACCCGAACCAACGACCGACAGACACAATCCGACCGACTGATCAAGAAAATGCTTCATTTTGGAAAAACATCTGGTCGGATCCTGTCTGTCACGTCGAGGGTGAATGGATGAGAGCAGTCGAGCGGGCGTGTCAGACTGTAGAACCAATGTCAGCCATAAATATCAGCGAAGAGGATGTAAGTTCTGCAATCCGCCAGGCACTGAACTGGAAATCTCCAGGGCCGGATGGATTGCAGAACTTCTGGCTGAAATGGTTCAGAAGCTGCCATTCCCGCTTGGCCATTCAATTCCAAGATGCCCTCGACCATCGGGTTCTCCCAGAGTTCATGACTACTGGTGTCACCCACCTGCTCCATAAATCTAGTAGTACTGCGGAACCTAAAAATTATAGACCTATCACCTGCTTGCCTACCATCTACAAGCTCCTGACATCCATTTTGACGCATAAAATATAAATTCATATTAAGGAAAATAACATCTTGTCAGTTGCTCAGAATTGATGTCGGGCTGGGTCCCGCGGTACTAAGGAGCTTCTCCTCATAGACATGACCGTTTGTCAGCAGGTCCGACGCAATCAAAAGAACCTGTCTGCTGCCTGGATAGATTACAGGAAGGCATTTGACTCCGTGCCCCATACATGGTTGCTAAGGATACTAGAATTATACAAAACTGACACGAATATCTGTCAATTCCTTGGCGCATGTATGGGACAATGGAGTACTATCCTTCGTGTGCCAGGTGGCGAACGGACTTCGGTCGCAGACGACCGGATTCCCATAGGGCGGGGGAACTTTCAGGGAGACAGCCTGAGTCCGCTTTGGTTTTGTCTGGCTCGGAACCCTCTTAGCACTCTGCTTGAGGACTCAGAGCTGGGCTACTGTCTTCGAAGAGGAGGCTCTCGAATATCGCACTTATTTTATATGGATGACCTCAAACTGTTTGCCAAGTCGGACACTGAACTAATGTCCATGATGAAGATAACTGAAGGCTTCAGCAACGACATTGGAATGGAGTTCGGCTTGGAAAAATGTGGGACCATCCATGTGGAACGTGGTGTGGTCGTGAACTCCGGCGGCATACAGTTGTCAGAGTCTATGAATATTCGAGTTCTCTCCGAAGACGAAACCTATAAATATCTGGGAATATCGGAGGCTCTCAACATACGGGATACGGACATGAAACAATCAGTTAAGGAAAAGTTTTTTCACCGTCTTACAAAAGTGCTAAATAGCCTTTTGTCAGGCGGCAATAAAATTCGTGCCTATAACGGTTGGGTCATGCCTGTGCTCGTATATACCTTCGGTATTCTCAGATGGACTCAGACCGAATTGGACTCGCTGGACAGAAAGGTCAGGACGCTGATGACGAAATCCCATATGCACCACCCACGATCATCGGTCATGAGGTTGTATGTCCCGCGGAAGTGTGGGGGTCGAGGTATGTTAAATGCCAAGAACCTGCACAACCGCGTGGTATGCAATCACGGAGATTGCATACCATTGTAGTACTTTTTGGAAAAGACTGATGTTTGTGAGATGCATCGCGATGTCGTCACCAGCGATAAAGGCCTTACCCCGCTGAGCATGGGAAAAGAGGACTGGCGGAAGCCGGTTGTACTGAGCACCGAGGACCCCATGGAAGTATGGAAAGGCAAGGAGCTGCACGGTAGGTATTTCCGGTCTCTCACGGGACCGGATGTAGACCAACTTGCTTCCGTGCACTGGCTACGCTTCGGGGACCTCTTCGGGGAAACCGAGGGTTTTGTCTTTGCAATACAAGATGAGGTGGTCAAGACGAACAACTATAGGAAACACATAATGAAGGACGGCACCATTGACATCTGCCGCGCCTGCCACCAACCTGGCGAGTCCCTCAGACATGTGATTTCCGGTTGTTCGCAGCTTGCCAACACCGAGTATCTGCATAGACACAACCTAGTAGCCAGGATTATCCACCAGCAACTTGCCTTAAAGTTCAACCTTGTGGGTACCGAGGTGCCTTACTATAAGTACAATCCACCGCCAGTTCTCGAAAACGGTCATGTCACACTCTACTGGGACCGGTCCATTATCACAGACAGGACTATTCTCGCGAACAGGCCTGATATTGTGATAGTAGACCGGGAGGCAAGGCACGCAACGCTCGTCGATATCGCCGTGCCGCACGATGGTAACCTCGTCAGTAAGGAAGCAGAGAAGATGTTAAAATATCTGGATCTGCAGCACGAGGTTACCAAAATGTGGCCCGTCGACTCGACGATCGTTGTGCCCATAGTCGTTTCGGCGCATGGGCTGATAGCGAAGAGCCTCGACGACCACCTTGAGAGTAAGGGCCAGATACAGAAGGCAGCCCTGCTTGACACTGCACGCATCGTCCGGAGGTTCCTCTCTTTGGGACCCGACCATCGGTAGCTTGGGCTCGCCCCGCCGCCGGTGGTGGAAACTCCATTTATTTTATAATAATTTTATGTATAATTTTTGTATATTTTAGGTATAGTTTATTATATGTAAAATTATTGTAAATATATGTGTTAATAAAGGAATAATAATTATCTACTTACCCAACTAACCCAACTAACAAAGTCACCCGAGGATCTGCAGGGCCGTGATTTGATTTTTCAAAATTTATTTCATACGTTCGGATATTCCTGCTCGCTCTCTACGCTGTTGCACTTCCAAAAGTCGATTTCACACTCTCAGCAAAAATGGGAAAAATTTGAGGGACCACCTACAGCACGAACCATCATCGATAGACGAATGCTTTTCTTTTTTAAATGTAGCCCAAAGTCCAAATCTAAACAGGTTTTTTAATTTTTCGATATCACGTTTAGTTTTTGAGATACAAGAGATTTTGTTGGAAACTCGCTATCTTGTAGCCCTAGTCGATACGCGTCTTTTCAGCCCTCAACCACTCGCGTAGCTCCAAAAATCGCGACACCAGGACGATTTCACACTCTCGAGCGAAAATGGGGGGCTATACTGAAGCGATCGAAAAAACATGCATATGCATATCACACACGCTAAATCCCGACAATCGGAGTAAGCAGAGTAATCGGTGTTGTGCTGCAAGAACTCTTGCAAATTACAGCACAACACCGACCACCGCGTTTCGCAAAGTATTCGAACAAGATTCAATCCATCAAGCAGCAAGTAGGGCACGAAAACCAACTTGCTGCATGACTCGGTGGAAGTACCGTGCCAAGGTGAGAGGTGGCGGGCCTGTCGTCCCTTTAGCACGGCATCTTGTCCTTATCCCTTAGTCGCCTTTTACGACATGCATGGGGAGAGATGCAGTGGGAATATTCTTTTTAAGTACCGGCCCCACACGGCAAAAACATTTTCAATGTTAAAATGGCGAGTGATAAGACATTTTGTGTATTTATGGAAAAGTTAGTATTAGTTAATATTTGATTGACAGGTCAGCGAGGATCTTCTCGCCAAAGAGTTCTTCATACAAAATATCAGTCTTGCCATCCATGATCCAGCAAGGAAACGCGGCGGCCGTCGTCCTCGGGACAATAAGTCGTCTCCCGTGGGTGCACGAATAGTTTTATTTAATTTAGTTTCCCTTTCACCTATTAGTTTTCTGTATAACTTGATTATGGTTTTACTTGTTTAGTAAACATAATTTTTCACGATTCTTAAAAAAATAATAAATATCTAATCTGATTGTAATAATTTGTATTAACCGTATATTATTATAAACATTCTAATAATGGTGTTCGCTTAGGCAACTGTTCTGGTTCTCTACCAATGACCATTTAGTGTTTAACCCTAACTTGGAAAGTTAAAATAAATCGATAACACGTAACACATAAAAGAACATCATTAGTGTAAGTTTGAGTCAACCATAAACATACTGGCCAATAAATTAGACGGAAGCACGTGCGTTTATGTCACCGAGTCGAGTGACCTTTTACTAAGAGGTTTTCTTTTCATTCTTTTTGAGTCAGTCACCTATTACTGCAACTGGGTTTTGAACCTCAGACATCTCGAACAACAATTCACACTGAAGTAAAATACAATTCTAATGATACTACAAGCTGAAAAAATTAAAAAATATGGAAGACTTAACTACTATTTAATATAGGTACGTCAATTTTCCCGATGCTTAGGTGACATTTTCGCGGAAGAGTATTAATCAATTTTAATAAAAAAAAAATGTTAACAAATTATTTCTATGCCAGTCTGTTGTCTTTCTGACTGTTAATCTTAAACGACTCACTCAAGTCTCTATTGGCATGGTGATAGCAATTTTTAAAACCGAACTTAACGACAGCCAAACGCAATAAAGCTTCAAAAACTAACGTATACACACATGCATGCCTACATACGGCGGCGTCCGGTAGAACACTCTCTGGCTGGTCGTGATCGACGGACGAGTTGGAAACTTTCACTTCTAACGATACAAGCCATTGACGCACTAAACTCTATGGTTTCAACGCCTTCTTTACTGTTCGATCATTAAAGTTAATGCTACAGTAAAGGAATGTTACTATAATGTTACAGAAAGAAAAATCTATTGCAGTCGAGACGAAATTGATTGAACATCTGTAAACCCGTTGTGGAATTGGATATATCGATGCTGTACATCTTTCTGCGATATAAAAAAAAGTTTTTATATAGACAGCCGGCGCTGGTGTCTGTGCCCAATACTTCAACGGAAGATCAGACACAGCCAATAACTCCACTCCTCGTGAAACGACGCGCAGAGAGGCGTCATGCCGGCTATAAGGTTGACAGCAAGTTCGTCGTCTAAATTTATTGACACGCCTTTTGAAGATCCCCAGTTTATAGGGGGGAGGGAACACACTCAGCGCAAGACCGTTCCATATTTTCGCCGTACGATACAGGAAAGATTTCGAAAAACGATGTGTTCTTAGAAGTTGGGTGTCAGCAACATAATATGGATAATTATTTCACAATGCAATTTCTCACACCACAAACATTTTAATTCACAATGGCCAAACTTTCTCAGAGTACTGTTTTCCTTCACTGGAGTTATATTCACCTAATATTAATCTAATATCAAGGACATAACAGATTGAACATAACATAACTGACAAGGGAGACCAGCATGTAGCCATGTTTACACTCGCCGCGGCGCTCGCCCCGTTTAATTGCACAACAACGACTCGCAAGTAAGACATTGTGTTATGTAATTAGATTAGAGCAGCGCGATATTTATTAACGCTCTACACGCGCAAGCGCGCTGCTGTGGAAGAGTAAAGAGCTATCATTTATTCTGAATGTCGTTAAATAAAAAAATATATATATTTTAAAACATAAACAGCGTTATTTAACCATAAATTAGGTTTCCGATCAAACTCTTCGAAATTGCAATCTTAAATAGCTTAGAACTCTGAAGAAAATAAAAAAAAGTAATACAGATAACTAAAGAAGTAAAACCTACATAACAAAATAACTATCAAATCAACACAAGGGGCGTTATCAAAAGTTCTCAGAACACTTGCGGCATTACCCATGATTGCAAGGCGTACCCTTCGAATAAAGTAGGCCCTTTGATTGCGGCTTAGATATTCGTTTATTGAACAGACCAAACATGACCGAGAATAATAAGACACAGTAACATTATTTTGGCAGACATAATTCTGTATTTCCTTATAAATCTATCTATATTTATGTATCTTAAGTTTTATTGCACAGTTACTAGGTGGTAGATGGCACCTACCTTATCGGAAGTTATATATTTGCTAGTCAGAGCATGCGCTTTGGCCCCTCTGACTCAGGCACCCATATGTATAACATAGTTATAATCACGGACAGACAGACAGACATACAGACACCAGAGTGAACCCATAAGGGTCCCATTTTTAGCAATTTTAAGGTAATCAGAACCACGTCCCATTTTACAAGATTTTTTATTTAATTTAGTATTCATTAATTTTTATTTTATTTTATTTATTTTCATTCACTTAGTTAGAGAGATCACAAACTTGTGGCAATTATTAGTACGACCTTCACCTATACTTTTTTTTTATTGGTTCATTTGGTACATGGATACACTGACACAAATTACAAACTGAACAAAGTTATTCTAGTTCTATTTCGATGCAAGCAAAAACAAGCCATCCTAACCATATTGACTGCCACGATGAATACTGTTGAGATTGAAGATTGCGTAGGTATAGAACCAGACAACGGGACGCACGTTGATACACGTCCGTGAACCTGGAGTAGATTATCATGATAATCTACTCCAGGTTCACGGACGTCGTTGACACCGGTTTCATTGTAAGCTCGTCGCGCCGTTGTCACTGTTCCGTCACGAAAGTGGTTGTTCAATACCAATTTATTTCGGATGTTTCCTAAACGGAGTGGGACTAGTAACTTTCGCTGTTTTAGGGATCCATAGCGAGCGACGTTGGCAGGGACCACTATGAAATCGTTCAGGTGTCTGTCCGTCCGTCTGTCTGTCACACGCGATATCCGAGGTGATTACTCCGGAACGTAAAGCTTAATAAGTTTAACACCCTCAGTTCCATGTGTATCATTTTCGATACACACCGTCAGACCACTTGTGTATCTTTTTTGATACACAGCACTCGTGTTAGTCAAAGCGCTGTGTATCGCTAATGCACACGCTTTCTATACTTTTTGTATGACGAGAAAATTCCTCCGGCCCAGGCGATTTCCATTGTGTATTTGGGTTTGGGATTGGACAAATGGTTCTTGAATTATGGAAAAATAAAATTACGGTAAAGGTTTATTGAAAAATCTGTCATATTTTTGGGCATTTTCAGACGATATAACCTCTTATCTAATTAGGAAAACATCTTTCTATATCTTAGTGATTATCATTGAAGCATTTTCGACAAAAAAAAAATACGTCGCATATGAAAAACTTTCCTGAACTCAGGAACTTGAAGTAAGTAGGGATCATGCACAGAGTCGTCACTACCGTAGTCCATTTTTATATTGTTCTAATGTACTTCACACGTAAATTCACTAATTTATGTTAGCTTTTCTGAAACAAATGAATAAAAAATTTGGGAAAACTATAAAAACAACAAATAAGCATAGTTTTCCTAAACTTTCTTCACATTTTCTTCTCAATTCTTCTCATTTTCATCTCGTTTCTCCGATAAATAAGTGAAGACGGTAGATGTAGGATTTTTATAATATGCAGAGAGGATTGTATTGTGTAGGTTAGATTGAATAATGTGATGAACACGTATATTTCGACGATAACAATACACAAATATAATAAAGGGCGATTAACGTATACGATTCGAAACATCAATCACTACTAATTATTGCCTTATTCACCCGTACCTGCGCACGCATTCACACTACACCACTCCAACCTGTCGATCAGAGGACAAGGCTCAAGGCTCCCATTCACGGAAAAATTTCGAACGTGGTTTTCGAAATTTAAATTTCATTGCTGAATGTGAATATGCATGAGAATTATTAAAAAAAATTGGTTGTCTGTAAAGTCGGTTTACGGACGATAGTTTTACGTGATGACGTGAAATAATCGAAGTACATAGAGCAAATATCAGTAATTATATTTCCAGTAGAAAGATTAATCATCTTGTGACTGGCCATCAATAAACTTCTGTTGTCTGATCTTGACAGTTTTACTTCTTAAGACGTTTCCATGGTAACTTTGACTATACCGATTGTGCCTCTCTATCGCTTGTTACGCGCTCTCGCTTGCACACACAGGCTCAGATGGAACGTGACACTTTTTCATGTGTGCAGCCGGTGTTCATCAATTTATAAGACGTGACGTCATCACGTCAAAATCGAATTGCTTTTTATGAAATATTAAGGTTGGAGAGAAATAAATACGAATCTAGTCAAAGATTCCTCTCTATTTAGGAATTAGTACCTTGTTAACTCTCCTTGTTAGTTGTTAACTCCCAAGAAGATTCCTTCTTGGGAGTTAAGTGGCACGATGTTGTTTAAAATTAAATAATGTTGATAACAAATTATTAGTATAAATAAAAACCTAAGACTAGCATAGACTTTCAAATTGCACCTATGAAGGCCCTATTGACGTACCTCGAGGTACCTACGCATAGCGAACCAAACCGTTTCGATAGATTATTAAACCATCGAAAAATAAAACAAACTTAAATACCTACCAGTCCTTGCCAGTCTTCTCTTATTTCATTCATCACACCGCCGGGGCACGTGTTATTAATGACTTTCTTTAAATTCTGTTATTAGATTAACAATGGGATATGTATGTGGTCCAAAGTATTAAAACTAATAGAGGCAGCTCCAAATTGACGAGGAAGCGGAAGAAAAGTGCACACACACATTTATGATACGTGAAAGTGCTTACAAAATGAATTTAATTACAATTACAGTCAATGATGTGTAACAAGTTGCTGTGATGCGCCAATAGGTGGCGTTAACGCATTTCCGCTTCATTCACAAAATTACTGCCCATACCGAGAGCACAGATTAATAGTTAGGTACTTCGTAACAGATAATCACTCCATAGAAAATGTTCCTACTACTACTGCTTCACGTCGCCAATCGCTGCGTGTGGTAATTGCTTTGCAGCTGCGCGCAGTTGCGTGGGCGAGCGTCTATGTATACTTCGCGCGGCTGAAGAATTTCCACTGAAATAGACCGCCGGCGGCCCGTCGGGCGGTAGGTAGTTAGCGCGCGCAAGTACATAGAGTGCGTGAGGCCTGCCGAGAGCTAATAAGATAATAACCTGACACCAATAGTAATCTGTGTTGCTTTGAAATGCTTACACTTAATGTTCTTCCAATATACCTTTGCGTTGAGAGTGTTACAACAAATAGGTGAGCGATAGAAGAAATATAATTGTGGTACCATAATTTGATACAAAACGTAAAAACTGAATTTTTAAGTGTACTTAAATTTAAGAAATAATATTTATCTACCTAGGTATCAGATTTGTTTACTCAAGCAAATGGTGTGCGTGCCGACCAAATGTTGATAACAAGGTGAAATGTACGCGGTGTATAGAAATGCCGTTTCTGTATTCATTTCCAAAGGCAGGTGGCCTCTTGTTTCACAATCGGTCCCTGCGCATGCGCCTGTAATGCAGGTAGATGTAAATGCAGGTAGGGATTGACTATACTGACTATACTGTTTAATGAGTATAATTTATTTATTTATCTATGATCGCGTGAAGTATGGTTACTAGTTATATGAAAGATTTTTTTTTAACCTTTTGCCGACGGAGCGGCCGATATCGGCCGCTTTATACATACAAAGAAATATTTAAATTAGAACTTTTATTCATTAACAAAAGTGGTTGGAAAAAAATACAAACAGGATTGAGATAAACAAATCCTGCAGAATATGTAATGTCTAATGTGTAATGAAATTTTTAATTTATTTTAATTATTTACTAGATAATTTAATAATACGTAGCTTTAACAATATTTAATCCTTATTTTAATGACATTCTTAACGTAATTATATGTAAATTTATTTATAATGTATTTTAATATAATAATTTGTTTAAATTGTTAATGGTTTTAGTTTTATCAGAGCGCAAAAAGGCTAAGTATATTAAATGTTTAAAATATTTTTTTCTCCTGTAAGACAAAATGTTATCTAGTTTAGAACGCAGTCATAAAAAAATGTGTATGTAATTAATAAACATTAAAATAAATTAATGAAAACAAAATATTATGACTTCCTGACATGATAATTTTTTGAAGAAATAAAAGACTAAAATTTCAAAATTAAGTAAATTATAATGTATGTAGTTATGCAATAAGATAAATTTCATGTAAAAACCAATGAGTAGGTCTACAGTAGACTGCCTGGATCTACGTAGTGCATGCATAGGTATGTACATTGGCCAATGAAGAGGTGAAACCTAAAGGCAATTATACACTTAATACTAAGCGGTGATTTAATATCTTCACTTATATTACAAAATGTGTGCCTGTACGTAGCCTTGAAGAGAACATTCCTGGGGCCAAATTATTACAATTGCGACTGGTGTTGTATTGCTCATGTTTGTAATAAAGAAAAAGAGTTATTTCTTGTATAATTAAAATATGAGGAAATTGAATTTATGTGGCACATAAAGGAAAGTTTTAAAATATTGTGTCATATCATAACAGGTTTCAAGAGTTTGACTAGAATTGTATGCGTATTGATTCGCTGTATTATTATCTGGAAGTAAGCAAACTTACTAATATTAATGCTACCTATCCGTGTTCTATAACAGCTAGCGATAAATACATTGATACGATGCTCCAGTGTTTTCTGTCTTAACATTTTGTATGAAAATCGCAATACAACAAGAGACAGGGGTTCCGAACCCCGTCGCCACCATATTTATGCCCTGATGATGCATGACACGCTGCGGTCAAAATAAAGTCTTAATTTTTCATATTTAATTACAGCAACCAAGCTTCCACCACATACAGAGATCTCATGACCGCGAGCAATCAACAAGAAATTATATCATGCGTGTTCCAACTCGCTAACTTGTACCTTCTGTTTTGAAATTTATTTGAAAAATAAACAAATGACTTAATAAAAAATGCGTACGTTTTATTCAATATTGACCCGGGTACAGTAACTCTCAAAGAATGATAAATTTTTTCGTCTCTCCAATTTCGCACCAACTAAAGTTGTGCCTTTGGCGAAATCCGGTCACTGCTGGAAATATTGGACAGCGAAAAATAAATGTAGGTATCAATCGGACCACAAAAAGCTTTAGTATTTGAGCTCCTAGACAAATCATAAACGCCATTTTAGACAGGGTTTTACCTTTACCTTTTTTAGGGTTTCGTAGCTCAGCGCAAACCTAGCGAGTGGACGCAGCGATCGCGTGATCGCACTATATATACTGCACGCACTGCACAATGATGTATAACCTATTAATAGGAAATTATACCTACTAATAGGAAAAGTGTTTTCTGTTTTATTTTCTGCGGCACAAATCAAGAATTGAACGCTTAATTAAGATTATATTATTACATTGATTAGTATTATAACAAATTTTACATTAGGTAACGAAAGTGGTCAGGTAGTAGTTACCAAATTGTGATTTTAGGAAAAAAACCTCATAATGTTACTTAATATTGTGATCTCCCTACAAAGCTCACAAGGAACAATCTGTGCAGAGCAATTGAATTTAGTCGATCACTAATCGATGTTCCGCAGTGATGGACCCAGCGTGACTCCCTGGCAGCAGGGCGCCGACTTACCACACAATCCATCGTTAGTCCCTTCTACTGCTTCACTAATATTTTCACTTCGAAATACCTCCTTATTTCATATAGTTTTAAGATTGAAATTACAATAGTTACAAAAATATCCAAGTACTCTATTTCGATTATGATAACATCGACTTCTCATTTCTTCGTAATAAAGACTACTCTTACTTTAACACTTTTGGTATTAGCATCAATGGTGTTATTTGTTGGTCAAACATTATTACTGAAGACGTTTCAGATTTGTTTAGCAAATTTAATCTCATTACCTATTTTAATACTGGATTTACCCTTTCACGCCGTCTTGTCATTGAACTGACTTGTTTAAGTTGTGATTATTAAGATGCTCTGACTTATTGACGCTCGAAGTATTTATATCATAATGCATTCTGAATGCCTCTTCTTGTGACACTGAATTGGTTGTAGTATTATTTTACTGTAAAAATATATTTTCTTAATTAGGTACGTAGTATGTTTATTTTTCCGTCAAAGTAACGTTAGAAATGATCTGCTGGGATTGTTAATGTAAGTCTTTATTCTCAAATAAGTCTCGTATAAACACAAATTAGAGCGAATAAAAAACAATAACGGATGTTAAATAAATGTTAAAAACAGTAACGACATAAACCTAAGTATGCGCACGATACTGCCCGGTACCTACAGACAGCGTTGAAGCAGCGGGTATGGCCGAGTCGTGCGCGCAGTCGTGGTCGCCCCCCGGAGGCTCAAAGGCCCGAAGGCTTCAGGGGGCAGCCCGGCCGGCAGATAAACTAAATCAAATAATGACTAATCGATTTCTCTTCATATTGCACAGTAGGTACACGTCAAACCGTGTTCCCTTTAATTTTTAAAATATTTTTTGTTCTGTTTGCACTAAATTCCGTTCGGATTCGATCTCTTAAAAAAACATTAGAGCCGTAATGGTGTTTCACTGGTTTGTGGTTTTGTGTTAATATTTAAGTTTAATTTTGAAATAAAAAACTTTATTTGTTTTCTCGATCAGAATACGAATGCTAGAGTAAAATACTACAGTCGATGATTAATAATTTTTCCTTTTTAGGGTTTCGTTTCATAATAATACAAATGATAAGACTCTATTGTCTGTCTGTCCATCCGTCTCTGTCGTCCTGTCAGAGATCCTTTTTTATTTGGCGACAAACTTTCATAATTTTTTTTAATCACCCGCGCTCACCACGCTTCCTCCATAATAGATTCAAAGCGCTATAGACAAAGCATGATTAATTGGCCCTATAAAATGTATTTGATTGATGTGTATTAGTTCAGTAGTCCGGATTCTAGGAACCATTAGACCCCATCGAGCCTTATGAAGAGTAATGATGTTAGCTACCAGCCGAGTGTGCCTGACTTAATTTGAATCGTGTCGATAGTATAATTTATTGAGAGATCGCTCCGTATCCTCTGTTCTCACACCGTGCAGACTGTGCCAGTGCACCGTTATGATATGATCTAGTTGGCCTCAGCTGAAGTAACTACGGGAAACGCTGTGTGCAGATTGGCTAACGGTGTTCACGTTAGTATGAGTAGTACACAAGGCCTATTCCTAAAACATCATTCAACCGTACATAACAGAGAGAGTAATACAACACTGCTCCGTTCACTCAATGTTGTCGTTCACAGATCGGTCAATTATACCTTATCTCATCAACAATATCTTGACTTTACATGGACTAAAATCACCTCGAGATAAGGAAGCCAGAGTTTATTATAATATAGGTATGTAGTAAAACAATTATTATTATTTTTTAATTGAAAGCTGGAGATGTGGCCGCGAACTACCCGTGGGTTTCTAACGACGCCCATCATGTCCATTCGGTCGTATGCCGGGGTTGCGAAGCCATAGCGGCCTGGCAGTTGACAGGTGCCTATTCATGCCGCTCTTGAAGGAACCGAGACTCTAGTTGGGGGGGGGGGGGGGGGGGGGGGCGGGGGGGGGGGGCGAGTGGGGGCGGTATATAAGGGCAGGGAGAAGATTCCAGAGAGTTTACCTATGTAAATAGGTCCAGCCATTTTTATTTAGTTTATTGGTTACATACAACGGACTTTGCATCATTATTGTAGTTAACACAACTTACAGATTGAACGAAGATATAGTTAAGGGATTAGGTTGACCCTATAACTTTGCAATTTATCTATCAACAACATGTTAATTAGGTTGATCTTGTCATCTACGATGTCATGTGGTACTTTGTAAAATTAAAACAAAAAACCACACACACGCACCTATCAATTTACAAAGATGAACTGCAAACTGTATAATCGTTAGGTATATCGAAACGTATCTAATGCAGGAATCGACCGGTAGGTAATATCCAAATTTTACCGCTCTAAAAGTAATGTATCACCACGATTTAGAGTGTCAAAACCACTACGTGCGCGCGGTTATAGGATTGAAAATAATAATTAATTAACCAAAGTGTTATACGCTTCGGTGATATATTATTAAATCACTTTAGATAATAATCAACTATATTTGGTCGAATGGTGGATATTTTAAAATTAATTCCGCTTAGAGTCGGCGGAGCAATAAACAGTTTCGGGGTCAGGTCATGACTGAGAAAAAATTAACATTGCCTTTTCTGTTATAGGAAAAAGCCTCCGAGTGTCTGGAATGCGAAAGTGGTTAGATAGATAGATAGAAAATTATTTATTGGTCCACAAATATTTCACAAGTATAACGCAATGGATACAGGTACATGAGGTGCAAAGGCGAACTTTTCCCTGGAAGAGATTTTTTACAGCCAACCTTTAGGTGTGTGAAGTGTGTAAATAAAGAAATGTAGGTAGTAGCAAAGATAAGATGTGTCGGTATATCTGTGTACATATAATAAGGATCAGAAAATATTCCAAAATAGTACAATAAAATTTTAATTCAGTCAGAATTTAAGATAAAAGGAAATTCAAAACGCTTACGTAGTGTGTTCAAGAAGTCACTTCACATTTTCAGTCAGTCAGCCAGTCGTCAGTCAGCGTATAAGCGTTCATTGCTGGACATACCCCTCTCAAAATTTCCGCCAGTCTTCCCGGCTTTTAGCGGTACGGAACAACTGCTTTCGGCCGACGTACCTACCTGGTGTCGTCGTTCCACCTGGCGGGTGGTGTTCTCACACTCCGTTTGCCTGTCCACAGCCTACAGTTCGTGTAGGACACGGCCGACCGGTTACTCCGATGGCCGACGTCTCTTCGGCTGACGTGCCCAGTCCACTGCCACTTGAGCTTAGCCAGTTTACATTGGCTATTGGGCTATTGAGTTAATATTTTTGCGATGACACTTGTGCAGTGTCAAAATATATGTGTAGACAATAAAAACCATGTAATGGAATAAGCACCGAGGAAAAGAACGCGACCACACGACGCACCGCGCCCGTGTAGATAAAAAAAAGCGGTCAAGCGAATCGAACTCGGGTGGAGAGGGTTCCGTACCAATCCGTTCTACGTGAGAACTTAAAGGCTATAGGTTTTTCGTTTAGGTTTTCCTGTAAACTATAAAAGAAGCCCTATATTCACTTATTTTTTTTCAAAATTATAGACTGTAAAGAAAGTCTATAATTTTGTGTAAAATCGTAGAGAAAGGGGGTGGGGAATGCACGATTTTTGTAAAGATTTTTTTCAACTTTCTAATTTGCCCCACAAAATCTACCCCCGAAATAGAAATTCGTTCATTTACGCTTTACGTCCTCGATTGGTTCATAAAACTCTGTATATGTAACAAAATATAAACTTTTTTCGTTCAGTACATTTGGAGAAAATAAGCTGTGACAGATGGACAAACATACTGACAGAAACAAGAGTGATCCTATAAGGGTTAAGATTTTTTCCTCTTTTGAAGTACGGAACCCTAAAAAAGGTATTTTACATTCCGAAGCTGGCCTGGCGTTCGTTATATGGCGGGTGCTCTCTTCGCCCGCCCCATGCGGTTTTTTTCTTTCTTTAAACGTGTGTATGTACTCGTATGTTTCTTACTTATAAATAAAGTTTATCGCGTTATAACAAGCAAAAAAAGTTGTTGGTTTTCTTACGCGGCTTTCTAAATTAAAATAAATTTATAATTACATAATTTTCACTTGACTCCCCTTTATGCAGAAGCGTGGTAATTGTAATAATTGAGATTATTGACAGAAATGATGGAATAACTGTTCTTATTTTAGCATAGATAAAAAATTTAGCCATAATACATTTTTATGTCACCATTGGAATTTTAATGTACAATAACAGTCAAACGCACGCCTAATTAAGTCATAATTTGTTGATTAATTATAATAAAATTTTGTGACCAATTGCCAAACTGGTGTGAAATTATGTAGGTGCGACCAGACTAACCACTTATTCGGCAGCGCGTTATAAATATCACAAGAGTAGCGATTTCATCTAGGATTTTACAAGTCAGCTCCATTTATTCCGAACGAGAGTTTTTTGTTGCCTTCCTTTTTCCCATTAGCCTATCCCCTGGAACTGTCGCATGCATTCATTCTGACTCTCACATTCTATTCCTAATTTTATTTACCTCTCTAGGACCAAGTTTGTTACGTCTGATTATGTCTTCTTCATATGGAGGCCCAAAATAATAACCTGTCTTTCAATTTTTAGGGTTCCGTAGCCAAATGGAAAAACGGAACCCGAAATCCGTTCGTCCGTATGTTACAGCCATTTTACTCTGAAAATATTGACAGTAGGTATATAGAAGAAATTAGGAAAAACATATTGGGGTGGCAAACCATACTGAAAAAAAATCTGAATGCGTACGAGGTATCGCTGGATATGTCTTAAAAATTATAAGAAGTTTTAAAATGACTTTTTGGTTTAAGTCAATATTTGGTGAGATATGCGCTTCTAAAGTCGTAAAAAAAGTGTTTTCACAGTGTTGGCTGTCACCTTGCAAAATTAGTAGCAAGTCGTAATTTGTAGCAAATTGAAACTTAGAATGTTGGATAAATGTCGGTGTTTTGTATTTCTCGAGAGATACAAAATGGCTGCCTTGCTGGAGAGTGGGTGAAAAGTTTGATTGTGGTGGCTTGTTCGTGTTTTAGTTTTTGTAGCCAACACCTAATTAATGTATTATTAACTTTGCATTTTAACCGTGAACGTTCTTCCCGACTACGGAATCCTTCATTCTGCGTGGTCCGACACGCGCTTGGTCGATTTTTGTTTTCAAAATGGACGAGATTGAATCTTACGTGTTAACAAGACGCGTATTTTATCCCTTTCGAATGCGCGAAATGTCCCATTTACCCTGTCCCGCCTTTCGGGTGCGTTCGAAATTCGAAATGCAGCAACGGACGAGCGACGATAGCTCTCAAAACGCTACACAACATGGCGCGAAATGGAAGAGCATCACGTTTATAGTGATTCAAAAATCGCATTCGAATCCAAATTGAACAGTGTTAAAAGTGCATGTGGAGAACGCAGGAATGAATTTGAAATAATTTGTTGCGAATGAACATAAAAGTAAAATAAACTTTATAACTATATGTGCAGAATGCTAAATTGAATGCAGATAATGTGTGTTAAGGCTTTTGGGAATATAGGTGTGAAGATGAAAATCAGCATGTCGGCGGCGACGTACATGGCCAACAGAAGCGTTGTTGTGGTGACAAATAGTCAGGCAGTTTGTGGAAATGTTCTCGAGCAGTGACGTGACATTAAATTGAGCGTGTTCGAATGTCGATGTTCGAATTTCGTATTATACGTTACGTTTGTACATGCTTTGGAATAAAAAAAGTTTAATTACAAATTAAAAAAAACCCCTAGCTTTAAAAGTCAAAAATATTTTGCGTATACTTACTTAAAGGAGTCGGGGGACCGCTAAGTTTTTATATTTTATTTACTTAGCGGTTCCCCGACTCCTTTAAGTAAGTATGCGCAAATTATTTTAGACTTTTTAAACCTCGGGGTTTTTTTTAATTTGTAATTTAACTTTTATTTCAAACTTAAAAAAACCGCATGCAAATCGGTCCACTTTTTAAGATAATAAATTTTTTGATTACTTAATTACTTGATTAATTGATTACAAACATAGCTAACAACCACCCCGATTAAACCAGCTTTCTAATAAAAAAACCGCATCCAAATCGGTTCATCCGTTTGGGAGCTGCGATGCCATAGACAGACACACCCATACACACATACACACCCCCTCACATACACCCTTACACACATACACACACACACGTTAAACTTATAACACGAGGGGTGTGTGTGTGTTTTTTCGTCAGGGGTTAGAAATAAATTAAGAGCATTTAAAATTTATTTATTATTTATTTATTAGAAAACAGACAGCCTAATGACAAATAGATAAAACATAGGTTGTACATACATTGAAGTCTGGCCACTTTTTGTTCCCCTGATTAAATGTTGATATGATGTTTTAATGAAACGATGGTGTAATTAATGTCTAATTATGTAGGCATAACAGCATAAATAATAAAAAAATATTATTTTCCAATTTAATTGAAGTTGGTATGCTCAGTGAATGATTAATTATAATTACGCAAACATTTTCTAATTCGACTTTTAGATGAGGCTCTAAAGTTGGATTTATATATCGTGGTCTACCAAGTTTCTAAGAATGAAGAGCACAAACATTTAACTAAACTTCTCGCAATATCGATAACATTTAACTATGTTTTCGCCCGCAGTAGAGTCCGTACGATTATGGCAGATTTGTATCGCGCAGATGTATGCATCCAGCACGGCATAACTCACGATTACAAATTGTTTGTTTTACGCCGAGGACACCGAAATGGACTCGACACCACTTTAAAGCTATTGCCGATAAAAATAACAAATATCTTCATGATATTCCGCGTGTGTCAAATGATCGCTGGCGCAAAATTGGACGTTCCTCTTCTGTCTTCCGGATTAGGACCTTTTTCAGAACATTTTGTGTAACTTTATCAATATAAACTGCAGTACTCTAAAGTTAACTTCATCTCACTTCATTACTTTTGTCGGGATAATGAGTTTTTAAATTTGGCTAACACTTTTTCTTGTGGGCAATTCGTTTCAGTATAGCCGGAGTGGTCAAAAAGAAGCCCCGACGTGGCGCATCCCTCTCATAGGGACAATTGTTTAGGGTTGACGTCACCGGCACGGCGCGCGTAGCAGGCGATGAAGTCAACCATGTTAGTTTTTTTTATGGGAAGCACGACATATGGCGCGCGCCAGACTAACGTAGAGGTGTAGTCCGACGGCGCCCACGGGCATTAAGATATTTACGGGGGCTGCGAATACCATGTCGGCCGGCTAGGTGCACCTTCACATTATGTTTGAAGGATCCCAGGCTGTACATTAGAGGAAAGGATGCAGGTGGGAGTGCATTCCACATGTCGGTAACCCTGTAAATAAAGGATTTACAGGATCGATTTGTGTGGGGATATCGACAGTATGTGGATGCATTCCCAACCTGTTGCGTGTGGAACGATGGTAGAATGGGGATGGAGGGATCGCATCGTGCAGCTCGAACACTCTCCGTGGTACAGGCGATAGAACACACATAAAGATCCAACGTCCCTGCGGAGTTGTAAGGTCTCTAAGTTCCGAGATATCTCGGGGTCGTTAACGTTAGCTATTATAAAAGCACATTTCAGAACCATTTACATAATTCTCTGTATGAGAAACTGTACCAATTTTTTTCAAGGAATTTTTATTATAGGATGAAAATTGTTCAACTCTTCACCATATAGCCATAACGAAACACCATATAGAAAGTAAATGTAACAATACAATTGCCGTACAAAGGTCGAAGGACTGAGTATTTTCACAATGTCACCATCGTCGAGGCATGCGCGGATCTCGAACCGCAGTCCGCGAGGTGATATGCTCTCCGTCCGATGCGCGACGAATCGGTAAGGAACAGTGCTTTGTGGGCAGACCGCATCAGGGGCGGGCCGACATAGCCGGCCGCCGCCGCCCGCCGCCGCCCCGGTCCCTATGATAAGTCGAGTTATTCTTTATTCATGGAGTAGATTAGTAGTCGGCTTTAAGAGGATCCTTATAAGTCAGCGATTTGTGGCCACATCGACTCCGGACAAAATCATTGGATTAGATTCGATCAGGTGAAGATTCGCGCCACCGAAAAACGACATCTGCCCCGTATTGTCCGTGAGTCGATATAAATTGCTAAACACGACAACTTCAACCGCGAAGATTCTTTCAAGATCTCGCCGATATGGCAGCCGGTACTGGCTACGCTGCAGTCAAAACAGAACTGAAGTGACGATTTACGATAGCTCGACACCGTCAGCAATTTCTGTATGTCCGAAGAGGCAAGGAACGCAGCGAATCCGGAAGTTATACCTACCCACCACTAAAATTTGAGAAGCAGGCGGGCTCCTGTCAGTGCCGTGCTGGCTGCCGGAGGAGCTAGCACGTCCTCTTGATAACGGGTCCCATAGATACGGGACTCGAAACGTCGAGCTGCAGCGATGCGCTCGCTATCATCGCACCGGTAAGCCGACTTCATAATTTAATAGGATCCTTATATATACCTAAAAAGTTAGTTTGCCCGCCCATCTAAGGAGAGCGAGCGAGATATGCCGTATGTTAGGAGAGCACTGACGATGCATTTGAACAATTGTTACGTAAGAAAAGCTTCAGGGTTCCGTATCCGTACGGAACGAATTCTGGATGTACACCAATGAATTATTCGAATGCTCTAATTAAGTGAAAGAAAACACCGCAAAGAAACCAAGAAACAAAATGAACCAAGAACAATGAATTCGAAATTCGTCTTTCTGAACAAGGATGCCTGGGAATAATTAATTGCATTCTCACTTACTGTCGGGCACTGTACATACTATCATCTAATTAATTCGCAGTTTAAACTGACGTAACTAAATTAATTGGGCGTAAACACATAGATTTGCAATTTTCACACAAGATTCAAGTTTATGAATGAAATATTTTTTGTTCAGGAAAGTTATATGTCTGAACTAAGACCGAATTGTTGTAAAATATGTGAATATTGTTTTGAAATGTGCTAAGTTATGGATATGATAATTTCTATGTATGGTAAAAATCCCGGAGCTGAATCAGGTTGAAGCGCACGCGCTCACTCTGACCTCAGATCATTTTCTGACCTATTCGACATTATGTCTTAATACTTTAATAATAAGGTGCGAAAACCTTTGACCGCGCGCAGCTATAAAGCCAATAGCTTCATTTTACTATGCACTACGAGTGAGGAGATACTCGTATGTAATATTACAAGCAGTATTCATTTGTATTTATAACGTTGAAATTAAAACAGTTATTGTATGTATACGTTTTCCACAGTTTGAAACTTGTATCAGTTCATATGTACATAATTATGTATATATCGTTTGACAACCCAATCGTGACATTAGAATGTGTTCTATAAAGCTCATTGATTGATAATAGAAATAGTTCTGATTTTCTGTGTTCATCTTACCTTACTTGGTAGTTGGTAGTAGGGTTTAACCCCCCGGGTTGGTGCCACAGCACTGAATGAAAAGTTGGTTGAAACGGCTATGTAAATAGTTCGTGTTTTCCTTCCAGCTCAGTGTAGCCGGCACGACCTAAGGGAAGCACTGGCACGGTACCTAGTTCACCAAGGCGTTATGGGCTGACATCACAGATGTAGTAGGTGATGTAGCCAACTGTGACAATTTCCATAAAAAAAGAGTTTAGTTCATTACTATTGTATTGTATATGTAATTTCATACATAGGTACCTATGTGTACCTACCTAACCTAACTAACCTAACTAACCTACTCTTGATACATCATACGTCGACAATTTCGCCATTTATATTTCAATGCGAGGAATGAACTAACAAACGTCGCAAGTCACAATTTTTTGTTATTATTTACCTTATAAGTATTATAATTAACATACATACTACACGCTGTATCCCGATAATCGGGGTAAGCAGAATAATTAGTGTTGTGCTGCAAGTACTCTTGTAAATTACAGTACAACACCGACCACCACGTTTAGCAAAGTATTAGCACGGAATCTTGTCCTTATCCCTTAGTAGTCTTTATTGCATGCACGGGGAGAGATGCAGTCTGGCTATTCTTTTTAAGTACCGACCCTACACGGTTCTTTCGGTATAATAATTAACTTACAAAATAATGAACCCTTACTACCGCTCACAAGAACATGATTATGAACACAAACATAGCGTGATGCTCGTGAACGCGTGCTGTTTGTGGAGACTGGCCTGCTCCAATTGGCTCCAACATGTTACATGAATGGTTTACGCTTATAGAAAAAATGTTGTATTTGTGATACATTTTTAGAAATAGTGATGACTCGTACTGTGTCAGTCAGTGGCACGGGCGTAGCCAGGTTTCGTTTTCGGGAGGGGTTTTAGAAATAAAATCAACGCGAATTATTTTACAACATTATTTTACATCATTCATTACAAAGAAATAAGTAATCTATTTTTCATTTCGAGGGGGGGGGGGGGTTGAACCCCCCCCCCCCCCCCCCCCTGGCTACGCCCGTGGTCAGTGGAAAACATTCTTGTAAATGTACACGTAAAACTGTAGGTCCCTTCCCTTCTTACCTTACTAGGTGGTAGGGTTTAACCCGCCCGGGTTGGTACCACGGCACTGAATAAAATTTCGATTGAAACGGCTATGTAAATAGTTCGTGTTTTCCGTTCAGTTCAGCGTCGGGCCGGCACGACCGAAGGACCGCACGCGCTGACATAGCACCTCGTTGTAGTAGGTCACCTACTACATCACGGATGTTGAAGGTGATGTAGCTAACCGTGTCAGTTTCCTTAAAAAAAAAGAGTTGAATGTGTAGAGCAATCTAGTAAATATGAAAACATTCCACAAATGCATCTCCCTCTAATTCCAGAGCCAAGTGTATACAGTGACTACTCACATGGGTAGCAGTCTGTTGATCTGCAAGCGAGCCCACAATACTGCCGCATCATCGCGCCGTCTACAAAAAGGTGCAGTCAACGTAGTCACTCGGGTACCGCATGCCGCGCTCGTGCCAGTCACGAAAAACGCCCGGTCATAGCCGGTACAGCACGCCACTACTGCCGGCCGGCTTGTCAACGACGTGGGGAACAACTGTACGAAGATCGATAATATCAGAACAGATCGGCGGCTGTCACAACTGAGAACAAAATTTTAGAGCGTCTATTCATCTGCGGTAATGACGCGTCCGATTCTAGGAAATCAACTCATAAACGGAGTTTCGGGGGCGTATTACTCACGTCGAAGGCATTTATTTCCATGCTTCTGGAAGAAAACGGATGGGAATTTATATACATAGAAAAAAAAGGTGATTCGCTGGAAATTTGTTCTATTTTACAGCACCAAGTGGAGGCTGGTTTGATACTTAACTCGCTACTTTGATCGGCCTGAGAGGGAAGATCCGGGTAACTCATAAAGGGAAATAAATAGAGTTAAATAAGTATAGATAAATAATTAAATTATTTCGAAAAGTTGTCTTGTTTAATATAATTGATTATTTTCTAAACTTATGTTGAAACATTCTGTAGTTAAAAATGAGATTTTTTCGCGAATTTTCGCAGGATAAAACGTCAATCTTTTGCAACAAAAACATTGCGGCAACAAAATTCACAAAAAAGCCAAGGAATCTCCAAACAACTTCCCTTATAATATACTCCTTCCCATAAACCACCAGGGCCGGATTGAGACTATTCAAATGAGGGGCCAGTAATGAGTGCTATGCTGTAATTTGGGGTAAAATATGTGCATTATTTAGCTTGGCCGCGGACAGGAGTGCCCGGGGCCCAGTCTCGAAACGCTAAATTAAAAACACGTCAAATGTTAAATTGGACCGAGACATCTATTAAAGTCGGCCACGGTGCGGTTACATTGGTTTCTGTGTGACTTCAGTGAGTCGACCTCAGAAACTCAATAAAAATCACTTCGAACACGAAGATATCCTAATGTATGCTATCGCCTTTTTGGATTAGCTTAGATTAGTTAGCATTGATTGATGATATCAAGGCGATGTCGCCTGAAGTTTCAAAGTTATTTCATTTCTCCTTGAAGAACAGGAAGTAACCAACAATTCGATGAGAAAATATAGTCATGTGTAACTTAATGTAGCATAAAAACGTAAGCACACAATGAGAAGCACATTGAGTTACATGTAAAATATAATTAACTTTATATTATGAGCACATCATGTTGAGATAATTATTAAATTATTCAAAGAATTCATAGACCTGGCGAATCATAAACATAAATAAAAATAAAACTGTGAAATAAAGCTTCAAATAGTTTTAAGTTATTCTTTATAGATTTCAATAGGTTTAGTTTGCGATTGTGATTGTTATTTTTAATCAAAATTATAGAATAAATAAATTACAGCTCTACAAAAATATACTATTATATCTGCCCCAGTGTGACCTACACTAACGCTTCACTAGAGCAATCGAGAAACAAGAGCTCGGAGGCTTTTACTTAATTCAGAAGCGCAGCGGGTGTTCCCGAAATCGTTGGCCAGTCCTCCGTGAAATATGACAGCCGACTGTACGGCCGCCGAAGCCTCCGGGCGGTGATACACGAGCGTAGGAAACGAACGTTTTGCGAGCACAACCACAACCTTGTTAGGTGTTAATACGTTAATGTGAAAGTAAATATTAAAATTACAAATGTAGGGTTTTCTAGGAAAACGATGACTTGTTGATTATTTAAATTGAGAAACTATTTACAAAAGCTTGCTTTCAGTACGATGTTTACATTATTTTCACAGAGAAACAGCCACGGAAGCATTGCAGTCCTCGTATACGTTTGTTCGGTACCTACATAAGTTATTAGCTTCTGGCTATGTTGATTAAATTGACATACATTACAAATTTTTGTTCAAACAGTTATAATGATCATTAAGGTTTCAGTCAGTTAGCTAGTCAGTCAGCGTGTAAGCATCCATTGCTGGACATACGTATCTCAAATTGTCCTCCAGTCCTCCCGGCCTTCAGCGGTACGGAACCACTGCTTTCCGCCGACGTGCTTAATGTCGTCGTCCCACCTGGCGCGTAGTCTTCCCACACTCCGTTTACCTGTTCACGGCATCCAATGTAGGACACGGTTACTTCAACGGTCGGCGGGCATTAAGGTTTATAATAAATTGATTTAAACAACTAAAATGAATTTTATTTCTTTATCAGACGACGACGAATCGTTTTAAGTGCACGTGTAGACAAACACCTACTTGGAAGCTGTAATGCTGAGCACCTCTTCAAAAATTATAGCATCCAGTTCTGTAGCTACGGGCTATGGGGTAAATTGTTGGGATTTTCTGAGGTTTTGTAGGAGCTTATAAGCCTTCTGGTGATGGAGTATGTCCATAATATTATGGTGAAGATATTTGTCATTGTATGTACGGGTAAGTAGCAGATCTAGAAAATATAATATAAATAATAATGTATAGAATTATAATAATTAAAATTAACCATGGAAATTAAAATAATTGTTTATTGCCGTTCGTACGTTCGGGTTCACTTGAATGTTGCATTATTTGATTTTTCAGTCATTAAGCTTAATATATAGCTGACTTTAAATTCATTGAATAATTGACAAAGTATATTAATATCTAACTATACAGAACAGCTTGAAATTCCCAAAAGGTACATCTAAACCTTATATAATGCCGCGCGACCCATACGGCGGCGTTCCACCGAGACCCATTTCAAATAAACTGCGTGACGAAAAACTTTTTGTCGGCATTTGAATAAACAAAAGCTGCAATTTTCGCTCCGGGAACATTTATCTTCGATATAAGTGACGTTTAGGAGTAGCAAAACAAATTGAAACGCTCCTTTTAATATTTATGAATTCATTGAAAAAGTTAATTAAGTTTTAATAGAATTCCGAACAGAAGTATTTTTGGTAGCCAAAAATAGGCGGAGATCTCTTTAAAGATAATCAGTTTTAAGGTTAATGATGCTATTTCTGTTGGTTCTTTTAATTGTGTTTTCTGCTGGTGTTATCACCTGCTTAGTCCTTTCGGGAAGTCGGGAGATATTGTAAGAATGCGACGCGTTTAGATTTGTATGTGGTTCTTTATTTTTATAAAGTTTTACTTGTAACTTTAATGCGATAGTTATTGCATGTTTTATAGGTATTTTATTGTGATGGTAACAATTTATTTTCTTATAGTAATCTGCAAGTGTTCTTGATACAATGGGACAAAAAAGTTTTGTTTTTTTACGCAAATCTTAATTGCAATTTGAAATGGAACACCAAAACGGCAAGATTTCAACGTTGTAGGTCCAACCTCAAACCTCGGAATTTTACGCGATAATTTTCCCAAATTTAGTTTGGAATGAGAAAAAAGTGATCAAAATATTTATGGTCGTCCGAGCCTGACACCGTGACGGATGCGTTTCGTCTCATTGTGTCTTTATATAGGTATATTTTTACGAGTTATATTTGCATCAATACAACTGCAGCGTGGTACGTACGTAGCTCTTAAATTCCGCTGCATTTTAATTGCTTCGTATAAATCACAGTACTTTTGTAAATTGGTTACGATCCCTGAATGATTTACTTACTGCTTTGACACAGAAATGCGTATCTTGTAAATCAAGACGGGTCAACATTTTAAATGCTTCGCGATCATCCTTTGTCCATTGCGGTGTCATCGTCCGCCGCATAATGAGATTTCGGAGAACATTTTGAGTCGATACGATATCAAATGCTTGTGATTAATGATAATTTATTAAATTGTCGGATTTCATAAGTTTATTAAATGTTCAAGCAGGAAAGGAGTTCCAATAGTTTTAAGTCAACATTTATAAATTAAAACTTATTTGTTTGTCTGTATGACTGCAATAAGCAGCGAAACCTGCAATTATATTTTAATACAGTTTTCAATACATACGTATGAATAATTTTACTGAAAAGTTTACATATAAGAAAATCAAGCGCAAGAGTGCTCGAAAAGTTGAAGAAAATTGAGTTAAATAAAAAATGTGTGAGAATTATAAATTCATTGTTAAGAGGCAAGTCCGCAACAAAAGCAAGCCAATCATGGATGTTTGCTTCTCAATTACCAACTGACACCACGAGACAAAGGAATTAATCGATCTTCAGAAATGAAAAGAAAATGATCGAAACTAATGAATGACGTTTGTGTACAGAGAAGCGTACTGTAAACTTAATTAAGTTATTTCATCGTACATTCATCGTATTTTTTTTATTTACATATTTTCATACAATAGGTTAGAGATGTTTGAGGAATCCGTAAATAAGACTATTCCCCAACTAATAGTTTGAAATTTTAAATAATATAAGTACCTTACTGTGTAGTGAATACTGGGTATGCATCCCTACACGCTGGACCGGTTCTGCAGATCTTTCCTCTACAGAACCGGTAAACTCTGGAACGCTCTCCCTGCCCATATATTTCCCCCCCAAGTATAGTCTCGGGTCCTTCAAGAGGCGCGTGAATAGGCACCTGTCAGGCCGGCATGGCATTCGTAACCCCCGTATACCACCGAATGTCCATGGCCGTCGTTAGACATGTCATATGTCGCGCTTTCTATAAAAAAAATCTATAATTTAAACATCGCGAACCAAATATAAACTTAAACCAAATATGATTCCCATTTAAATAATAAATATATTATTGTATTGTTGTGTTGTTGAGTGCTCTATACGTAGCCTTAGGCATTTGAATCCAATCCATCAACGACTTCTCCTAACCGTGACTTCTGTGTCCAGGCCTCAGCTTAACTATTGTTTACTTTTAATTAACTAGCATTTTAGATCGCATCCACTCGATGGGAACTATTGTTTTTAGACGAGTCGTGGATAAGATTTATTGTCTTTGGATATTTAACAGTTTTACTTAGTAATAATAGTTGTAGATGTAAGTACATTTTGATGGATGAGTTCACTACATCGTTAAAATATGTATTACACATTAGGAGCTGAATTTGATTGAAATAATGCACTGCAAATGACTAAAGTGCTGTTTTTAAGTGACTACAGTATACAATAAAGCCAGAAGCAAAGCTCAACTATACATTTCACTTAATATGCATCAGTGAAATAGGTTAATTGACAGAAAATTATAAAAAACAAAAAATATTCGCCCCGAGGATGTGCTAGATCTGTTATACGAATTACAGACAGGTCTGTTAACCAAAGCTGGCGCGTGCACAGTACTCACACCAATGCAATTGTGCTAGTGCGAGTGAGACAGATCGGGACATACGCATCACGAAAACCCGATCCGTCTCACTCGCACTTGCACAATTACATTGGTGTGAGTACTATGCACGCGCCAGCTTTGGTTAACAGACCTGTACTAACGTAATCGAATGGTCACCTCAAAATAATTTAGCGTAGGGTAGATATTTTACTTTGTATCGACTTTCTACTCAAGATCTGTGTTTCTGTAGCGTCTGCCTAGTATGTATGTCTTAATATAAATAGCTAGGTACATAATAGTATTTAATTTGCTATTTGGCAGTATACAAATACGATTCTAGAATAAAATTATGTCAGTTTTACATGAACCAATGTAGGAAATAAATTTATTCAACATTAAAGGCCCTTTCATTTAACAAGGAACTTAAATCAAGTAAATCGGCTCGATAGTTATTGAGAAACATCGCTCAACAATATTGGCCTGGCCGCAATCTTTACTATACGCCATACTCGTAGCTACCCCTTCCGCCACTTTAAGAGTCTACTGCCTCACTTTTGGTAGTTTAGGTATTCAGGAGAACGTGCCTAACAGGTACACACTGGTATTAGGTATGATGTCCCAGATTCCTACGGAATCGGCCTCAGAATCGTTTGGAGACCGGACTATAATGGGGGAAAGGTTTAGTTTATTGGAATTTATAGGAAAATATTCACCATCGTATATTCATGCGTACGTAACCCTCACTCAAGCCCTCACCAGATCATAGACACATGGTAGCAGCAGAACAGAGCCACGTTGTATTTCGTACAGCATAGCTACCAAATCGAGAAAATGTTCTTTCGTTTCTAGCGATAGCGATAGAACGGAGCAAGTTTCCGTCTTCTCACGCTTCCTCGCGGCTCGTCATGAGATGTGGCGTTGTAAAAATTCGTGTACGCTCCGTGCTCATTGTCTAGTTACAGATAACTTATTGTCCGGTCGCCTGCAGCCATGTCCGTAATAGTTTCGTAACGACGACGCGACCGCCGCGCCGCAGCCGCCGTGCCTCCGCCGCGCCGCTCCGAATGGTCCCGCGCGGCCAGCGGGCTTGATATCCACTACACGACATATCGATGTAGATCAACGATATTTAATTTTTTCGTATAAATAAATATCAATGATTTCAGATTTAGAGCAATGGTTTTAGCTTGGTTTGTAGAGATGAAGTTAAAACAGTGCTCTATCAATCTAAAACCATTGCTTTAAATCTGAAATCATTGCTAATTATTTATACGAATAAATGAAGTAATTATGGTTGGTGCTCATAGTGACAAAATTTTAAAAACTATAGTGGTTCTATCTTCACCATTGCGCGGCAGAGTGAACATGAAGAGCCAAATAAATACATATCCACGAATCTTACATAATATTTATTCAAAAAAGTTGTCAAAACATATGCGAACGACACATTTTCAACAGGTAAACAATTAAATTCCCGTGTATTTGTTTTTCGTGTCCGCCATAGAAATAGAGAAGCAATTTATTTCATTTCATTTCATACTGGTCGACTCACCTGTAACCCAATATACTATTATATTATAGGGCCTATTGCACAGTCTGTTCGGTTACAAATATTTGCCTAGACTATATAGGCAAAGACCTGTAATCAAAGGCCACCGCGTCCTGTCTAACACACCTCTAACGCATCTTTCAATCTTTTTTTCATATAGTATAGTTACAAATTTTAGCTTAATAGCGCCCAGTGGAAACTCATGATAAGGTCGTGTTCTGGCTATTTAAATTTAGTCTAGAGACGTCGTCGGGTCGCCGCCGCCGCCTCCGCGCCGCCGCTGCCCCGCACAGCAGGGCGCACACCCTTAATTGGGAAAGCTATATTTTATTTGTACCGCTGAAGATGATGCGAGCATATCGACTTGAGCGTTTAATGTCACATTTTATTGTGTTATTTCTCTTAAATATGGAGCTCACTTTGGATCCAACCAAATATGTAAGTATGCGGAATTTAATTACATACGAAATATGGAAGTCTTACTATGTATGTATTACACTTTTCGGCTGTACAGAAGTCGAATATATTACGTAATGTAGTTTCTGTCAGTCAACCTAGTAAGTAAACAAGAACACATTAGCATTGTCAGTGTACAGGTTTCATCAACATATTTTCCTTGGCAGGATTGACGAATAAAATAGGTAATAAATAAATAACAACAATTCAAATTGTTTAACTTAAAAGTAACCTAGAAGGTAGTTGAAGTACAAGTAATCATCATCAGCCCGTTTCGGCCTACTGCTAGACATAGGTCTCTCCCAAGGAAAGTCACCACAGGCGATCTTCCGGCAATCTCCTTCATCAACTACCGGCAAATGTTTGCATGTCATCTGTCCATCGAGCCGGCGCGGCGCGGCGTCCCACGCTACGTTTGCTTGCACATGGTCTCCCTTCGAGCACCGTCCTACCCCAGCGTTTATTGGGTCTGCTACAGATGTGCCCAGTCCACTGTCACTTCAGCTTGCGAATATTCTTAGCAATGTCGACTACCCTGGCTCCATTTCGTAACTTACACACAATAAGTATCTACGCAACACTCTATACGTGAGTACCGAACGCCAATGCAAGTAGAAGTGAGTATGTAGGTACACGTGCATTCTATTGGCAAGTCGTCTATTCAATTGCCGGTGCGATATTTATAAGGCACACCACAGTCGCCCCGGTCGCACGCCGACAGCTAAATAATCACCCGCGGGAGCTACGAAGCTCTGGGTGGACCTTCTCTTTCGAGATCTTCACTTCACTATCGTATCTAAAACTAGCTTTGCCCGGGCCTCGCTTGCGTGAAGTCCTCGGCTTGAAGGAAAATTTTGCCTAAATTCGCAAAGTTCAAGTCAATAGGTTCAGCTACTCGTAGATTAAGACCACATGAGATTTGACCGGTTTAAGAATCAAACCTTAGGGAGAGAGAGAGACGCCTAATTTATTATATATTATAACTTATAATAATTCTATAAAGTCTTTGTGTCATATTATATTTATCACACATTATACATTTTCCCGAGTGTCGGGATTTAGCGTGTGTGATATGTATGTATGTATGTACATTTCACGACACTCAACATCCAAAGGTTGACTGGAAGAAATCCCTGTTAGGTATAATCTGCCTTTACCCCTCATATAAATTACATATCGTGTGTTTCTGTAAAAAAAAATATGTGTAATGTTTTTGGAGTAATAAAGTATTTCTATCATACAACTTATTGTATTATATTATAAGACAACTTATTATTTAATTTTTTCTTTATTTCACGTTTTTCAGGTACATTTATATAAATTTTACATATTATACTAAAAGTAATAAAACTACGCAAAATTAATGCAAAATCTAATAAAAACGGTAAATTTCCGCCGGTGGCGGGAGGCAGGCCTCCAAGCACGCCGGCGGGTGCAGGCCGTGGCTACGTAGCTTTTCGAGACGACGCGAGGCAAGCTACGAGCGATAGGTGGTGGTACTAGGCTCATAGGCCACCACCACTTATTATTATTATTACTTTCAAGATATGCCCTTGCATATCTTGCAAGGGCATATCTTAAGCATGTGTCCCTGATTGAAAAGTAATATCTCGAACTGCGACCACTAAATAGCTATATTAAGTTTATTTCCTCCGAAAGGTCAGCTTAAAAGGTCAGACTTTCGTGATTTACTTCTGCGATGCACCTTTGGATGAAATAAACGTAGGTATTTTTACTAGTATCTTGAGTACGAATCTAGCACTTTCCCTCGTCTATCAGTTCAGTAACTCAGTGTCCAGTTGTGCACTGTAAATATTGCCACACAAGCACCCGTTTCCAATACGGCACGCTGCTAGCCGGCCGACCACCAATCAGATAGGCGATTTATCTACGATTTGCATGCTCCAAAACTTATGGGGTTTCAGACCTGTTGGAATAATATCGCAGTTTATGTGAGCCATAACTTTCTGGCCTTTAATGAGGATGGGGTTTAAATGGAAGTCAGGTTCTTTCCTTCCTGTCGGTCTGTCCGTCTGTCTGTCTGTCTGCCTGTCCGTGTGTCCGTCTGTCTGTCTGTCTGTCTGTCTGTCTGTCTGTCCGAGGGCTTTATCTCTTGAACCGTAATAGGTAGCCCGTTGAAATTTTCACAGAATATGTGTTATTATAGCCGATATAACAACAATTAATAAAAATAAGAAAAAGAAAAAAATTACGGGTGTTCCCATAGAAGAACCTAAAAGTGTATGCGCGCGCGTCATCTACCGAAAGGAGTATGAAGCATTTTAACTAATCATAAATTTGAACTAATATGAAGTATTTCATAAACATGCTATAGATGGCGTGAGTGGCGCTGACTATGACATGGTGATACGGAATCCTCGGTGTGTGAGTTCGACTTGAACTTGACCGGTTTTAGGTTTTAACTTCACATTCTCGGGGATAACATAGTTTTAGTTTAGGTGTTTTTTGAATAAGTGAAGCGATTTACAATGTCGGATAAAGTGTAATGGGTAATGGTAATTGTAATGGGGGATGGGGTATCAACGACCGTGCAGTAGTTGGTGCCTTTACTATATCCGTACTGTACTAAACTACTAGTGTCTTAACAGTAGTACGTCAACTGTCAGTTCATACTTCATATGATAAAATTATAAAAAAAGGTCCTATCAGCTTGCCAGAAGTCACGCCAGTCTTTCAGTATTCTACAACATCAATGACCCCAAGGCTCAGTGTAAATAAGTTCAACTCCTAAAGGTGTGAAGAGGCCACGATGAGTTTAAATCACTTACCCGTACAATGGCACAGGCCGTCAAGTTTTTATTGGTGAACGAGATGCGACGTCGATAGGAGAATATATTCAAATTGATGATTGATTCAGACAACTAGTAACGAGATGATTGAGTGCAGATACATAACATTAGTGTCATACGCACGAGGCCACTCAGAATTGATGAACGGAATCACGAGATGGCCGAGCAATGTAAGACTACCAACCTCTCTCTCTGCATCTTATCGACATTATAAAGTAAACGCGAGTGAGGATTTCGTCATACTTGTAGTCTCCGGAAGGTTCTACCTTAGGAAGTCTCCGGTATGGCACCTACCTTCTCGGAGGTGATATTGGCTGGTCGGAGCATGCGCTTTAGCCCCTCCAACTCAGTCACCCATACCGGATTACATTAAAAAAAAGTTATAATATAAATTAAATGATATACTAATGTCCTCGAAACTTTTGTGATCCAAAACGATGTCTCCAATGTTTAGAGTTAGTAAATATTTATGTAAATAGTAGGTATATTTACTATCTATCTATTCTATCTTTACTCATGTACATATGTGGTATATAGGTATAATATTTGCATCGTACGAAACTATTAACGTTTAAGTTTATCTTACATCCACCTTATCCTTATCCTTACCTATAATAAAATCCAACGTCTGCTTTCTATCTGAGTGTCTGAGTGTCTGTCTGTCCGCTTATAACTCGAGAACCACTGAACCGATTTTAATAAAACAAAAATTCTACGGATAGCTTGATTCTTCCCATTAACTATAGGCTACTTACTATCACGCTAAATAGCTTATGAGGTTAGCAGTGAAGTGAAATATGAGAGCGGGCGGAGCCGCGGGCACAGCTTGTTTTATATATACGAGTACCTACATTGCATTACTATTACGTATTATTATTATTGTGTATTATTTCCCAATTTTCAAGAGAGGCGTGAATAGGTACCTGTCAGGCCGGCTTGGCATTTGCAACCCCTGCCTACGTCCGAATGTCCATGGGTGTCGTTAGACACCTTCTGGGTAGCGCGGCTCCAGATGTCGCGCTTTCTATAAAAAAAATCAAATATTTATATTTCTTTCCGCCACTCACCTATCAGTTATCATACCCCAATGGTATTCTGGTAGAAAATGCCTAGAGGCATGAAGTGTTAGATATATAGAAAATTCTTTATTGCTCCAATAAACATTAAGTATACAGTAACAAATACATTAGAAAATTTACATAAGGTGCAAAGGCGGGCTTATCCCTTACAGAGATTTCTTACAGTCAACTTTTGTGTTGTTCATTTGGCCGATATTTTGATATACTCAAAAAAACTCAAAACTCAATGCAATGCATATGAGTGCAATAAATATATATAATACAATACATTAGTAGTAAGTGTGAATAAAGTTAAATTTTATTCACACTTACTACTAATGTATTTATACTTATTATATTTTTTTATACTTATTATATGAATTAAGAGATACGGTTTGATGTGCGTAAAGCATAGTTATGGAAAATTATTAGGTATTTTTTAATTCTTTTTTTTATGAAAACTGACACGGTCGGTTGGCTACATCACCTACAACATCCGTGATGTCAGCCCATAACACCGGGTGAACTAGGTGCCATGTCAGTGCTTCCCTTAATTTCATGTCGGCTACACTGCACTGGATGGAAAACACGAACTATTTACATAGCCGTTTCGACCGACGTTTCATTCAGTGCGGTGGTACCAACCCGGGCGGGATAAACCCTACCACCTAGTAAGGTAAGAAGGGAAGGGACCTACAGTTTTACGTGGAATCCGAACCACAGTCAGCCTCCAACGGTCGAGCGGTCACCCATCTAAGTACTGACCGCGTTCATGGTTGCTTAACAAAAGTTGACCGACCGCACCACTAAGTTACCGAGGCTGACAAAATTTTCATTTCATTATATTCAATTCAAATATTCATTTATTTATATTTCTGGAAATCCGAGAGCCATAGAAATAGTTCGCGTAATAATGCAAAAATTAAAAGCCAAACATGTTATATTGTAGAAAAATTTTTGAGATACATGTTATTGAAATTTCCAATACAGACACAAATAATTATTATGAATGAATGGAAGTGTATTCTTTTTAATCCGGGTAAGAGAATCCTCAACGAATTTTCTAGAATGTCATAGAGTCGATCGAGTTTAAAAGCTTTCTAGTTGTTGGTCATGAGTTGCATCTGCTTGACCCTTTCGACTCCGACACCGTCTTATGTTCTGTTTTTTTTTGTGCTTCATTTACATATGCGGCGTACCTACATTGTGAATAGAATGTTCATTCACATTGAACATTATTGTAGAATGCTTCGTTCTGTTTATTGCGCACTACCGATTTTAGTGTTTTGTCGACCGTTCCGATAAAGTTGCCTTGTAATATATCGTTGGCTTAGTTCTAATTTGAGATATCTTAAAAAAAAATCATTCTTAGCAAATTGAGTTTAAAGATTTTTTTACTGTTTTTTACTTGGAAATTGGTAGTATCATTAATTATCCTGTAGTTGTTATACACTAAACTACTCACAAAAGCAATACCTTCAAACTGGTTGTAGTTAAAGGGGATTTATATAATTTTTTTATTAGTAAATGTCAACATAACCTATTTTAGAACTCAACTTCTTTGCTCGCATTTCAAGATGTTTCAGAAACAATTATCTGATTTTTTAAGGGAACATATTTATAATTCATAATATATAAATTTATAAGTAAAGTCAGGTTGATAATGCCCAATATTATTTGTTAATAATTATTCAGTATTTGCATAATACTATATTATTTTACAATTAATTATAATATTTTACAATGTCTCAAAGCGGAACTTAATTTAACTATTTGTAAAAAAGGCATTTTAAGTTGTCTCCGTATGCCATTATTAAATATGATAATTTTTAATTTTGCATGGGATATTTTAAAATTATTTCTTTTAGAAGAATGCTTATTTTATTTTATTGCAAAATATCTCAATACAACATTCACCTAAATGGTACTCAGTGCGTTTTTAAGATATCCGAATATAGCACTGAAAAGAGCGCGAAAAAACGAACAATTCTGTATACTTATCTCAAAAATGACTTTTTTAAAGATGTCTCACCTTAGAACTAAGCCAAAGATATATACACATAGGTGTCTATTTTCTAGAAATAAACACAAGAGATTAATCGATTTGCTGGTTTATATTTTATAATGTTTATTCCAATGAGCGGCATCTTTTGCGCAAAAATGTTCCCATGATTCTTTGACCAAAAGGACACCGCCAAAAGGTTTGAATCAAAACAGGTGCTGTCGTAAAAGAATTGGCCCCTGGTCTGTGCGTTGGAGTTATTTAAAAAAAATCTTTTGTGGCACGGCTGTCATTTGGATTCTAGCTACTATGATTTAAAAAAAAAAAACAAAAAATGAAAAGGACGTGAAGCAATTTATGACAGTTTATGAAGTGTCGAAATTTTGATAGTCACGGTAAGTTGACGTGACAGTAACTAATGACGATTGCTCTGAACACTGTGAGCTTTTTGGAAGCTAGAAGATTCCATTTTATATGTTTTTTTTTTATTTATGTTTTCACGTGAAGGCATCTTTTATTTTTATTAGTAAATTTTTTTTATTATACATTAATTATAGATTTAAAATTATAACAGTTTGACTTACTTCGATAAAATTTTGCCAATTTTAGTTTATTATAAAATTGTATATTATAAATAATGAATTAATGTATTTTAATAATAGCAAATTTCTTAAAGGTCTCAAAAATCTCAGAATTTATTTTGTGCCATCCACGCATACCTATATATACATTAATATTTAAGAGTTCTACAAAATTAAAATGATATGCGACGGAGAGTATATTAATTCGGCATTTCTTATAGAAGCGCAGTACATTAAAGTGACAGGCCGACAATGGCACAATGGGAGTGGAAGGCAGGTGACGAATTGAGATTCGGGTTCGTTTCATAATAGTTCTATTGAAGGAGTTTAGGTTTTTGTATCTATAAAATGTTCTCTGTGATCTAAAGGCGCCGCTGTGATATTTTGTTTTTAGATTCGACTTTATATCTACCTAGACGTGGCAATTATTTTCTGAAATTAACATAATATAATAGTTCAGGTAAATACTTGACTCTTTGCAAAAAGTAGTGGTCGGTGTTGTGCTGTAATTTACCAGAGTCCTAGCAGCACAATAGCGATTACTCTACTTACCCCGATTGTCAGAATACAGCGTGTGGTATATTTGTTTGTTTTTAGTTTAGGTAAATCTCAGTTCCGTTATGGAAAACACCGCGAGAAAACCTGATGCTAACAATACAATGCATTGTATTGTACAATTTTGACTGGAAGAAATTCCAAGTTGCAATAAGTTCATCTTCTGTATCGCAAGGAAGTGTCGTGTAAAATTGTATTAACTACTTAAACAGTCGATGCTGTATATATGTTGATAGATATTTATTTACTTACGAAAATTTGAACAGCTTTCTCTAGTCTCCTCAATTGAAAAACCGTACGGAGAATGTGACACGTAGAAAAATAATAAGCTAGACATAAAAATGCCTTAATAGTATTCCAATTTATTATGTCTACATGACGTCCATAATTTCATTTAAAATAAACTACGAATCCACTACAAAATATCAAATCTTTAACACGACCATAATCGAATTCAAAATCAGGTTGTAAAAAATGAAACAAATTTACGATAACAAATGCTTATTATAATAAGTCCATTGGAATTGGGAGCATGTGGATAGCGTGTGGAGCTTTGTAAAGCGACTTTAATGGCTACAATATCTGTTTTGTTGATTTCTATAAAGTATTATAAATGCGATCGCTGCCACTGACCGAATGACCAAATATTGTACGTCGCCGCGCCCGCCCCGCGCCGCCCGCCTCTTGAGGCGACATGGAAGTTATGGCTCCTAAATTATTATTATACTGTAATTATTTTCCTTTTAAATGTTTTATTTTGGAAAAGTAAAGTAATTAGCTCACCAGTGAAAATAGTTAATAGAAAAACAAAAAATCAATCAGAAATAGTGGACCGTTAAAAATTACGCACTTATCTACTTACGTCTGCTTGCGATGTAGTATTTCTGAAACTATAATGTTAAAATTGTGCACAACATATATAATTTACGTCAAGCATACATGATGCCTGCTATAATGTATTAGTAACTAAATTAAAACATTTGTCATAGCTATTATCCGATGCTATTTAAATACACATTCTTGACAAGTTGACCAAAAGTTTAATTTTGTTTACAAATACATATTTTCTTACAATGTGTTACAAAAATTATTGCCGATACATAATAATTATCTCTACGAATATTATCTACAATTATTATACATAATACATATATATATTAGGTATTGGCTGCGCGTACACTCACACACGATACAATTAATATGGTTCGGAGTCCAACTGGTTGTGTTCACATCAGGCACCTATGAATAAATTCTCGTGTCCGATGACAAAGCACCCAGTTTTTTTGGGTGTAGGACGTTAGGAGAGCGTTTTTCATAAAGTGGCGGTTGTGTTAAACATTTTTTATTCGGACATTTGCTACCAACTGCGTTTTATGAAAAATGGATAGAAACGCTTGTACCCTTTGGGTTTGTGGGTGTACCCGCACACGTTATTATGCGTTATTATTATCACACAATAAAAATATAAATAAGTGAAAATAAAAAGTTGGTTTGTATGAAAAATACATTCCATACGATTTTGTGGTGACACAAAATCATTGGTAAGCAGAATTTTAGCACTACACAAAATCGAAAAGCATACTTTTTTGCATTGGCGCTGGGTGATTAGGAAAAAAAAATTAAAGAAGAAACGCCCAAGAAAACGTTACGTTAGATACATTTTATTAACCTTTCGAATATGTCAATCTTGTTTGTGTATTAGTAGAGTATAGATTTTTTCATCTATGGCATTCCGCTGAATAACTAATACTTACCTACTTATAAATTCGTATAACTAGCCACAATGTCTTCAGAAAATTTACACAAAATTTAATCCCAATTATAACATAATTTAAAAGCGTCATCAAAACAATACAAATATATAAATTGACAAGTAAAACTTGTCCTCCGTGCGGGTACGTCCTTCTCAGTATGGCTCTCTTATACTTATTTTATGTGTATAAATCATGTCATTAAATTTTAATAGTCACCGTAGTCGCGTCGGCCCTCTGTTAGTTAAATTCCTTTTGTTGCGTCGACGCCGAGAAGGCTCCGATGTGATTGTTTCGATTGCGGCCATTTAGACCCATTGTGCACCGGTCGAGGGTTAGCTCCGGATAAATGCGGACTTAATTTCATTAATCGAACACAAAGATTTAATTGTGTCCGCGCTTGTGAGGTCGAAAGGTGTGAAGAATTTGAGGAATGTGCGATTCGAGTTTGATCTATTCATAATGGATTAATCAAGTTTATAGACGTGAAGAGGAAATTAACAAGGGTTTCTTTCACTAAATATAGACGTACGCAACAGAGCAGGTGCTTTACATTGAGTGCACAGACAACGTAATATATTATATTAATTAGTTATGCACATAGCTCCGCTCGCGGAAAGTCTATGTAAATCGGTTGAGTAGTTTTCGAGTAAATAAGATGAAAGCTAACCGAATTGGTAAATTTTTTTTCGGACTGCTTTCACTTTTGAGTTCACTGCTGAGCCAATATGAATAATAACCTAATTTTATATAACCTGGCGGAAATATGTCGGATTACATAGGCAGAAACTGTAAGCGAATAGGTTGAGGCGTTCTTGAGTTATAAGCGTACATAAATACATAGATACATACATACAAACATACATACACACACGCACAGACGACAGATATATTAAAGTTTGTGCATAAAATATTACTTAAATTTTTATTTTTTTTTTTTATTGAAACTGACACGGTTGGCTACATCACCTACAACATCCGTGATGTCAGCCCATAACACCGGGTGTACTTGGTGCCACGTCAGTGCTTCCCTTCGGTCGTGCCGGCTACACTGAACTGGACGGAAAACACAAACTATTTACATAGCCGTTTCGACCGACCTTTCATTCAGTGCGGTGGTACCAACCCGGGCGGGTAAACCCTACCACCTAGTAATATAAGAAGGGAGTCATATCCCTTAGTCGCCTTTTACGACATGCACGGGGAGAGATGCAGTGGGGCTATTCTTTTAAAGTACCGGCCCCACACGGTACATATACTTTAAATATACTTTCTGATAAGGTCACTAAATTTATTTTATTGGAAACTGAAACGGTTGGCAACATCACCTGCTACATCCGTGATGTCAGCCCATAGCACCTTGGTGAACTAGGTGCCATGTCAGTACCTAAATATGAAAATACAATATAACATTCAAGATCTGTTCAAAGTCGGTGACTAGCACATCATAATATCTCTTCTAGCATTAGACTTCAACGCACGATGAAAAGAAACTTTTATGATACAAAATACATTTTTATAAGTTTCTATTGGTCAACGATTGGTAATGCATGACATGATTGTAAATTGTAATAATGTATTATATAAATATTGTATCAACAACAAATGAAACAATTAAGAACAGTTTTATAGCAAAACTAAACTTTTTGTTATTTCTGTGATTAATGTCTTGAAATATTTTTTTAAGATCACACTAAAATTCACCAATGCTGGATTTATAAATTTACCAGTGTAGAGGTATAAAAAATGTTTATACGGCAATATTTCACTCGTTATCAGGCAAGAACAGGTGTAACTTCAAGCCGTCCAACTGGAAAGCTGTAGAGGAAGTCCGAGTGATAAGCTCCAAGCTTGTTTTGGTTTGTTTTTAGATCCGGGCATGAGCGTTGCTTCATGTTCTTATACAAGATTAATATTTTTATACATATGTATTATTCATTCTCTTCTGTTTTTCCCCTCACCTCATCTAAAATTTTTAATGTATGTAATGTAAGTACATGTATTCGGCTCAAGGGTCTATAAATAATGTTTAAAATATTGTGTTTGTGCTTATAACTATTTGATATTTATTTTTGAATTCATATTGTTGGCTAGTCGGCTTTGGTGAAAAACTAAAAACTCTGAAGCATTGCAAAAGGAAAAGAATTAAGTGATTTGAAGGAGTAGGTAAATTTAATTAACTATAAACTGATAAAATCATAAATTAATAAATATCTAGTTCACTGTAGCCGTCACGATACGACCGAAGGCACTGCCATGGCACCTAGGTCACCAAGATGAGCCAATAGCATGGATGTTGTAGTAGGAGATGTAGCCAACAATGCCTGATTTCATAAAAAAATATTATTAGTCGAATTAAAAAAAATCTATAGCGGTTACTCTTTGGCCATGTCGACGCGAACACAGAAAATTGGCCAAAACTCAAGTTAAATAAAGATTCTTCTCTTTACAGTGTTTCTCAAATAGATAAAATAGATATATAGTGACTTAATATATCTTAGTGTCAGGTAGGTAGTACATCTGATTGATATACGAGTGTCGCTGTCCGAAGCAATCGCTTCATGTGAGGTGGGACGATGGGGGAGATTTTTTTGTTGGTTTTGTTTTATCGGTTGTGGATATATTACAGGTATATTAGTTTTAAGAGGAAACGCTAAATAAAGTGTCAATATACAAAGCCACGGGGAAAGAATATTGTTGATATGTATAACTGTTAACATTTATTTGTTGGAAATATACATATTTCAAATTATAAATTACCAAATAATAGAATATAATACTTTTTACCTTACAAGATTGAAATAAAAAACGATAGGTACTAGAAAGTACAAACGCAAAGACGAACTTATCACTATAAGTTATTTTTTCAGTCAACCTTAAAATTTTAGTTTTTATGGAATCTGATATGGTTGGCCATATCACTCACCCGTCAAGTTAGTTAGACCATTACATTATGGCGGTACTGTGACGAAAAAAAACTATCCGAAATCATTAACATTTTTGTTTCATTCCACAATAATTTTTTGAAAATGTTTTCTACGTTCCTAGTATCAATCTGCAATTCTGTAATGTTCGGTTTGTAGCAACTATTGTTGTTATTAAAATAACTAAATAGCGCAGCACAAGCCACTCTATTCTAGCTTATGCGTCACGTCACATGCGTTGC
Source organism: Nematopogon swammerdamellus (assembly GCA_946902875.1). Classification (NCBI taxonomy): domain Eukaryota; kingdom Metazoa; phylum Arthropoda; class Insecta; order Lepidoptera; family Adelidae; genus Nematopogon; species Nematopogon swammerdamellus. Next base: position 12,034,711 of record OX336349.1, read on the forward strand.
GTCCCGCGCGGCCTACATTTATGGGACATGTAATGTAGCACCTTACAAATATTGTCACCGACACTTCCATACTCCTTTTTTTATGAAAACCTTCGCCGGGACATCTCTTGCCTTTTATCTCCGCCATGGAGCGAGGAACACGCGAGAAATAAAAAGTTGATATTTTGAATAAAAGAAAAAATACGCATTTAGCAGGACATAATTTTGTATTGTTACCATCAGCCAACAAGGCACAGCGTATTCTAAGGCGTAGTTACTACATGTTATTATAACATCCAACGTTTGTGTATATGTATGTATGTTCGCTTATAACTCAAGAACTGTTTAATCTATTCGCTTGCAGTTTTTTTCGATGTAATGCGTCCATTTTTTTCGTAAAACTTTAAAATACCGTTCTGATACCTGTATCCTGAATTCGTTCAATAAAGATATATATATACAAACTAACCGGGGCCGTGGGTACTATAGGTACCTATTCTTAGATTCCAAAGATGTATTGTGTAGAACTGTAATACTGGCTGTGAAATAAACGCTTTTTGACTTTTTTGACTTTTAAAACTGTGATACCTTTTTTATATAAAGTGTATTTAATATATCCAAAGTTTCATGAAAGGTAAACAATTCCACTTAGAATCAACGAAAGGTTTTTAAATGGAAAACCGTCCGACGGCTGTCGATTTTGACACAGTAAAATCTTGTAATTTTCTAAATAGTCAATTAAGCGTTTATTATATTGAATTAATAGAGTGGAAGTCAGCTCTCCTGTATTCATTGATCCTGTTGCGGCGAGGCGCCGTGTGAGGTTAGGGAAGTGTTATAGGAATGGTCAGAGCGATGTGACCGCGAGAGCGAGTGTAACGATCTTATCTCTCATTTGGTGATATTTATTTGTTTACTGTGCGTCCTCAAATGCCCCTCCACAATCTTTATGGATATTTGGAAGCAAGTTTTTTGGGGCCCAGACTTACGGGTCTGAGAGTGAAAAATAGGTGACGACAAATGTGGAATTGTAATAATAAATAGGGCACATTAGGTGAACCAAAATAGGTACGCACGTAGTATTCATAATTAAAATTAAATATTAATATATCATTACTATGTTTTGCGTTCATTATGAAAATGTAATTGTTTTTATTCAAGGTCTAGTTAGCACAAACATAGGACCAAACGTTAACGTAAACGTATAACTTGATCTTGACAATTTATTACGGCAGTTGTCACAGAGTGCAAAGATTTAAACATTAGCCTGTTTAAATCTTTGCACTCTGTGACAACTGCCGTAATAAATTGTCAAGATCAAGTTATACGTTTACGTTAACGTTTGGTCCTATGTTACAACAGAGCAAAATATATTATGTACTAGCTTTTGCCCGCGGCTTCGCTCGCGTGAAATTCGTATTTCAAAGAAAGCAAGTAAGTAAAGTAACTAATGCCGATCTGCGTTAAGTAAGGTAAACGATAAACCTTCTCAACTAAAGTAAGTAACTAAGGGCGAGGCCGAAGGCCGAGCTGCGTTCAGGAAGACGATAAACCCACTCAAAGAAAGTAAGTAATTGAGGGCCAGGCCGAAGGCCGAGCTGCGTACAGCAAGACTATAAACCTTCTCGAAGAAAGTAAGTCACTGAGGGCGAGGCCGAAGGCCGAGCTGCGTTCAGGAAGACGATAACCTTTTCGAAGAAGTAAGTAACAGAGGGCGAGGCCGAAGGCCGAGCTGCGTTCAGGAAGACCATAAACCTTCTCGAAGAAAGTAAGTAACTAAGGGCGAGGCCGAAAGCCGAGCTGCGTTCAGGAAGACTATAAACCTTCTCGAGGAAATTAAGTAATTGAGGGCGAGGCCGGAGGCCGAGCTGCTTTCAGGAAGACGATAAACCTACTCAAAGAAAGTAAGTAATTGAGGGCGAGGCCGAAGGCCGAGCTGCGTACAGCAAGACTGTAAACCTTCTTGAAGAAAGTAAGTCACTGAGGGCGAGGCCGAAAGCCGAGCTGCGTTCAGGAAGACGATAACCTTTTAGAAGAAGTAAGTAACAGAGGGCGAGGCCGAAGGCCGAGCTGCGTTCAGGAAGACCATAAACCTTCTCGAAGAAAGTAAGTAACTAAGGGCGAGGCCGAAGGCCGAGCTGCGTTCAGGAAGACTATAAACCTTCTCGAATAAATTAAGTAATCGTGGCCAAGGCCGAAGGCCGAGCTGCGTTCAGGAAGATTATAAACCTTCTTGATGAAAGTAAGTACCTAACTGAGGGCGAGGCCGAAGGCCGAGCTGTGTTCAGGAAGACGATAACCTTTTCGAAGAAAGTAAGTAACAGAGGGCGAGGCCGAAGGCCGAGCTGCGTTCAGGAAGACCATAAACCTTCTCGAAAAAAGTAAGTAACTAAGGGCAAGGCCGAAGGCCGAGCTGCGTTCAGGAAGACCATAAACCTTCTCGAAGAAATTAAGTAATTGAGGGCGAGGCCGAAGGCCGAGCTTCGTTCAGGAAGACTGTAAACCGTCTTGAAGAAAGTAAGTAACTATCGCCCATAGTTAATTACTGTCATCGAGAAGGTTTAGTGTCTTCCAGAATACAGCTTGGCCTTCGGCCACGCCCTTAGTTACTTACTTTCTTCGAGAAGGATTATAGTCTTCCTGAACGCAGCTCGACCTTAGGCCTCGCCCTCAGTTAGGTACTTACTTTCTTCGAGAAGGTTGAAGGTCTTCCTGAACGCAGCTCGGCCTTCGGCCTCGCCCTTTGTTGCTTATTTTCTTCGAAAAGGTTTAACCTCTTCCTGAACGCAGCTCGGCCTACGGCCTCGCCTTTAGTATGTTACTTACTTTCTTTGAGAATGTTTATTGTTTTCATCTGAATCCAGTTCGCCCTCCGGTCCCGGCCTGAGTTACTTAGTTTCTTCTTTTGAAATATGAATTTCACGCGAGCGAATCCGCGGGAAAAAGCTGTCGATATTAAAATAAGAAAATTCAATTAAAATAAATCAAATACTTCAGATACCTACCTAAATAAGTGTAATACTCCACATATTAGCATAACCGGAACTGAATTTTACTTAGCCTATCCTGTGTCTCGTATAGCTTAATGTGCGTGTAGTAATTTTAATCGAATTTAGATGATCGGCTTAAATTTTATGGAGGAAATTCATACAAACATATTCGCCTCGCCCCGCTGCCCCCCGCTGAGAGAAGCGCAGCGCTTCTCTCAAGACATTCTCATCGTCGTAACTTATAAACTATTTGTCCAAATTACTTAGTGTAACAGCCAAAGTTTATCTACTTTAAATACCAGAAGCGATAAAAGTATGTATTTTGATAAGAATTAATTCAAAACTATAAAGTGTGCATTGTAAATACAGTATCCAATTTAAATGTATTTTTGGTTCACTATTTTGGCTATAGTGGCTTCCACATAAAAGGTAGATATATGCTGTCGCCACTTTTTTTTAGAACTATTTTAGAGAAACACCTCGCCATACACTATCTTCGTGTAACCCTAACGGTTTATGCAGCGCACGCCGAGATAGCTCTCAGAAGGCAGGATTCTTCCGACTTACTTGACATTTATCGATATTTGGGCAAATTTACACAATGTCTTTATAAATTATAGCCTTTTTGATGTATAAGCTATAGTACTGTAAAGGCTCATCAAAATCTGTTCAGTAGTTTTTGCGTGAAAGAGGAATATAGTGCGGCTGCTCGGTTCGCTGTTGAGTTTATAGGCCGCGCCTCCCCCGCGTCGTGCCGTCGAGCCGCCGCGCCGCCGCCAACTGCCGCTCGCTCGGTAAATACCTATGTATTGTACTAAGGCGCGCGGATTGAACATATCGGTTTGTATGGGAGCCACATCTTAGCGTAACCGGAACTGAATTTTATAACTGAATTTATTTTTAGCCTATCCTGTGTCCCATATAGTTAAATGTGCGTGTACAAAGTTTCATCGAATTCGGATGATCGGTTTAAGAGTTATGGCGGAACATACATACATACATACATACAGAAAAGATTTCTAAAAATCGTCAATTTAGCTTTAGTATCATACAAAGAGTCTGCAAACTCAATATTTCCTAAAACAAAGTAACTTACTCCATGACCACCCCTTACAGATTTATTATTAGTATATATTAGTATTGATAACAATCGCTACAATACAAAGAAAACAATTTGGTTTTTTTCCGGGTGCCCGAAACAAGCCCTATTTTATTAAATCTCTCTTTCAAAATTTTTCACAGCACCTGGCTGCTATCGATGAATCAGTCAGAATATTCGTGTTTTGTTGTGTCGAATCATGTGAATGCTAATGTAATAATAATAATCAAATTGGTGAATATGCACAAGTAAAAAGTAAAAAGTTCATACAGTTTAACTATAGCGTTGCTCGCGCGGTGTCGAGGCTCCGGGGCGCTCTGGTAAGTACGGTGTGGTAAAAAACCAATAATCATGTGCAATATTTTTTTTTAAAATAAGTATTATGAAATAGTGTAAAACATAAATAAAATATACATGTACCTAATAAAAATTATTACGATTTGGTTTTTTTTTCAAATATAATGCTGCTTTAGAAACTACAAATGTACCTAATAAACTATTAAGTATGTATGTATGTAATGGACGTATTTATTTGTTTGTTAAAATATATCTAAGTATATTATAATTTTAATGTTTTCAGTAAATTTTGTACTATCCATCAACCGTACCCATAATCGCTGACATGACTGCCGCCAAAGAATTCCTTTAGTCACTTTTTATTGAGCAATAATATATATTGATGGTATTTAATAAAATAATACATATATGGCAATTGATGCCTTGTATTTTCTTTTAATTATGAGTATTTTCAATAACGTCTTTTTTACTTCAAAAACAAATTAAGTTTCTGCACTGTTCACCCAAGCCGGTGTCTTTGGCATGATTTTCCGATTGCATTTTCTGATGTGCATTATTTTGATAATGTTCTTATTAGTAATTTTTATCGCTTTAGTTTGGTTCGAAAAGTAATGTTTAATATATGTAGTTGAATAAGAGAGATTGTTTTGAATTAGAGGTTTTATATTTTGTTTTAAAATATTAAACAGCAAATATTTACGTTTGACGTTTAATATAATATTAGGACGTTCTCATAAAAACCTGTTAAGCGCCATCTATCGGTGAATGTATGTATGTATACTTTTGTAGTATAAATGTTTGATAATTCGGTAGATGGCGCTCTTTTGCATAATATGATACTTGTATGAGGACCCCTTAATTTTTTACTTTTTGGGTTTTCTATTATTTTTTTGGTATATCCGCCTTAATAACACATATTCTGTTAAATCTCAACCGGCTACCTATTACGGTTCAAAAGATACAGCCCTCAGACGGACATACAGACAGACAGACGCAGAAATGCATACATTTGTAGTTTTGGCTTACTAATTCACACATGATTTTTTTGCTTTAAAAAAATGACATGTATACTTTGTTATGTTGCACTTAGTACCGGCGTGCCCCGCCCGGGGCACTAGTGGCGCGGGGCGGGGCGGGGCGGGGTGCGGTGCGCGGGGAGAGCAGGGCAGAGGTCAAGCCGAGCGGCCGCGGCCACACCTTGCGGAGGCGAGCCCCGCATTTATAGTACCAGCAAGACCAGTCGAAAGCGACTGTCGAAAGAGTTCTTCTTCTTGCGTGAGCACGAACGTAGAAAGCAGTGTACAAAGCATTTTCTTGAAGGCACTGGATAGATCTCCGGGAAAATATATATATGAATAAACACCCTGAACATTGAATATGCTTGAAAACATTTTTATAAAATTATGTGCACTGTATCTTGCTGACTACCAGTTTTAGAATTCCTTAATTCTATTTTACAAATAAAATTACTTTACAATGAACCAGTTTATTTTTTTTAGGTTTCCGTACCCCGTGCGGAAGCCTATTACTAAGCACACAGCGCCTGCCTATCTGTCTGTCCGCCCGTCCGTTCGTCTGTCCATCCGTCCGTCCGTCCGATATGGCTGTATCTTTGGAACCGTAATAGCTAACCGGTTGAAAGACAAATCACGAAGAAGGCCGGTACACATATTATGTGTTATTTTGGCGGATATTAAAAACAGAATAATTAAGGGTGGTGGGGGTCCCCATACAAGAAACGTGTTTTATCAACGTAGTTTTTGTGTGGTGCGGAAACCTCGTTGCGCGAGTCCGACTCGAACTCGGCCGCTTTTTATGAAGTATTTCATCTCGTCTATGGATGCGGGCCAGCGTGCTATGCTTACCTGTGTTGGTGCCACGTGAAGCGACGACGCGACGATCACAACACATGTCTCTGAGTCAGTCTTGCATCTTGTCCTATACGAATACACACGCGAGTCAGTCTTGAACCCTCTTCTGTACGAATACACAACATTTACATACATATTACATCCAACATATGAACTGAATTGTATAGCTCGTGTCGAGGAATGAGACCGTGGGTGGTGCAATTGAAATGGCATTACTTGGGGTCAATTTTGGTAAGAGGTAGAAAGCGGAACGGAGGGAAAGGATAACAAGGGAAGTGCGAGTAAATTTTTTTTTATGGAAACCGACACGGTTCGCTACATCACCTACAACATCCGTGATGTCAGCCCATAACACCGGGTGAACTAGGTGCCATGTCAGTGCTTCCCTTCGGTCGTAGTTCACATTTTCTGGTATGATAGCTTTTCCCGACAGTGACATGGTGCTATTGACCGATATTAGGAATCTGGCAAGTGGTGTAGCCTACAATAACCAGGACTGGATTGTGAGCAAGGCAATCACAGATTGTATAATAATTTGGAATACCTACAAATTATAAATTAGTATACGGTGTGTGGCCGGTACTTGAAAAGAATAGCCCCACTGCAACTTTCCCCGTGCATGTCGTAAAAGGCAACTAATAATGACAATATGTCGTGCTAAAGGGCGACATGCTAGCCACCTCTGACATTGACGCGGTCCTTCCACCGAGTCATGTGGGTCTTCGTGCCTTAGATAGTCCTAATAATTAGCTAAACGTGGTTCGGTGTTGGTTGTAATTAACCAGAGTTTTTGCAGCACAACACCGATTACTCTGCTTACTCCGCTAGGCGGGATACAGCGTGTGGTATGTAGGTGTATAAATTACATTGCGTGAATTGAGTCTGATTTGAGATTTCTGAAAATTGTCATGATCTGATTATATGTGCATGAATTTATCTTCTTTCACTCTACATCCATCAGCTGTTATGCGTCCGCTGCTGGACATACGCCTCTCGAAGGTTTCTCCAATCCTACCTGTTTCCGTAATCGCCACTGATTGCCTACATAGTATTCTATAGTAGGTTTCGCAATTATCTCCATAGATACAGACGCTATCGTGTGTGCCTATTTATTGTAGGTATATCTACGTGGAAGTACCACACAATGGAAACATTCCGTGACATATTTTGCATTTTACACCTCGGACATAGTCAGAGAGCTCACACCTAAATCCATGCGTCTTCATCGTTTTCGCCCTCCTCCACTGTGACAAGCAGGCGGACGCTTAAGTGAACGGACAGACAGCCAGGCAAACAGACGGTTTGACAGACAGATAGACCGACACGCGACACATACGTACTTGCAGATAGATAGAAGGACTGTCGGGGAGACCGACGATAAAACAGACCAAACACCATGTACCATGTACCACCAAGGAGGTGATCTGTGCCGAACCAAACAGGTGGATAGAATAGAATATAATAGAATAGCATAGAAGAATAGAATAGAATAGAATAGAATGGAACAGAATGGAATGGAATATAATAGAATAGAATAGTAATTTATTCGTATATATTCGTACCTACCTTCATTGTAGCTATCGTTACTTGGTGTGAAAATGGAAACAACACTTTTTTTAATGCGTGTCTAGTCAGTTTGATAATAGCTGGAATAAACAAACTCGTAATGTATTTTCCCTTGTAACTTCTAAATTAGTTTTCAATTTATTTAGGCGTTATAAATAAAAGCACTGCCTTATAAAATTGTTTTCATTTGATTCAATTATTGTGACAGTGGAACTAAGTTACTCGATCAATTTTTCTTCGAGATTTTTGAGTCGGAGCTTTGAGTTTTTTAATCTCGCCGTCACCGGCAGGCGATCAATATAATATTAAGCTCTATGTAAAATAATGATTATTTATGACTGTTGTAATTTAATATTAAGAAGAATTAAAAACTATCATAGCTAGAAAATATCAAGATGTGTCTAGTGAGATTATCGAATAGAAAATTGAGCAGCCATTAAAAAATTAGGGTTGTCATGTTCACACCAAAAAACGATGGTTAGATTATCAACATGGTTCCTAATTTTACCTACTGAACAACCTCAACAAAAGGTTAGCCCTAAGCAAACGTCCAAGGCATGATATGGTAAGAGCTCCTATACAACTTGTCGTCGCTTCTAACTAGTGGTCGTAAAGCCTACTTATAGCTCAAAATAGATAATTTCTCACAAATCTCGATGCGGCCTGACTGTTGAAAGCCTTCGCAGAATGTCGAGAGTCAATGCGAACGCGAATACATAAATAAGTAGACTCTCGCGGCTAAACGCAATGAGGCTTCGACGCGCTCTTCGACAAACGCCTTCCGCTGCGAAGGTTCTATGTAGCATTCACTATCTGTCATATGGAGAAAATAAATTAATGTTTTTATTGGTATTGTTTATATTTTAGGTATTTCTAAATATATATTTTAAACTTTATTACAATATCGAATTACAACACAAACAAAGATAACTAAACAATATTAAAATAATTATCAAATGAATCTAAGGTAAAAGTACCTAGAACACTTGCGGCATTTCCCCGCTGGATGGCAAGGCTAACTCGTTGGATGAAGTAATCCTTCGATTGCGGGACACCAGTTACATCGACTAGAAGCTTCCCGAGCTTCTTCAGGAAACTCCTGGCACCAGAACTCCACGGACCGAGCGTCTCTACCGCAAAAGCAACAAAGTGAAAACTGTCTGCAAGATCACCGTATTTATTGCGTTTGAGGTATTTATCTATTGAATTCACTTAATACTGCTTTAATATAGATGCAAAACCATTCTTATTATTTTTTACCCGACTGTGTCGAACCCAAAAGGAGGGTAATGTGTTTAGCCTGAATGTTGGTACGTATGTGTATATTATGTACGTTTGTTTGGATCACTGTAACTCTTAATAGACTTCTTTAATTTTTTTTAATTTCATTCCGTTCGTCATAATTGCACCGGTGACACACTGAGTTGTTTATAAAATAAAAAATTGTGGCCGCCAGTCGCCATATTATCCAACTCTAAAAATAATATTTCACCATAACCCATCGAGTTGCGTTTGCTTGTACCTATAGAGCTTGAACCTTTGGCTTCAAAAATATACTAAATTTTTTTTAGCACTAAAAAGAGTCAAACAAAACATATTTTTTTTGTAAAACCGGACTATGAAATATTAAGAAAGTATGGCAATTTGATCTTAAAGATGCTGTAGTCGGCGTTTAAGCTAATTAGAATGAACAGATATACAACATTTAACTGCTTTTTATTGTCGACTTGCTTTGTTTTCTTTGTTTTGAATTGTCGGTTTTATAAAATAAAAAATGTTTTTTATTATTTTCTTTTCATCTAAGAACTATCCTACATTTTAATCTATGTTTGCTTAGTGCCAAAAGTTCATTGGTTTTTCAATAAGTAAACAAACGTTCCTCCTTCAACATTGCCTATTGTGTATTTTATACATAAGTAGGTACCTAGTTTGTTTGGGTTCTTTCGCATTGCGCATGGAGATGTTGCAGGAACATAATATTTTCCACAAGCAAATTTTTAATTTTCAGTAATTTTCTAAATATTACTTTTCAGCAGCTACGTTCTTTCCGGACTCCGACGAAGTGGTAACCAGTGTAGTCTAGCTGGAACGCGACCCAGCCAACACATTGTCGAGCCTCTCAAAGCGCACCGACCGAGGACAGCTGAGCTTATTGCGTCTGCGCACTGACTTACGATCACTTATGACATTTTTGGTAATAGCACTGTGGATTTACGGAGCCTTGAGGCTGTATTGTTAGACTTTACTCAATCATTACGTTTCAGATGGTGTTTCTAGAACGCATCATCTCATTCTTCTGCGTACCTACTTTCTGAGTTGACTATTGTTTATAGTTTTATTTCGTTTTACATAATATATAATGTTACATAATATTTTTTTATTATCACTTTTTTAAATATTCATATCATGGCTTTTTTTGTTTCTCTTACCCTGGTACAGATATTTCTTTATTAAACCCTAATTACAGTAATATTATTAAAAAGATATTATGTTAAAAAGGGTGGACTGACGAAAAATTCCGTAAGCATTAATTACTGCTTTATTTTCGATTTTATGTACAATAAATGTTTTTTTATTTGACGTAAAGAGGGCAGATGTCAACAGAATTTGTGAGCTTTTGAATTAAAATTTACATTGAATGTTATTACATAACATTTATAACCAACTAAATGTAAAGTATTGTAATGTAAGGAGCGGAAGACCGCGTGTGGTGGCGTGCCTTGGGAGAGGCCTATGTCCAGCAGTGAACCGATACAGGCTGATGATGATGATGACCGTGTGGGGCCGGTACTTTAAATGTACCGTGTGGGGCCGGTACTTTAAAAGAATAGCCCCACTGCATCTCTTCCCGTGTATGTCGTAAAAGGCGACTAAGGGATATGACTCCCTTCTTATATTACTAGGTGGTAGGGTTTAACCCGCCCGGGTTGATACCACCGCACTGAATGAAACGTCGGTCGAAACGGCTATGTAAATAGTTTGTGTTTTCCGTCCAGTTCAGTGTAGCCGGCACGACCGAAGGTAAGCACTGACGTAGCACCAAGTTCATCCGGTGTTATGGGCTGACATCACGGATGTTGTAGGTGATGTAGCCAACCGTGTCAGTTTCCATAAAAAAAAAAAAGATGATGAAATGTTTAATGTGTTCTATAGTGGTTAGGTAAATTAAACAACAAAATAAAGGATATGCAAATTTACATTTAATCTACAATATAATTTAAATATTAACACAAAATTGCACGTTTCACAATTGATGAATCTAACGGAATAATAAATCTACTGTCAATAAAATAAAATATGTAGAACACATACTAAAATGTTAGTTAGTAACTCATTAACAAAAAATTACAAAACACATAAACAATTATTAAATTATATTCCGAACATCATTAATGCACGAAAATTGTATGAGAAATTAATTAATGATCCGATTATTTGCGCCTACTGAGGAGTTCGGTATAATTTGTCCATTACCTTAATCAAGTTTACAATGCTTAATGGAGAGGTGATTAATGATATCATAATCATCGTGTCTAATCACTTCTTTAGTTCTGCCGCTTCTACTTTCACACTCCAAGCGCAAGCGGTAAGTATGAAAGCAATTAATATTACAGAAACATTAAATATGTGAGTCATTATTATGTACTATCGTATAATAACAAGGAAATAGAACTGTAGGTAAAATCTAGTCTAGCTAGATCAACACCTATCAATCACTCTCTGGTTCAAGATTAAGACAATGTAGATTTTTTTCAAATATTTGGTTCAGTAAGCAGGTAACGGTTTATCAAACTACGAGTATAATTTGAATACATAACGAGATTGTTTTCAATCAATAATTTAGTACTTTAAAGCCTACATTAAAATGATGGCTATTTCTAAATAAATAGAACGAATGTTTTTTTTTTTGTGTAAAGAAAAATATTGTTCTAGCATTATTGTGGCTGTGTACTTACTAAACGCTGTTTGTGTTTGAACACAGCCTTACATCATGAGACGCGTGCTGTAATAGCCCATAAGGAGTGAGAAGAAAGCGCTATCAAAACTACCGATAATCATATAGACGTAACTCCGGACACATAAAAAAATTTCATATCCATTATTTCCTAAGACGTAAGGTTCAATTTTCTTCGATGATAATCATTTAAAATAAGTCATTCTTGGCCTCGAATTAGCCCGCGACGTCGAAGATCTCATATTTGAAGACAAAAAGCTCAAGTTAAATGATGGGTTAAAAGAATTGGACCGTATGCATTGACAATAGCGTTTAGATTTTAACGAAGAAATCGATAAAGTTTTGATAGAAATGTGAAAGGCCAGCATCGTGGGAAATGAAGCGTGCCCGCAAGCGTGCCATGAAACTTAGCGAGTGAATGAGAGACGCAGTCGTTGCGGTAACAAACTAAAAAGTACAACAAGCGTACAACAAGTAAAAGTACAAGCGAATAACGAAAAAGGTACAAAAGACTCGATGCGACTGCGGCGGGCGTAGGAGTATGGATCGAATATTTTTGGACATGTTCAACAGTTTACATGTATAGTTTGTCAGTCTCCGCGGTAGCTCAATCCAATTTCTGAACGCGATCGATCGACCGCGTTCAGAACTTGGATCGTGGTTCGGATTCCACATAAAAACTGTAGGTCCCTTTCCTTATTACCTTATTAGGTGGTAGATCTTAACCCGCCCGGGTTGGTACCACCGCACTAAATGAAGGATTGGTCGAAGCAGCTATGTAAATAGTTGGTGTTTTCGGTCCAGGTCAGTGTAGCCGCCACGACCAAAGGGAAGCACTGACATGACATCTAGTATATCAAGGTGTTTAAATGGTGTAGTATATATGGGCTGATTTCAGGGGGTTGCAGGTGCGATGTAGCTAACGGTATAAGTTTCCATTAAGAAAATATGTACACAGAGCATTTACGTTGATTAGAGGGGAAAAACAGACCTTGTCGGTGCGCCGCAGCCGCAAGTAGTAGTTTAATTACCTACACATAACAAACGTATGACGAAATACCTAATTCATGTCAGCCTTGATAGCTCAGTGGTGCAGACAGTCGACTGTTGCTATTGCTGATGGTTAAGCAACGCTGGGCCGGTCAGTACTTGGATGGGTGACCGCTCGACCGTTGGTGGCTGACCGTGGTTCGGATTCCACGTAAAACTTGTAGGTCTTTTCCCTTCTTACCTTACTAGGTGGTAGGGTTCAACCCGCCCGGGTTGGTACCACCGCACTGAATGAAACGTCGGTTGAAACGGCTATTTAAATAGTTTTCCGTCCAGTTCAGTGTAGCCGGCACGACCGACGACCGAAGGGAAGCACTGACATGGCACCTAGTTCACCCGGTGTTATGGGCTGACATCATGGATGTTGTAGGTGATGAGATGAAGCCAACCGCGTCAGTTTCCATAAAAAAAAATCATTTTTATAACCTCTATCTTCCCTAATATTTAACCGTTGTGTGTTCCTCCTGCTCACTTGTAATATGTATATCACTAGATATCAGTTACATTTAAAAACTCTCACGAACGCATTTCACAATCTCTGCGGTGAGTTTCTCACGAAAGGCATCTGAAATTAGGATACAATTATTAATTCTGCCTCCTAAACGTACAGCCGCGCAATTCGCGCGCACACACACAAGGTGGAACGCACAAAATGGGCGATAAATTCCAATCATGTCTTGAATGTGCCTGCGGTATGGCGCCGTTCCCTCCCACCCCGCCCTCGCCGCACCGCTCCGGCCACCACGCGGCCACTGGGTCGAAGGGCACGCAGTAGAACCTTCACTGCGCCTGACGAAGTAGAGGGATCTTTGACAGTCCATGAACTTTGTGTTTGACAAGAAAGAACTCCCAAGACCAAAAGATACATAATTAGGAGGGCTTAGTTTTTACAACAACGAATAAATAAATTTATGAATATTGTATTGTATTTATTAATCGTAATATAAAGTTATCCACATGCACATTATTTATTATTAGATACAAGGTTTACTTTTTTTTATGTAAGCCAACATGGTGTCTGTTCCGAGAAACCAACGGTGCAGTCGACAGAGCCAAAATCACCTCTCCTCGGTAAACCACGCTCAGTTAGGTGCCATGCCAGCAGATTTGCAGACGATTTTCCTGAAACATTTTCATTCATAAATGTTGATATAAATCTTTTCCTATCATTCACTTCCATTTCTACATGTCTTTGGGCAGCTGGTCTATGTATGTATAGTGCTATTATGTTGCATCCAAAATTGCACATTTTTGCAACATGCCGCAATTCACAGTCAGACGAGAATGTAGTACTTACGAGTATACGAAAATACAGTCAGCATACTTACATTCTGAACAAACGAAGTTATTATATAAAGTTCTTATTAACTTAAGGTGTAAAACAGAAAACAACCATATTTTATTCAGTAGAGTAAAATTGTTTTAATTGTTTCTTACATCCAGTGCGGTGGTACCATTCCACTTGGGTACAATTTGAGCCTACCACCTATGAAGGGGCAAGAGAGGGGATCTACAGTTTTATAACGGTGAAGCGGCAGGTGTACTTAGGTATGCACGTACACTTTTCGGTCAGAACAAACTCATTGATACACGCCGACCGGATTCGATCCTCGAACCTCTCGCAATAGAAGGCGATGACACCCAGACCACTCGGCCACCAGCCGGCGGACTATATTTAAATTAAATAGTATTTAATCGTAAAATTGTGTTGCAGGCTGTCATTATTAGAGGTTAAAGTTGACAGATATGTAATATTATATTACATTAATACACATAAGAACAAGTTTGTTTCGTTTCTCCGATGATAAGCGCACTTACTCACTATATTTAAAGAGCTTTAAATATTTTTGCCGACACACTACATAGAGCCTAACAGAATATTTACGTCGGTCTTGTGGTTGTATAAGCGAACAATAAACTTGCGGTGGGAGTGAACGTTCTAATCGTCGAGAAACGTGAAAAAATCCACCCACAATGAGCGTACGCTGATTGAAAATAAAAAATAATAAAATATTTCACGACGTGCATAGAGTGCTTGCATGCGCGTACAGCCATCATTTTGGTGTGCCAAAAACATGACGAGTAAAATTGTGTAAAAAAATTCTTAGTTTACTGTTTATAAGACAAATAAAAGATAATTTTGTACAACAACAAAAAAAAAAAAAAGAAAAAAAAAGGAAATTATTCTAAACTAAACTTAATAAAAAATTATATGCTCAAGAGATTTACGAAACGCCCATCGTTTCTTAAATTCGATATTTATTTTTGGAAAGGAGACGGATACGCTTTCATACAATCTTGGGCCCGATTATAAAAAGATGAAAATGGTGTCAATTAATAGCCTAAATATTATTAAATCTTCACTGAAAATTCAGCAGATTTTGGCGATCTGAGAGCAGAGTTTTTAGAAATTTAGTAAAAGTAAGGTTAAGTAACCACTTTTTTTTTATGGAAACTGACACGGTTGGCTACCTCACCTACAACATCCGTGATGTCAGCCCATAACACCGGGTGAACTAGATGCCATGTCAGTGCTTCCCTTCATTTCACGTCGGCTACACTGAACTGCTTGATAGCTGATATGTATTTTATTTTTTATATTTTAGAACGGTATTTAGGTATATTTGTAAAGTAGGAGCCTGTTAGGAAACTCAAATGATAAAAATAAAACAAGTTTTTTTATTATTATTTATTCTTCTTCAATTATAATAAGAATGTCGTCCAAGAACTGTGCAGATGGTACTATATGTTCTTGGTACCTAGCACAACTAAGGTACCATATAGACATAACATAGGCGCAGCAACCAGACCCACCGCTTATTTATTACCCACTCAAAATTCTCTTCTATAGATCTGCTGTTGATGTTTGCTTCAAAATAATAAAATAATGCAATATAATGTCGAAACTTTTTTTCAGAATTTCTAGTTATTTATGTTTTGTAAATATTATGAAATGAAAATACAACTGACAGCTATGACAGCTCTTCTTCTTTATAAATTATTTCCTTTTATCACAGACTAGACACACAGACAGATCCATATATATATTATCCATATTATATATATGGATACTAGCGTTTTGCGTTTATTTACCTTTTGTTATTGTGAATGTTTAATTTTTTTAAATAGTAAAATGTTAATTGTAATGGATTTAATTACTTTAATTGAGTTATTCATTTGGTGCTAGCGTTTTTATTTTGAAATGTTTAAAATCATGTATCTACCTACATTAATAGATTTTTAGTTTAATCGTAATCGGTATTTTTTTCAACACTTTTTTTTAAATTTCTCGTTTTCTAGATTAAGAATTGGGTTGATATTTTACAGTTTGATGAAGAAAAATATAACAATTTTTTTGAACCATACCTCATTTTATTACAATCGGGCCCAAACATCCCCGTCTCCTTTCTTATTTCAAGAAATGTATATTTTTATTCGGGTGAGAATTAATATTAATGTATTCCTACATAAAAAATAAAGTCAAACGTCTAGCGAATGTATGCGTCTTCGTTTATAACTCAAGAACGGCTCAACCAGTTTATTTTCGGTTTTTTATTTTATAATACTACATATCCCGTAAGGTTCAATCCCCCACGGACACATATAGCTAGTTAGCTAGTTAGACTCAGTTTTCATGTTACCGTGTCGTTGGTTACGATTCATAGTGACAAAATTGATGACTAAAGTCGTATGATCAAATATCGAACCAAAAGTAAGTGTTACCTTTTTTTATGGATACGTGAGACACTTGGCACGCTCATGGTCAGCTTGGATTGTTGAGCCGACGACGCACAATATATTTATAAACTGTGCCGCGCGCATGACTCATGTCTTTGAAATCTTGTTAATCGATACGCTTGTTTTTAGTTAGTCTCATCATCAATCAGATAAATAATATCTTGGCAAACATAGAAGTTCCAAAAGTGTACATGTTTAGTTTACAAAGTTACTTAAAAACATTATTTAGAGCAGATCGATAATATCATGTTTTGTAGTGTACGTTCCGTGTCACAAAATGTTTTACTTTTAAAAACTTGTTTGTTCTCCGATATAATTGGCAGCTTGGCTTAAATTATGCACGTAATACCTAAAAAGGAATACTATAAAATTAATGTCATAGGGTGGGAAGAAAGATTGGAAATAATGGAGAACTATGAAATGAAGACCTATCTATATTTTAATTCATTGGATGTTAATTTAGTATGTTTAATTTACATCAAATAACATAAAATATAATTTAAATCAGCATTTAACGCTGAGAACAAATTAAACTAATTATTAGATGTCCAAGTGCGTAACATTGCATTTTATCCTCTTCCTCCTTATTATTACATTGTTATTATGAATAAAACAAAAACTAACACCGCGGTGTACGTACGCAACTCTATAGACATATCAAGCAGTTTGTGATTATAATAATCGATGTTACGAAGCCAAATATGTCTGTTCGGATTTACGTGAAATTCCACTGCGTCTGCGTCTTGCGCCGAGCCGCCTACGCCGCGCATCGCCGCCGCGCCGCCGACTCCGGCGCACATCGTTCGTAGTTCCCACAGTTATTAGCTTGCTGGAATGGTTAGTAATAATTAATTTTGCCAATTTTCGGCAGAAACATTTATGTTGAAAGTGAAATCTACTCGTAACAGAGTAATATCTGATTTCTTCATTTTTAGGTGAATGCTTTCCCACTTACACCATTCCAAATATCCCTACTTCATCCCTCATCTCACCCCCATCCATATCCGCCACACCTTCCGGACTCGCTCAAAACATAAATATGTTGTTGATACCCAACTTCTGAGAACACATCGCTTTTCGAAATTGATCCAGTGTCGTACCGCGAAAATATTTAACGGTCTTCCGGTGAGTGTGTTCCCTACCACCTATAACCTGGGGATCTTCAAAAGGCGTGTCAATAATTTAGACGACGACCTTTTTGTCCGCACTATAGCCGGCATGGCGTCACTCTCAGCGTGGTTTCGCGCGGAGTGGTGTTATTGGCTGTGTCTGATTTTTCGTTAAAGTTCTGGGCATAGAAACTAGAGCCGGCTGTCGATAAAAAAAAATCTCAACTCACGCACAGGAGGCCTAACGTCTAAGAAAGAATTACATTGCATTGCATTGCATTACATTACATTGCATTATATTACATTACATTGCATTGCATTGCATTGCATTGCATGGCATTGCATTGCATTGCATTGCATTGCATTGAATTGCATTGAATTGCATTGAATTGCATTGCATTGCATTGCATTGCATTGCATTGCATTGCATTGCATTGCATTGCATTACATTGCATTACATTGCATTACATTGCATTACATTGCATTACATTTCATTACAGTCACATGAAATCAGAATCTACATACGTATCTGTATGTATACATTAATCACCAGTAAATTGGTTTCTCTGTCTACCTAGATTACAAATCCATCACATTTTATCAATGTTAAGAAAACAATAAAACTAGTAAAGAACTGCGCTGAGAAACGACACAACAAATGGTCTCAACTTAACAGAACTATAGCAGCGGAGATACTAAACAGTAACGAAATAATGTTCATCGATCAGTAATCGAACTACCATTAAAATAGTTCCGATGATTGAAGTTCTCATGGCCCCTGTGAGAAAAATTTCTACGGCGGATTCCCCCTAAGAATATTCCTCACAGTTGAACACTGTAATTTTACATTTAATCCCGGATTAAGATCGTCGTCTCATCTGTCGATGTTTGACAGATTCTGTCAATCCTCTAAGTTTAACTTTCAAAGTAATAAGTACTTTGTTAATTTGTAGATGTATCATCAATAAACAATTTAGAGTTTTAACTGGGCACTATTAATTGCGACAACATACAGACAAAAATCGATTACAACGTTTTATAAAACTATCAGCTTTTATAAAATTATATTTATTGATTTGATATCAATTGGGACCATGGTGTTGTTTGGGCCCCAGAATAATTATTTATTTCATTATTTTTGGAGAGGTACTTATAAAAAAATATATGTTGTTGTTATACTTTGTAATGTGGTATAACAGCAACATAACATATTATATTTTATTGAATTCTGTCAAACACTCCATATCTGCCGTCACTTCGTAAAGGGGTAAATAAATGCGCAAGGACCAAAAATGATTTTCTGTCGTTTTGTGGGCTCAATTACATGGGAGTGGTTCCGGATTCCTGAACGGATTCCATAAATTGTACTTGATTGATGTTAATGGATGGAGTTTCTGATCAGTGAGCTCTTTCAAATTGATCATTTTGTGAATTGGAGGTCTTATGCGAAACATATTGTATGTAAGCGTTTGTGTTCGTTGATCGTAAGTATTTTGTCTCTCGAAAAAGTTAATTATTTTGTGTAATCAAATCAATCATCATTTCTAATTTTATCTAGACAACTTGGTATCTTGATTTTGACAAAATATATCATTTTGTGTTTTCGGCTAGAAGTTTTTGTTTTAGTCTTTTAAAAACTATGAAATAAACTTAATTAAAAAAAAAACTTAATTTGAATTTTAAAATCTGGCATTTGTGATTCATTCTTCCTTCTTCAATAGTAAACAATAGGGGTTTCGTACAATTAATACTAATGAATTAGTTGTTTCTCTTCATTAAATAATTAAATTTATTTGGGTTTTCTTTCCTTTATTTCCTTTTAGTCTGCCTCGGTGCCCCAGTGGTGCGGTCGATCGAATGTCGGTCGGATCATAAGCACACCTGGGCGCGGTCAGTGGATGGATGGGGGACCACTCGACCATTAGAGGCTGACCGTGGTTAGTTTAACCCGCCCGGGTTAGTACCACCTCACTGAATGAAAGGTCGGTTGAAACGACCGTCCAGTTCAATGTAGCCGGCACGACCGAAGGGAAGCACTGACATGGCATAAAAATTGAGTTTTATTAGAAAACAATTCAGGCATGTGGTTTTAAAGGGATGTTTATAACGAAATTCGATTATAAAACTGTGTCTTATGAAAGTTTTCGAAATTTCACCACACAGTGTGAATTACACCGATTACATGCTTCACCCAAACTGCCCGCAGCTCCCGTGCAACACGCGTAACTCTATCAACACTCATCCGACATCTCAATCAATACCTTCTTCTCTGCAATCATCCGTCAATTGGTGCTCATTACATCTCATTATGGAGCAGGGCACATCGCGTGTGTTCTGGCTACTGTGTTGGCACGCGAAGTCATATTTTAGGTTAGGTTGATAGAGCCTTTGTGAACGTGACTGGTCCATAAATAAAGACGCACTCCATTAAGGTTCAGAGGATTGCAAAACTATTTAATTTTAGTGAAAATATTGTTCTAAGTATATGTGTATGTAATATCATTCAGTTGAATGAAATTATTCTTAAAATATGATTTTTTATATTTCATTAAATAAGTACGTCATGTCATGAGCAAAACTATTCACTAACAATGATAATGATTTTTTGTGTTTAAGTTTGATTGGAAGATATTTTATTAAGTGATACCAAAATCCGCATTCTGCACATAAAAGTGTAATAATAAATACTGGAGTATAGAAAACCTAATGATGGTGTTGGGATAGTGTAAATTAGCTTACTAACGTTTCCGCAACTACACTTCTGATAATTCATATTATATCCTTCAATAGAAAACAGATGTTCCTGGAAATTTATGTAGCTGAGAATTATATACTAACTAAAATTCAAACACGTTTATTGAGTCGTAGTTTAATATATGAAGGTTGGGAACCACTGGTTTAGGTCATATTATTCCTAGGTCCCTTTACATGACTTTCAGTCCAGTGATGAATCTAAGCGAACCACCTCCTACTGTATTATCTTCCACAATTTCTCCTTTAGTATTTCGCATCGCATCGAGATAGCAACCACGGTCACACTGCTCGAGCACGCTAACTGGAGGATCTACGCTAAATTTAGCATTCACAGTGATCGTAACCTGAACGCTAGCGCTAGGGGAAATCACCCGACAATAGCTGAATGATTGTATTTGGTTCGGGTGTTTTTGCTTTGTATATACATATATGTAGGTAGTTCTAGTATAGCGTCAACGACCGCTAATAATGTGTACGTGATCTGAAAATAAATCTGAAAAAAACTGAAAAAAAATAAATTTTGAAATTGAATAGTTGCAGGGTGTACGAAAAAGTATATAAGTATACAAAATATTTGAACTTTTTCCACGTAAGAGAAAACGGAGCGGCCGATATCGGCCGCTTTATACATTAACGTATTTCTTATTTTAAATATACTTTTATTAATTATTTTATATAGTTATAATAAGGGAAAGCACAACACGTTAGAATAGAAAATAAACTTACTAATTAAATTTCTATACTAAATAATATAAAATATAATCTAAATTAAAACTACTAGAACTACTACTACTAAAACTATGTACATGACCATATCGTCCTACTGTAAAAAAAAATCCCCGTCAAGTATAGTATCATCGTACTTAAAATTTCCACTGTATATTTATCTTGAGTACATATTATACTACCAGACAAGAAAACAGACGAACATACAAAGCCCTGAAGTGATCCAAACCACTTCAGTAAGCTCCTTTACATACCCAGTAATATATTCAGTAGGGCCGTCAGGGTTACATAGGCCTGATCCAATCTGACGTACCATTGCAGCCGTGCTGTGGGCGGGGTCTATGATGTATGGAGAGACAGAGAGTAACTAACGCAAGCCGCGCAAATTGCAACGTTTCGTGCCTTTGGAAATTTGAAGCCAGAAGCGCTGGGCTAGTAAGGGTTTGGCTTTGGAGGTGATTTATAAAGGCGGAATTTGGTGCGATTTGGATTTGGATAATGGAGAGAGATTTATTAACTTTGCAGCTTTGGTAGCTAGCCCAGTAGGAATTAGTAATTCCTACGTAGACTTTAATAGCTTCAACTCACGTAATTTCTGATAACTTTCACAAAAAAATACGTACATATAGGTATATAATTATCAGCTGTGAGTTTATAGTAAGTTGTGTAAGTTCTGTTTAGCTGTTTTTCTTTCAAAATAAACTGATTGTAATTTTTTAATTTATCTTAGTTTCTTCATTAGTACTAACACATATTTAATAAAACTAATTAGAATTAAATTCGACTAATGAAGAACTTATTAAAATGAACTTATTAATACTAAAACTAATTATGTGTAAGGTGGAAGGAAGAGGGAAACGGGATGTGAGTTTCTAAACTGTGTCGTTGACGGATAGAGAAAGGGGGTTTGCTACTGTAAATAAAATATTCTATTTTATAGTAGGTAATAAATAACACATAAATTTACTATTATTGCTTCGTACTAACATATAAAAATAAAATATCCTCTTAGTTTATTTGATTATGATGTAGTTGGTATTCAAGAATAGTTAAGTCGTTTTCGCTCAGTCTTTTACAGAATTTTCTGTTTTGCTATCCTACCTATATAATTTTTGTGTCATTCGGTTTATCTTAATTAAATGGGTGACACTGGAAACAATATTTTTTAGGGAAAGGATTAATTTTAATTTTCTCTTTAACGTAATGTTGTTTTTAGAGTTCTCAAGCCTATCACTAAGCCTAAGCGTGTGTCCGTCTGTCTGCATACCTTTAAAGGGCTGTATCTTTTGAACCATAATATGTAGCGGGATGAAATTTTCACAAAATATGTGTAATTATGGCGGATATCCTAACAAATACCCGGGGGTCCCCATAAATGAAACGTTTTTTTTCCAGTTTTTGTTTTTGCTCTATCGTAAAAACGGTAATACATTTAAGCTACAATCTTGGTGCGATAAGTAAAAACAAATAATAAACACAGCTCAATTACGTGGTGATACGGAACCCTCGGTACGCGAGTCCGGCTCGCACTTGGCCGATTTTTAACTCACGATGTCGAATACAGTCTCAGCCTATATACTTGCATCAGGTACATACAGTTCTGTTGAAGCCGTTCTCCGAAAAGCGTTCATAATTTAGCAAGAAATCGCAACGACGACGTACTCGTAGAGGCACTAGGCAGGGAGGTTGCACAAGTGCTCTGAAATGGCCAGCACGAGTTCCATTAGCTGTGTGCAACACTGTCTAACTGTGTCGATAGATAGATATATATAAATACATTATTGCTCCAAAATCATTTTACAGAAACAAGCACGATATTGAATTTGTATGAGGGGCAAAGGCGGACTTATCCCTTACAGAGATTTCTTCCAGACAACCGTTTGATGTTTGAGAGTCGTGTCTTGTGAAATATAAGTAGGTACTTAGTAGCAAAATGCTTGAGGGTGGGAATAAAGTTTGACGAATGTATCTCAAAATATACTAAAAATACGTACTAATTAATTAAAAAGTATACATGAATTGAATACATATGAATTACAGTTTATATAAGATGTAATACCTACGTATGTATTTTTTATGGAAATCACAACATATGGCATCGCTACATCTACAAGTAGACTAGACGTCTAACGATGCCCATGGACATTCTGTGATGCGCGGGGTGATGACGATGGTTGGTCAGTGATGAAAATCTTACAAGTGGTGAAGAAGATTTTAATAATTGTATACACTATACTAAACTATACCTAATAGAGATGAATGTGTACACCTCGTCAAAATGCAATGTATTGTGTGAATATTTTATTATTACAAACAAATGCTTCATTCGAAATGTTGGTGCTATCGCGGCGTTATCGAATTGGTGTCATAACATTCATTAACTGCTACTTAATAATAGTATAGATAATAGGTAAATAATCGGTAGCTGCATTAATCGGCCGCGCCTGGAATCAGTAACTTTCATATTTATTTAGTTACATAATTCTCTCATAAATATGTCTTAAGATGTAAATTCTCATCTCTCTCCTATAATCTTCTCACTCAGACTTCAAACCAATTGTTCAAAAACACCCACAAGCGTGTTTCTCACGCTTTCAAGCCGGACAACGAAACACAATCCGTGATCGGCTTGCCTATTGCGATCGGATCGTTATCTCGTTACTGTCAATTCGACATTATTCTATTCTATACCAAACATTGTGGTAAGCGAAATAAAGGTGGTGTGAAAATGGCCCGTTATGCACCGCAAGAATTGATCTATTAGGGTGCATTAGGAAATTTGAAATTATGTACATTTTCTTCTTTCTGCTCTATGTTACTTACTGTGGTGTAGGAATTATAGTATTGTTGTTTCATGAAAGTTTCTTTCATCCTACAGAAACAACGTGTATCTAATTGGGCCGATACCAAAGTAGTCGATATTGGACACCGGGTGGCTAAGCTCAAGTGGCAGTGGGCTGGGCACGTTAGCCGGAGAGACGACGACCGTTGGAGTAACCGTGTCCTACACTGGCGGCCGTGGACTGAAAAACAGAGTATGGGAAGGCCACTCGCCAGGTGGGACGACGACATCAAGTACGTCGGCGGAAAGCAGTGGTTCCATACCGCTGAAGCCCGGGAGGACTGGAGGAAAATTCGAGAGGCGTATGTCCAGCAGGGGAAGCTTACACGCTGACTGACTGACTGACAAGTGAAGAGGTGTAGCCAACGGCGTCATACACATACTCAAATATTTTAACCTGTTGACTTGCAAGCGGGTCTCCGATAGCTCGCCGCGCGTATCCTCTGGCTTCCGCCGGGCTACCTGGGACCCATAATTAATGCGCAATTTACGGCCGCACTATTTGACCAAATTCACTTTATTTTGCCCTGATCCTCTCTTGACTCAGGCAGCATTCTTTGAAAGGATTTGGAGCCTGTCTCCAAGAAACAATAATATTGGCTATGGAAACAATAACTAGCCGTCAGTGGACAATTTGATAATCTGTCCGTGTGCGTATTTTTCAAGTAAGAGCGCCCCGTGAAAATAATGTTTATAAGTGTATTCAAGTGCATCTATGAGCTAAAGGTTAGTAAATAGTGTTATTTATTAGTTATTCTACCAATAGAAGATGCATTACGAGTTCGGGTGGCGACAAAAGTCATATTTTTCGTCGCTCAAAAATGTTTGTTTATTTTTGTATGAAATGTGTAAACAATAACTTTGAGGGCATATTTTTCATGGAAATATAGCTTATTTTTCCAATTTTCTTCGCATTATTATACAAACATACGACCAGTTGCAAAATAAAAGAAGGTTTAGTTCAAATAATATATTTATAAAATTGGTAAAAAATATCACGCGCGTGCCATCTCGGACTTTGCGGATGCTCTCAGGATGTTCATGTTGAACATCCGATTTCGCCGATTTCTGTAAAGAAAACGTATATTATACTTTACTATTTCTAAAAGTATGTTTCTTTACGAGTATTCTAATATAAATATTGTAAAGGTATGTTTTGAATTTATATTATAATGAATTTTTCAAATTTTTTTTGGGATTTTTTTTTTCTAACTAAAATATCTGGTACTTCTGAACAAGGTAAGCCTCACTGTTTCACATGGATTTTAGGAAATTTTCTAGGCTTTCTAGGACAGAAGAGTTTATAGATCTAACTTTATTAGTTTCCGAAATATCTGCGTTTATGTCGAGGTCGGCGCTCATGTGCGCGCGCGCCGTCCGCGGGCCACGCCCATGCGGAATTAAGGCGGTTTGGGCATATTATAACGCGGAAGCGCACAGGTGTGATATAACATTTATCTATCTGCCATATATTACTCTTACAAGTGTGTATGCACTATTTAGACCGCTTATCCTGAATTGTTGGCCAAATGACATTTCTCATAGAGTTGATAGTAGTTAATCGGCAGACACATTTTCGAAAATGGTGGTGAAATCGATACTTAGAAATGTACATTGGAGTAGATAGCTAATATTGTCAATAGGTTAAAATATTCATTTTTACCCTATTGACAATATCAGCTATTCATAAGAAAATATCATATATTCATAAGATGTTTAGGAGCTATATTCAGCATTGGGAAGCGCTTTTATTGAAAAAAAAAAGGATTTACGTTTGAAAAATAAAAGAAATTAGGTCGATTTTACAAGCAATTTACAGATGTTATTGAAAATTATTTAAGCATAATTCGGGCATTAAAAACTAGTTTAGCATCAAAGCGAGATTAAGACCGGCGGCGGCGGAGCGGTCTAATAAATAGACTCAAATCAGAAACTATCATTAAACATTGTAGAAATTGTTACACTGCACTGAACTGGCACAATGTTATTCCCTTATCTTACTTACATTTATGAAGATACATACACACGCTGTATCCTGACAATCGGGGTAAGCAGAGTGCTGTGTTGTGCTGCAAGGTAAAAAGGTATATCTGATAAATTACAAAACAACATCGACCACCACGTTCAGCAAAGTATTCGACAACAATAAATCAAGTAGAAATAAAGTAAAACCGCATCTTCTGCGCATGTTTTTCGAAACGTTACACAAAAACATTTATTTTCATACAAATGCGTATGGCCACGCACCAATGTTTCGATGTTACTGTGTAATGTTTCGAAAAAAATACTGTTGCACGACTCGGTGCAAGTACCTTGCCAAGATGAGAGGTGGCCAGCCTGTCGCCCTTTAGCGCGGCATCTTATCCTCGTCTCTTGTGCTACTAACACTCACTCACATGCACGGGAAGAGATGCAGTGGGGCTATTATTTTAAAGTACCAGTCCCAAACGCTTTAGCTGTAATAATGTAAGCACTGCCCCTTATAGCCTGAGGGGTAATTTAAGGGGCAGAACATCTAAAAAAAAAGGAAATAAAACACTTGAAAAAATTTAAATAGTTAAGTACCTATAGTAAACTTCGCTATAGATTATTATACGTGATATATTACAAAGACTATTAAGATAATATTGTTTTATTGTAAGTTACTTTTTTGCCTTTATAAGAATACAATATTTTTACCTTTTTTTACACGGATTGTATTGTACGAGTATAAATGAACGCATTTTCAAAGAACTTTATGACAGTTTTAGTTCAAAGATATGTTTCCTCTGTGCATGCTGTGCCTGCTTCTCCAAGCTCTATCTAGCTAGCACAACCAAATAAAAAAAATACTCTAAAATATTTTCAATTCCGAACTTTCATACAAGGTTAACTGCCGTACGAAGAAAGTTCACATTCTGCATACCGAACACAACTTCGCTCCCATAAATACCTTGCATGCAGATTGCATATAACACACGGACAGTAAATATCCCTTCAAAATGAGCGTTAATGAGTGCGTCCTTATAAACCGTGTGATATATTTACGATTGAATTACGTTTTTGCCTGGCAGCGCGGGAACTGCTGCAGGATAAATATTTTTTGACAAAGAACCACGTGACCCTCGACCTCAAATACTTGCTAATATGAATTTTATTATTACGTACGTATAATATTTTTTTAATAAAAATATGTATGAAAGTATCTGAAATATGAAATTAAGACATTAATTATTATGATATTAAATGAGAATGCATCATATATTCCTGAAAGTATGTAATTATTTCTAATTTAGGCACCTTACGTAATAAATAAGTCTACTTACACTTATCTATCTATGGAATTTTATTCTCTCACACTATCCGTGCGTCTACTTAGATGGTACCCTTTACCATATCACAAAGGTTTGCTTGAATATAATGCAGATCTGCATTAAGCCGACCTTTTGTACCATATTTTATAGTAAACTGTAGTACAATAAAAAATGATTACAAATGCAAATAATACTCATTTAATTTATTTCTTGTCTCCTCAACAAACAATATACATATTTGAAATAAATCAGAATTTCCGTGAAATATGCATTTTCTATATAATTTCAGTACACATCCATCCAACAATATCAAATCAAACTTGTAATCAGTGTTGGTACAGTCACGTCATGAATAGTTAGTAGGTTGTTTTTTTGTTAGAACCTCTCCTGACCTGAACTTTTGCTCTGTGTCCTCAGGCGAAACAGTAAATAATGATCCGGCTGTGTATATAAATTATGAAACGGAATAATAAACTTAGTGATGGATCTGTATATAAATGTTTTAACCACAATACAAATATTTTTTGGCGTCTCTCACCAATTTTACGACTCCTTATTTCTTTATTCTTTATTCTTTATTCATCATTCGTATGGTAGTACACTACGCTTGAATTTGTCCTGTTTAGTTTTTACAATCTGTTTCTGTCTGTTGCTAATATGGCATTGGAGAAATCTGGAGCAAAATTATTGAATGAATAATATTTTATAATACAATCTCGAAAACGAAAAAGTTATTACTATTCTGGAGTAGTCTTACCTACACTTTTCACAAAACAGGGAAACAGGCTGACCTGATAAAATAATGTGATAAAAAAGAGATTGAAACTATTTATCATAACTAGAATGGTAATTCTCAACTAAAAAGTTTAATCTGAATCCTAGTAAGTATTCATAAATGATATGCACAAAACAAGGAAAATAATATAGATTTTTGTTTAAAAATGAACCCTTAAAACATGTTTTTCACTGTGAACAGTAACTAGAGTAATAAGGAAAATATCCTGATCGAAGAGTTGTTTATTCTAGGATAAATTGCACATAAATTTTGCAGTGTTCGTTTCTGACAACGACAAAGTAGAGATAATTTACTTTATATTCGGTATCTATGAGCCTATGTGTTCATTCATCTACCTAGATTATACTCACAGACATGCAAATAAGAAATTGGTTCCTTTAATAAATATTAAAGCTGAGGGGCCATTTTCGTGATTATCATAGCGTAACGTCATAATCCAAATATTTATGTTTGCCACACTCTCACGATCACTTGTCACACGTGATACTTTTTCCCGGCGCTCTAACTGGCTCCTTCTTTGCATAAAGGTCGTTACCGTACATGATGGATGAGGATCACACGATCTCCACCGATGCTCGTCGGAGTTCGCGGCGGAGTCTCCCGAAGTATGCCGAAGCGCCGAAGGCACTCTGTGCTGCTATTCGAGCTATTTTAGATATTTAAATGAGTTGTCAATAATAACTCTTTTGCTTGGCGTGTGCCTAAGTAGAAGATATTATTAAACGTCTGTTAGCTGGCGCTCGACGTGCTCCAATGGTGAAAGAGTTTAGATACGGATTAATTATTATAAATGCTAATAAGAATGCTATTTGGTCAAAATAATTGATGTTTGAAAGTTTGTCTACTTCAGACTAATAAGTAAAAAGGTATGTACCAATAGCCGTTTATAAAGTTTGATTAACGAATAATGAACGCAGAAATAGTGTTTGTTTACTTTTCAATAAGCTAGACTAATAATGAGATCACTCCCCAAAGTACTCTTATATCGGTTGAGCGCGGAAGAAGGGATCGTATGGGTTTGGTAGTGAGCGAATTTATACTCGAATATTGCTGATCTACAGCACTTTTCTTCCACACCGTTTCAGCTTTCACATTCAGTAGATATTCCCAAGTCGTTAATTTACACTGGTCGTATCGTATCTATGTTATACGAATGAATCACTATCACAAGTGATGTCTATTGAAAACTAATAAAAATGGCATCATTAATTTACTTATTTCTGTTTTATGACCTTTTTTTTCAAGTTGCTTTATTGAAGTGAAGCTAATTAGATAATTAATAAAATGTAATTAATCGATGCCTGCAATATATCGGAGAGCGCCCGACATGGCCCGACCGCCGCTCCGCCGCTCCAGCTTCCCCGCCAGCCCAGCTGCCGACCCAGTGGGCTGTAAATGAATCGTTTTAATGAAGCGGCTACTTCTAGGAAGTGGCAACCTCTCGAGACTGTAGGTAAAGGACGTCTTATAGTTGCCTCTGAAGGTTTATGCGAAGTGATTTAGAATTAAAATTATATATATAAATATTTCGATATAGATCGGGCATGTGCTCAAAAAGGGTCAAGTGCGTTAGTACCCGTAACCGACGCGACGAGCATGCATGAAGAACATTATGGGAGTGGAAGAGACGGCAGAGGTGTGTCAGGATCGTGGCACGTGGAGATCCGTTGTCTCTGCCTACCCCACCGGGAAACAGGCGTGACACTATGTATGTATGTATATAAATGTGTATATCTGAGATAATATGGATTTATATTCTGACATATTTGAAGAACAAAATAAGAATTTTTAGGTTTCCGTATCCATACGGAAGTCTATACTAAGGCTACATCATCTGTTTGTCCGTTCGTCTGAGTGCTGGTTCTGTTGAACCCACTGAATTGGGCCTATTCCCAACTCATTGCTTGAACGGTAATACCTAAGTAGCCTACCTAATTAATAGGTAGGTGAAAATTTTCCCAAAATATTTGTTATTATGGCGAATATGCCAACAAATAATAAAACAAATAAAAAGTAAAAAAATAAGGGGGGACCCCCCTGTACAAAAAACGTGGTAGGAATCGAACTACATATTCAAGCTACTAAATAATAGATGGCGCCACAGATACGTTGTAACCATAATCTGGATAGTCCTCCGTTGGCCTTGCGATACATGTATCGAGTTTTTATCCGATGGTCGTGGGCTCGTGGGTTCAAATCACACTTGCGCAAATGCTTTTTTTCTTCTTTTAAACTAGCCCGCTTAGGCAGAACCAGAACCCTCGGTGCGCGAGTCCGACTCGCACTTGGCCGGCTTTTTTTTTTGAAAAAAAATTGACCCTTCGAATTTAACTTGTACAAAGGTTCGCTATGTATTTTCACTAAAGTGTTAATAGATAAATATATGAACGCTGTGTAGTCGGCACTTAGTCTAGTTTAGTAATTATACACAACACCGACAACGTCTACAGATTCCTTACTTGCTATGCCAATGAGTACCTAACTGAAAGCGAACGCCAGCGCTGTGGAGCACTTTAGTTGCAGCTTGTTGTAGATAATAAAAAAAAACGACAATTTAAAATATTTGGAGTCTTCCTATTTCATTGGCCTTAAAGACAAATCAACATTTGACCTGAACCATATAAAATATCTACTCATGGTACCTAGGTGGTGTAGCGTATAAAGCGAGTGATCAGTTTTATTAGCTGACAGTTGAGATAAGAAGTAATTCACACATTCGGTGAAGCATCCGACATATTGTCTATCTTTATTGTTTTACAGCACCAATCATCGACGCCCATCGCCCATTATCCACTCAATAGTTCAGTAAGAGCCCACATTCGTGTCTAAATACTCGCCGTGCCCAAACTTGAGCGACAATAAAACGACACGTCAATAAACTTGGATCGCACGCTTCTTCTGAAGCTGGCAACCGTCAGAAGACCGATTACAGGTCCTGGGGCCAGAAACTCATCAAACACTACTTTTTTCCATCACTCGGCCGACATCGACCCGAGGTCACTAAAGAAAAAAACCTTAATATCACTACCATATAAAAATGAGTATGGAGGCGCAGCGTGAGAACCTCCGCAGTGACTCGCCGACGTTAAATTTATTGCTCTAAACGTGCCATTTAGCGCTTATAGCCCTAATGTTAAGTATAGTGGGCCAAATGAGAAAAAATGTAAACATAACATTGTACGAATTCAATAATTAGATTAAGTTTATAATGAGAAGGCGCGAGGTTCGGCGTCGCCGGGTCGGGGCGCGCGCCGGGCTCCGCCCTCTGGCGCCCGCGCCCGCGGCCTGGCTCCGCGCGCCGGCGGCGGCGGCGCCTCCAGCCCGCGCCGGAGACTCCACTACCGCCCCCCCCCCCCCCCCCGCCCCCGCCGCCAAACTCCACATACGACCCTATTTGTTTTAATTACTAACCACGACAACCCCTGCTCTTTGACGAAGCCGAAAATTGGCCCTAATCGACGGCGAAGATTTTTTAAGGACGATAAAGTTAATACAGATTAAGCTTTGGTTTTTAGGAGGTTCACACGTGGTAGAAGCGTGCGGGCGCCTCGTGACTCAGCCTAGGTGGATGGGCTCGGGGAGGGCTGGGAAGAGTGTGCCTGTAATTAGGGGGAAGAAAAATGACCGATGCTCATTTTTCTTCCTTTTTCAACAACCCTTTTAGCGATCATAATATAATAAAATTATATAAAAATATCATTACCAAAACTCACGGCAACGTAATTAGAATGAACAATTAGGCAACGCTTTATTAACTGCCCTGCCAGAACCTTGTCTGTATCAAAAGAAGAATCTAAATGATGAGCCCAAATATGTGTTCAAACGAGAGTGCCTAATTTTAAGTCCGTCCTCTCTCTCTAAGTAGACTACATACAAATTGAAACGCCTACCAATCTTCCCGCCGGAGAACCTGCTTATTATTCATCCATTTCATCCGAGACTATTAGGATACAATTGGCATTCCTCACATTTTTCCAAACCGCATACCTCTTAACGATTACCAAATAACTACAATTACTGGAGAACAAAATGCTACAACATAATAGTCTCGATGCAACGACGCGGAGCGTCCTCGTGGGGTTAAAGGTATATTCTGATCTAAGAATTCAACAGGATAGGAGGGGCCTCAACTCGATCGGCAGGAAACAAATGACTAAATATACCAAAATTCCTCAAATCAAGGCACACCGCTGAGCGTGGTTTCGTGAGGTGAGGTACTGAGGTGGCTTTGTCGATTGCACCAATTGGTCCTTAGCACATCTACATGGTTGTCATAAAAAATAGCAATAAGGTAAGTATTATGTCTAGTTTAGTCACACAGTTAGTATTATGTCACACTTGTGGGTTTAAGTGTTTCTATCTATATAAACAAGTTAGGAGCTGTCAGATGCAAATTGTGTGCACTTGATATTATGTTAGGCACGAAGTAAATGATATAAAAAGTATAGCAATAGCAGTTCTGTATTTTTGAATTCTTTGATTCTGATAATGTTGAATGGAATGTGCAAGTTTTATATCGCTCTAGCTGTGTAAGTAGATTTCTTTTATATACGTGGCAGACGAGGGTTTTACGTATGTTGTGTATGTATGTATGCATAATTCTTATGGAACATCATCCGCTGCACTCGTGGAGTCGGCCCTTTATATTTTGATCCTGTCGAAACTGGGTGCCATGGTTACACTGAACCGTACGTAAAAACTGACTTTCTTCTATAGCCCTTTTCGATCGATCTTCATTCAGGGCAATCTCATCCCGACAGCGACAGGCTTAACGGTTACTTAGTGAAAAGTAGAATATATGGATAGTAGCTTGCAGAGGCTTCACCTAAAATATCCGGTCCACTGGTAGTAGGGGAAAGAGACAATCGAGGCCTGCTCTGCTGATATACAGCTCTCCAGAGTGCTTGACGTTTCAACTCGCATCAAGCCCTCATCAGTTAGTCTGCGACTATATTCGTAAAAATAATTGAGTTGATCCCATTTTTTTTTATGATTTCGGTATATTAATACCACGTGAAAAAAGATGAAGATGACTCTACAATTCGAGAATTCATAATTACGGTCAACATTACCAAATGTGAAGTCGCCAGCAGAAGTAGGAGTAGTAGTAATGAAACTACTGATCTACAGCGAAATAATTGCGCACACGTAATTCGGCGATCTACGGGCACGTGGGAACGCGCGCGGCGGCGCCCGCGGCACACTCAAACGCGGTTGACGATCACCGCACCGCACCACGACACGACGACATTAGCAGAGAGTAGGAAGAGTCAGAGGCATCACACTTGGTAGTATCCCTTCACACAATTTTTTTTTTTATGGGAACTGACACGGTTGTCTACATCACCTACAACGTCCGCGATGTCAGCCCATAACACCGGGTGAACTAGGTGCCATGTCAGCGCTTCCCCCTTTGAGCCGGCTACACTGAACTGGTCGGAAAACACAAACTATTTACATAGCCGTTTAGACCGACGTTTCATTCAGTGCGGTGGTACCATACCCGGGCGGGTTAAACCCTACCACCAAGTAAGATTAGGAGGGAAGGGACCTACAGTTTTACGAGGAATCCGAACCTCGGTCAGCCTCCAACGGTCAGCGGTCACCCATCCAAGTACTGACCGCACCCAGCGTTGCTTAACATTCAATAGCGACAGTTGACTGCCTGCACCACTGAGCTATCGAGGCTGACACTTATCGTCACTACTATCAGCTAGGAAGTCACGTTCCTCATCACACCTGTTCTGTACCCCGTTCGCCAAATGAGCGCACGCGCAACACCTCTTAGTAACACACAGTAATCGGTGTTGTGCTGCAAGGAGTCCAGTAAATTACGGCACAACACCGACCACCAAAAGTATTCGGATAAGATAACTATCAAGCAGCCAATAAGGCATATAGATCCACCTGCTGCATGACTCGATGGAAGGGCCGTTCCAATGTGAGAGGGGGCTATTCTGTCGCTCCTTAGCACGGCACCTGGCTTTTATCCCTGAGTCGCCTTTTACGACATGCACGGAGAGAGATGCAGTGGGCCTAATCCTATTCTTTTTATGTACCGGCTATCTTTTACTACTGCTATAATCGTCATCATCTTCATCTCTATCACCTTTGTCTATCATCTTTCAATCTCGGTCTTTCCCCAGATACTTCAGTTCACCTACAGGTCGGACTGGCACCTCCTTGGGGGTGAAATTTGCTATTCCTATTTGCTGGTAATGACGCCTCTGCAACAGACAGCACCTCTACATGTTTTCTCCGCTCACGAGAAGGCGAGAGGCGCTACTCAGACGATCGAAATAACCCAAGGGCAAATTCCCCAAAATCTCCGAGCCGGGGTCAAATGTCGAACAATTTATGGCCTTCTTCAGTACGAGATCCCAAACCGTTTGGCCTGTTTCGAGAAGATACGCAGCGCAAACCCTTAATTACAAGGATTATGGAAATTCACACAGGTGTACGTCCCGACCTTAATAAGGTATCTTAGCTTAGGGCTAAGTCGTGCTGGCTTCGCTTTTAATGTTATGGGTGTTACTGTGAGTCCGTTTTTTGGTGGCTTATGGCTGGGAACTGAGCGGTGATTTGCTTTGTTTTGTCTGCTCGAGATGAGTCCTGGGAGAGACTGTTAGATGTTGGTTTGATGTTTTCGGATAGGTCGACATGAGGAAGCAGCGAAGACAACACGATATCTGTTATTATAATTTTGAAGAAATAAAATTCCAATGGCGACTAACCTACAATATAGCAATGCCTGGCTGCACAGGTTGTTTGACGCATAGACTGAGCCCACGAAAAGCACGTGTAAAGTCCCTTCAATGTCACGAAACAAATTTATAATATCTTGTTTTCTTTTATAAATTTATATAAATTTCTCTTTTATGGCTTTAAAATTCTTAAAACATATAATACCACGTTCTGTCCCTATTTGAACATTGCACTTCCGACTCCTGCTCGTGGAACAAAGAATGTCAAAGAACATCACAGTCACGACCCACAGCTTCTGATGATCTCCGTCGACAAGCGCGTGCCTGCACACAATTAAAATTACTATAAACGGTAGTTAGAGACCACTGCTGGGCATAGATGTCACTATCTCGTACTGCGGAGTGATTTATAGAGAACATTTGTGTCACATTTGTGACATATGTGTCATCAAAGCTTAAGGTACTGGATATAATACTGAAATCGTGAGCAATGATGAAGGTAACATGGTAATAGTTGTTTTGTTCAGAATCGTAGTCGATCTCATACATGGATAACTTCCATTTGTCCTCTTAACTGAAATATTTGTATAAACATGAAATGTAATTTCGGTTTGGTAAAATCAAACGAAATGCACACTTAAAAAAAAATTTTGATCACAAATAATTACTGTGAATGCAATAATTTTAATCGTAGATCATCGTTTGGAAATTTTAAAACATTGTTATTTAGAACACTTTATTTCAAAGTTTAATACAAATGTAAATTCCTTATAAATGTTAAGGGGTGTTCGCTTAACTTTTTATGGGTGCGAGCTTGTGTCTTCATTTTATTTTTAAAGTGTTAATCTTATAATTTTTCACGTCATTCGTTTTAGGCTAGTACATTATATTACGCAAATAAGTCCGTTATTATTTTCTTAATTCCTTTCATGTTTATTCCTTAAGCCTCTGGCTAAGCTCAAGTGGCAGTGGGCCGGGCATGTCAGCCGAAGAGACGATAACGGTTGGAGTAACCGTGTCCTACACTGGCGGCCGTGGACAGGAAAACAGACGACGGACATGGGACGACGACATTAAGTACGTCGGCGGAAAGCAGTGCTTTCGTACCGTTGTGAAGGCCGGAAGGACTGCAGGAAATCTGGAGAGGCGTATGTTCAATAGTAGACGCATACACGCTGACTGACTGTATTTCTCATGTTTTTAGAATATGTGTTTCACCATCGTCGATATTTTTCTCATTATTAAATGTTCATAGGTACACAGGTATACTTTACCTTTGTAAAATATATATTTTCATTTGTATATATATATAATATTTATATTATAGTTTCTTCACAGCATCGATAATCACGAAGATAGTTCTCAGAATGGAAAATATAATAAATGTTATAACAAATTTCTTGAGAGTAGAATCGTCGAGATTTTGTAAGATGTTTTCATAAATCACTTGAAGTAGATGAACTTGAGCTGGAACACTGAGTATTGTCGAGAACAAGTGGAGCTTCGGAAACAAACTGCTTGGTAGGAGACAACCGGCATTCACTATCGCCAATATAGTGAGAGTTGCTATAGTGTTCAATTTTGTCCCAACACATTCTGGCGCTAACTTTGTTGAGAAGTAGTAGAAAGAGTGTGCCAAGGAACTAAACCTCGCTACTAAAAACGAAAACGTCAGCAGTGTAAGCAACATTTTTTACCAAAATAATTTTTACATTTAGGACTTTTCCTGGCACCCACCACAGATTACTGATATATGTTTTTAATAAATTGACATTTGCATACTGACAGTTTTTATTCTTAATTTCTTCATTAGATAGATGCAAAGCCGTAAAAGGGAGAGAAAAATACGTCCCGCCCGACCAGGATTCAAACCTGGAACATACATCTCTGGAATGAAATTTCGAATCGATGGAAACGGTTCGAAATTTAGAGAGAATACGTCATCGAAATGCGCGACTCAAGCCGGAGTTCTAGGTTCAAATCCTGGTCGATCAACTTTTTTTTAAATTTTCGGCGTTGCATCTATCTAATGAAGAAATATAAAGCGGGTACATGACATGCTTAGTCCTTGATATAAAAATAAAATATTCTTAATTTATCTAATAAATCGTTCGGAAATTAGGCAACGCACAAGCAAGTTCTTATTGGTTTGTCTCGGAATTGTTACGAAACCCACGTCCTATAGAAACTAACTAGAATAGAATATAATTAGAATATGTAAGTATAATAATCTTTCTAAAACTGAATAATAATAATACTGTCATTCGTAATGTGTATTGTGATATGAATGACAGGATACAAAAATCCAGATGCCCTGGGCAACGACGTATCATGCCCTGGGTGGTCATCACGATTCTGATTTAGTTTCAAAATAAAATAAAAAAGGCAGCTAATAAAATAGAGCATCATGTAAAATTTAATGGTCAATAGATACGTGGTGGATACGTTTGCGGTCACAGACCACAAAAACCGCCTCATTCATGATCGTGCAAAAAAGAGTCCAGACCATTCACGTAGAAATTACTGTCCCTTCATAATTACAGGTTTACATGGTTACCCTATAAATATACAACATTTCATAATTTTGACAGGTACAAAGTAAAATAAAATCGGCATCGGCTTCTTTGGAAGGAAACTTAATTTTTGT
This sequence comes from Nematopogon swammerdamellus, assembly GCA_946902875.1. Classification (NCBI taxonomy): domain Eukaryota; kingdom Metazoa; phylum Arthropoda; class Insecta; order Lepidoptera; family Adelidae; genus Nematopogon; species Nematopogon swammerdamellus. The sequence continues at coordinate 12,072,127 of OX336349.1, forward strand.
TTTTGACACTGACATTCTGGAAATGATGCTTTAATGAATAGGTGTGCGGGATTAGGCCGCCGTTTTAGATGTTTTTAAAAAAACGTGAAATAAAGTGAACAGAGGCGCCTCCATTCTTAGAACTTGGGCCACCTCGCATTTTCCGGTGGCGGAATATCTGTGACTCAAGCTTGTGAAGTAGCAGTTGGGTTAGTTAACACGTACCTCCACTACCATAACTCGGGTAACTACACACCTTCGATCATAAATTTATTTCCGTCTACGATACACACACACAGACATATTATTATCATCTTCTTCATGCTATTTAGGACGAAACAATTGTAATTTATAATCAAAATCAAAATCATTTATTCAGTGATATCATAAAAATTATCATAGTGTAAGTATATAATTTTTGTTTCTTTTCACTTCGTCATATTAATACTTCTATAAAAAATTAGAATTGATAATTCAATAAAATTAAAATTAAACATTAAAAACAATATAAAAAATTAAAAAGTCATTAGGTTAAATTAAAAAGTCATTAGGTACAAAGTCATAATCGTACATGCATGTAATTTATAATATGAACAGATTGTCACAGCATATTTAAAATATCACTGAATCGGGCAAAGTAGTAGACGGGACGACATCCTTTGGGGAAGAACCGACAGCTGGAGATGAAACACACCGGCGCACATTGGGCCGGATTTCGAGTTTCATAGACATTCAACAACTTTTTTTTTACGTCCTGTTTTTTTATTGAAAATGTTTTGAAAGACCTACAGTATGCCTAAATATGTATAACGAGACCACATAAAAGGTCTACTACAAAGTTATGATTTTTTGTCGAAAAAATTGTATGGAAATTACATAAAAAAATTCAATATCTCCTAAATCGCTCGGTTGCGCGTTATTTCTTCGCACAGTGTGATTCCGCTATTATTTTTACTTATTTTGGCATACTTAGAATTTCGCGCACAACTGCGTTTTTTTTTTAAATAATTCAAGAAAATTTTTTTACACCGCATATCAACCGCTTGCTAAGAAACTGAATATTTTGATAACTATACTGTGTGTGAGTGTGTTAAAGAAGCATGCAGTTTACAGTTCAGTAGGTATTTGCTATTTGTGTACCTATAGGTGCAGTGTAGCTCGCACGCGTTCACGCTCACGCTAAACTCATGCGTCCCACCCGCACGCGGGCGCAGCGCGGCCGCAAGCGTCCCTCCCTCCCTACCTACCTACCCTTGCCTGCGCAGTGCGCAGTCTGGCATTGGGCCTCGCTCGGGCAGGACGTGCCATTCTTTGTACACTCCACACATCGAGCGTGCTAGTTTCGAATAGAGTTTAGACGTGTCATTATTTGTACACTCCACACATCGCTCGTGCTAGTTTCGAATAGAGTTTAGCGTAAACATTACACGTGCGTTAAAAACACTAACTTGTATGCTCTGTGTCATATTACTTAAAAACAAAAGGAGCGAAGGATGAGTCGTGCCGAACTGTACTGTCTTTAGTAATTTATCTGCTCTTTAGTGAGAATTTAATTACAATTAGAAAAAATATAAAAACCGACTTCAAAAATTTATGAAATAAAAGAAAATTTAACCCTAAAGTTGAAGGCGGTGCAAAAGAAGGCTACACAAAATCACAAAAGGATATCATCCACTTATGTTTTCTTTCATCCATCATTTTTGCTTGCTAACACCGCCTTCAACTCTGGGGTTCGATTTTTTTTATTTCATACATTTTTCAAGTCGGTTTTTATATTTTTTATAAATATTTTTTTATTTCACAGTTTTTTTAGTAATTCTTTGCTATTAGTGTACTCGGCGGAATCGCGTTTATTTCATTCTTTTTAGTAATATTACATAAAAAAGAATAACCGAAATCGGTTGAAGTGGTACAGAAATATTCGCCATGTGTCAAACTGCAAAATGTTGAGCGTGTTGCAGTATATCGACGTTCTGAGGTATCGACTTGCTTATGTTTTTATTGCTGAAAAAGTCCACATCAAAAGTTTTGCTGAACGTAACCACAAACCATAGTTTTTTGATGATTTTTTTTTAAAACCGCTGAATGAATTTCGATAAAATTTACATGGGACCACCTCTGAAGTATGGCCTACCGAACAAAAAAAGAATTTTCAAAATCGGCCCACAATTGACGTAGTAATCGCGTTACAAACTTTCGTCAAACGTCCCTCCTTTTGAAGTCGGTTGAAAAATGGAAAGCTTGACTACTAAACTGGATTTGTTCATAAATATAAAAAATGCAGATAAGAAACATGTTAATCTAAAATTATTTGAGGCAGTCGTATCCCGATTGAACTACACCCTTTCTAATGAAGAAAGTTCGACCTTAAGAGAATTTTGTCGACGTTTCACTGGCTACTGCAATGAAGAGATGGCAAAATTCTCATCGAAAATTTGAAATCTTCAAAAAGGATTATGGAGGCTGGCTTGAGGCAGATATTCTTTGGTCATACTGCATTCGAGCTGATTCGTTAATGCTAGGGGCATTAACGAATCAGCATTTTTCATAATTATGAACAAATGCAGGTTAGTAGTCAAGCTTTCCATTTTTCGTAATTAAAGTTTCACTAAAGAGCAGGGAAATTAATAAAGACAGTACAGTTCGGCACGACTCATACTTCGCTCCTTTGGTTTTTAAGTAATATGACACAGAGCATGCAACTTAGTGTTTTTAACGCACGTTTAATGTTTACGCTACTCTATTCGAAACTAGCACGAGCGATGTGTGGAGTGTACAAAGAATGACACGTCTAAACTCTGTTCGAAACTAGCAAGCTGGATGTGTGGAGTGTATAAAGAATGACACGTCTAAACTCTATTCGAAACTAGCACGCTCGATGTGTGGAGTGTACAAAGAATGGCACGTCTAAACTCTATTCGAAACTAGCACGAGCGATGTGTGGAGTGTACAAAGAATGGCACGTCTAAACTCTATTCGAAACTAGCACGCTCGATGTGTGGAGTGTACAAAGAATGGCACGTCTAAACTCTATTCGAAACTAGCACGAGCGATGTGTGGAGTGTACAAAGAATGGCACGTCTAAACTCTATTCGAAACTAGCACGCTCGATGTGTGGAGTGTACAAAGAATGACATGTCCTGCCCGAGCGAGGCCCAATGCCAGACTGCGCACTGCGCAGGCAAGGGTAGGTAGGTAGGGAGGGAGGGACGCTTGCGGCCGCGCTGCGCCCGCGTGCGGGTGGGACGCATGAGTTTAGCGTGAGCGTGAACGCGTGCGAGCTACACTGCACCTATAGGTACACAAATAGCAAATACCTAATGAACTGTAAACTGCATGCTTCTTTAATACACTCACGCACAGTATAGTTATCAAAATATTCAGTTTCTTAGCAAGCGGTTGATATGCGGAGTAAAAAAATTTTCTTGAATTATTTAAAAAAAAAACGCAGTTGTGCGCGAAATTCTAAGTATGCCAAAATAAGTAAAAATAATAGCGGAATCACACTGTGCAAAGAAATAACGCGCAACCGAGCGATTTAGGAGATATTGAATTTTTTTATGTAATTTCCATACAATTTTTTCGACAAAAAATCATAACTTTGTAGTAAACGTTTTATGTGGTCTCGTTATATATATTTAGGCATACTGTAGGTCTTTCCAAACATTTTCAATAAAAAAACAGGACGTAAAAAAAAAGTTGTTGAATGTCTATGAAACTCGAAATCCAGCCCAAGGCGCGGCGGCGGCGGCGGAGAAGCTTACATAATTCTTTTTGTGGTCTAATATCATAATTATCTAAATTTGGGTATTTGTGGGTCTAATGATCTAAACAGAAGTGCGAGAGTGGATAAGGTAAACTTCTCACTGAAAAGGGTGTGAACAGTCACATACAAATAGATACAAAAAAAATTGGTTGTCTGTAAAGTCGGTTTACGGACGATAGTTTTACGTGATGACGTCATAAAGTGGTAAGACTACTAGGAACGGTTCTAAAGTACCAGGGCAGAAGAAATTGAAAGGATGAGTGTCTCGGGGCAAATTCTCTGTCTCTCAGTGATAGTTGTCCTCCTAAGAAAGCCGAAAACTATCCAAGGGAATCCGATATTCGTTTGGTCGTTTATATGATTTCGTGGCTCAGTGGTAAGAGTGTAGGATTTGTATTTTTTGATCATGGGTTCGAATCCCTCAATTTTTTTTTGTTTTTTTTTCTTTTTTTAGCAATGTTACGGTGTTTAAATTTTTTTAGAGTGTTTAGTTTTTTTATAACCACCTAAGAATTATTTTCGGAAATACAAACGTAACAAAAACGACATGCGCCGCCTCAACATTAAGTTAGATGCGTAAAGAAGATGCGTCGCGTAAAATATAAAAACTCAGAGCAGCGCGGGAATTTACTTAGCGGCCCCCGACCCCTTTAAGTAAGTAAATGGAAATTATATTTGACTTTTTAAGGGTCGGGATTTATTTAAGGGTCGGGATTTTTTTTATTTGTGATTACATTTTTTATATACAAAACAGAAATTACCCGCACTACCCATCTACCATACTCACAATCCCAGGCATGACTGGCAGATAATGCCTTTAGGCTTATGTTTGAATCACTATAATATAGATGAATGAATTTGTGTGATTTTACATATGTTATTATATTTAAAGATGTGATAATAACAATAAAAAATATGAGAAAATAACGACTATTAATTTTTGTTTATTTTATATTTAAAAAACCTAAAAAGCCAAAAAATCCACTACATATCAAATATTGCAGTGCAAGTTTAGTTTACCCGAGCGAAGCCGGGTTCGCAGCTATTATTAATTCTTAAATCGCAAATGTGAGTACTTTAAAAACTAATAATATTAATTATCAATATAAACTTTAAATTTGTAAATTTCTACATAACACATAATTAAATCTACCCAATAATCCTTCATAACGCCATCTACATATTATCAAAGCGCATACTACAACGTTGCAACACTTACCTAACTACGAAGCTGAAGTATTTCATTTACTATTGACGCTAGATGTTGACGCTAGATGTCGCTCCATGAAATCTTCACCTACTGGTGACCGAATTTCGCTTCACTGGTACATGACCGATTAGCCGGGTGTTTTAAGACGTCTGGTCGGTCACAATATATTGGTGGCAGGGACCGCGGGTTCGAGGCTCGCAAAAGACGGACAAATATATTTTGTATTTCCTACTATTGTATATGCCTCTCTATCGCTTGTTACGCGCTCTCGCTTGCACACACAGGTTTAGATGGAACGTGACACTTTTTCGTGAGTGCAGCCGGTGTTCATCAATTTATAAGACGTGACGTCATCACGTCAAAAATAAATACTGGTAAGTCCTAAAAGACATCTGTCAGATAATAAAAAGGCATGAACAGATTGTCTTTTGTTTAATAGTGTTTCACCAGGGAACGACCCAACACACACAAGTCCACAGTTGCAATGGTTCATTAATGGTGGCTTTGAAATACTTGAGCATCCACCACATTCACCAGATTTCACCTCTAGTGATTTCTATTTAATTCCGAGGCTGAAGGAATATCTGAGAGGCCACACATTTGAAGCTGATGAAGCAGCCGTTGCGTCGTCGAGGGGCAGAAATTTCTTAGTTTGTATTGTACGTGCTCAAGATGAAGAGTATTTTAGGGAGGTAATTTTAACTTTAGAAAACCTATATAATTATCTAGTGTGTTAACCTAAAAGGTGATTATGTTGAAAATTTTAATAGCATTTAATAGCTTACTGGAATATACTAATTCTCACTACTTTTTGAACGACGTGCTTCATACTTCGACGAACGGCTTCAGATCATAAATAGGGAAAGTATTAGCTGTTGAAGAAAAGAAATAAGACAATGTCGTAAAAAATTGATAATACATACCTACCTACTGTAATGTTTTATTCAAATCAATCAGTCGTAAAAAGTGAGATCTGGCAGTCCGATTGTTAAAAAAGAAGCGGCTCTCATCAAATATTTTGCCGAAACCGCAAACGACCGCAGAATCCTAAGCGTGTGTAATAAAAATGAAATAATTTGTCTATGCATCGGCATATCACCACTGAACTTGCTGCAGTCTGTTGAGTCCGTGACCATTAAAACAACATTTGCCCCACAAAGTGCACGTTTAATAAGTGGGTTCACACACAGATTGTTGCGGCTGATCTTTTATAATTATATGTCTGTGTCGTTGGGTCGACGTTTGTCTGTTTACCTGGTTACCTGTTGCGAGCTGCGTCGGACCCAATAGTTCGGCGACCCTCATACTACGAAAGCAGCGTTTTGGGAGACAGATCTCCTATCGTCTTGTCTGGTCTTGATTATAGTCTCGAGTCTATAGGTAAAAGTGTAAACTGTAGTTTATATTCTGTGTTATTTTAGTATATATTCTTAATTTGTATCTTTATTTTATGTACTATTGTTATTGACTGTATGTTTCATTCGGATAAATGACCTTATTAAATAAATGATATAGGTATATATAAATGATGGCACAAACTATAGTATTTGTTATAGGTACATAAATACATGCATACCATCATGCTGCATCCTGACAATCGGGGGTAAGCAGATTAATCGGTGTTGTGCTGCATGAACTTGGTTCTATCACAGCACAACACTAATCACCAGGTTTAGGAAAATATTAGAGCAAAAGATCTATCAAGTAGAAAGTAAGGCACGAAGGTACTTACCTACTGCATGACTGTAGAAGGATCCTGCCAAGATGAGAGGTGACTATCCTGTCGCTCTTTAGCAGGTCACCTTGTCCTTCTGCCTTAGTCGCTTTTTACGACATGCACGGAGAGAGATGGCATAGGCCTATTATTTCGAAGTATCGGGCCACACACGGTACCTACTTATTATAACTAATAAAAAACTTTTAGAACCTACAAAGGAAAATATAAGGGTAGGTATCTACCCTTGGTCGGTGCTTGGGTAATCTTACCCTAACACCGACAACGTTTGTTCACCGCAAAAAATTAAATAATAAAAAAGTACTCACTTACCGTAAAGTAGCTCACCGTAACTACCTTCACCGTTCTCGCTGTATTGATGCCTCGTTGGCGGTTTGACGTAAGCAGTTATTAAAGTTATGACGGCTGTGTTCAAATGTCAATCACTTCGATGCTCCTTTCAAACGATTGATAGGGGCGGGCGGACCATTCGTCGGCTCGGCGCTGCTTACAAACATTCTGTAAGTGCAGAAGAGCACTGCACCTAATTTTAGAAGGCAAAAATATGGATATAAAATTAATTATAGGAAAATAAAAACATTCATGACAGTTTACCAAAAATTAGCATGTACATATTATAAAACCGGCCAATTGCGAGTCGGACTCGCGCACCGAGGTTTCCGCACCACAAAAAAAAACATTGAAAAAAAAACATGTTTCTTATATGGGAACCCCCCTTCTTATTTTTTTAATATTTGTTGTTATAAAATTTCAAGGGGCTACCTATTACGGTTCAAGAGATACAGCCCTCGGACATACGGACGGACATCTTTGGGACGGACGGACGGACGGACGGACGGACAGACAGACAGACAGACAGACAGACGGCGTAGGCTTAGTAATAGACTTCCGTACGGGATACGAAAACCTAAAAATTTCGGCTTTTTAGATTTTTCAAGAAACATTTATTTTTTGTTACTTTCTTTTTTGGAATTCTTTTAGTTATGTGGTTTCCTTGGTTGAATTGTAAATCCATACTAATATTATAAATTCGAAAGTAACTCTGTTGTCTGTCTGTTACCTTTTCACGCCTAAACCGCTGAACAGATTTCGATAAAATATTGCACGGAGATGAATTGCATCCTGAGGACGGACATAGGCTACTTTTTGTCTCAAAAAACAACGCTTAAGGGTTGTTAAAAAATAGGGGATGAAAATTTGGTATGGGGAACTCAGCATTTCTTAAGTTAGGGATATGACAATTCATATTTGGGCTTTTGGTATAAAATAAAGAATTACGTGTTTCAGCGTTTTTGCTAAATCAACCCTTAAATTTAAATAGGGGATGATTTCAAAATTAGATTTTAGGATTTTATAAAATTTTGTACGGAGATGAATTGCATCCTGAGGAAGAACATAGGCTAACTTTTGTCTCAAAAAGCAACCCTTAACGGGGTGAAATAGGGGATGAAAGTTTGTTTGGGGAACCCATCACTTCTCAAATTAGGGATATGACAATTCATATTTAGGCTTTTGGTATGAAATAAAGAATTACGTGTTTCAGCGTTTTTGTTAAATCAACCCTTAAATTAAAATAGGGGATGATTTCAAAATTATATTTTAGCATTTTAAATAATTTTATCCATACTGGGTGTGGCTTTGAAGAGGGGGGTTGATGTAGGAGGGAGGGGTCCGCGGGGAGAGGGGAAGGGAGGATAATTTAATCTCTATCTTCTTTTCTTATAAAAGGAAACGTCTGTTTGCATGTATGTATGTATGTTTGAGGTAAATTCGGAACCACGTAAGAGAGTTTGATGCGGTTTACACCAATTTAAAGAGTAGTTCTTCAGGCTCACTATACATAGGCTATATACCATAAAGTTAAATAGCCTTAGGGTTGAGCAGTATCAAAGAAAGTATAGTATAACGGAATTTAGTGTCGAATGGTCGTAATAGATGGCGTTAGCAGTTCTGTTGGGTTGCGTTGGTGTGGTGTAGATAGATGCTTTTGGTAGAAGAGACGAATAGAATAAAGAGTAGATGTCTATACTTATAAAATTGTTTGTCCTGAGACTCCTGAGTGACTGATCTATCAACGCACAGCCAAAACTATTAAGCCTAGAAAGCTGAAATTTGGAACATAGGTTTATTACGTAAGCATCCATTAAGGATTTTTGGAAATTTCAACTTTAAGGGGTGGGGGATGGGGACGACGACTTTGTATGACAGTCTTTGTTATTTGATGTTAGATAATTTGTTGAATTTACTTGATATATTTAAGTATCAAATTGACGATGGCACTATACACCAGATATAGGTAATATGTAAATAGGCTGAGTGGTCAGATTCTTACTATTCATGTTTATGCTGTAAATATGAATGCTCTTTTGAGCGGTAGTATGGGTTAATTATTTACTATAAGTTACTATAATATAATACTTATAAGGTACTAACAAAACATTGTGACTTGCGAAGTTTGTTTGTCAGTTCTACTTCGCATTGAATTTAGAACTGGCGGAATTTTCGACATGTCCAAGCGTAGGTTACCTACATGTGGATGAAATTATACAATAATTTTGTTTTAATTAATAATAAGAAAATTGTACCTATGTTCCTACTTTCGGCTGTATAATGTGTATACTTTGATAATAAATAAATTTTTAATTTGAATTTTTGAATTTTAAATAAACAATAAACAATGAAAATTTGAATTACAGCTGCTGAGAGTAAAGACGTGTTTCAGGCTTTTTTGTTTTTCAAATTTTAAAGGGGGGGGGGGGGGGGGGGGAGCCTCATTTACTTACTTTCTTCGAGAAGGTTTATGGTCTTCCTTAAAGTAGCTCGGCCTTCGGCCTCGCCCATAATTATTTACTTTCTTAGATAAAGTTTATAGCCTTCCTGAACGCGGCTCGGCCTTCGGCCTCGCCCTTAGTTATTTACTTTCTTCGAGAATATTTATAGTCTTCCTGAACGCAGCTCGGCCTTCGGCCTCGCCCTCAGTTACTCACTTTTTTCGAGAAGGTTTATAGTCTTCCTGAACGCAGCTCGGCCTTCCGCCTCGCCATCAGTTACTTACTTTCTCCGAGAAGGTCTATGGTCTTCCTGAACGTAGCTCGGCCTTCGGCCTCGCCCTTAATTACTTACTTCCTTAGAAAATGTTTATCCCCTTACTGAACGCAGCTCGGCCTTCGGCCTCGCCCTTAGTTACTTACTTTGTTCGAGAAGGTTTATAGTATTTCTGAACGCAGCTCGGCCTTCGGCCTCACCCTCAGTTACTTACTTTCTTCGAGAAGGTTTTCCTCTTCCTCAACGAAACTCGGCCTTTGGCCTCGCGCATAGTTACTTACTGTCTTCAAAGAAGGTTTATCGTATTCCTGAACGCAGCTCGGCCTTCGGCCTCGCCCTTTGTTACTTACTTTCTTCGAGAAGGATTATAGTCTTTCTGAACGCAACTCAGCCTTCGGCCTCGCCCTCGGTTACTTACTTTCTTAGAGATGGTATTCCTGAACGCAGCTCGGCCTTCGGCCTCGCCCTTTGTTACTTACTTTCTTCGAGAAGGCTTATAGTATTTCTGAACGCAACTCGGCCTTCGGCCTCGCCCTTAGTTACTTACTTTCTTAGAGATGGTTTATCGTCTTCCTGAAAGCAGCTCGGCCTTCGGCCTCGACCTTAGTTACTTACTTTCTTCGAGAAGGTTTATAGTCTTTCTGAACGAAGCTCGGCATTCGGCCTCGCCCTCAGTTACTTACTTTCTTCGAGAAGGTTTATAGTCTTTCTGAACGCAGCTCGGCCTTCGGCCTCGACCTCAGTTACTTACTTTCTTTGAGAAGGTTTATAGTCTTCCTGAACGTGGCTCGGCCTTCGGCCTCGCCCTCAGTTACTTACTTTCTTCGATAAGGTTTATAGTCTTCCTGAACGCAGCTCGGCCTTCGGCCTCGCCCTCATCTACTTACTGTCTTCGAGAAGGTTCATGGTCTTCCTGAACTTACTTTATTTGAGAAGGTTTATCGTGTACCTTAACGCGGCTTGCCTTCGGCCTCGCCCTTAATTACTTACTTTCTTAGAGATGGATTATCGACTTCCTCAACGCAGCTCGGCTTTAGGCCTCGCCCATATTTACTTACTGTCTTCTTTGAAATACGAATTTCACGCGAGCGGAGCCGCGGGCTCAGCTAGTATTTAATACGTATGGTGAATTGCGAGTAATGTCCGTATATTAAAAAAAAATTATACATATTGTGGAATTGGTAATATGTGTCTATATCAAAAATAAAAATAATGAAATTGATATAATCAACACAACCGACAACTGGTCGGTAACCCCACAATGATCACGCAATGGTTCGTGATTGACAGCTGTCAATCATCACAAATCATCAAATAATGGACTTCCATTTTGGCCAATTATAGGCACCTCTACCTCACACCCACACAGTGGGGTCACACGATGGGGTGATGATGAATAAATTCACAAAACCGTGTCGACATATTGATAGTAAACTTATATGCTAATAATATATTAAATCGGAGAATATATGCGTACCTATATCCGTACCTATATCCGTACATGACATTATATTCTAGAATGCCGTTGAATATGAATATATAAGATGATATTTTCAATTTCTAAAGATGTTACCAAATCGTGTTACACTACAGTATAGTACTACAACAGTACCGTATAGTACAGTGACGTGTAATGGGGGATATAAGATTCAGATGTGTACATCAGGTATCATAAAGTATTTGTAAAAAAAAGTGGTCAAGTGCGAGCTCGCGGGGAGATGGTTCCGTATCATTCCGTTTTCCAAGTTTTCATGTAAACTATAAGAGAGGCCCTATATTGCCTATTTTTAAAATAAATAAGACTCAGTAGTTTCGGAGATAAGGGGGAGGGAATGATTGATTTTCGTATAATTTGTTTCTTATCTTTTAAACTTAAATATTGTTTTGACGATGATCTATTTTTGCTTGTATCGAAATAGAATAAGAATAATATTTATAGAATATTTGACATGCCTAAGTGTATACTCGTTTAATGTAGGAAGGTACCAAAGAAGCCAAGAAAAATATTTTAATTAAATTGAACTGAATTGATGCACTTGAAAAAACATGTTTTTTACTTTCTAATTTGTCTCCCAAAATTTACCCCCAAAATCTAAATTCTTCATTTACGCTATACGTCCGTGATTAGGTCATCAAACTCTATATCCGTATAAAATTTCAACTTTTTTTGTGCAGTAGAAAAAATACGCTGTGACAGACGTACAGACAGACAGACACGAGAGTGATCCTATCTAGTTTTTCCCTCTTTTAAGGTACGGAACCCTAAAAAAAGAGATGAGTGAGACTGTGACTGAGACATGAGTGACCATAGAAGAGACGTCAGCGCGTATCTATCAGGACACTATTCAGGACACTGGCACGCGGAGATCCTTGTACTACCTAACCCACTGGGAAATAGATATAACGTTAAATAAGTGACATAATGTATACGTGAAATACGTGACATATGTATATATATTAACTGGTACTATAATGGTCCAACGGGTCCCACATACACTCCTCGCCTTGTCTGTAATGTTTCTCTTCTTGTGTATTTTTATTTATTTATTTTTTGTCTATTTTTTGTGTTTTTGATGTTGTTTTGTGTAGTTATGGACAAATTTGTCCGAAATAAAGAAGTTTTATTTATTTATGTGAAACTGACAAACCTTACGGTTCCTATTTATATCTGAGAACATTATTATACTTTATAACGTACAATGTATAAAGTACGCACTTGCATACTTCACACAACAATATAAATAAATTCTTGAATTAACTTGAGCACCTTTCCGTACTCCTATGAAATGTTCATAAATCATACATCAAAACGTGAACATTAATTCCAATTATTTAATGAAAAATGCTATAAATCGTGCGGTGTAATTTGGAAGGTTTGTGTAATGCTACCTTACTCGACACACACACTTGGTGCTGCGGGGCATCGAACATTTCTTTGGTATTTCACCATCTTGAAAAAAAAATAATGATTTAAAATGGATACCTACCATAGATCATTTTCAGGGCAAGCCTAAAAGAAATTGACAATTTTAAAATTGAGGACTAAATAAATGATGTATTTTATTCGAGTACGTACAGTCATCCGCAATATTATTAGCAATACAAAAATATATAGCATTATATTAAAAAAAAATTAACTACCAACTTTAATTTCCAATTTAGATCAGAAAAAATTTTACGTAAACTCTGCCCTGAATAAACTGAATTTATATAGACTGAATGTTACTTTAATATTCTAGCTACAGGCAGCGATCGGCTAGATCAGTAAGAATAGGTATAGTGTAAATCATTCGATGGCCACAACACTATTCAATTAATTGAATAATCTGAGCCAGAATAGAGGGTTTCGCTCGCTACTGGCAAGACTTCCAATAGATCTACTAAATAATTGAATAAAACTGCTTGAATTAACCGCAATAAATCTTAGATTCACCATAAATCACCAATAACGGCCATCAGTCAGGCATCGCGTGCGCCATGCGCCAGATCCGACACTCGGACAGCTAAACCACTTGAAATATGTTCTTCACAAATACCTCAAATTCGACTTTAATCCTTCACAAAATTGCTTTTAATTGACTCGATCTCGAACAGCGGCTTAGAGAGCAACAATCAAACAATTATTGAGATCAATCTGGACATCGCTCACAATAGTCCTGGGAAAACGTCGGATTCGCGAAGATTCCTGGGATCGATTTGGGCAAAACGCTTTTATTCGATAGAAATTCGTAATTACCTTGTCGACTTCATGAATCTGAGAAATAACCTTGGAATTAAGATGAAGTATTATTTGTCAATGTTGTTCAACTAGTAAAATCTAGTGATGCTCTTTGTCCCAGAGAAGAAACAGCGTCCCGGCTGGAGGAACACGGCCGCCGATCGCTGTTCTGTGTTCTTTACAAATATTGTACAAATTCTACAATTAATAAGAAAAATATTTTAATACACAAAAGTGAATATGCTTTGATATAAACAAAGATGCCTACGTGCACTAAAACATATTTACACAGACCAACAGTGACGAATAGATAGAAATATTATATTAATCCAAAGACATTTTAGAGAAACAAGCGCCATTTACAATTTACATGAGGGGCAAAGGAACAACACCTTATCCTTTACAGAGATTTCTTTCCGGCAAACTTTTCAATGTTAATTTCCCATAAGTACCAAGCAAGATATTATTATTTAACAAGAAATTTCAAATGAATATAGTTTATTATAATCAGTCCTCATGTTATCTAACAGCAACTTGCATAAACATATACGAAATCTATAACATTTGTACGTACAGAAAAACATAATCGAAAGCGCCCTATGCAATCTGACAGGAGCGCAATAATTGTAGTGTAAAATCGATTGAGCCTCGGTGATTTGTAACGGCAATTATTCGATCAATCCGAAACGCATCCCTTTTTAAATAGCAGTTGTGGATTACAATCGCATATCAATCAACCCTACGTCGAACTCGCATCCGACCGAGATGTGTTTACGATAGAACTAACGCTGTATTTCATTCTTTATTTTTTATTAGGTACTTCTTCCTTTTAGTATTTTATTTCTATTTAATTAGTCTATATAGATAACGGTCTTCTATTTAATTTTCTTCTTTGGTTTCATTTTAAATTTAATTTTTTGTTTATATTATTTTGTTTATATGTATAGAGTTCAACATTATGTGACTGAGTCCACCTAATCATACGGTCTAACGATATCCATGGGTTGCGAGTGCCATACTATGGGAATTTCACACATACCTCTTATAAAATTAATGATCTCAAGTTGTACTTGGGAGGAAACGGAACGGAACTACAAAAACATTCATAAAGTATATGATAAAGGTGTAATTCTGAACGAGGTAGCACTTAGAATGGAACCACAAACTGATTCCTTTTGGTTTGGTTTGGTTAGTAGGCAGCGGGGTATGCAGCGACATCGCTAAACGCCAAATGACACTTTTTGGTTCCAACTTCCGCTTAGAGATGTCGCCACTAGTTACGCGGTTAATGCGACCTTCGATGAAAATGGGGTCTCATATTGAAACAGCATTACTGCGATACAAATTGTATTGTGGATATGCCCCTTTGATATGAGGTCTGCGAAGAAGTGATGAACGTCTATGCAGTTGTTTACTGTTATACCTAATTAATTTTCATTCTTTACCACTTTTCATTGCAATAAATTATAATACAATTTTCTTTTTCTTTTATTTAGTTTCATTTTGTGTATTCTTTCTAGAACATTTTAAATCTACTAAAGTGATAAGTTCAACGTGTATTCTATGTTGTATGTAATATGCAAGGATATATTTATTTTATTTTACCTTGTTATTTAACACTGTCGTGTTGTCCTTTATAATTTACCTCAATTAATTTTAACTAGTCTTTTCATTCTCAACGTTAACAAATCGATAGATGTCATTATGAATGCCGACTGGATAATTAGTGAATTGTATGTGGGATTACATTTCGGTACTTAGTTTGATTGTGTGTAATGGAGCTCTTCCACCTATTATTGTGCGTCACTTGCGCAGTGCATATGTTATGTTAGTTAGTACATATAAGGTGAAAGGGTAACTAATATACCTTATTAACAATAGTAATTAGTCTCTGCCTAAATGTTTCTTGTAAAACACCATAAATGGTCAGAGACTTTAATCGTCGTCAGAGAAAAGTTGATTTATTGGACTCTTGACTTTTAGTTTATAAATTTATGTACTTACAATTTTATTATAAATAAAGATTTTGCAAGTATTTGTTGCCTAGAAATTTTATTATTTTTTCCTGAGTGTAGAATATAATTTCCTCGTGGAAAAAAATAATTGTTTGTTGATTGAGATTTAGGAATGGAGTTTAGGGACTTCAAAAGTTTAAAGATCGTACTTAAATCAGATATAAAAGATAAATAAAACAATAAGTTAACTTCTTCATTGTCATTCATATATTTATTCAGTTATCCTGAGATTTTTGTAGCCTCTCTCGTTTAATTAGGTACTTACACTATAACGATATCATTAGAACTATTATACACTTACTTAAACATGAACTTAATTACTCACACATTTACATACATACTATGTACATTTAAATATATCTATATTTATGTGCATAACTCGTATCAATCTAGTTACTTAAAATTATTTAAGAAACTACCTACTTGCCATAATAAATATGCATTTATTTTCGTATTTTCCGTCCATTCATTGTAGTCGGTACGAAAAAAGGGGAGCACTAACATGGAACCTATTTCACCAGGGCGCCATAGGCTGACATTAGAGGTGTAGTAGGTGATGTAGCCAAATATGTCAGGCTCCATTAAAAAAACCATTTTTCATCTACATAAGCACATATTTTTCAACAATATAAATTTAGAATTAATCCTTCGCACGGCATGGAGCTAGATATGCTAATGCTAACTTAATCTTAAGTTTAAGGTAATACTCATCGGTAACTATGGTTAAGCATTAAGTACTCAGGACAATATTATATTAAATAAATCTTTATAACACCGTAACACAACAGTCAACATTAAATTATATTTAAATATCTCAGTCTTTTCAGAAAATAAACTTCAAGAAATTAGTACTTTGCGAATACTAAAAATGCAATCTCTTGGAATGTAATATTCCGTGTCTTTTGAGTCATTTGTGAAAATTGTTTTAAAAATCGTATCGTAAAAATCGTATACACAGGTACGATAAGGACAGTTTCAATGTATTTTAGGTAATACTAATGAAGTAAGATGACGAAGGTAATGAATGACACCTAAACCGACGATTTGAATTACAAAATTAGGCATAATCAAGTGGAGCTTACAACAAATGACAAACCCAAACTAACAAAACAACGAGATTTAAAAATCATTAGAGATCATCAATCACAAGCCCCGAAGCTCTCATTGTACCGAACTTTGGCAAACTTCAGCAACGCACGCATACAAAATCAGTGAGATTATTCTTTGGTCAATCTTAGGCTTACTGAATTAAAGGTGGTGCCTTAATAATTAAGAACTAATGAAGCGATGGTTTAGCGTTTCATGATGTCTTCGATTGAAAATCCTAATGACTTTTTTGGTTCGTTGATTTGGAAAATTTTAGGAGGTTGCGAGTGAAGGTCTTCCTTGGGGGAGTGTGCCGACGAGGTCGGGGCCGGCGAACTCTTCTGCGAGAGGTCCAAAAGCGAACTTTCTGCCATTTGACTGGTGGAGGATACTTCTTGACAACCATCAAGATGGTCTAAGTGGGCCTTGTTCGCCTCCGAGTGGGTGAGGAGATGCGTCTTCAGGTTGGAGCGCTGGTTGAAGCTTCTCCCGCAGACTGGACACTTGTGCGGGGACTCCTCCATGTGCAGGATCTTGTGCACGGCGAGCGTCCGCGACTGGCAGAATCCCTTCCCGCACTCCGTGCACTTAAACGGCTTCTCCTTCGAGTGGATGTATCTGTGAACAAAAAACCATCGAGATAAGTCTATGCTCCGTATGCGAGCCGAGTGTCATTATCTCAAATTAATTAACGCCTCGGCACGTCTCGTGGAATACTTAACGCGTTCTTAAATGTAAATACCGAGAGAGTAGACCAACTATCGGCGTTTATTGCTCAATACGAGTTCGGTAATGGAATAATCACCGACTCGAATGAAAATTGAGATAATTCTCGACCCGACACATTAGACGGGTAATGAATTTAAAAAAATAACATCGTCTCGTAAAAGGGAAGAAATATAATATGTAATTTGTTCGTCGGCCGAGACGCGAGACAGATATCGACGTCGTAAAAAACCGGACCGGTTCTCCGGCGCGCGTGCTGTGCTCGCGACCGCACAAAAAGGTTTTACGCTTTTAATTTTCCTTTTGTAGGGCTCGTCTCGATCGACAATGCGCCTATGTGCGGGCGAGGCGCTCGCCGCTGCCCGGCCGCTGCATGTAACCACGAAAGACAAGAATGCTCGTGCTCGTTCTCACCTGTGGTCTCTGAGATGGTCCTGCCGCCGGAACGCCTTGCCGCAGATGTCGCAGGAGTAGGGTCTCTCGTCCGTGTGCGTCCTCTCGTGGATCAGCAGGTTGTACGACTTCGTGAACTGCCGGTTGCAGTACTTGCAGATGAATTGTTTCTTGGGCCTAGCGCCGGGGACGCCGGGCGCCCTCATCGGGCCCGGGTTTCTTCCGGGGTGCAGCTTCCTTGCGTCGAGCATTCCCGGGTAGGTGCGGACCGCCTGCTGGTAGAGCGCCGCATTGCGGATCCACTGGTTTACGATCATCGCGGGAAGGCCGGCGTGGTAGGGAGACGAGGGCGGTAGGGCGGCTACCTGGGCCTGTACGTATGCGGATACGCCAGGGTGTGGCGGCGGATAAGCCGCCGGGGCCACCTTCGCCGGCTCGTAGTGGTACACGGGAGGTTGCATCTGGGGCTGGCCGGGCTTCGGAAAGGCGAGATAGGGGTGCTGCTGGTGTTGATGCTGATGCTGCCAGTAGGACGAGGCGGGGTGCGGCGCCGGCAGCGGCAGCAGGGCCGCCGGCCGGTGTCGCGAGGAGACGACGGCGGGAGGAGTGTCGTCTGTGGGCGTGTGCGGCGGCGTCGGCAGCGGCGGAGACGGCCGCTCCAGCTTCACCAGGGCCTCGATCGGGAAGTCCGGCGGGTAGCCTGAATGCATCCAACGGAAACATACGTTTAGGTAATGTATTCACAGTAAAAAATGGAGACCGTTCAGTGGAACAAAAACACACCGTTTTTTCTTTTAATATCTTAGGCCTAAATAAGAGATAATGTGGAATAAAAATATGAAGACGTTGATGAGTTTTAAATTGTTCACGATAAAACTGGCTATTGTTTAAAACATTAACATGCATATTGACACAATAAAGTTAGATTAAGTACCTAAATATATTATTTAATAGAATTTATATTTTAACTTAACCAACGTGTTGCTTGCTAACAAACTTGTTAAAACTATAGCAAGTGAGGGAAAAATAAAATAAAAATTTGAGTTAACATAAAACATTAGAAAAATACATTTAACAAAATACGGCAACTCACCGGTGTTATCCTCAATGTGGTCCTCTTCAATGTTGATCTCGTCAGAGCTGCTGTCCATACTGAACTTGTCGTCCATCGCACTTCACTGTTCACTCACTATGTTCTAATATTTTAGTCTCTGTCTAATCACTTCGACTTTGTCACCGATCACCGTCCGTGTCCGCTGCTTCGCGCTGAAACCGGTTTGTGAGTCCGGCGCGAGCGAGTGGCGACTGCGTTGTGTTGGTGGCTGTGTGCGGCGCGGTCGGTCGCGTACGCGGCGCGGGCGGCGCGGTAGGGGGCAGAGGGACCGCGCCGCTTGGAGGGGAGAATCAAAGGTGCCGCCACGTCGGGCGCCTTGTGTCGGCTCCCGAGGCAGCCAGGCGCCTCCCACGGAGGCGGGGCTTGTCCAGTACTGCCTACAAATCCACCTCAATAGCCGCTTCCAAAATGGATCAGCTATGGCGATCTTAATCCGACAGAGTTCTAAGAAACGAGCATTATTTTCAGCGAGAGCAACTCAGTGGCGTTTCGTGAATGTATACATGGAACCTTCTGAACTCTGAGATGTGAGATAATCGGATGCAAATTTTTGGTGACACGCTGTAGGTAGGTGAAGGCATAGTACGAGGCTAGATGATTTCGTAATTCAGTTTGTAGAGAAGAAGTTTGCCGTGTCTCGCGGGCGGCGCGGCACGGCGCGGTGCGCGGTGCGCGGTGGTGTGGCTGGGTACACCGGTCGATGGGGCGGTGGCGGCGGCGGCGGCGGGGGCGGCGCGGCGGACCTGGGAAATTAGCACCGAGAGCAATTCAGTGTTGTAACTTGTAAGAACCGTTGTAATGGTGCAAATTATATGCTTCGGTGAGATATTAAGGTTTATTGGCCTTATTTTGAATGTTTCCAATTGCCAAATTTGATGTCAATTTGTATCGTAATGTGCATCTATTGTTCTATGTGAGTGATATTGTGACCTATACTGTTCGATTATCCTATGCGTCATATGAGTCATTCATAAATTATCTCCTAAATTAAAAAAAAAACAATCTAAAAAATGTGTATTCGTTCAGAAAATCTGATATCACTTGATTTTGAAATGTTTTACCATTCAAGCTTAAGGACCTACCTACTTACTTTAGTATTGAGTAAGTAAGTGTTATTCGAAATAGTACCTACCTACGTAAGTATTGAAACAGATTTAGATGAGCTAATTAGGGAAACACAAAATTTCAGGAATACAAAATATCTGCATGGTGGGTCAACTTACCACCTAATTAGTAAAGAATTGCTTACCAGGATCGAACCGTATAACCAAACCATCTTCTAATATTTCACTAAAATTGCCTAAGTATTCTATGTATACATTGAAATGTATTTACCAGCAGAGTAGCAATTTATTAACTTACATAAATATAAAACTTCACGCCCGAATTTCAATTGGGCAGCCAATGACAAAGAATAGCCAAGAATACCATTGATACCGCAGGCGGTCCGGACACTATTTGAACTTAGCTAGGTAGTTATTCCAAGCATACTTAAATAAAGTACCTAGGTAGTTAAATATGCATCTTATACCTGTAATATTAGCAAGCTGTTTTTTTAACTACCCCTATAACAATAGGAGATTCAATCGCCCATCAATCCAATCGAATAAACAAAGAAATCAAGAACGTTTATTTTCTACCTGATATATACCTATACCTACATCCAACTTTAGTTAGCTAGTTCAACCAGCCTTTCAATACCGAGACTGCTATAATTGCTATGGATGTATTTTATATACATATGTAGCAGAAGGTTTTTTAAAGTAGGACGACCACTTGCATACTCTACATTTTTTTTATGCAAACTGACACGGTTGGCTAGGTACATCACCTACAACATCCGTGAGGTCAGCCCATAACACCGGGTGAACTAGGTGCCATGTCAGTGCTTCCCTTCATTACATTTCAAGAAGGTACCTACTTAGGTACTTACTTAGTTTTGCTGTTGAAATATTTACTATAATATATATATTTTATATATATATTATATATATATATTAATATATATATATATATTTATTATAGGTTTTTGCAATTAGCGGGGGTTCCTCTAGAACCCAAAGGGACAGGTATCTATCTACTACCTACTTTAAGGTAGGTAATTACTTTAGCACGCAGTAAAGATGGATATGAAACCGTAAAAAAAGAAAAAGAACCCACCTAATGGGCGAAAGTATGTTTGCAATACGCAATTATACCCATTGCCCAAGTGAACAATAAAAAAGAAAGCAAAGAAAGATTCTTTATTGCCCGAGAGATTCTCATTTTTGCAAACTCTACTAAAAAACTGAGAAGGTTTTCTTTGACGAAACGTCCTGCCGTCCTTGAATTATATTATTATATCTAGGTAATTATGTGCTTACTTACTTAATATTAATAAAATGTAGAGACATATTCAATGTTACCTATCTATTTAGGCACCTATAATAAGTGACTAAGGAACCTACTGTACTGATTCACAGATGTTCACTTATGAACAAACGTAATAAAGGTAATATACCTATAACCCAGAATAGCGTAGTGCAAGCAATGCTAAATCAAAGTATTCTAAAATATTTCACTTTAATTTCACGACAACCGCCGCGTTAGTGAAGTCATGAAGTGTGAGTTGAAGTTAAGTATTATTATTGTAGCTTTCCATCAGTTTTAAACTATCCTCATCACATTTTGTCCATCGTTTGACGAAGACGTTTTCACGCAAAAGTGCCCAGACCATTTTTAAGGTTCCGTTGTAAAATCGCAGCGCAGGCATTCTCTAACCGTCAACGTCGTCGGTGACGCTGACTAGTTATGTCTCTGTCTAGTTCATATAATTAGACAGAGACATAACTAGTCAGCGTCGCCGACGTTGACGGTAGGACGTTAGAGAATGCCTGCGACTCTTGTGAAATCGGTCAAGTGTCCGTCCGTCTGCCCGTCTCCATCAGATCCTAAACCTATATAGCTCCTAAACGGTTCCAGGTATTATCTTCTTAAAACTTGAATATTTTGAATACCTACTATACACCGTTCGGAACCGGTGTAAAACTGTAGGTCCCTTCCCTTGCTCCTTACTAGGTGGTAGGCTCAAATTGTAGCCGACTGGGTTGGTACCACTGAACTGGATGTAAGATGGCCGCATAGCAACCTCGGTTGTGTTCTCTCTCCTCTAGTCCAGTATATAAGTATAAAGCCAGCAATCCAGGGAAGTCTCCGGTATGGCACCTACCTTCTCGGAGGTGATATTGGTTGGTCGGAGCATGCGCTTTGGCCCCTCCGACTCAGCCAACCATACAGGATTACATAAAAAAAAATACTAGCGTGCAAAATGTCAAGTCTCCCTTCTACCCTTCGTCGCGTCGTTCGACGAAGTTTGAATAAGAAGAAAACTGTGACACACCTTTGACACCTTCGGACAATCATCATCACGAGATTTCTCCAGTGCTTCATTCAGTTTGCATAAGTACCTAGGTACTATAATCTCGACCTACATGACGTCACACAACGTACACACTGGCCGGCGTCTGCGGGTCCACGAGGCGCGGCGGGCGGCGGGCGGCGGGTCCGGTTTGCGAGTGGACTTCAAAGGCGCGCGCCGCCTCCGCACAGCTTGTCGGTAAACATTGAACCCAAACATCGAACACCGGCTCGTCTGTTCTATCACCGCATCTACTAGCGGACACCGGGTCGCTGAGCTGGAGAAACACCTTGTTTTGTTACGGCTACAGTTTCAATATCTCTACAATTTACATTTTGCCTGTGTATATCAGGGTTGGCCAAAGCCACAGAAGTAATTTTTGCCTGTGTGTATCAGGGTTGGCCAAAGCCACAGAAGTAATTTTTGCCTGTGTATATCAGGGTTGGCCAAAGCCTGGTAAACTATGGCCAAAGTCTTGACCGAGGTCGGAGCAGATTTTTTTTGAAGTAGATAGTCCACCAGACGCAAATAGTTTGGCCACCCCTGATCTACATGTAGGTAGGTACCTGCATCCGACCAATGAACGAAGTATTTCACATGTCGGAGGTTTTTCAAACGGCAACCTATGACGACAAATTGCATACTCAAAAAATTTTTTTTTATGGAAACTGACACGGTTGGCTACATCACCTACAACATCCGTGGTGTCAGCCCATAACACCGGGTGAACTAGGTGCCATGCCAGTGCTTCCCTTCATTTCATGTCGGCTACACTGAACTAGACGGAAAACACGAACTATTTACATATCCGTTTCGACCGAGGTTTTTTTTTATGGAAACTGACACGGTTGGCTACCTCACCTACTACATCCGTGATGTCAGCCCATAAAACCGGGTGAACTTGGTGCCACGTCAGTGGTTCCCTTAGGTCATGCCGGCTACACTGAACTGGACGGAAAACACAAACTATTTACATAGCCGTTTCGACCGACCTTTCATTCAGTGCGGTGGCCCGGGCGGGTTAAACCCTACCACGTAGTAATATAAGAAGGGAGTCATACATAACCCTTAGTCGCCTTTTACGACATACACGGGAAGAAATGCAGTGGGGCTATTCTTTTAATGTACCGGCCCCACACGGTCCGGTACGAATTTTCGCGCATACTCTACATTACAGGTCGTACTACAATACCCGGCAGTAAAATCAAATGAACATCGAACATTAGAAAGATACACAATCCAGTAGAGCAGTGTCGTCCCTGTCGCACGAAGTCGCACGTCTCTGTGCGGCAGGGAGCGCGCTCTAGGACTAGTGTCTGACCGAAAGTGTACTTTCACTTTCGGCCGAAAGCCGTAGCCGAATTTCGGCAAAATTCTGCTTTCGGCAGAAAGCCGAAAGCCGAAACCGAAAGCCGTAGCCGAAAGTATGTATGGTATTTAAGTATTAAGGCAGTGTGTGCCTGCGCGCCGGCCGCCAAATCCGCCAATCGCGTAATCGCGTCGCGGCGTTCGCGTCGCGTCGCGTGCGCGCGGTCGGTCGGTTTGTCTGTCTAACAACTTTCGGTTGGGCCGAAAGTGACCACTACTTTCGGCCGAAACCGTAAGTTTGCCGAATGTTGCAAATATTGGCCGAAAGGCCGAAAGCCGAAAGCCGAAACCGAATATTCGGTCGGACACTATCTAGGACCGGATTGTCTCTTTCTAAAGCTCGATGTTCATTATTTACTGTCGGGTACTGTACAAAGATGTACGTGGACCTTTCACCAGCACATTCCCTACCCCATTTTAAAGTGAAAAAGTAAATTTGTTTTTAGGTTTCCGTATCCCGTACGGAAGCCTATTAGTAAGCCTACGCCGTCTGTCTGTTCGTCTGTCTGTCTGTCATACTGCTGTATCTTTGGAACCGTAACAGGTAGCTGGTTGAAATCGACTCGCACTTGGCCGGTTTTTAAACCCAACACTTATTAGATCAATTAATTATTTGGATTTTGACTTTTGTATGAAACAAACAAATTAATCGGAGAGAACGGTACGTCTTAATATACATGCCCGGTACACCATGCCTTCACTTATTTACGACCACGCCTCCTTTTCACCTCTAACCAACTCAAATGTTTTGTGGTTCAACCCGACCCATGTTCATGATGTCCTTTGAAGTAAAGAAGAAAAGTTTTGCTTGATGAACTTGAACATAGTAAGTAATATACTTACTTATACTAACCGTAAGAATATAATAGGAGCGGGGAGGCTGAGATAAAGGCAGCGGGAGCCGGCGGGGTGCATAGGAATGCGACGTGAATGAACCCATCACATTCGGCGGCGCGGGGCTAGGTTAGGTTCGGAAAGTGCTATTCTCAACACACGGACGCATCGAACGTCCGAGCTGACTTTTGCTTGCAGTAAAGTTTGTGATTGAAATGCCACATCGTTGGCTTAGTTCTAAGGTGAGACATCTTAAAAAAAGTCATTCTTAGCAAATTGAGTTTAAAGATTTTTTTACTGTTTTTTACTTGGAATTTGCTAGTATCATTAATTATCCTGTGAGTGTTATACACTAAACTACTCAAAAAAACAATACCTTCAAACTGGTTGTAGTTAAAGGGGATTTATATAATTTTTTTATAAGTAAATGTCAACATAACCTATATTAGAACTGAACTTCTTTGCTTGCATTTCAAGATGTTTCAGAAACAATTATCTGTTTTTTAATGGAACATATTTATAATTCATAATATATACATTTATAAGTAAAGTAAGGTAGATAATGCCCAATATTATTTGTTAAAATATTATTCAGTATAATATAGTTATAATATAGTAGTACAATTAATTATAATATTTTACAATGTCTCAAAACGGAACTTAATTTAACTATTTGTAAAAAAGACATCTTAAAAGTTGTCTCCTTATGCCATTATTAAATATGATAATTTTCCATTTTGCATGGGATATTTTAAAATGACCTCTTTTAGAAGAATACTTCTTTTATTTTATTGCAAAATATCTCAATACAACATTCACCTAAATGGTACTCAGTGCGTTTTGAAGATATCCGAATATAGCACTGAAAAGAGCGCGAAAAAACGAACAATTCTGTATACTTTACTTATCTCAAAAATGACTTTTTTAAAGATGTCTCACCTTAGAACTACGCCAACGAATGTTCAACGCATTTTGAAAACTACGTTACAAGGCTACTTCTTGCAGGTTGCACTGGCGGTATTAATGCGACTTGATATCACTTCTTTCTTACTCATGCATGCCGCCATAAAAATATAAGTTACTTAATATAGAAATAAATAATCAATATGTATAGGTATAGTGCTACAGCCATTGTCCGATATGGTGGACAGACATACCGATGAATGATTCTGAGATACCAAATCAATGGCATGGTCTTACGGTTCTCTGGGTTAAATTTTGCCGCGGGTGTAGCGAGCCACGGGCAAAGTAATTATTTAACTCACGTGAAGAAAGACCGTCATGTACACGATGCTCCGCGCACTCATCATTTGACTGCGGAAGAGCCGGGAAACACTATCTACATTCATCTCAATGTTATGGTGATAAGAAACACAGTGTATTTATCCGCCAATTTAGAAGAGAGATAAGATAATGCTAAGAAATTCTTTAAGCGATTACGTATAAGTATACGTAAGCATGTATACTACCTTGGGTTTAAACCGCCCGGGTTGGCACCTCTGCACTGAACGAAAGGTCGTTTGGAACTGCTATTTAAATAGTTCGTGTTTTTCGTCCAGTTCAGTGTAGCCGGTACGGCCGAAGGGAAGCACTGACATAGCACCTAGTTCACCAAGGTGTTATGGGGTGACATTACGGATGTAGTAGGTGATGGAGCCATCCGTGCTAGCTTTCTTAAAAAAAAATAAGACGAAATATAATGAACTGCTTGATAATGATAAGTGACACAGATAGCTTGACATTGCGGATGTAGTGTACCTAGTAGGTGATGCAGCCATCCGTACCAGTTTCCACAAAAAAAAAAAACGAAATATAATGAACTGCTTGTTAGGTGACACAGAAAGCTTAATTTCTGTTTACATAATTTTTAAGTAATTTTTTTAAATATATATATTTATTTATTTATTTTGCATCATACATCATTCATAAGTGACCAGTCTTGAATTTACCTTATTAACAGATATAGTCAGCAGTGCATCACGCACGGCTAAACAACGAGCATAAAACTAACGGGGCACAACCTTTGGGGGCACCGTGCCGGCACTGACAGTCGACGTGCCTAGAGTAGGGTTGTCACCAGTAATTTATTAAGTACCTATCTTACGTTATTTTAGGTCTCCGTACTTCAAATTTTGAATAGCAATAAAGTACCCGAAAATATTGTATTTCAACTTTTAGTTTAAACAATCCATGAAATTAAACGTAAATTGACAGTACCTCAGTAATCGAATGCAGTGCATCATATAGTCTATTCAATAATACCTCATTCATCACTGCTGAAATGTGCAAAGGGCACTAACAATTTAAATAAATAATACTTTTTTTTGAGACTGTACTTTTTATTTACCATCCCTGATATCAGAAATATATTACTTCTTCTAAAATAAAAAAGGTGCCAACCCTAAGACTAGGGCATCCAATTTCTGGAAAGAACCCTTGCATGCAAAATTTCGCCAGTTTAGATCGCTCGGCTAATATTATTTAAGGTAGTACATAGGTACCTCCAAGCATTCTAATAACCTCGCAATATATTTTATATTATTTATTGTATATATGTATATTATTATTGTATAATTTTTATTGTTTATTGCGAAGAAGAACCTGACAAACTTCGCAAGTCACATTGTTTTGCAGTATGCAATATGTATGCAGTATGTACCTACGTAAGTATACAGGGTGTTTGGTAATTCGATACATTCCTTCTAAGGGGTAATTATAGAGTTAATTTGCAACAAATTTGTCCAAATAAACTATGGGTCGAAAATTAATAGTTTTTGACTTATTTAGGTTTTAAATTTTTTTTGAAATTTTCTGTCTTCTTACGAAAAAATGATAATTATAAAATAACTATCAGCTATTTTCTAATAGGTGACGAATGAGAGACTACTTTAAAATAATATGTGCGCTGAAAATATCCGTAATCTCAGAAATAAAAGGTCATAAATCACAGGTTATGTAAAAAAAACCACAAAATGTATTTAAATCGAAGAGGATTACTAAAAAAAAAATGTATGACACGTGGCATGCAAATTATGGGTAAAACTTCATCATTTCATAAGCTTTCAGAAAATTAGCTGATTAAGTACCCAGAGTGGAGTAGTTATTTTATAATTATAATTTTTTGGTAACAAGACAGAACATTTCAAAACAAAATTAAAACCTAAATAACTCAAAAACTATTGATTTTCGACCCATAGTTTATTGGGACAAATTTTTTGCAAATTAGCTCTAGAATGACCCCTTAGAAGGAATGTATCGAATTACCAAACACCCTGTATAGGTAAAATGTTTATTTAGCAAGGATAAATAAAGCCCTCGATGACTGAGATTTTTTTTTCAATAATTATGATAAAATTTAAAACGACTCGTCCGACATCAAATTTTACTAGAATTCATATTTTGCATAAACGAATTCGTAAGAGAGTTAAATGTTTGCACATTCTACATTATGAAAGGCACGCTTCATCCACTTTATCTACAGCAATGAAACAAGTAAGCAATCTCTATAATTCAGCCGCAAATATAACTAGAATCATTCTTTTATTAGCCATACTAAAGCCACGCCACGATGAAAAAACCTACATAGTGAATTATTAATTAGCGTGTCATATAATTGACGTCTACGTATACATTACGTATGATGCTTGGCATGTAATCCGAACCGAACGTAATACTAGAAGAGGCAAAGTGCCACGAAATGAAACGTGTTACTTGTCGGTAAGCAAGTTCGCATGCTATTTTGGCATCACGAATACATTAAAAGGATCGCATTAAAAGCCATATCGTGCTATGAATGCGCTATACTCTGGTCACTCGCGTATTTGCGGACATAATATGAGGCAGTGAGAGCAAAAGCGGTCTAACCCTAAATTTTTCTGAAATCGACTTAATGATGTAACCAGCACCCATTTGTTGCAAACTTTCGAAGCAAAATTGGTCTAACAAGGTTTTCATACTAAACAACAGATGGTATCACGAAACATAGTTTTTGCCCTCACAAAAAGTGCGCACAGCAGAGAGTCAAAAGCGGTCTACGTGGGTTAGACCATTTTTGTTTTCTGGCAACACTGTACAAGCTGTCATTGAGTGGTTTACGTCAAAGTTGTCACTCGTCAAAAATGATAAGGTGAGTAATACAATAGAAACATCAGTCATTGGTAACTCAGCTTGTAAGCTGATTTGGCCGGTGACATGTTTTTTCGGGAGTGATGTATGAGAAAGGCTCATCTATAGTACTGTGAGTATTCGAAAATAAACGGGGATAAACATTCATTTTGAAAATATAAACTCTGATAAGAGCTCGGGGATTTCTCAAACAGACCGCGTCAAACAAAGATTTTGTCACCAATCACCATGAGTGAGTTTGAATCTCAGATCACTTTACTAATCTGAGGTTTGAACCTATAAATGGTAAAATGAACTATACTTTTTGATTTTTTGAATTAGGCAAGTTGGCATTCAAATACAATATATTCTTGTAGATTTATTAATACTTAAGAATAATTTCCAAGTATTTAAAATTAAATTCTTCATTTAAATTTTGGTAAGCAAACGCACGGGCCATTATTACCTGGCTAATATTATAATGCTAATAACTACAAACAGTGTCATGTACACACCACAGACACCACACATACATACCACTTTACTAGTTACATTATTACAGTTGTAATAGTTTTATTTAATTATTGAAAATGAATGAAAGCTAATTCAGTAACACATTTTGCTACACTTGACATGTATCGTGTGGGGCCGGTACTTAAGAAGAATAGCCCCACTGCATTTCTCCTCGTGCATGACGTAAAAGGCGACAAAGGGATAAGGACAAGATGCCGTGCTAAAGGGCGATAGGCTAGCCACCTCTCACCTTGGAACGGTCCTTCCATCGAGTCACGCAGCGGCCAGCGGGTCTTCGTGCCTTACTCTGCTTGATAGTCATCTTGTTCAAATACTTTGCTAAACGTGGTGGTCGGTGTTGTGCTGTAATTTACAGAGTACCTGCAGCACAACTCCGATTACTCTGATTACCACGATTGTCGGGATACAGCGTGTGTTATGTTTGTTTGTTTTTATGACATGACAGGAATCCATAGTAGGTCGTTACTTAGGATAATTTTAAAGTAGGTACCAAAGTTGCCATCTGGATAGTTCCATTAGCTTTATCTTTCTCATATTCTTCGGAATTATTTCTACGGACGAACATCCTCAATTATCACATTATCATCCTATGACCATCCTAAAGGCAATTTTTTCTATTTGCCAAATGTCTGGGTCGAAGCGCCCGTAATTGTGCTGTCGGCACAAAGCAAAGAAAACGGTGGCACAGCTAAACGTATTTCTTTTCTAAGCCCCATTGTTTCTACCATTATTGTAGGACGGCCATTTATGACTTCTGTATATTTTTGCATTGTTATGAGAATTTCGCCTTTCCCTTTGTCGGTGTCTTAAAAGAGTGTAGATAAGCACGAATTGGGTCAGACAGGCCAAACGTAAACAAAGCAAAGGCAATGGAGGAAACATAACTTTGGCATGACTTTGGTATAGATATTATTTTGCGCCGTGAATGAAAAAATGTTTATCGAGACTTCCGCAGGAGAGCTGTTGAGTTGAAATAATGAATGAGGCTAACTCCTTTGTTAGGGATCGCCTTATGCTCTACTTCAGGAGAACCGCGTTCGCTCGTACCCTCGACATCCAGAGAGGAAAATCGTATAATACTCGGTAACAGAGCATCGAGAACAAATTTGAGTTTGTTTTGGTTTTTTAAGTCTTTAGTTTTTAATTACTTATATTTAAAGTTTAATTTTATTTAATTACTTTTGTTTATTTTTTATTTAACTTCATTCATTATATTACATTAAAGCAAAGTTATATTATCATCATCATCATCATCATCATCAGTCTGTATCGGTCCACTGCTGGACATAGACCTCTCCCAAGGCACGCAACCACACAAGTTATATTATACGTATCATTTATATAAAAATACATATATTATTTATACCATATTGTATTCCCACCGCGATCCATTAGCAAGTAAGTACCTACCTACCTACCTACCTATACTCTAACTGGCTTGGCTTGCGTATCAACAAAGGAGTGTAGCTTTCAGCCCACAGCTTAGTATTATATGAAAACAATATCAGTATTTTTTTTATATTATTTAATGTATGAGCCTCACTGCACTGCACTATCTCTCTCTCTCCCATAGCCCTCTTCGAAAATGTTTATTCAAAGAAGGCTAGAAATAATTTTGTAAATTTATAGCAACTTGAAGATGCACGATGCATAGCACGTGAAGATAGCACGTGAAATATGACGATGTGGATTTTTGAGGCAATCACCAAGAATCTGACTAGTCAGCACAAATTGCATGTTGCCTAAATCCACTTAAGTATAAGTGGGAAATCTCGTCGACGTATGAAGAGAAGACGTGGATTACAGCTATACATATAGTGGTAATAAATTATATGGTAATGAAATCTGTCATATCATCTGTAATTGCGCTATTTTTATGTGAATCTAACTAAACAAATGACGTAGTTTTTATCCCGATACAGGAAAGGCAAATATTTGCATAGCATGATTAGGTAAAATGCCAAACAATTCTAAATATTATCTGAAGTAATCATAGGAAATTTTATTTGTCGTCTATTCGTTTCAGTGGAGTACGAAAATGAAAACTTGGGTAGCTGAGAGAGGAACCCACATAAAAATTATAGCATGCAGACTAGAACGATAAAGGGTTCGTCATCATATCGAGAACCCTTTTTAAGTTTCCGGACACCGTACTTGAGTACGGGGTCCGTACTCAAGTACGGCTTCAGTAATAGGCTTGAGCCTATTACTAAGCCTACGCCGTCTGTCTGTCTGTAAGTCTGTCTGTCCTGCTGCTGTATCTTTGGAATAGTAATATGTAGCTAGCTGTTTGCAATTTTCATAAAATATGACGTGTTATTATTTCGGATATTTAACAACAAATAATAAAGAATATAAAAAGGAAAAAATTAAGGGGACTCCGTAATTTTTGAAACATGTTTTTCCTTAAAAAAAATTGTGGTTCGGAAACTACTAACTCGCACTTGGCCGGTGTTATGTAAATGTACTCGTATGAATAAGGAACGCCTTCCCTGTCCATATATTTCCCCCCAAGTTCAGTCTAGGGTCCTTCAAGAACCCGAAAATATGAATATTTTTTAATGTAAATCGACATGGATGGCTGTGCTGAGGGACCAATTGTGCAGTGGACAGAGCCAAAATCGCCTCTTCTTCGCTCCCCGGAACACAGTTCCACACAAAACGACGTCAAAGAAACGATTTTCAGAACCGAATATGAATGATTGGATAAGTAAGAAATTTATGTAAACCAACATGGGTGGCTGTGCCGAGAGATCAATAGTGCAGTCGATAGAGATCATCTCTCCTCGCGAAACAACGCTCAGTTAGGTGCCATGCCAGCAGATTTGCGGACTGTTGCTACTGTTGCTAGGTTGTCTAGCCAGTTAATACTACGTTTGAACACTGTCTTCCCCTTATGTGCGAACAACCAGCTTAGCTGTCACCCCATTAGTGCGACACGCCATTTTGGGCAAATTGATTTTGGCCAAAATCGGGTGCGCTCTTTGTTTTTGGCGATATTTCTAGACTTTTTTCTTTTAAACGTATATGAAAAGGTTTTATTTTCCAAATGTACATTAAATTTTCTATAATTTCATTGGTAATGTGTTTAATACTATCATTATTAAACTGGTTTAAAAAAATCAAGAATTTTCGGAACGGTTTTTGCCTAGGGGGTTACCAAAATTACGATACTTTACGAATAAATCGTTCCTCAGCGCCGAGAAACTATTGTAAATGAAGATTACTTACCCTTCCATCGTTTTTCACAAAGAAAACACCACAAAATCCACAAAAACCGACTAAAAACACGAGGCGCACACGTCACCATCCGCGAACGCGAAGAGACCGACTGAAGATCGCTTGTAAAAATTATTTTGACAGGACAAGCACATAGAAGTGTGTATTTTTAGGTAGCCTACTCTTTCACGAATAACTAGACATTCGATAGAAGAGTTAAGAAGGATGTTGCACGTTACAATAAATTATTTAGTATGACATAGACTCGCGGCCATAATATGGCTGTTCGCACTTATCGACATTCCTCCCCGCGGCCATAATATGGCTGTTCGCATACAATATATAAATTGAAATACATTTTTAGTGAAAGCCGAAAATGAATACCTAGACACATTTTATCTCCAAACAAGAATGTGAATCTGGGACTGAGTGTGATATAAGAAAAATACTTCTGTTGAGATTTTTTTTATTTTCACTGGTCAGTATGATCAATGATGTACCAATATCAATTCAAAATATTCTTCATGTTACACACACACACAAATGTATGATTCTCAGGTAGCGACATAAGCAAGTTAATTCAATAATCTATAGCCGTCTGTCTATCAAGCGGATGGTCTGAAATGTGTCCATCTGAAAGCCTAGCCGTAGTGCATATCGGCCAGGCACACAGTGCAGTGAATGTATGGAAGAATGGGACAAAAATCGAAACTCCGGCTGTATTTAAATAAAATTTTTATTTTATTCATATTTCAATATATAACATTATTTTTTATATATAATAGCTATATATATAGAATATAGATCATATATATATATAATTAAACTTATAATTAATATTAAATTACAACGTTAAAACTAATTAGAATCTGAATAATCGTCTTCCCTTAAATCTAAATTCGGTAGGTATATCTAGATCTACATTGCGAGACTGGAGCCATTTTTTTCAAATAATCATTAACATCGCCGTCTATTCTCACATATTTGTGTGTAAATACCTTCCTCAGCGAGGATATAACCTACTCACATTTTTTATACTTTTTCATCGTTCAAATATACTCAAACGAGAACATATTTCGTTGAATACAACTTGTTTGCGGTCATTTTTGCTGCTGTTTATGCCGCAAGCTCCAATTTTTGTATGACGATCCCCTCTCTGAAAAAAAATCTATATATTACCTATTGGCAGATATTGGCAGACAAACTTTACTAAATCTGAAAGTACATTAATATAGCTACAAGAAAAAGTAAAAACCTCGAGACACTTTGCGCACTTTTTTTTTAAAGCTTCGTCAAAGTTTGGAATTGCATTAATTATAGATAATTTTCAAGGGTATGTTTAAGACCTAATAGAAAAATAAATCTTAAACAAAAAGACAACATTTATATAACGTATTAAACTACATACCTTGGGCTACAGAATCCATTTTCAATCACTTCAAAACACTTGCTAATACTTTTGTTAGGACACTCGATGCAACGGACAACATACAACTGATAAGAGGGATTAACTACTCGCCGCGACATTGTTCCAGTTGGAGGGGTGATCATGAGCCAATGAGCGCAGTTCACGGAGTATAACTATAATTCCTAGAAGTAATGCCTTATCTACTTTACAACGGCAGGATGAAAGTCCATGGAATTTATAGCTCATTTTTCGATTTTTGGTAAAGGCTCACTGCACTGTGAGGCAGGGCGAGAGGCAGGGCTAGGGCTGACACGCCTGGGTAGGTGAGGCACCTTCGGGATTGTCCCATACAGTTGATGTGTTAATTTCCGTATTTAAATAACTAACTACACTAGCTGAGCCCGAGGCTCCGCTCACGTGAAAGTCGGTTTAATAGCAAATTAGATTGAAGCGCAAAATTTGCGCTGAAGTCACCAAGGGCGAGACCGAAGGCCGACCTGAGTTAACTTAAATGATATTGATTGTATTTAAAATATGTAAGGATAGGGATTAGTTTGTAACGTATATGTTAGCTGGCAAGCGCCAAGCTTTTAAAGGAATTGCAGCGATTTGTAAGGAATTGTTAACATTTTGGCAGTCTTTTGATTTAGTTATTAGGTAGTAAGTTATTGTTTGTTGACCTGTCTATATATTTTTTAACATTGGAAATGTTTTTTCGATCGCGTTGGTAGGGGCACAGATTACTTTGGTAGGGGGCCGTTTTCAGCGAAAGTGCGACATCGCTCTGGCTTCGTCAATTTTGGGGCTACGCGGGTCAGTAGGGTATCAAAAGACGTGTCTTTACGAGATCTACAAGATAGTGTAAAAAATGTGTGAAAAAGTAAAAAACTTTTTCGAAAAAGTCCAAAAATGTCGAAAAATTACGTGATTTTTTGCGACTTTTCAACTTGAATCGACGATATCTCGAAAACGAAAAGCGATATCGAAAAAATTAAAAAAACGCTCGGGGTATTGAGTTGGGCTACAGTTTGCAAAAAACGGAACCTTGCTATCTGTAATGGGGTTGGAGGTTGAGGGTTGGAGGTTAAGGGTTGGAGGTTGAGGGGTTGGGGTTAGAAGATGCGTCGCTACGCGACGCATCTTCTAACCTAACCTATATAATATTTTTATATTTGATATTTATTATTTTGTTACTTTAGTTAGTTAGATCTGTTCTTTGAATTGAATTGTTTGGTTATAAGTATGTTAATATTTAATTAAGAAGACAAATCGTTAAACAAAATTATTATTTGTGACTACTTAATTCTATCTTATAATTTTATGTGTACCTAATAAAAATAATAATTTTGTTTCTTTATTATATATTTACGAAACGTTTACCCAATACAGTAAAATTCATACAATTATACTTTTGAATGTATTATACCGGTAATTGTTGAAAATATTTGCACTTCACCGGCCAATAAAATATGTACTAGTAGTGTAACTTTGTAGGTATTTTATAATTTTGTAATTATATTTCAGGTTAATTATATTATATATTATTATTAATGATTGAATTAGTTAGTTAGATCTGTTAATTCGTTTGGTTATAATTATGTTAACATTTAATTAAGAAGACAAATCGTTAAACAAAAAATACGTTTTGCCTATGTTCATTTTCAATGTACCGGAAGGTCGTGAGAGGCACGAGATCTGTGGATTTTTTTATGTAATCCGGTATGAGTGGCTGAGTCGGAGGGGCGAAAGTACATACTCCGACCAGCCAATATCACCTCCGAGAAGATAGGTGCTATACCGGAGACTTCCCTGGATTGCTGGCTATACTGGACTAGAGGAGAACACAACCGAGGCTGCTATGCGGCTATCTTACACCCAGTACGGTGGTACCAACCCAGTCAGCTACAATTTGAGCCTATCACCTAGGGTTAAGGGAAGGGACCTACAGTTTTACAGCGGTTCCAACGGTGAAGCAGCAGGTGTATGTCCATATTGTCCATATGTCCCGACCTTATTCTAATAATAATCTTATTATTCGAATGTAGCAACCCTGGCTTAGCCTAGCTAGCTAGGGACGATATCTTCCGCACAGGTAGCCGATAACATCAAAGGGGCCGCGCCGTTGATGCGATAGTGACGGACGAATGGACGCTAACAGTAGCTATAAATGGCAATATTTTTATTGCGTCTGCGTTTGATGTCGCCGACTTAGATAGCGCACTCTTATCGCTAAATGGATAAAGCAATGCTTGGAATATGCGTCCTGGCGGCGGGTCTGAGGGATCCTCATGCAGCTGTTGGCCAAAATGTGCATTGGAAGGTGTAACTTGATCGAACTGATTAGCAGTAGAGTAGGTAATCAGTGAACGCGATACTATCAGGAATGACTAAATCCGCTTCGTTATGAAACTATTGATAGAGAATGAAGTTTGTTTTTATTGTATGTCTATATATATATATATAGGTGTTGAGAATGTATGTACTCATACTCGGCATTCGACCTCGCTCTAATTAATAGACTAATTTCGAAAAAGTAATTTTATTGCGGAATCCTTCAGTTATGGTTCTTGCTTGCAACTTGCAAGGGCCATGCATGGCAGTATATCATCTGTGGCCATGGTTCAACTAGTACGCAGCTCGGCCTTCAGTTCAGCTTTGTTCCCTCATTGACTGTCTTTTTGGGGTTTCGTATCTGAAACGAGGAAAAAAAATGGAACCCTTATAGGATCAGTCTTGTGTCTCTCTGTCCGTCTGTCAGCTTATTTTCTCCGAATGTACTGGACGAAAAAAGTTGTGGTCGAGGTTGTGGTACATGTGTAGAGTATTATGTATGACCCAATCATAGACGTATAGTGTAAATGAATGAATTTAGATTTTCGGGGTCAATTTTGGGTGACCAGTTACAAATATATTGTAAGAACCCCTATTCACGCGAATTCGACTCGCTTGACCGTTTTTTTTTTACAAATTCTCTATTAATTTGGTCTCGGCGAAGTCGGGTAAAAATTGCAAAGGGTTTGTTGTTCATACTTAGTCGTTTAAAAAATCATAACCTTTCATTTTTACCTGTCTGCGAAGACAAAATTATGCACCTATTATAATTTAGGCAGAATATGTATTCTTTCACCGTAGTCGGGTATGAAAGGTTTTATCAAGAGGCGACACGTACCACGTGTCGTGTCACATTAGTTTAGCACGAGCTATCTGTATAGATTCACGTCACCGTGGCAGGTACGCAAACATTATCTAATGGAAAACCTGTGTCGTCACTTGGCCGGGGCACCGATGCCCTTTGGCGTGGTGTTGCCTTGCCACTCGCACGCGCCTGATGGCCGGTTTAAAAGGTGCTTTAAATTTTAAGTGTTAGGCAAACGTGAGGAATGATCGGTTAAGCATTCGCTGAAGTTACATTGTAATGTCCGGTATGTTTTGGGCAACGAAATTTGCCGATATTTTGTCACAATGCCTACATTATACATAATGTCATAATGTCGCCATTTTTTTTTTATGGAAACTGACACGGTTGGCTACAAGTTGGCTACATCACCTACAACATCCGTGATACATACATAGCGTCACGCCTGTTTCCCGGTGGGGTAGGCAGAGACAACGGATCTCCACGTGCCACGATCCTGACTGACACACCTCTGCCGCCTCTTCCACTCCCATAATGTTCTTCATGCATGCTCGTCGGTTACGGGTACTACGCACTTGCCCCTTTTTGAGCACATGCCCGATCTGGTCCAGGTAAGTGCGTCTAGGGCGACCCTTCCCGACTCTTCCACTCATATTTGCTTCATAAATTTCTTCCGTTAGTCTCCAATCATCCATTCTTCCAACATGACCGAACCACCGAAGCATCCCTTTCTCAATCCTTGTCACTATATCTTCATTCAGCCCACAGCGCTCTCGCACTACACTATTTCTCAATCTATCTTTCATTGTAACTCCACACATGTCATACTCCTCAACGCGCGCATTTCCACCGCATTAATCCTGCTTTCGTGCTTCTTCTGCCATGCCCAACTTTCACTCCCGTACATAAGTGTAGGGGCCAGCACTCCACCATGGACAGCCAAACGTGCCCTAGTTGACATGCTTTGGCTGCTCATGATAGCGTGCAGCGCTCCATTCGCGCAACATCCGTGATTTCAGCCCATAAGACCGAGTGAAACTTGGTGCCCCGTCAGTGCTTCCCTTCGGTCGTGCCGGCTACACTGAACTGGACGGAAAACACCAACTACCTATTTACATAGCCGTTTCGACCGACCTTTCATTCAGTGCGGTGGTACCAACCCGGGCGGGTTAAACCCTACCACCTAGTAATATAAGAAGGGAGTCATATCCCTTAGTCGCCTTTTACGACGTACACGGGGAGAGATGCAGTGGGGCTATTCTTTTAAAGTACCGGCTCCACACGGTACAATAGTTGATATGTTTTCATTTGAGCTTCTATACGTTGTACCTACTTGTAGGTAGGTACCTGCAACTCATCTGTGCTTCCATGCAGTTATATTGACTGCCTAAACAACTCGAGTATCAGGTTGAGCACTGTGCTTGCTTACTCATATATTGAACAGACGTCAAAGCGGTGGCCGACGATACGATATTGTCAATAGCAAGACCGACAAACAGTCTTGTTTTGATTGCAAATTTGCTGATTATTAATTTTGTCGACGCAAGTTCAAGGACTAAACACAATTACAATAGGAGCATTGATTGATTCAGGAAACAATCAGATCGTGTGCATGTTGTTTTTGATACTGTGCCGTTGATTGATTATTAAAATGTACTCGTATACATAAACTAATTGCACACCGATTACCTAAAGCCGACGATATATTTTTTTTTTATGGAAGGCGCAACATAATATGTCATCTTTACACCTACAAGTAAAAGTCTAACGATGCTCATGGATATTCTGTGATGCCGATCTGACAGGAGCTTTTTCTCGACCCTTTTGAAAAACGTCAGGCTGTACCTACTTGGGAGGAAATAAATGGGCGTTCCATATTTTCCCGGTCCTGTGAATGAAAGACCTACAGAACCGGTTGGTGGGATTCCGTGGTAGGTCGATTGTTGTCTTCGGATAGAAGGCATTTTAGGGGAGATGAATGTTAAAATGTTTTATATTATCAACCTCAAATGTAGTACATATAGGCAGGCACTGTAGGTCAGTATATTATGCAAGAGTTTCCACAGTCTATTGTATTGTATGTAAGTAGGTATACATTCGAGAATGGTTTAATAGTCCATAAATTTAAAGTCGCTCAGCGAGCTAAGGAAAGAGCAATGCTCGGCATTTCTTTGAACGATAAAATCCTTAAGGACGAAATACGATAAAGAACTAAGGTAGTCAATATTGCAAAAAAAAAAAATGCAAGTTGAAGCAATTAAGTAATATGTGGTTGAAGTGGCAGTGGGCTGTGCACATCTGTCGCAGACCCGACAATCGCTGGAGTAGACGGGTGCTCGAATGGAGGCCACGTACGAGTAAACGTAGCGTGGGACGCCCCCAGGCCAGGTGGACCGACGACCAAACAATTTATGAGGAGACCGCGTGTGGTGGCGTGCCTTGGGAGAGGTCTATGTTCAGCAGTGCACCGATACCGACTGATAATTGCAAGGTATGAAGTCTTCGGTATCTTTATTATCTCAAAGAACGTGTACACATTCATTTGCAGAGATTATTATAAGATGTTACAAAGCAAAATCTTAATATTAAAATAAAAAACTAAACATAGATATCGTATGATTGGTAAAGCTGGCTTAGTGATTTTGTTAGTACTTAATTTGTTCTTTTGTTGCCCTAGTCTTGGCTTTTGAGCTAGATTAGATAGATGTACCTACTGGTTGTGTCCCAGATATTTCAGTTTGTAAAAGGCATCAGAATCTGAATTTGGATCCGTGTCAAAATGGACAAGGACCATAAACCAGGTGACTATCCTCATCTGCAGTTCCTGTATCAAAAGACGCAATAATATTATTTTCATTCCTTTATCTCTCGCGCGACTAAACTGGTGCTTCAAACCCAATCGTCCATTGCACGTATAAGCCATTCAGTCAGGTTATCTACAAACGCCCTCATTGAGACTCGTGTGGTGTTATTTCTTACACCGTATTATCCCATTCACGGCGCTAGTCAGAGCTACATTTCGCAAAAAACAGTTCACTTTCATCTGTGCACCCTTAGATACATGCAGTATCAATTAAACCATTCCCGAATGTATGCCTTGCATTTTAAACGATAAAGTTGAAAATAGCTTGGATGAGATAAGTACAGTTAAGACGTGCTTTCAGACATATTGAGGAAATAAACAGCAAGATGTTACACAAACAAGCGAAGGTTGTCTCTGGACCACCCACAGTGACGAGATTCTGTAGCAGTGGATAAGGTCGGATGTTAGAACAGGCTTATGTTGGCACAAGAACACAACATAATGTTCCTGAGTTATAACCGCACTTGCTACTTGGAATAATAGAAGCAGAAGTCGCGAAAATGTCTTGCACATCAACGATCTCACCTAATAATGAACGTAATCTTTGGGTGAGATCGTTGTTATTGTGTCAACAAGAACAACCATAACAAAACAATTCAACAACAACACAAAACATTTTTTTTAAAGAAATTATGTCATAATTTCTTTAAAAATTTATTCCATTGTTTTCAGAACAATTCTGACTATTAGAAAATACTACTCGAATGCGGACGAATGCGCAATTTTCAGTTTCTTAATTTTATAAATCTGAAACCCTCCTGTTTCCCCCCACTCAAGTCAAGTACAATTATATAATATGACTTCTTGGGTTAATATAGTTGTGCTATTGTGCTAGAGTGGGGTTGAGTGAATTCCATCTTATGTGAAGCCCTCTTTTGAGGGATTAAAATAAAATGGGAAGAATCGATTCGGCTTCGGTTCTGAAACATTTCGTCAGTTTTGAAACGTTCAGGCCAGAACCTCGATTCCGATATTTTTATTCCATCCCTATGATACCTACGAACGAACACGATCGAACGCGGCGGCGGCGTTGACAATCCAGTGTAATCGCAAGTTAACAGGATCAGCTCAGCCGGCCGCACTCACTAAGCGTAACGTTATCTATTCGCGATAAAACTGCGACTATAACACGATAATTTTACGACACACAATGCGATCTCAACGACGACGTTAACTGCTGCAGCCAGTTTCATATCGCTGGAGGTGGAACGACAAGCCTTGTCAACTGCTTGCTCCAACTAAACCCAATAATAATAATAAAAAAAACTTCAACCCCGTCGCCTCGGACAGAGCAAATAGTAGGTACACTTCCATAATACTTTCTATACAATTAGAATATTTGTTTAAAAAAAAAATTGTAGGTAGTAAGTAATATAAACTTTTAAATGCCTTTTCATTGACGTACTACCATCGACTTGTATATTACTAGCATATCGCTGTACTATATAGCATATGCCTTACTTGCTGCTTGATCTATTGACTCTTGTTCAATTGTGCTGTAATTTACCCTCTGCAGCACAACACCAATTACTCTGCTTAGCCCGATGTTCGGGATTCAGCGTACGTATCGCTGTGTACTACTGAACATGTTAAAAATATTTTTATTTTTAACTTGGTTTTTGCGGCAATCTATACTTTAAAATTTTAAAGTTTCAAGAATATACCTCGAACAGACAGACGGGCGGACTAACGGACAGACAGACACCTACCTGACCAATTTTATAAGGGTTCCTGCCAGCGCCTCGCTGGCTACGGAACTCTAAAAATCAGTATCGGCATAGGTTTGTCGAGGGACCATAGGTGGTCGGACACAGCCAATTTCACCTTCCCTCGCGAAACCAAGCCAACGAGTCACATTATATCAGCAGATTAGCGGTCTATTGACTATTGTAGAGCCGACCAGCATTCACACTTCTAAAGCATAGTTCGAAGACAAACCTTGGTCACTGCACTATCGCCCCCGAAAATGACGCGAACGTAGTTAGCTGAGGACTAAAGCTATTATTATTTGTGCTGAATCATCTTATTGATCGTCATAATAAGACTGGTATTGCCAACAGAATAATAAACGAATGAATTAACCTATTAAACTATCTTATGAGTTAAATTAGATACTTTTCATTGCCATTTCATTATCGTATAAATTTGGTGCATACACATTCATACATAGGCACATAATTATCTACTGACTGCTTAATATTCAGTGACAGAGTCTCTTTCTCAAGAAACGCGACAATATTACCTACCTACATTCTTATGAATTAATTTCGATAATGAATAAATACTTAATTCTAAATTATTATAATTATTAAATAAAAAAATCAGTGAAATGCATGCTGCGTGCTATAGGTTAGCCTACTACATCATACATAAGCGTTATGTTGAAACATTATTATAATACGTGGTTAGACACGTTTTATGGGTGGCTCGGCGCCATATGTCGCGCTTTCAGTAAAAAATAAAAAAATGTGAATTCCTGTGTCGAAGAAAAAATGTGAATGTGAAAAATGAGTATTAATTTGTTCTTATATAATTTTTCAATTACCTACACATTTTATTTTCAGAAAAAAACAAAGGACAATTTTTTTTTTCATGGAAACTGACACCTTTGGCTACATCACCTACAACGTCCGTGATGTCAGCCCATAACACCGGGTGAACTAGGTGCCATGCACAGAAATCCTAAGTAATAGTTCTAGTTAATACTTCTCTGATCTGTGGTGCCATGTCAGTGCTTCCCCCTTTGATCGTGCCGGCTGCACTGAACTGGTCGGAAAACACAAACTATTTACATAGCCGTTTCGACCGACTTTTCATTCAGTGCGGTGGTACCAACCCGGGCGGGTAAACCCTACCACCAAGTAAGATTAGGAGGGAAGGGACCTACAGTTTTACGAGGAATCCGAAACTCGGTCAGCCTCCAACGGTCAGCGGTCACCCATCCAAGTACTGACCGCACCCAGCGGTCTAATTGCTATTGAATTAACATTCAATAGCGACAGTTGACTGTCTGCACCACTGAGCTATCGAGGCTGACAAACTAATAAAGACTATCTAATAAATAAAAGGTAGCGGGTTGAAAACAGATGTATTACATACAACACGATTAAACATGTTGACATTTCATTAGATATTTTCCCGTCAATAGGTCCGCTGAATGGAGGCACGCTATGCGGGGAGTACCTACAGCTGGAGACAGAGCTGGAGCAAGCGCGCTGGCTAAATTACTAATTGTACTCCGCATTTTGTTCTCGAGATATCAGACGACAAACGGTAATCTCTGCGTCGGAGCTACCTACTTGATATTTTGATGAACGGACACACGTCTCAAAAATCGAACTGTCCGGTCCAACCGGACAATGGACATCTGGAAACCCTGTGTTCGCTTCGCTTCCCTTCGTAAAACTATAGATTAGTTAGTTAGAGGGTTGAAACGCTTTCGGATGCAGGTTTCGGTTGAGCGGTACACTAAATACGATGCTAATTACTTTTTTTCGGCGTTTCGTCTCCCTCATCAGGACTAAAAATACTTTACCTAGGTACCACGGTATGCTGTTCACTAATTATCAAAATGCTCTGTGACTCTCTTTGCTGTGACTATTATCGAATCAACATTACTGAATATTCGCAATCAAAAGTTACTGTACTGTATACGAGTATACTATATACCAAAGACTATACAGTTAGGTGCTTAGTGATATATACGATCTTACGCTAATCTATACCGCACTGCACCCAGAGGTGTCCACAATACAGAACGCTCCAGTAATTTTGTCACTTGGAAGTGTTACGGTGGTTGCATGCCAGTAAGCCGGTCGAAAGATATAATCTATTGCAATTTCATGCCATTTTGATTCAGATACATCTTGAACACCGTCTTTTGTAGATGAGGGAGGACCTCACACGATTAAATAATTAAAAAAATATTATTGTACCGGTTTTAGCGAATATATCTGGGTGGAAAATTGTAAGGTTTGAAATAGTATAGGTACATACACACATTGAATTAAATATAATAAATACATACGCATGGCGACGGCTCATTATGAAGACCCTCCTCGATTCGGATATAAAAAAAAATCTAAGTTAATTAAAGGTATTTACTTATTTAGTTAAAACAAATTATATGTTAACAAAATACGAAAGAAAAGATCAACCATACATAAATAAGTAACGTCACGCCAGTTTCCCAATGGGGTAGGCAGAGACAACGATTCTCCACTTGCTACGAACCTGACAACACACCTCTGATCCCCCTCTTCCACTCTTTTAATGTTCTTCATCTAATGCTCGTTAGTTACGGGTACTACGCACTTGACCTTTTTTATTAAACACAATATGCCCGATCTGGTCTAGGTATGGACGTACAATCCTAAATAATTGTACGGTATATCCAAGAATCTCCGTCATTTACCTTATTACCTTAATGTCATGTTATTAAACAAAGAAGTCGGGGAACCCCTAAGCAAATTCCCGCGCAGCTCTGAGTTTTACATGTTATTTACTTAGCGGTCCCCTGACTCCTTTAAGTAAGTAAACGGAAATTATTTTTGACTTTTAAAAGGGTCGGGGGTTTTAAAATTTGTAATGTAACTTTTATTTCATGATTCTTAAAAAAAAATCGTATGCAAATTGGTCCACTTTTTAAGATAAATTAA
Organism: Nematopogon swammerdamellus; assembly: GCA_946902875.1. Classification (NCBI taxonomy): domain Eukaryota; kingdom Metazoa; phylum Arthropoda; class Insecta; order Lepidoptera; family Adelidae; genus Nematopogon; species Nematopogon swammerdamellus. The sequence continues at coordinate 12,116,435 of OX336349.1, forward strand.
TTTTTTGATAACTTAATTACTTGATTACAAACATAACTGAGAACCGTCCCGATTAAACCAGCTTTCTACAAAAAAAAAAACCGCATCGAAATCGGCCCATGCGTTTAGATGCCACAGCCAGCCAGACACACCCATACACACACACTTTAAAGGTGCGTACAGACATCGCGAGGCATGCGGCGCGAATGGTTCGTCACGCATGCCTCGGGCTGTGTGGACTTGAGTGCTCACTGTGAGCATTCGCCGCATACGCTCGTTGCGAGGCTGCCTCAGTGCGAGTCGTGCGTTCCGTGTGGACGGCGCACGCACCACAATAACAGCCGTCCACACGGAACGTACGGCTCGCACTGAGGGAGGCAGCGCGTTAATTGCCTGGCAACGAACGTATGCGGCGAATGCTCACAGTGAGCACTCACGTCCACACAGCCCGAGGCATGCGTGACGAACCATTCGCGCCGCATGTCAGCGTCAGCTTGAGCATGTGCGTGCGTGGTTGTTTGCGTGCTCATCTTGAGCATGTGCCGTTCATGAGTTATGCATAAGTGTTGCGCGCATGCCTCAGGTTGAAGCATGCGTGACGAACCATTCGCGCCGCATGCCTCGCGATGTCTGTACGCACCTTAAGGTGATGTGAGACTGCGTCTGACTCGAATTTCAAGAAGTGTACCGCCAATATTACTTACCTGACAGATTCAGTAAAACTTCATCTATCAGCGCAGATAGATAGCTTTTTGAAAAAAAATCATGAACATGCCTGTGAATTTACTTATAAAAACGTATTTAAGGCAACGTGACCAAATGAAGGCTTTGGAAAAAAAAATATTTTATTTGTTGAATATATATCTAAATCCGTAGCTTTTTACCTTTTTTACCCGACTACGGCGAAGCCAAAAAAAGGAAGGGTTATGAGTTTGGCGTGTATGTATGTATGTATGTATGTATGTATGTATGTGACTATCTATATTCCACTCTACAGCCTAAAGTACTGGGCAGATTTGAATAATTCTTGTGCCAGTGGATTCGTCTCATTCACGGGAGTGTCATAGGCTATATAAAATTTTAAATTCAAAATGGCGGACGCACGGCCTCAAAATGTCAAATTAGTTTTTCAAAGTATATTGAGTGGGGTGTCAAATTAAAGATAATTAAATTGCGATTCCGAAAATATATAGTTTGCTATCTATTAAACTTATGTGTACAGAGAAATAGAGCACAAAATGTGTGGCGCATGTATGAATCGCGACGAAGCGTGGTCGCCCGCGCAGCGCACCGCCCCGCGCGCCCCCATCGCATCGGTTTTGGTGTACATACAGCAGCGATAACGCCGTTGGATCACGCGCGACAACGACGACGCGAAGAAGCGACATAGTATAGTTGGCAATATACCTACATACTTACTCACTGATCTACCGCAATTTTATATAGATATATTATTATTAGATACAGTACTATGCTAAAATAAATTGGTATTAAATGCGCATGTAGTGTAAGCATATGTAGTGTAGGTAAATTATTTGTTTTTATCGAAACTGACACGGATGGCTACATCACCTACAACATCTGTGATGTCAGCCCATAACACCGGGTGAACTTGGTGCCACGTCAGTGCTTCCCTTCGGTCGTGTCGGCTCCACTGAACTGGATGGAAAACACTTACCTAATATTCCTAATACAATATTTTCGGATGCAAGTTACCCTTCAGCTAGACGGAATATTGTGGAAGAGAAGAACCGCCGATTGCGGAAAAGTATTCCCAAATTTCTGGGTGCAGTTTAACCCTAGACTCGATTAGTTGCCGGAAACCTACGTCTTTGGAAATGGTGGCGCCCAGGAATGTCCAGGTGCTTCCAGACAGGTACGACGCTGCCTTGGAAATTAGCTTGGAAAGCAAAAGAATCGACCTTTGCAGATAATGCGCAGCACTGAGTCTTGCTAACGTTAAAGGCGTGGGCGTAGCATTCAGGTCCTAGTGGATGGTTGCGCGAGGAACGCCATGCGATGCCCGTGAACGCTGGTGTACCAGAGGGTTCTGTGTTGTCGCCCACATTGTTTCTTCTGCACATCAATGATATGTTTCCCCTGGACAACATATGGCATTCGTAGCCCCCGCGTGCTACCGAATGTCCATGGGCGTCGCTAGACACCTATGGGTGGCTCGGCGCCACATGTCGCGTTTACTATGAAAATAATATCAGTAGCTTTGGCCTGGCCTTAGTGGCTTACCTGCTTCGAGTGAGTACATTATTCAACTATGTAATGTACACGAACCTGAAACCTCGGTCTAGGGCAGTTCTACGCGGGCCAATATTTACAAACATAATCTATGGGGGTGCCAGGTTTTTGAATTTTTGGCTATAATATAATTCTTTGTTGAAATAAGGGTATTTGTATTTTTTTTCCGAAATAAAGTTATTTATTGACTCATAGGTTTCAAAATCATCCTTATATATATAATTCTTCTGTACGTGTGTTTGTCACCTAACTCGACCTAAACGGCTGGACCTATTTCGATGAAATTTTGTGTGTATATTTGAGTGGGCCCCTGGATGGTTTGAAAATACAATTGAACCCGGTAGATGGCGTCGTGATAAGTCCACGCAGACGAAGTCGCGGGCACAGCTAGTGTAATAAATTAATCTACTTCTGGATCGATGGTCGCGGGCCGGATTGCAACCTTTCGCGGGCCGGAGATGGCCCGCGGGCCGTAGTTTGCCCATCCCTGGTCTAGGGGCTTGAACTGATTGGTTTACTTACTTCACGAATCCGCCTCACCCCAGCCAGATATGTTTACTTACATTGACTTTTGATTTTACTTCAAGACTATAATAATTTGTTTATAGATGTTTTTTTTATGTAATTCGGTATGAGTGGCTGAGTCGGAGAGGCCAAAGCACATGCTCCGACGACCCAATATCACCTCCGAGAAAGTAGGTGCTATACCGGAGACTTCCCTAGATTGCTGGCTATACTGGGCTAGAGGAGAACACAACCGAGGCTGCTATGCGGCCATCTTACCTCCAGTACGGTGGTACCAACCCAGTTGGCCACAATTCGAGCCTACGACCTAGTAAGGGAAGGGACCTACAGTTTTACACCGGTTCCGAACGGTGAAGCAGCAGGTGTAGGTATGCACGTAAATTTTTTCGTCAGAAAAAACTCATTGGTACACGCCGACCGGATTCGAACCTCGGACCTCTCGCATGAGGCATGACGCATGTACTCACTCATGCGCTGTTCGCAGAAAACTTTAATTTCGAATTCATATGATGACAAATAAACGGACGGATATTATCAATATACGAGTTACATATAACGTTTAAAGTATGCAAACGGTTTTTAAAAAAGCCTAAAATAAAAAATAAGTTATAAAAAACTAAAACCCGACTACGAAAAAGGTAGTTATGAAAATCGTGTAACTCAAAAGGTAGTTATGAAAATCGTGTAACTCAAAAGGTAGTTATGAAAATCGTGTAACTAAAAATAGCAAAATAATGTTTTCCATATCAGATACAGCAATTCTCTTTTTATATTGATTTTACCTTAGCACTAACTCTTTAAATTTAGATAAATTTATTATTTTTAACGTTCTAAAAATAGAGCCGTGGTCGGGCGTTCCCGCTGAATAATAGGACGTACAACTATTAATGCTCCTTGGTGTCCATAGAATTAAAGCGATGAACTTAGGACGGCTATCGCCGATGTGTCATACTGGCATCGGACAGAACTCCTTTACGGAGGCTATAATTTTTGTAAGATCAGTCAGAGCCAGTCTAAAATTATTATAAGTAGATACATAGGTAGGTACATACCGAAAGACAACGACCATAATGCACGACGACGGCCTCACTTGTCTTGTTGAACGAAGAACGCCCGACCACGGCTCTATATTTAGAACGTTAAAAATAATAAATTTATCTAAATTTAAAGAGTTAGTGCTAAGGTAAAATCAATATAAAAAACCCCCGACTCTTAAAAAGTCAAAAATAATTTCCGTTTACTTACTTAAAGGAGTCGGTAGACCGCTAAGTAAATTCCCGCGCAACTTTTGAGTCTTTATATTTAATTTACTTAGCGGTCCCCCGACTCCTTTAAGTAAGTAAACGGAAATTATTTTTGACTTTTTAAGAGTCGGGGGTTTTTTAAATTTGTAATTTAACTTTTATTTCAAGCTTTTAAAAAAAAACCGCATGCAAATCGGTCCACTTTTGAAGATAATAATTTTTTTTATTACTTAATTACTTAATTACTTGATTACAAACATAGCTAAGAACCATCCCGATTAAACAGGCTTCCTAATAAAAAAAACCGCATCCAAATCGGTCCATCCGTTTGGGAGCTACGATGCCACAGACAGACACACACACACACACACACACACACACACACACACGTCAAACTTATAACACCCCTCCGTTTTTTTCGTCGGGGGTTAAAAAGAGAATTGCTGTATCTGATATGGAAAACATTATTTTGCTATTTTTAGTTACACGATTTTCATAACTACCTTTTCCGTAGTCGGGTTTTTGTTTCGATCCGTAGTTTTGCAATAAAAAAATAAAAACCTAATTTTCGCTTGCGCTAAAATTGATTGATTTAGTTCCATCCTACTCCAACAAGCGAAAGCGACGCTTTGAAAGAGGAGTACGGGTGAATAGGATTGACAGGGCCTCATTCCTCCGTTTGCGTCGGGGTTTAAAAACGGAAGTCTTGCGTATGTATGACGTAATTGATAAGACATTATATACACACAATAACCCAGAGCTCTGACCATAAATTGACTAATTAATTAAGAATACTTCATACTACTCTACTAACGAGTAGATAGCTAACGAATTCCAACTATCGCGGACGCATTCGAACATTTAACAAGCTACTGTGTAATGTTTTCTTCGCTTAGAAATAATAAATCCCTAAAAACAGGATAATTTGAACTATGTTCACGTGCCGAGGGTCTCGTCACCGCTGCTTTACTCACACATAACTAATTATATTTTCTACGATGGCGCGGTCAGACTTTGGATGGATGGTATCTAGTCTGAACGTTGAGGTTGACTGTAGTTCAGATGCCACGTGAAACTGTTAGCTCTCCCCTTCTGACTGAAATTTAGAGCAGAATTAAAAAATAAAATATTATAAATACATGTCGATAGTATAGGGTAATACTTTTTGCTAAATAGTAAATAAGTAATTTTCCATTTTGCAAACGGTGACGAGGAAGACCTCTGCTGGTACAATGGAAAAAGCTCGCCGAATTCGAAGATTGAATGTGGTGTGGATGAGTTCCAGGGTATAATTAATTATAATAATTATTATTTCGTACGGTAAAAATCTTTAATGAACTTCCGGTATGCTTGTGTGTTCTCTAACCGAACCTAGTCTAACCTGAGAGTCTCCAAAAGGCATGCCTATACATTAGACAATAACCATTCTGTCCTCGTTACAGCTGCTGGCATGGCGCCTCGCTGAGTGTGGTTACTGGTTGAGTCTACAGATTAAGGAAGACGTGAAAGGGCGGGCGGCGGCGGGACGCCGATCGTTGTTCTATGGCTGTATCTTATTTTCGACGGACGATCAGGCACAGGCACCCATAATAATAAAAAGACGGCGCGTGCCCGCGCGCACGGGGGCGGTTTAATCACCATGCCGCGCGATCGATGTTCTTATCATCGATGTATCCCCGGGCATAGTTTTTTCAGCATTTCAGCATTTTTGAAATCAGTACGTTTCTCCCGCGCAGGTTTCTCCCGACATTCATATTGCCTACTTCAATTCTAATTATTTCCCCGGAGCCGTCATTTCACGTAAAAGTGATGTTTTTTCCATTCAGAAATCTAGCATTTTCTCAAAATCTATGACTTTTTGAGCAAAATCAACAGTTTACAAAACGAACACTGTTTTGTTAGTTTGGCGACAAAACTGCAGTTATTTATCAACTTTTAATTTAAACTAAATATTAGTTAAGTAATTTTGAAATTGCCCCAACAGTACCTATAGAATGACACAATACTCGTAGTACCTATAGAATGACACAAAACATTTTTTTTCTTTGTTTACTATTTGTTTACAATAATTACTTTCCACCGAACTATTAAAAACAATAATATAAATTGTCTATCTGCGGGCAAAAATTCTGCAAATTAGATCCGGCGATAGATAACCTCACGTGACCGACAGACGGACAGACAGACACCAGCCAGAGTGATCCCATAAGAGTCCCTTTTTTCTCATTTTGCGACGGGACCCTAAAAATCTCTCAAATGCACGCGCCAATATCTATCTATGCCAGGTAATTATCTCAAAATAAAAAAATAAAAACACGAAGTACACCAGATATGTATGTCGATAATAGAAGAATTCAGCATATAGAAGAGGAACCACCTTGTCGAGTACGTCAGTCAGTTATTTTACGTACCGTACTAACCTAACCCAAACAGTTCCACCATTGCGCGCAGGTCCTTCTGTCACAGATGTAACAGTTACTTCGTCTTCTGTTCTATATGGTTCTAATATGGTACGGCACGGAGAAGTGAACAGATGAAAAGTCCTTAAAAAAGGTGTGTCCAAAAACGAAATAACAAATATACATAAATCAACTCTATCGCACATACGGATTTACGTATTCTTATCAACGCGTCGTACCCGTATTACATCAATTGTGTGTATATAAATATGGTGAGGGAGGACAAAGACAATTGTGTGCAATTAGGGCTGCCATCCGTCCGGGTTTCCCCGGATTTGTCCTCTTTTTGAAGGCGTCCGGGGGCGTCCGGGGGGATTTTTTAAATTAGTCCGGGTTACACAAAATTCAAAAATCCCGTCCGCTGCATAACTCTATGATAGACGCTCAACCTCGAGCCATAGCTTGGAGACGACCGTGAGTAATGCCGTTAAATATTTTAATAATATGAAAATTTTATTTTGTCAAAAAGTTTAAAATAAAATAAATGTCCGGGTTTTTATATGAAAATCCGGGGTTTTACTTCTTTTTGTCCTAGTTTAATGATTTTAGAGATGGCAGCCCTATGTGCAATGTATTGTACCGTACCAACGCAACGGTTTGATATTTTCGAATATTTCGCCGATAATAAAAACAAATGTCTTTTCTCGTTCGACGACGACGGTTGCCTAGTTTTTATTAGGTGCTAAAATGTGTGCGTCAATAACTATAACGATTACAGCAATTAATTTATTAGGAAAGTTGATACATTTGAAATTGTGATTAGATAATTAATTACACTGAGAACAGTAGATTCGGTGGGTCGTAATCACGTCATGATTAAATACTTTTTAATTCCCACACATATTATCACATCATCACTGGGGTTTTTGGTTTTGGATTTTGTGATATTTTATCATATCGTCGCCGTTATTGCATCAACACGTAACTCGCATTTTTATACAAAATTACTTTTTTTATTTTATAGAATCACTAGGATCTGTGACACATTTCTGCATTAACCAATATCTTAATCTTCAAATCAAGAAGCTTTAATAAGTAATTGCAATACCACAAAAAAAAAAATGGTTCATTTTTATTGCAACACCACTTAAGTTGACAGCTATTCTATGACAGTGACTTATCTACGGCGCACTCTGCAGAAATATCCTTCAGTGTAATATTTTCGTCGATGTAGGTGAGTTTTTGTTGGTTTTTTCAGTTCAGTCATTAGCACACAAATCATATTTATTTGCCACATAATAAGCTTTTAGAAGAAATCGTATCTAGTTTAAGTGTGTAGATACGTGTTATTGCATGTATTCAAATAATAAACTTTGCAATCATTTTAGTCAACTTACGTGTTGTTGCAGAATATCATCATGGCAAGTCGCAGACGCCAAGGCTATTTTTTAAAGTGGCAATAACCAGTATCTCCACTAAAATATTAGTAATAACACTCATCTTTCCTAATTTACACAGTACATATACGGGTGGCCAAAAAGTCATGGATCAAACGAAGTCAGGGGATAGCTGGGGTCAATTGCGGCAAACAATTGTTCTACAGGGGGCATCTATGGTCAACGCCTGAGAAGTTATGATTTATTTGGTGTTTTTAAAGAAAATATAATTTCTCTACCAATAGTTTTGAAAAATTAGGAATTGTGACACCCTGTATAATTTTTTTTATTTTCATCTCATTGCTAACAAACAAATATTGCATTAAACATGCCTTTTGTAATTGTGAATGATGTGTGTTTAAAAAAAAACACAAACTTAAAAAAAATTCTTTTTCACCATGGAAACATTTGTATTACATTGGACCGCACTATGAAAAAAAAATGTTCTACCGAAAAGTCACCCTCTATTAGAAAAAGTAGCGCAATTAATAAGGATTCTAAAAAGGTATAACACATGACTAATTGCAACTCGCATAACTTCCTAGAGCGATCATTCGTAGTAACGGTCGAATTTACCCAAACCAGTAATTATTATTGTATTGTGGCAATAAATATCTCAAATCGTTTGAAGCTCTTGAAAAATAACTAGAATCACAAAGAGACACTCACTACCTCTCTCTGTCTTGTTGTCAAGGGTCTAGTTGCAATGCGCGTGTCTTTTTTTTTATTTTTTTTTATTGAAACTGACACGGTTGGCTACATCACCTACAACATCCGTGATGTCAGCCCATAACACCGGATGAACTTGGTGCCACGTCAGTGTTTCCCTTCGGTCGTGCCGGCTACACTAAACTGGACGGAAAACACAAACTATTTACATAGCCTTTTCGACCGACCTTTCATTCAGTGCGGTGGTACCAACCCGGGCGGGTAAACCGTACCACCTAGTAATATAAGAAGGGAGTCATATCCCTTAGTCGCCTTTTACGACATACACGGGGAGAGATGCAGTGGGGCTATTCTTTTAAAGTACCAGCCCCACACGGTACGGTGTCTCCTGGAGAAAGCCATGCAATAATTACTGGTTTGGGTAAATTCGACCGTTACTACGAATGATCGCTCTAGGAAGTTATGCGAGTTGCAAATAGTCATGTGTTATACCTTTTTAGAATCCTTATTAATTGCGCTACTTTCTCTAATAGAGGATGAGTTTTCGGTAGAACATTTTTTTTTCACAGTGCGGTCCAATGTAATACAAATGTTTCCATGGTGAAATAGAAAATTTCTTAAATTTGTGTTTTATTTTAAACACACATCATTCACAATCACAAAAGGCATGTTTAATGCAATGTTTGTTTGTTAGCAATGAGATGAAAATAAAAAAAATTATACAGGGTGTCACAATTCTTAATTTTTTAAAACTATTGGTAGAAAAATTACATTTTCTTTAAAAAACACCAAATAAATCATAACTTCTCAGGCGTTGACCATAGATGCCCCCTGTAGAACAATTTTTTGCCGCAATTGACCCCAGCTATCCCCTTACTTCGTGTGATCCATGACTTTTTGGCCATCCTGTATATTATTTATTTTTTATATTGAATATATTATAAAAAAATATTTGCAATCAATCATCCAAAGAAACCGTATTTGTAAATCTCATATTTTGTGGACATTACAGTTTTTTGTCTCTCCTGTAAAGTTTGAGTAGTCCAAGATACGCGTTGTTGCAATAACGGCGACGATATTGAGTTTTGAATTCTGAAAATTTTGATTTAATTAAGGCTATAAATATTTCAAATTGATTCATTTGTTCAATTAAATAATTCACAACAATGTTTTTTATACATAGTAATATATAGCTAATATCATTTACGAATATAATTTTACGAAGCTTTGGCTCACGGCTTCGTTCGTGTTAATTTCGTTTAAAAGATAACTATTCAGCAATATTTCAGGTTCAGAACTAGACTGAATGAGGGGTTTAAAAGTAACAAACCATTTTATTGAATGGACACCATTTAATTTTTCTAATAGTTAATGGGTCGACTTGAAGAAATCACTTCTAGTGATAGTTCTGCATTTGCGCGCTATTGCACGTTTTGTTTGTATTATTGTTATTGTTTTCTTTGCAAGATAGAATTTATATTTCTATTCTAAGGATTTATTATTTATTATGTTTACTAAGAATATGAAGATAAGTAATAAATAATGGATAATATTTTCGTGTTATTTATTTCTTATTATTATTTGGCAATTAAAAACGAAACACATTAGTTATATAAATAGTATAACTTCTAAATTCATCATCTACCATTACTCCAACAGCCAGACCGAAAGTCACGTCCGGCACTGATTAATCCCACTTGTCCAAGCTTACGTGGCCGGTGGATAGCAATTATGGGCTCCTTTGTCCAAACTATAATAAATAAGTGAGGACGAAGCGCGAAGGCCGAGTCGAATCTCTCTGTCCCAATATTTGTTCTTGTGGACCCCTTGTTTATACGGTACATTCGTAAAACTAATACATCGACAACAGAGTCAATATTCTCTTTGCAAGGTCGCATTTTTGTTACCTACTAAGCATGACTTATAGATCTACACTACAATATAATATTATAAAGAGTAAAAGTTTGTAAGTTTAGATGTAGGAGGTAATCTCTGAAAATACTCATTAGACTTTAAGCATTCTTTGACCAATATTTAGAATGGACCTTCAGGATCAACATAGGTTATAGCTATAGTTATGATTATGAATATAGCAGCTGAGCTTTTGAAGAAACTTTCAAATGTAAAAAACAAACAGTCAAGTGCGAGTCGAACTCGCGTACCTAGGTTTCCGTACCACGTTTATTGTATGGGGACCAATTAATTTTAAACTTTTTCATTTTTTATTGTTTGTTATATCCGCCACGATAACACATATTCTGTGAAAATTTCAACCGGGTAGATAGTACGGTTCAAAAGACACAGCCCAGACAGACAGACGGACGGCGGGCGTAGGCTTGAAAACAAATGTGGGGTTTTAAAGTGCATATGTTTTGAAAATATATTGAAGACTACATTTTTAATGCGTGGCTCCGCTCGCGTCATGTCTAATTTGAAAACAGAACACAGTCATATTCACAAAGCCGGCAAGTCAGCTTCAATCTTGCGAAATTTCAGGCTCTGAAGAGCCCTGGAACAAGATTTAATTTATATGATTTTTTTGCGTTTATCGGACAGATTACCATTTATTAATTTTTATTTTTATGGAAACTGACACGGTTGGCTACTTCACCTAGTCACCTACAATACAACATCCGTGATATCAGCCTAGGTGCCTTGTCAGTGCTTCCCTTCGGTCGTGCCGGCTACGCTGAACACTTGATTTACATAGCCGTTTCGACCGACTTTTCATTCAGATTAAAGTTTAATTTCCCTTTTACTAGGTAGTAAGGTTTAATCATTAAACCTTACTACCTAGTAAAAGGGAAGGGACCTACAGTTTTACGTGGAATCCGAACCACTTTCAGCCTCCAATTGTCGAGCGGTCACCCATTTTTTAAGTACTGCCGTGCGCCACGGCCCAGGTGTGCTTATGATCAAGATCGACAGTTGATGGACCGCACCACTGAGATAAAGTATACAACTTTATAGTATATTTTAAGAATAATAATTTTCTAGCAAGACATTTTGAACCTATTTATTATTATGATTAAAATATTTCTGCTTGCCTCTAGTTAAGGCCACGCTAGGATTTGGTTGCTTCTTAGAATGTGTGTTGTTTACATTTGCAAATAATATTGCTGTTAGCTGTTAGCTAGCCACAAACATTAGTTTTAAAGGTTCTGAGAACCTAATATGACCTAATGTGGACCTAATATTATTAATTGTTAACTTCACATTCATTATTTCCTAGTGAATTAGTGTGACACTTACCAAGACGTTATTGCTAACAATGTTCAATGTCGGTCTTAACTATGTCAGTTCATGATCTAAATAATATAGGTAGTACATACATGAAATTATTACACTAATCGAATGCGCCAATTTTAGGACGGACATCACAAATGTTTCAAATTTGAGAAAAAATATATACCTGCTTGTCTTTGGCACACGAACGAAAATCGGACGCAGCATTCGGCACTTACCAAAAGAAGACTGAAACAAAAGCTTCCACTGTTCCATTCGACAAAAGGAAATATTTACCTTCCAGGCTATTAGTTCACTCAACAAAACCCGGTAATAAAAAGTCCATTTTGCTTCAGCAATAAAGTAATTCGTTTCCTACTGTAGTGCAGGCATTGTAGACTTCCGAATTGTAAAGGTTTCAAAAGGGCACATTAGCGGCAGCAGGCGGCAAAGAGGCGTCCGCGGAGCCATGGCGCGGAGCCGTGCCTTGGGATGATGGGTGTTGGCAAAATAAAGGTCGGAGCCATGGGTGTCGAACCGGACAGCTTTATTGTAGTAAGAAGTTGTTGAGGAAGATTTTAGGCTGCATAAGAGTATGTACGGGTGATTTTTGAGAGAAGATCTTTGTTTGTCTCTAAGTCAATCGTCAGTCAACTGAAGATGTATTAAAAGAAAACCTGTTATGTTGTGTGTATGTATGTGAAATGCTTACAGTTTGAACTTACAGGACTTCCGGTGAACCGTCAAGCCATGCCAATAATGTTCTTTGAGTGGTTGCTACATACACGAGTATATTGGCGCTCGATTGGCTCCATGATTGGCACAAACTGATTTAAGACCAAGGCGGTATGGCACCTACCTTCTCGGAAGTGATATTGGCTGGTCGGAGCATGCGCTTTGGCTCCTCCGACTCAGCCACCCATACCGGATTACATAAAAAAAGGCTTCCAAGGCTACAAGACTCATTTATTCAAGCTCAATGTCTGCAAACTTATTGTCGGGAGGTGTTGCTTTTTTTAAGTTTTGTCAAAATGAACTATAGGTAATTTGTAATACGAACATTTTCGAAAACAGCAAGAGTGATGGAGGTTCATAACGGTAGTCGGTAATAATGACAAATTAATACAAACTCCTAATTTCATTCTTTGACGTTGAAATTGTATTTTTGTATTAACAATGACGTTCAACCTCCAAAGTGAAAGTAACGTTACACAAAATGCATATCATCAGAACGAATCATCACAAAGAAGGCATTGTCGCTGAGATATCGAACGAGACCGAAAACTTCACTTTTCAAAATTCTCACCCCAAGTACAGAGACAATCCTTTTGCCAGGAAGAATTATGACCGGCTCCCAAGCTACGCAGAGAAAGCCAAAGGATGGTAAAGGGTTCTCCGTTATTGTCCTTTATGAATGTTTTTCTTAACGATAATTGCGGGTCCAAGGCTGAACGGGTTCGAAACAGTTAAATGCAACTCTTTCGTGGCTCGTAAAAGCTAGCGGTCTCCGCAACAACGGTTCTGTAGAAGTTCCGCCAATTTTATGACGCGAGACGTAAAGGGGTATTTGGGAGAATTCACGAGTTGTCGCTGATATTGCGAATTGGCCATTAATCTACTAGTAAAGGGTTTCTTTATGGCTTCGCTTCAAAATAACTGTTTTAACGCAATAACTCTAACAATTACCTCTTTCGGTCTCTGACCTTCAGGGCCTAAACATATTAGTGAGTTTTAAGAAACCATGATTCTGGTATTTTTTTTAATTTGCGGTAAAAACTAAAATCGATTGTAATTTAACAAGAGATTTGTGCAGAAACATTCCGAACAACTTTATTTGTTTTGCACGAACCGAGCACATTCGTTAGATAGTTTCTTTCTACCTATATATTTTACACAAAACTACATACCTACATACAACTTTGTCTAGCTAGTGGCATAGAAGCAAGAAGAAGGCAGGAAGCAGACAATTTGACTATTAAATAGTAAAATTAAACCTAAAAACTATAAATATAGTTTTTGGGTTTCCGTATCCTGTACGGAAGCTTATTAATTACTAAGCCTACGCCGTCTGTCTGTCTGTCTGTCCGTCCGTCCGTCCGTCTGTCGGTCTGTCCGAGGACTGTATCTCTTGAATCGTAATAGCCAATAGGTGGCCCGTTGAATTTTTCACAGGATATGTTTTATTATGGTGGATATAACAACAAATAATTAAAAAAAAGAAGAAAGAGTACAAAATTAAGGGGGGTTCCCATACAAGAAACGTGTTTTTTTTTGTGGTGCGGTAACCTCGGTGCGCTAGTCCGACTCGCACTTGGCCGGTTTTTTAATTAAGTGCGCACTCAAGACCTCCTTCTATCTAACCCATGACCGTAGATAGAAAGCGGCGTAGAATGCATACAAATTGAGTAACGTATACTAGTTGGGACGTTTAATTAGAAAGGCCAATAATTTATATTTTGGGCTTGTATACATGGCTTTATCCCTTTTAGTTTTAATTATCTATATCTAGTAAATTCCGCAATCGAGGCCGACTTAATTCAAGCTACTCATAGGGATAAAGCCGCAAGTGTTCTAGAAACATTCCAAAACAAAATACATACCCCATTTCATAGTCTGTTATCATATCATAGAGAAATAATATACGTCTATGTCTGTTATTCTCATGTTTCTTCGGTAGTATTTAGTTATTTTTATTGTCTATGTTATATGCATACACTATAGAACATTTCTATTAGAATCTTTATGTAATCTGCTTGATGAAATATTTTCGTAGTTTTTTTTACATATATTATATAATGTAATACCTACGTACTAATATAATAGGTGCGTGCGTACAATTTCTCCAAATTACAAACAGCGCCGTTACACATTCCTAAACATGAAGAAAAGTTTAAAAAAATGACCGGAACAGTAACTAACGGGATAAATGTTATAAAGCTGTCGGCAAGTTCAGTTACAAAGTAAAAAAAAACGGGAGAAAGGTAGAATAAAGACCTACCATATTGTTTTTATATATTAGTGGAGTACCCCTTGAGAGCGCTTGTATATAACGGTAAGGAGTTTCAAAGTAAAGAGCATTATAAAAAAAAATATAGGTTAGTTAGAGCTTTGCTCTTTCTTCCTTACCTATAATAAAATCCAACGTCTGCTTTCTGTCTGTCTGAGTGTCTGTCTGTCTGCTTATAACTCGAGAACCACTGAACCGATTTTAATAAAACAAAGTTCTACGGATAGCTTGATTCTTCCCATCAACTATAGGCTACTTACTATCACGCTAAATAGCTTATGAGGTTAGCAGTGAAGTGAAATATGAGAGCGGGCGGAGCCGCGGGCACAGATTGTAGCTTATTATAAAGAATATTGATCTTCTTTTGAAGATTCATCGTCAATCTTCGGGTGAGTGAGGCTAGGTGCTGGTGTGCATATGATTGATGTTTTATAACGTGATGATGTCATCGTTGAACACAAACACAATTAGATAATATTAGTATGACACCTACCTAGTTGCGGCAGTTTTTACTAGGCTGACATTACGAATCTAGACGGCGATGGATCCAAACGTGAGTTACCTAAATAAATATTCTTAACAATTCTATAATATGATTATTTATTAGTTAATATTTTAGTTACTTAGCTAAAACAGAGGTTGGTACTTTTAACTAGGTAGCTAGTAATAGTCATCCATATCAATCAATATTATTAGGTACACTAATAATAAATCTGTAACGGATGGTCATGGAGTAAGTTACTTTGTTTTATGAGATATTGCGTTTGTAGACTCTATGTATGATACTCGTACTAAAACTAAATTGACGATTTTTAGAAATCTTTTTTGTATGTATGTATTTATGTTCCTCCAGAACTCTTAATCCGATCATCCGAATTCGATGAAACTTAGTACAAACACATTTAATTATACGTGACACAGGATAGGTTAAATGAAATTCAGTTCCGGTTACGCTAAGATATGGCTCTCATGCAAACCGAATTGTTCCGTGCGCCGAAATAAAGGTACGGTAGCAGATTTGCTATTTTCTACTTCACGCGAGCGAAGCCGCGGGCAAAGGGTATATAATGTAATCTAGCATAAATTACCGGTCTCTACTTGAATAATTTATAGGTGAATATTAACGTTTCTGCCCTACCCGGAAAAGTATCTCCTTGCGTATAAGTAACTTGTACTTTTACCTAGATCTTAAACAAAAGCAAGAGTAAATTGTAAAAAAATTATAACTTTTATTCCTCACAAAATTGTGAAACCAAGGTCGTCCCGTTTATTCTCCATTGTTTGTGTTTTGAACAGAAAGACATTCGGTTGAAAGTAAGAACAGTTACGAACTACTATGGAAGTTGGAATATTAAATGCTCCACTTCTAACAAATTTATTGGGTGTTGTAAAATGGGTGAAAAAAAAATACAAGTAACTGTTAGGACGTGCGAGTCCCCGCTCCGTATGTTTGTGGATTTCGTTAGTTCTTGCGTGAATCTATAGGGGGAGGTTCTTGTTATACCTACTAACTAATAGTTATAACAAGTTCTACGTATGCGGTTATCTGTGAGCTTTTTATTTATAATTTTTTAATATCAACAAGGGTGTGTCTATTTGTTACTCTCCTTACTTGAAATGTTATTGTTTCGTAGATTATGAAAATACCTTATTGAATTGCACACAAATAGAAGTAGGTAAGTAAGTGATTCGCAAAGTTATTGTGTTTAGTATAAATAAAAAAATGCTACATGATCGAATTGCATACAAGATGTTGATGTAGATGTGTCCTACCTAAGTATTTTCCTACGCATAGATTTTAAATTTAAATAATAAAAAAATATTTTACGGGAAGGCCCAAAACTCGACTTCCAAACGAAATGAGGTGATCACGCGGGGATCACTTCCAATCAGAATCACCCTATATGTAGTTCTCCAATTCTCATTCATTTAGAAGTTATAGCTCTTTTTCAGATTTTTTCCAATTTCAACCGCAATTTTCGAAAAAAAAAATCATTAAAAAAATAACACGTAGCCCGTTTCCCGACGATCGGGGTAAGCACAGTAATCGGTGTTGTGCTGCAAGAACTCTGGTCAATTACAGCACAACACTTACCACCACATATAATGTCTACGTTCTAATAAATAATTAAACCGTACAAGTGACATAAATGTATCAATACAAATGCGGTAGGCACCTTTGTAGAACTGTTTCAACCAAAATGAACACACTCTGTACACCAAGAAAAATATGTCCAAAATTCTAACGGACCTTGAGCTGTCGCGTGACAAACTGCCGAATTTCCAGAAAGACAAAACTACGCGCGCTTCCTAGAAAACGAAACCGAAATTTGGACAAGCTGCGGTCCGATATGGTATCACGTCAAAATAATAGAGTATTTTGTCAAAAGCTGGTCACATAATGAACGCAAGTTAAGGCTCATTACGACCGAATCGGTCTCATAACTGTTTCCTAGCTGGAGACTTGCATTGAAATAAAATGCATTGATCGTGCACTTTTGTTCGTTGTCGAACTTGTCATGGTAACTATGTACCTACAATATGGCTTTTGGTTTGAAACTCTGTGTACGTATTTAGAAATTACACGTAATTTCTATACTAAATTGTTCATTTTCTATGAATTTCACAGTTAAGTCTCGCATGTGGCCTAAAGGGATAGACTCTCCGTGTTATCATCACCATCATCACGTTTATAACTGCTATCGTGATCACAAATTATAAATATAGAGAAACATTTATATTTTCTAGATTGTCGCCGAGAAATAAAATGAATAAAATTTCATGGTGCCACCCGGACCATCCCGGACCCCGGTTGCCACTTAAAAGTTTTAAAACTGATAAAAACCACAGGCTAAAGTGTCGCCTGTCTCTCGCACTTAATTACGTGTCAAACAATTCCCTTTTTTAAAACTGTGCGTTTTCGCACTTCAAATCTACCATCGAATACACTTGAAAATAAACAAAGTACCTAGGTATTGAGGGCCTTCTTCTTCAGTGCGTTTGAATATTTACAGATTCATGGCGTACCAAATAAATAATAACGAATAAAAAAAAATACTTAGATACCTAAAGCATATCTGTGCCGCAAGTAGTCCGACAAGTGCTTTCTTTCCACCGTGAAAAGATTTAAAAGGAATGTTCCACTTCTTCCTCAATTACGATCAATAGGTAGGTACATCGTCATATTTGTCTAAATTATTCACGTCAAAATTACGATCAGAAGTACCTATGCAGTACAATTATTTCAGCTTACTTAGCTACAGAAATACCTACGTATAATAAAGAATTTATGGAAAAGGTTCCAAAAATTCTTCACTTCAAAATTGCGTTCAGAAGTACTTATCTACAGAAATACCTACCTGTAATTCTAGTACCTAAATCATCTGTCCTACATTCCATACTTAATATTTTAGCTATATAAAACAGTTCCAAAAACATTAGCAGTTGAACTGAACGAAACTTATGCATAAATGTAGAATTTATGTTGCGTGGTTCATCCATATTAATGTCTCCCATGTGACAAGTAATATGAGCTGACTCGGCTTCTGTGACACCTCTGTCGGCAGTTCGCTTTAAATCAAATCAATTTTGGGCTACACCAATCCGAAAATTTTTACATTTTAATCCCTCGGGTGTAAATGCCTGTGTGGAATAACTGTCACAAATTAGGAGTATAGAAAAAAAATTGTGTGACTGGAACGTTTATGTTTTGCTTCTGGGAAACAAGAAGGACGATAGGATAAAATTATGATTTAGGATTTTTGAATTTATAGATGACATATTTGTAGGTCCCTTCCCTTCTTACCTTTCTAGGTGGCAGGGTTTCCCGCAAGTAGCTTTGAACCAGACCACTCTTGCGGGCGCGGCCGATGTGGCCCGATCGTTGTTCTGTGGTTTCCCGGGTTGGTAACATCACACTGAATGAAAGAAAGGTCGGTTGAGACGGCTATGTAAATAGTTCGTGTTTTCCGGCCAGTTCAGTGCAGCCGGCACGACCGAAGGGAAGAACTGACATGGCACCTAGTTCACCAAGGTGTTATGGGCTGATATCATGGATGTAGTAGGTGATGTAGCCAACCGTGTCAGTCAGTATCCAAAAAAAAAAACAAATAAGGTATAAGTGATATGCGTTGATTGAGGTAAGCTACGCCTTTAACCTCACTAAAAAGTTATAAATACAGTTTTATTAAAATAGAATAGTAGTAGCCAAGCCATGTAAAGACGCTTTTATACCAATATAGCAAAGTTGTGAAGCGTCTGATTTATGTGCATATAAGTAGGTAGTAACTTTAAAATCCTAAGTAAATAAAAAATTCATCAAACAAACAATTTAAAAATAATTTATTGTCAATAAGTAAATCACCCAAACGCAACCCTGAAAATTTTCACCCAAACCAAAAAATATTCATGGCTCACACACAACTGTTCACAAACCACGGACAGCGCGTCTGGCTTTCGTAAGGTTCATTCGCCAATCTGTCTGCCCTTGTTTTACTATATTTTCTTATGTTTACAGTGGTAACTAAAAATGTAACCTATTTTCTATCACATAGAGCACATTATGTTATTGGACTGTAGGTATCTGTTGAAATTTCAAAAACACATGTGGTCTGGCACATATTTTGAAAAGACGTAAGTTCTGGGAAGTGTGCCACTTGTCAGTAGAAGATAAAGCAAAATTTGAAAAAAAAAAAAAAAATCTTTAATTTGAAAACGCCCGAGTTGCCTGCGAGTGGGTAGAATAGCAAGAGATTTTTTATGTTTTGTGTCTAGCTAAGCCATTGCTGCCTTTAGATGCCATGACAATTAGCCTAATGTCTACAGTCGTCGCACGTGATCGGACTTTAGATGGGTGACCGTTCGACCCTTGAGGCTGGCCGTGGTTTCGATTTCAGGTAGGTAAGCCTTAGTAGGTCACAAACATTTAAACGCGTCCGGATTGGAACGACAAGATACCACCGCACTGGATTAAGTGAAGAAATCGTGCCGGCTACACTGAACTGGATGGAAAGCACGAACTATTTACGCTTCGATTGACCTTTCATTTTGTTCGGTGGTAACAACCGGGCTGGGTTAAACCCTGGTTAAACCCAACCACCAAGTAAGGATAGAAGGGAACTCGGAAGGGAAGGACCTACAGCACACATGATAGGTATATTAGTATACAGTTTTACGTGGAATCCGAACCACGGTCTGCAATATAAATAAATAATAAAATATAAAATAAATAATAATCACGTTATAATAAGGTTCGAATGATAACATTACCCACTCCTGTAACAGTTATTGCATGCTGTGCTGATGACAGGGTGACGCCCCAGAAGCCAGGCGGGGTGACCAGATGCCTGATAGCGCAACACATGTCTGCTGACCGGGCGGCGCGGCGAAGAGGCGAAGTTCCGCCCACCGAGCGAGCTATGTTGTTAGTTAGGGCTAGCACGCACTGCGAAAAAAAATCGGGTGGTATTTTTTTCCGCAAATTCCGTAACATATTATGGAAATTATATGAACGACCACGCATTGCGTTTTAATTGCTGCGCGACGCCGCGCGGTCTGCAGCAACTACAACTTATACTGCGATGCGTTGCGGATTTTTTTCCGCGCGGTTTTTCTGTGCACTATTGGTGTAGGTAGTAATTGTGACAAAAACGTGCGGATTTTTATTCGCATATATGGGAGTGTCAAAGAGTTTGTATAACGTACGTGGCTGCGCTCACGTAATACAAACTCTTTGGGGAGTGTGTACAAAGTCAAAGGAAGAATGACCTCACTCCACAGAATAAAAATCGGCAACTTCCTAAACTTCAATACATCATCGCTATAAGAATAATCACTGTTATAGTTGGCAAAATATAGCTTGATCTTTGTGATAGATGTCAGAGTGGCATTCTAGAATAGGGTTGGGAACTAGTTAGGACGATGTTGATAATCAATCATAATCCATAATTGAGCAGCTGGCGAACAAAACTTAATGATTTAGATTTTGGTTGAATTTGTTTTTTTTTGTATAAATAAAAAAAAATTTAATTTAAAACAGATATTACTTCGATCATCATCATCATCAAGATCTATCTGGGACCTCTACTAAATCGCCAGCCGGCCGGCCACGGCGGCGACGGCAGGCCTTGCGCGGTTTACCGCGCAAAAAAGAACGGTTGCGGTGTGATAGTCTTACGACTAATACCTTTTTTCCTTCGCAGATACCAGATACCAGTACCCTAATCACGAGATTTAACCTACTACGCTACGCTGCGCTACGCCGTGTTCTCCGCATAATTTTGCATGGAGAAACGAAGTTCGCAAATCTATAACTAGAGGCGCTGCTCCGTTTCTCCATACAAAATGATGCGGAGAACACGGCGGCGCGTAGCGTAGTAGCGTAGCGTAGTAGGTTAAATCTCGTGATTAGGGTACAGATTGTCTTGCTTACTAAACAGGGTGGCCATCGGTTTTGTGTTGCAATTTACCTAAGCTCTAGCTAGTAGGACAAAAAGGATACTCTTCCTCTACAGTCAGAATACAACGTGCGGGATATGTACGTGTATGTATGTACGAGTATGTATGAGAATCCACACCACCCATCAATCACACACACAGTACAGCACATAGGGTAAATAGACTGAATCATTGAGTGGGCGTTTATATAAACAATTACAATCTGGTCGGTAGTGATTAGATTTCATAATTTGTCATCATTACAACTTCTCTCGGTCAATAATGATTAAACGCATAATTTCTATGTGCCTACCTGCTAATAACGTAAATATTGTGTGTGTAAATAGTAGCTGTGGCATGAGTCTGTAACGATCCAAAGACAAGTTAAATTAGTCAGCCTCGGTAGCTCAGTCGTGCGGTCGGTCGACTGTCGGTCGTGATCATAAGCGCACCTGGGCGCGGTGAGTACTTGGATGGGCGACCGCTCGACCGTTGGAGCCTGACCGTGGTTCGGATTCCACGTAAAACTGTAGGACGCTTCCCTTCTTTTAATTCAATTATTATTTACAAATGTGAATAGGTACATATAAACAAATAAATCACAAATGTGAATACATATTATAAATCTGCCCCTTTACTTTACATTACCTACATACATACATACATGCATACATACATACCACACGCCGTATCCCGAAAATCAGGTTAAGCAGAGTAATCGGAGTTGTGCTGCGAGTACTCTTGTAAATTATAGGTACCACAGCACGGACCACCACGTTTAGCAACTAATTTATTAGGACATTACAGGACACAAAACACAACACAAGCAGCAAGTAATGGTAAGGCACGATGATCCAGCTGCTGCATGACTCGGTGGAAGGACAGTGCCAAGGTGAGAGGTGGCTGACCCCTCGCCTTTATTCCTTTTCAGTGACCTTTTACGACATGCACGGGGAGAGATGCAGTGGGGCTATTCGTCTGTTTGAAAATTCAGTACAAAATTAATTAAATGTCATTTGGGCTTACCAATATTATTATTACTGAAAAAAATCATTACAAAAGTGTTAAAAATAACCACTTGACACGCTAAAACTTCGAGAGCATACTCTTGTTTTTCTCCAGTCCCATTATCTGAGGGCTGCGTTAAAAATGAAGTGTCTCTATGTATGTATTTTATACATAGCAACTTCAGTACCCTTGTCGCTTCTTGCACACGTAATATATTGTTCAGCTTCTAGCAATCTCCCCCTTTGGAAATGTCTTGTAAATTTTATTTCACGAAAAAAGCTCCTTCATCCGTAAGCGGCTTGAGGGTGTGTGGCTACCAAACCCCTACAGCACTTCAAGCGGCTGCACGCTTTTGAACCGTTTTACATGCACGCTAACGAATATTTCAAAATAGAGGAGCATCAACAGCGTCGAACAGATAAACAAGTTTCAGTTTATGTGTGAATAATTTAGATATAATATTTTATTCGTCCATCCTACGAGATAGGATTCTCTATGTTACCTACTTATATCTATTTTGTATCTGTCCGCGGAACGAACGGACAAGAAAACTCGCATGCAGTAAATATTAGTTTCTCATAATTCCAGTAAGTACACCGAATTCTAATATATGGCACTAAATTACCTAAATATTGTGTATACTGTGTAATTTTTAGGTTTCCGTATCCCGTACGGAAGCCTATTACTAAGCCTCCGCCGTCCGTCTGTCCGAGGGCTGTATCTCTTGAACCGTAATAGGTAGCCCGTTGAAATTTTCACAGAATATGTGTTACTATGGCGGATATAACAACAAATAAAAATAAGAAAGAAAGAAAAATAAGAAAATGTTAAAAATTAAGGGGGGCTCCCATACAACAAACGTCCGAAAAATCGATTAGTCACACTATTGAATAATAGATGGCGCCACAGGCTTTTATACATTGCATTGTTGAAAGACAAAAGATAGGCGTATAATAGCGGATAGATACGGAAACCTCCCTGCGCGAGTAAAACTCGCACTTAACAGATTTGTTTTAACTTTAGCTTTATGTTTCTAAAATTTTTTTATCATTGTAATAATTTAGAAGGCTTTGTTAAAAAAATTACAAATTATCTATGATCGCAGTTTGCGATCAAAGATAATTTATTAAATATTCCGACACGAAAACTACTCTTTGCAACCTGTGAACGAATTCAGTGTGCACATGTCAAAAATTCTATGAAATAAATAACAGTAAATTTACAAACTACAATGCATAGTTAGCAATTCTGTAGAAACTTACAATCCAAATTATTTCGCGCGTTGTTGGTCTGAGAACACACCAAATCAAATGAAAATATGTTTATTCCACTTAAATTTTTTATATTTCATAGATAAAAGGTATAGCTTAACGCCACAGGCGTTCTCCTCCAGCCAACCTTTGGGTTATCGTGAAAGAGTGTGGAGTGGCAGAGAAAAAACAAGGATATGATGTAGATATACAATTACAACAAATAATAAAACATAAACACAAACAAATATTTATATAAATACAAACACATCACATTATAGATAGAATGTAGAATGTATGATAGCTGTTCTATCCTTCTTACTTCTTTGCCCGTCAGTTGCAGTGCGATACAGAATATATTCGGCAGCCGCTTGCGAGGCAATAAGGTGACGATGATACATTGATAATGATTGCACATAAGGGTTTCTCAGCCACTCGTGGTGTCGAACTCGCGAACAGATGCCCTTATCACACACCAGTTAAGTGTTACTCTTCTACAGATAGGACGGGATGGTCCGACATGTGGTTTGAGGAAAGCGACCATTTTAAGTAGTTGTCATTTCGACTGATAAATTTTCGGGTTGGTGCTACTAAATATGTTTTTATTATTTTAATTAGTTGCGTGCTTATTATATATATTTACTAGCTTTTGCCCGCGGCTTCGCTCGCGTGAATTTCGTATTTAAAAAGAAGAAAGTAAGTCCGCCAGCTACCGTACCTTTATTTTGGCGCGAGGAACAATTCGGTTTGTATGAGAGCCACATCTAAGCGTAACCGAAACTGAACGGTTTAAGAGTTATGATGGAGGAAGATACATACATACAGAAAATATTTCTAAAAATCGTCAATTTAGTTTTAGTATCATACATAGAGTCTACAAACACAATCTCATAAAACCAAGTAACTTACTCCATGACCATCCCTTACAAATTTATTATTAGTATTGACGACGATGATTAAAATTAATTAGTGACGTATGTATGCTTAATCCATACGTACTGCTATACAATTCAGATGCCGTGTTTATATGTCTATAACGTATTATTGTCCATTGTGTTACATTTTATAACCTATCCTAGCCGATTTGCGAGCGTATGACGCGTGCTGCGTGAGTGATGCGATCGTGTGACGCCCTTTAGATAACTAAAAAAACAGACAAAATTCAACACTAGGGACCTTCATAAATTTGGCAAAACAAAGTCGGCCAAAGCCAAAGGCCGCCAAGTCCCCAACGATGATGGTAGTCTGAGCGTCCTGTACTCCTGGTGGATACCTGTAATGGAGGTGTATGTCTAGGGACCGAGGGACGTTTGAATTCGATCTTTCAAAACAATAACAACCTTTCTTTAACCGACTTCAAAAAAGGAGGAGGTTCTAAATTCGTCTGTATCTTTTAACGTTCTTGGTTTGAAAGTAGCGTCCCGAAAATTTGGGATGCTATAACGATGTCAGCGATTTTTCACGCCGGTTTAACTGCTTACATTTACAAAGCGCAGTAAAACCGGTGATGGGATATTGCAGCCATCTTTATGAGGTTCCCCTAAGTAGGTACCTTCTTTCAGCCTTCGATTTTATTCAGCAACGAGTGATACGTTTCATTGGCGACTCCGTAACCTTAAACCATTATAGCTCAGAGGCATTGTTGGATCATTGAGGCTGTTTTAGCGGTGAACTCGCTTCCATCATCCATCCTCCTCCTGTTCGCCTTCGCCAAATCCGCCATACTCACGCGGTAAACCCCTTTGTAGTCGACAGAGGAGTTCTTTAAACTGCACGATTCTCTAAATTCGTCCTTGTGTCTCACCTTACTGCCGTTTCCCTAAAATCCGCGGACCTTCAAATCGCGAGTTCGCGGCCTTTCCCCAAAAACATTAGTCCGCCTTCAAGCCGAACTGGAACCTCCTCGGGGTGAAATTGTGCTGCAGCTGAGGCACCGAATATATATTGCTGAGGCTCCGTTCAAGCGCAGCCACCGAAATCGGTAGTAATAAAAAAGTCGTAAATCTCCACCAAAATCTACGGCCAAATAATAAAGTTTCCTTGAGCCTTGATATAAATTAAGTTGATACCTATATCACATTACACATAATCAATCACAGGAAGTTGCAAGTAAGTATGTACGCTGTACATCTTGTCTACACACCCCAATATTTTTCCAGGCCCGTGCAACTCTTATTACTTATTAGCATCATATCAACGTAAGCGCCTATTAATTTAATTTCACGACCATTTCACAATACAAATAGCAATATTATTCAAACAGGATCAAAGTTACGCCTCCACATAGTCACAAATGGCAATCAGCATTACTTTTTGCTATACGCAAGTACGCATCACATACTAGCACATTTATAGAATATCTACCTCACGCAAAGCATAGGAATAAATATTTAGACTGGGCATCGAGTGTCGAGGAGGTGAAAGTAAAATGTTCAGGCGGACTTACAAATCGCCTATCTCTATCACACTTGTTTACATACTTATCTTCTGTCGGAAAGGAAGTGGATCCCGAGGAAATGTTGGTATTGGTGCACGAATATAAAATTAATTCTGAGCATCTAGCTAGAGGGTGTACCTAAAGGATAGGTACACCCTCTAGAGGATATAAGATAGGTATTAATCGGGCGACAGTTTTATCAATGCCTTGCGCTTTCGCATGTACAGCTATTTATTACTCGTGGCCTAACTTCAAAATTAAGGGGACGATGCACGTAGTTTTCTCTCGCTCTTTATTTCCGTGGAGAGTTTGACAGGACTACGTAGTGTCACGTCGGTTTTAACTTTAGTACACAGCAGTAACAGGTGACAAGGTGAGTCAGAGTGACAAGATTCTGGTGACTTCTCTTCTGCCACAAGTACCAAATACTATACTATAGGTTCCCTTGGCTTGTCGATTTAAAATAGGTTTGTTACAGGAACCTATATATAAGAAATCGCTGTATAACCCATAATAAAGCGAAATCTACACAATGTGTGCCAATGATGTTTCTGTGTATTAGTTTCCGTGGTCTAAAGTAACAAGCGTCAAAGCGACACGACGTATGCACACAAAAGTAGAGGAACAATCGCAGGCGGCGTGCGATGTTTGACTAGCACTTTAGATACGGGGGCGCGTCGGCGGAGGCGGGGGCGACATGAAAGGCACCGCGCGGGCGCGCGGCGCGACTGATCCGTCACACATCAAACGCGCCTTCTATAAAAACCTAATCGACAACGGCGATGGCTTTTGACATAGTGCGGATGGCGTGATGTGCAGTGTCGAAGCGTTAGATGTATTTTGAAAATGGAATGGACGTTCTTTCAGGCCCTTAAGTTTAGTTTTGAAAATCATACAGATTTTGTAGCTACAATTTCTATAATTATGCAGTTTTTATACAACACAATTGAACACAATACAATAAATTACAAAAGAGTTAAAATTTGCAAAGCAAACTTCCGGTTACCTATTTAATTAATACAAATATGTAAAAATTTAAAATGCTATCTATATATCTTTAATCTTTCCTCAAAAAGTATATTCTCGACCAACTTTGCAAGGCGTCTCACGAGCGTTTCGTATACCGATTCTATACGTCTGCGAAGTTTCCTGTACAAGTTAAACGTTTTTGAATTGGTTGTTATACATTTTCTAAGTAACATTGTTTAAAAAATAAAAATATGATATGTCATATTATGTTATTTACCCGTAATACTGATTTCAAAGCATAATAATTTGCCCTCTCTGGCTGTACTGAATGCTGGAAAGCATTACTCCCATAGTTGCTAGTTAGGAGTGCTGAAATTGCTAGAGAAAACATAACTTAAACATGTATTAATGTAGTACATTGTAAGTATTAGTAGATAAACTGAAAACTGAAAAGTAACGTAAATTCAACTGGATAGAACAAATTGTAACAAATTCGAGTACAGTCATGCTATCTAATGAATGCTTAATAAACAATACAATACAATGTAATACAATACAATGAAAAACTAAAATATTAAAAAAAATACAATACAATCCATCTTACACCACTAAATATGACCGAAAAATGTAGGTATAGATAGACTATGTGCTTTCGGTGTTGCTTTTTTTAAACGCAGAGCGGGTATAATGGAGAGTTAATGCCGTTATTTTTATGCAACGAATAGAAAAAGCTCTCGATAAGTTCATTAGCCGGCGTTTGACTTCGAATCAAATCAAATTTTATTTTAATCGGCATTGAATGATGCCTTTGTTATGTCAGGGCGTGGCGGTCTTGTGGGGGAAATGTATGGTGATTGGTGATAGCCTGGGGGTGATAGCTGCTAAAGTTTTTACTCATAGATTGCTTATAAAAATACACTATCAGTAATGAAAATAAGCGAATTTCCGTCGCTTTACTTTAAGGAAATTCGTATAAAAAATATTTTATTTGCTAAGTCGGAACGTGAGCAACGCCCACACGAAATTGCAGTTTCAAGTAAGCTGAACGACCCCTACAAATTACTTAAGCAATTACAAATTTAAAAAACCCCCGACTCTTAAAAAGTCAAAAATAATTTCCGTTTACTTACTTAAAGGAGTCGGTAGACCGCTAAGTAAATTCCCGCGCAACTTTTGAGTCTTTATATTTAATTTACTTAGCGGTCCCCCGACTCCTTTAAGTAAGTAAACGGAAATTATTTTTGACTTTTTAAGAGTCGGGGGTTTTTTAAATTTGTAATTTAACTTTTATTTCAAGCTTTTTAAAAAAACCGCATGCAAATCGGTCCACTTTTGAAGATAATAATTTTTTTTATTACTTAATTACTTAATTACTTGATTACAAACATAGCTAAGAACCATCCCGATTAAACAGGCTTCCTAATAAAAAAAACCGCATCCAAATCGGTCCATCCGTTTGGGAGCTACGATGCCACAGACAGACACACACACACACACACACACACACACACACACACGTCAAACTTATAACACCCCTCCGTTTTTTTCGTCGGGGGTTAAAAATAGAAGATGGACATGGACATAGTACATAGTTTTATATATAATAGGTAGATAGACCTAAGTATTAAACAATATTCTAAATAATTCTCTTTAAACTTATTCGAACTTATTGGAAGTCTCATACATATCTTATAATTTTAAGCAGTCGATTAAATTTTGTGAAACTTATTTACTATCGAAATATGTCTTTATTCCAAAATAAAATTATCCCTCGAAATTAATGGGTTTTATTTTTAATTCTGTAGTGCGAGGACTATTTAGTTGGGTGTAAAGCTTCCACATGTATGACATAGCGAAGGTATGTGCCTATTGTGTTGACGTCCAAAAGCCTTCTTTCGATTCACCTCCTGTTTTTATTACAAATCTTAACAACATAAACTGAACCCTAGCACTACCTACCGGGGATCGTAAAATCAAATCGATTTCAGTTTATTTTTATTTTCGACTCTAATAAAATCAACTCTTTGTTCCGTGTCGTTTTTACTTGGAAACTGCACAAAAACGTACATTTTATTAGTTTCGTTCACTTCTGTCTGACTGAATAGTGCACGGTGAACTAAGGAAGTCTCTGCAACTATTTTACAGAGTTATTGCATTTTAGGGTTGAAATTTATGGATTTCCATCGTTGTTGGAATCGATCACACGAGGCCATGGCGAAATAGTAGAATGTATGCGGTAGTTAGATGTTTTATTTTTTGCGTTCGCTGAAAGTATGGGTTTGCAATTAATAAAACAATAGTGTAGGTACCATTTTCTTCCTATATGTAATAATTTAGTTTTAAAGTACCTACCTATCTCCTCGTAAGTATTTATAATATTCATGGATCTACTCCTAAAACCAACAATGAACATTATTATTGTTGGCTTCATTCAAGAAGTAGAAAAATCATTTGACTACCTCACAGATGGCATCTTGACCTTCGGCCTCTCTATAATTTCTTTGAAAACTTATTTGCAGATGCAAATGAAATCTAGTTAAGAATGTAAAAAATATCGCAATGAGAAACACGAAATATGTATAGGTGCATACTTACATGCATACATATCAAACGATGTATTCCGAAAATCTGGGTATGCAGAGTAGTCAGTCGGTGTTGTTCTGCAAGAACCCTAACACCGACGACCACGATTCGCAACGTTCAATAGCTATCAAGCAGCAAATCAGGCACGAAGACACGCCTGTTGCATGACTTGGTGGAAGGGCAGTGCCAAGGTGAGAGGTGGCTAACCTGTCGCCATTTAGCACAGCATCTTGTCCTCATTCCATAGTCGCCTTTTACATGCACGGGGAGAGTTTTTTTTTTTTTTTTTATGGAAACTGACACGGTTGGCTATGCACGGATGCAGTGGGGATAAAACAAAACTAAGACTACATAAAGCAAAACACATTTAATCTAATAATATAAAAACCACCTCAATATCGTTCTCAAACACCAGCAAAATTATTCCAAGTAGGAGACGAAAAAATCTCACAATGACACCCTAATAATTTTAATGGTTTTACGAAATAAACAACAAGTATTATACTGCCCCCCTTTGTCTGCGTTTCTTTGTGCGATTATTTGCCCCTAAGTAATAATGTGTCGAACTTAATTGCCCGGGCTTTGACAATGTTTGCACGAATTGGACAAATAATGATTTTGTAGATTTTGTCGCGTGTCCACTGCGGAGGAGTCGTCGTCGTCCGTCGGTGCCAATACTTGGAACTTGCTGCTATGGGAATATACACCCAGACATGGCATTGTAACGCATTACATTACATCACACTACAATACACTACACTACATTACATTACACTACACTACACACTGCACTGAACTGCACTTCACTGCACTGCACTGCACTGCACTGCACAGCACAGTACTGCACTGCACTGCACTGCACTGCACTGCACTGCACTGCACTGCACTGCACTGCACTGCACTGCACTGCACTGCACTGCACTGCACTGAACTGAACTGTACTGCATTGCATTACATTACATTACCTTGTCACCAATATTTGGTCTGTGCATTCCATTTATGGTAGACACAAGATACATGAGTTTTAGTTTGATAGATACGTGCTACGTGCTACGTTACGATCAAGCTACGTGCGATAGGTGGTGGTACTAGACACGTAGGCCACCACCACCCCCATCTCGGAGAGCTCCGTATCCGCCGGACTGCAAGGCGACGACGTCGTCGTCGCGCAGCTAATTATAATTATTAATTTTATTAATTAATTTTTATTTTATTATAATTTTTATAATTTTTACTTCAGGTCTTATTTGTTACTTTCGAATGAGTTTTGTTTTATTGAAACATTTTATATGTAAAAGTACCTACTCTACTTGAATTAAAAGTATACGCAGAAGTAGGATCATTAAAAGTACATATACACAGAATCATCATTACTCACATAGACAGATCACATTGGACAAATAAACTTAGAGTCAACAATCCATATTGAAACTTATTTCTTTGGTATTTCGAAAGAATACACAAATTGCGCAAACAATTTGAGGTTGAATGAACAATGGGCCTGAGAACTTCCTATTATATTTCAAAAAAACAACGCGTCAACAAGAATAACCTCACTGTTTTACTTATACCGAGAAATGCAAACCGAATTTTGGCTTCAATACACAACAAATTGGTTGAAGAGTCCTTGCCTTTTAATAGTATTTTGGCCACAATTGACAAGGTTTGCATTCTTCTGCGCTATAGTTTAAACCGCTGGAATTATTATAGTAATTGGTGAACATTCTAGATAGCGCATAGTTATCGGGGTGACCTCCATTATGGATTTTCCCTTTTATTTATTGGAAACAGTTTTTCAATAATTTTCGAGTAAGGAAGTATTTATAGGTTTGCAAGGCGTAGCGTAGGTACATAAAACTTCACATTATGCCACCGAATAGGTACCTACACCTCGATAGAACAAACAATACGATGGTCATTTAGAAGTTTTGAATGGATGCAACAGCTGAAATCAACGATCATTTTAATTTCCTAATAAATTTTTTTGACTCTGCATTTTGTTTGAACAGTTTGAGGTGGTTTATTTACCCTAAGAAACTTTTTATTATTTTTTTATAAATTCGATCGGTTTGTATTCAGAAATCAGAGTAGGGTGACATATGAATGACAAAAGTGTATGTAAGTACAAAATATAGTTTTCTCTCAGCGTTGCAGAAAATTCTTCCGAATCTCAGCCATGTGGTATATGAACCCGGTAATTTCAATACGTGTACGAGTATATATTTAAGGCAAAATTATTATGCAAGGAGTCTAACCTGAACATAAGCCCACGCGTCTCTACAAAAAGTGTCCCCTTTTACAGTTAAGCAGAAGTCGTCATTTCAAAGAACGGCCTTCCGAAAATCGTCCTGTACGTTATGGTCATAAACAATTTTAGTTGAGCATTAATGTTCAATGACAAACTTAATGTTTTTACTATGGGCGTCGCACAGTGGTTCGAAAATCGCTTCTAGTGGACTTAGGCATTAATGAAGATCAACTTTTGCTTTTCGATGTTTTAATGATGCAAATGCATTCCTAAAGAGATTTCAATAATTTTTTAGTCTTTGATAATTTTCGCTTAGACTAGTATTTTCGGAGATATTACATATTATTAACTTTTCATGTATGAAGAAATACATAAAAATGACCATATGTCGAAAAGTACAAGCGGGAACAATATAATATTTCAGGGTGTTAATAAGGCCATGGTAACGGATACTTTTGCGGTGGTGCCCAATCTCGCAAGTGCTCGCAACTTTAATTAAAAATATTTGATTTTATAAATAATAATTAACTTCTATTTTACGACGTTTTTATGATCCAAATGTATTCCTAAATTGATTCTAATAAATCTTTATTCTCTGATATTTTTCGCTTAGACTAATATTTCAGAGATATTACACATTATTCACGTTTCATGTATGAAGAAATACATAAAAATAACGATAAGTCGAAAAGTACAAGCGGGAACACTATAACATTTCAGGGTGTTAATAAGGTCATGGTAATGGATATTTTTGCGGTGGTGCCCAATCTCGCAAGTGCTCGCAACTTTAATGAAAAATAGTTGATTTTGTAAATAATAATTAACTTCTATTTTACGACGTTTTTATGATCCAAATGTATTCCTAAATTGATTCTAATAAATCTTTATTCTCTGATATTTTTCGCTTAGACTAATATTTTAGAGATATTACACATTATTCACGTTTCATGTATGAAGAAATACATAAAAATAAGGATAAGTCGAAAAGTACAAGCGGGAACAATATAACATTTCAGGGTGTTAATAAGGTCATGGTAATGGATATTTTTGCGGTAGTGCTTAATCTTGCAAGTGCTCGCAACTTTAATGAAAAATAGTTTATTTTATAGATAATGATTTAGTTCTATTTTCCGATGTTTTTATGATCAAAATGTATTCGTAAATTGATTTTAATAATTTTTTATTATTTTGTATTTTTTTTCTTTGACTAATATTTTTGGAGATATTACACATTATTAACTAGTTCACCCGGCGTTATGGGCTGACATCACGGATGTTGTAGGTGATGTAGCCAACCGTGTCAGTTTCCATAAAAAAAAAACTTTCATGTATGAAGAAATCCATAAAAATGACGATAAGTCGAAAAGCATAAGCGATCACAATACAATATTTCAGGGGTTTATTAATAAGGTTACGGTAAGTTATATTTTAGCGTAGCTGAAATCTCGCAAGTACTCGCAACTTTACTATAAAATTGTTGATTTTATAAATAAAAGTCAACTTGCTTTTTCCATGTTTTAATTATGCAATTGTGTTCATAAATGGATTGTATTAACGCTTTATTCGTTGATATTATTTGCTTAGGCTATATTTTGAGAGATATAGGTAAATATTCATTTAAAGTTCTAATTAAGCTAGTCTATTCCATACCACCCTTGAGGTTGAGTGCAAGGCGCGTTTTTTTATGTGGTTTCTTTCTTTTTTACCTTTTCCAATTTGGGTCTGATTGTGGACAGCTAGGAATCTGATGTTAATAAAAGTCTCCGAAGTGTGTCTTCATTCGTACTACTCTTGAAAACTTTCGAGTGTGTCTTTTGCGATATTCCCTGAAATCTTTATTTCGGGCTTCTGATGCTTCTTCTGAAAGGTGACCAATGAATGGGTATCAGTCCAAACGACTGTATTATGCCCCTCCACGTGCCAATATTTTATGCATACTCGATGGAATGAAGTACCAACTATACATATTTGCGTATAATTGATATGTATCCATGGCATACCTCTTGAACTCATCGATATGGAAAGCTTGCCCGGACGATAGGACTTCTACTGTGACTCCGAATCGATGTATCAGGTCTTTGTCAACTCCCGTTATTGTGGCTGTAGTATGCGGGTCTTCAAAAATTCTTCAAGCGGTGTTACCATCATTGGTGGCTCCATGACCCTGCTTAACTACATCTATTAATAGTCCATTGTGACGTCGAAAACATCTAATTTTTGGTTTTTAAGAGCAATGGATAAACTATATTAAAGAGCTTGGTTTTATACTAGTGGATTAGGGCTCCCGGGGAAACCACATAAAAAACACGCGTCTTTCACTCAACCTCAAGGGTGGTGGTATGGAATAGACTAGCTTCATTAGAACTATAAATGATTAATGACTGACGAGTAATCTAAAGAATAATATTTACCCATATCTCTCAAAATATTAGCCTAAGCAAATAATATCAAAGAATAAAGCGTTAATACAATCCATTTATGAACACAATTGCATAATTAAAACATGGAAAAAGCAAGTTGACTTTTATTTATAAAATCAACTATTTTATACTAAAGTTGCGAGTACTTGCGAGATTTCAGGCTACGCTAAAATATCACTTACCGTGACCTTATTAAACCCCTGAAATATTGTATTGTGATCGGTTGTGCTTTTCGATTTATCGTCATTTTATGGATTTCTTCATACATGAATGTTAATAATGTGTAATATCTCCAAAAATATTAGTCTAAGCAAAAAATACAAAATAATAAAAAAATATTAGAATCAATTTAGGAGTACATTTGGATCATAAAAACATCGGAAAATAGAAGTTAATCATTATCTATAAAATGAACTATTTTTCATTAAAGTTGCGAGCACTTACGAGATTGGGCACCACCGCAAAAATATCCACTACCATGACCTTATTAACACTCTGAAATATTATATTGTTCCCGCTTGTACTTTTCGACTTATCGTAATTTTTATGTATTTCTTCATACATGAAAAGTGAATAATGTGTAATATCTCTGAAATATTAGTCTAAGCGAAAAATATCAGAGAATAAACATTTATTAGAATCAATTTAGGAATACATTTGGATAATAAAATATCGAAAAATAGAAGTTAATCATTATTTATAAAATCAAACATTTTTAATTAAAGTTGCGAGCACTTGCGAGATTGGGCACTACCGCATAAATATCCGTTACCATGACCTTATTAACACCCTTAAATATTATATTGTTCCCGCTTGTACTTTTCGACTTATCGTCATTTTTATGTATTTCTTCATACATGAAAAGTTAATAATGTGTAATATCTCCGAAAATACTAGTCTAAGCGAAAAATATCAAAGAATAAAAAGTTATTGAAATCCCTTTAGAAAAACATTTGCATCATTAAAACATCGAAAAACCAAAATTGATCTTCATTAATGCCTAAGTCCACTAGAAGCGATTTTCGAACCACTGTGCGTCGCGTGGCTGGAACACGCCAAGACGCCAACACAGCGCACCGCTAGTGTAACGGAGTAAACGTGGGACCTAAGAAGGAAACCTCCTTGAAGATACTAATTGTCACTCTTTGTTATATTATGTGTCTGTCTGTACGTACGGTAACTTTAAACCAGAACACAGATACCAATACATTTTTTTTTTTTTTTTTTTTTTTTTTTTATTGAAACATTAGAATATTCACCAATTATTAAAGCGATTTACACCACGGCGTATAACAATTCAAACATTTGGAAAAATACTTATAAAACGTCGACCGTTGAGACTGACTTTGGCTCGGATTTCACGGTTAACTGTAGGTCCCTCCCTTCCCTTGTTATTTTTTTACTAGGTGGTAGGCCCGCCGCGCCGCGCCGCCCAGGTTTGGCACCACCGCACTGAATCCGCTCGCTCCAAGCGGCGATGTTTCTCTAAGGAGCGGAGCAGCGACTGAAAACCGCGACTGAAGTGTTGAAAAAATTTCGATGTGATTATTTATCAGAGTGTAAAACCACACAGTAGGTAGGTAGGTACGCTAATTCCCACGAAGAAATATGTATCTACTACTAGTGTTTGCTTATTTGGCAAACACTTAGAGCTGTCAAGTGAAATAATTTCACTTTAGATTGATAGGCAGCGGCGCATCGTGTGAACTGTAACGTCGTCGCAGAGGTTGATCGTGTCGTCGCGGAGCCTCGTACGTGGTACCTATAAAACTTGAAAAAAAAATGTAATAAACAGGTCTATTACCTTAACACTGGAGACCAAGTTATTGGCCAAAAATTTACATAAGTAAATCTATTTCAATTTATAAAATATGTTGTGTTTTGTAGTGATTACTTTCTCAGTGGTTTAAATTAACTCTGGTTTCGACTAAATCATTTGAAATTTTTACTTATAATCTTACTATGTATTAAGACAGAAAAATAGGCCGACATAACACAAAATATTGTGCCTATGTGAATTGCTATTCTTTGAAAATATAAATTTAATCATACATAGAAGAAGCCACTTTAATATCTCCCTGTTATAGGCTCAGCAGCTTTCAGCTTAGCTCGCGTGAAATTCGAATAAAAAAAAAAGGTCAACATTATTTTTTATCTGCTACAAATACATTCAACAAAATATCTAATCAATTCAAATCGTGGTGGTGGTAGAGGTGGTAGTGGCATCGCTGTGTCGTTTATCTATATCCCTGAAGTAGTTGATCTCACGGTAGAGTCTCGGTAGCCACTTGTCAACTCCTTATCTCGGACCTGGACACGCTTATCTAGCTACTGCCTCAATTCTTGATCTTCATGTGAAATTTATTAGGTACACTCTCGTCACAGATACGGAATGTGGTATGGTGTTCCTGGAGAGTGTTTTCCATACTTACTACATAATATGTATCTATAAACTGGAAATTTTCAAAAGGTGTATCCGCCTTGCCTTATAGATGGCATGGCGCCTTTCTGAGACCTGGGAGTGGTGTTATTTGCTGTGTCTGATCTTCCGTTCGGACATTTGTTCTACATACGTAAGAAAGGAGGATTTATTGCAGCATGCAATTTCTTTCTGATGACCCGGTTCAAAATGAACTGGAAGAAAATGGAAATAAATTGCAACATGTAATAATTGTCAGCCTCGGTAGCTTAGTGGTGCAGTCGGTCTAATCAGCCCTAAGCGCGGTCAGTTCTTGGATGGGTGACCGCTCGACCGTTGAAAGCTGACTGTGTGGTTCGGATTCCACGCAAAACTGTAAGTCCCTTCCCTTCTTAAATTACTAGGTAGGTGATAGGGTTTATCCCGCCCGCGTTGATACCACCGCATTGAATGAAACGTCGGTCGGAACGGCTATGTAAATACGAGTAGTTTGTGTTTACCGTCCAGTTCAGTGTAGCCGATATGAAATGAAGGGAAGCACTGATGGCACCTAGTTCAGCCGGTGTTATGGGCTGACATCACGGATGTTGGAGGTGTGCCAGCCGTGCCAAGTCCCCATAAAAAAAATCAAGGAATTTGGTGATTGAAGAAAGGGAATACGATTTTTTATGGAACTTTGTGTAGAGATTTCTGGCGGTTCTAACAATAGAGTATTAGCTTCTTTACCCACACGATCACACACAATATGCCCGGAAGGAGGAAAATGTTAAATAGTTCTCAGAAATGCCTCACCGTCAATAGCTATCGATCAGCCTGCAGCCATCACTCATACATATAATAGCGTGATTAATGAAACGAGTATGACACCAGTGATAGCGCGAAACCGACTGAATTAGGCGATAAGCCACTCACACGCACTCAGTGATTGGCGACTACTTCATACTACTAACTAGGGAACACTTGGTCTGAGTGACATATTATTGTGAGTGAAAGGGTCGGAAAAAATTGCCAGATGCATGCACCTAGCTACACACAGATCTGGCACAGTTGCTACAAGAGAGTCCGAGGGAAACCGTGACCATGTGCCATGCTGTAAAACACGAGTGTGAAAATTAAATAAAATGAAAATGAAAATGAGAATGAGAATGAGAATGAGGAAGGAGGAACCACTGCTTTCCGCCGACGTACTTGATGTCGTCGTCCCACCTGGCGGGTGGTCTTCTCTTTTTCTTCTTCTTATTCTCTTACTATGGAGGTATAAAGCGCCAAATTGTTTATGGCAAGTTGCTTTTTTGCGTGTTATGTAATCGCTACATAGGCCAAAGACAGCAAGAAGCTAGAAGTAGAACAACAGCAATGAATGAATACATACTCATGTGACGAAAGGGAAGGATACACACCCAATGACTATCTTTGATAGATATTTACAAGAATAACTATCAGACAGCCAGGAGACCAGCTCCTGCAAGATCAAATCTACAGCTGTGCTCTCCTCTAAATAGAGCTATTCATTTGCGGAATGGGATAAATAGGGAGGCAGAGTTTGATATTTTTAGGTTTCCGTACCTATTACTAATATGTCTGCCTTCTCTTAGCTAAACTGTGAAACACCATCGTATACTTTGTCTGGCAAATCAAAACAGAAACGTTAAGTAGAATGTACGACCGATACCAGGGCTTTTATCTCACTGTATTCTGAATTCATCCACTTACCAGTCTATACATCTGGTAATGATCTGAGAACTGATCTTATTATTGGCCTGAAGAACTCTCGTAGTGTATATGGCTGCCTATCTAAAGTAGTACAAGCGTTTTAATGTGCACTTGTAAAGGAGCTATTCTCTTAAAGTGGCCTTAGATATTAGGCCAAAAACCCTTTCCAGATTATCTTATAAATATCTAGTACAGTACCGGTCGCATATGAGAATTACCGACCCTAGAGGCATCTAGAAGGCGCCCTCTAGATGCTTCTAGGAAGGATAAGACTTCTGTTTTTCTATCTACATTTATTCCTATAACGTACTTCGTGCTGCTTGGGAAGCCTACAACGTCTGTCTGTCCGTCCGTCCGTCTGTCCGATGGTTGTATCTTTGGAACCGTAATAGCTAGCCGGTTGAAATTTTCACAGAATATTCGAGAGATATGCGTTATTTTGGTGGATATAACAACAAATAATAAAAATATTAAAAAGTGAAGTATTGGTGCCCATAACAGAAACGTGTTTTTTCAACGTTTTTTTTTGTGTTGCGGAAACCTCGGTGCGCGAGTCCGACTCGCACTTTCCGGTTTTTTTTATATTAACCTAGGTAAATTAAAGAGGATAAGTCATCTTAATAAATTACATGCGAAAGTTAAATTAGACTAGTACGAGTTAGGATATCCTTTAATGTTTGCTAAATAAATAATCATAATAATCAATAGGTAAGTTACAAGACAAAGGATTAGCTGTTCGAAGTGCAGTACCTGTACATATATTGATAAGTAAAACAATTGAGGTGCACTTCTAGCACCCTGTCATAGTCACTAGCTAGTTGATCGCCCCTCAAAGAATTACAATTTCAACTGAAACTTTTCATGTGATATGGTTGTAGGGGTACCCATATCTTTTGGAGCCGATTTTATGAGTAATCAATCCAGCAGTGTCAGATGGGCTCCTAGAAACACTGCATATATCTCGTACCTACTGATGTGTAATACTGCGTAATCCACGAGCACGCCGCACGTCATACTGTGACAGGCTTCAGGTGAAATTCCCACAGTCATGCCGGAAACGGCTCCGAGGCTGTAAGGGTGTATGGCCACATTCTGGGAAATAATTGAGAGGAACTATTTTCAAACTCTTTGGCCCCCACTTAAGAAACTACTAACCTGAGATTTTATTTTATTAAAACTTCACACTTGCCTTATGGCATTAACTCACATTATTTGTTGCACATTATACATTGAAATTAAGATTGGACCTCTTGGAACTGAGTAACAAATGATATGCGCGTCTCTAAAACCCACCGCGTCCCGCTTCCCCGCGATCATATACCAGCGATATACCCCAGCAGTACGTTCAATTCCAAAAGGTCCAATCGTAATGGCAACGTAACCGGGTTATTTTCATTTAAATTATGTTTGAATTTAGTAGTTTTCCACAATGGTTGTCACGAAATCTCAAAATATTAGTCTATATAATATTTTCCATCACTTACTTGTTATTGCGGGAGAAAAATATTTCTGCCGCAGTGATAACTACAAGTAATTTAGAATTTAAGATAGAATTACCTATATTTTTTTAACGAATTAACACCTAATTTTCTACATAGAGTATCAAAAAGCCAATAAAAAATGTAAACATGCATGACATATCGCTGTTCGATTTGTGATCGTTAGGTGCTGATGTAGGACACTGATTAGGATTGATTCGGTTTCGTTGTGACTGCTTCGTGGCAACTTACCTACTGTCCGCTGATAACGTTTCTTGGAGTTCAATGAATCGAGCACCTGTAGATATTTTCCTGCTTGAGAATTTACAGATAAAATGATGCCTTTTCTAAATTTAGGTGTGATGTGAAAGTTATTTTGCATGATTGGAAAATGCTTTACTTCTTTTGTAGAATAGAATTTCTTAGAAGAAAAAGAATAGCCCCACTGTATCACGTGTTGTGCTGTCTGCTTACCCCGATTGTCGGGATACAGCGTGTGGTATGTATGTGTGTAGTTTCCTAGATCATTAAAGCATCCTTAACTTACCGAAAATGTTCATCGTCTTTGTTGAAAACGAAAAGTATACCTACTAAATATATATTTTTTTTTCAAGGTCGCAGCGCAGAAAAAAATAGTTCAAATTATAGCACAGAATAACCCCTGCAATCGTCGGACGTAGGTACTCAACCTCTGCCGACTGTCAGTTAAGCAAAATGAAACCCTATATAAAGTCGTACAGATGCAGTGATTTTATCAATGTACAGATGTGCAGTCGTGTGAAACGTGCGTTATCTCTAAACTTTCGCCGCTAATTTGTACGTTACCACTTACCACCCGCGTCGAGTCCCTCCCTCTATTATGTTTCTGTCGTGTTTATGTCGTATCGTCATATTCGTATTTACGAAGGATTTATTTCTATAGTACGTTTTGATTAGAAAAAGAGTATGCCTAAAAGTTACATAAAAAAGTGATCAAGGTTTTGTTTTTACGTGGAATTATGTATCGCGTCTTTTCAAGTAATTTATCAAAATACCAATTTTAATTCCTTGCCTTACTATGAGACGTCATCTTATAAAATGTTGCAAAAGCTTGTTTTTCTTCATCAGCATCTACAAAGAAAACCTGAAATCGGTAAACAGACGTTCGAGCTCGCGTTCGAGATTGCTTGCGGCTACCAAAACTCATCCACCGGTACGAAATTCATTTATCTACCAACCCTCTCCACCAACACGGTCCATCCTCATCATCGTAGTATATTTACCATTAGGTGACTTCAAAACATCTTATTCTGTGAATATTGTGCAAGCGAAACTCGTACCAAATATGTAAAACACAGGACGCATTTTTCAAAGATGATCCTGAATATAAAGCTGGAAACTTAGTAAAGACGTTCAGCTGAAAATTAGACTCTATTTACGTTGATATTGAGGTTTTATTTCGGTAACAACTAATGCGAGAAGAATTTTATGGAAATGAAAAATATTCAACTGAACAGTTACCTAGGTGCCTTTGATGTAGCGCTTCTGCATGCAAATGTAATGGCGAATAAATGTTTTTCAATGTTCTCCCAGGGCGACCAAAACTGTAGAGAAAATTAAGACTGAAATTTAACAAGAAAAATGAAATGAAAAAAGTTACGCGTATCCAAAGGACAATGGGCTCTAAAAACTGCGCTAAAGTAAAATATATGACTATGACCCATTTATTATTATTATTATTATTTTTTTTTTTTATGGAACTTGACACGGTTGGCTACATCACCTACAACATCCGTGATGTCAGCCCATAACACAGGGTGAACTAGGTGCCATGTCAGTGCTTCCCTTCATTTCATGTCGGCTACACTAAACTGGACGGAAAACACGAACTTTACATAGCCGTTTCGACCGACGTTTCGTT
Organism: Nematopogon swammerdamellus; assembly: GCA_946902875.1. Lineage (NCBI taxonomy): Eukaryota > Metazoa > Arthropoda > Insecta > Lepidoptera > Adelidae > Nematopogon > Nematopogon swammerdamellus. Next base: position 12,158,032 of record OX336349.1, read on the forward strand.
CAGTGCGGTGGTACCAACCCGGCCGGTATAAACCCTACCACCTAGTAAGGTAAGAAGGGAAGGGACCTACAGTTTAACGTGGAATCCGAACCACGGTCAGCCTCCAACGGTCGAGCGGTCACCCATCCAATCACTGACCGCGCTCAGCGTTGCTTAATAACAGTTGACTAACCAACCGCGCCACTGAGCTACCGAGGCTGACGAATTTTCTTATCCCTTAGTCGACTTTTACGACATGCGACGGGGAGAGATGCAGTGGGGCTATTCTTTTTAAGTACCGACCCCACACGGTACAAAATATGATGCATAGATTAGTAGGTAGGTACCCACAACGTTGGAGCATTATTCAGATTGTTGGTCACAACTCACAACACAATGGAATAAGTAGGAGCTGAGAAAGATTTTTAGTTTAGCTGTCGCCAACGTTCCTACCTACTACCTACGTTGAAATCACCAGTTCTCGTCTGGTCTGGTAGGTCGGGAGCTGGATGACCGACTGGGAGGGAGCACCGCGTGATGTTGGCTGTTTGCTGCAAGCTTCAGTTTGATTTATAACGTCACATTATTATTAGGTAACAATGTGACGTTAGTAACTCATAGATATTTTTAATTTTTCTGTCGCCAACGTCCATACTACGTTGAAAACACCGGTTCTCGTCCGATCACCGAAGTTAAGCAACGTCGGGCGCGGTCAGTACTTGGATGGGTGACCGCCTGGGAACACCGCGTGATGTTGGCTTTTTGCTGTATCCTTCAGTTTGATTTATTACGTCACATTGTTATTTATTACAGTTATATATTAGGTACTAACTCATAGATATTTTTATGTTATCTGTCGCCAACGTCCATACTACGTTGAAAACACCGGTTCTCGTCCGATCACCGAAGTTAAGCAACGTCGGGCGCGGTCAGTACTTGGATGGGTGACCGCCTGGGAACACCGCGTGATGTTGGCTTTTTGCTGTATCCTTCAGTTTGATTTATTACGTCACATTGTTATTTATTACAGTTATATATTAGGTACTAACTCATAGATATTTTTATGTTATCTGTCGCCAACGTCCATACTACGTTGAAAACACCGGTTCTCGTCCGATCACCGAAGTTAAGCAACGTCGGGCGCGGTCAGTACTTGGATGGGTGACCGCCTGGGAACACCGCGTGATGTTGGCTTTTTGCTGTATCCTTCAGTTTGATTTATTACGTCACATTGTTATTTATTACAGTTATATATTAGGTACTAACTCATAGATATTTTTATGTTATCTGTCGCCAACGTCCATACTACGTTGAAAACACCGGTTCTCGTCCGATCACCGAAGTTAAGCAACGTCGGGCGCGGTCAGTACTTGGATGGGTGACCGCCTGGGAACACCGCGTGATGTTGGCTTTTTTGCTGAGATTGTTATAAATTTGAAAATTGAGACACGCTTGTCTGTTTGAAACGGCGCGGTGGTGGCGGCTAAGTAGAGACTTGCAATTAGTCCATGAAAAACATTAATTTTTTTTTTCAAACAAACAATTTAAAACTCAGAAAAATGCAAAGTCCCACCTCATTTCATAGGGAAAATATGAAACAAAAATTTCAAATGTATTATATTATAATCTCTACTTCTTTTAAAAGGGAACGCCTGTCTGTTTGTGGTAAACTCTAAAACTCAGGTAAAAGATTTTGATGCGGTTTGCACCAATGTAAAGAGTAGTTCTTGAGGCTCATAGGCTAAATCACGGTAAATAGCCTTGAGCAGTAAAGTATAGTGTAGAATTTAGTGTCGAATGGTAGTAATAGATGGCGGTACAAATTAACAAAAGTCGAACTGCACCCGAGCGGAGCCGGGTACTGCAGCTAATGCAGTAAGTACTTACCTATAAATTTGTTGTAGCGGTGTTCCAGTTTTAAAATTTTGGAACGGAACACTAAAAATAACAATAAAAATCAGACTGCGTAGGAAAGACTAACTAAAAAGAAGAAAAAAAGGTAGCAAAAAATGGCCCTTTATTGCTACATTTAAAAAACTTCTGTGGCTCGACATATTTTCTATTTTATTTTGCCTAAAGCCTAAATATTTCAATTAGCTAAAAAGGCTTATGAAGTGCTGCGGCTAATTAGTGGATAATAAATAATATAATATATATTTAATGATTCTGTGTGGATCACCGTAATATAAAAATGGTAAATAATTTACACCCTCTACCGGTACGATATTAAAACACACACACAACAAAATGAGGTCATTTCTCATGGCTAATCAATAATTTAACAAAAAGTCGACAAGCTAGTTGAGTTCTTATTCTGAAGATGGCGCTCTTGCCGTTTGATATTGTTTGTGTAGGTGGTAGAAGTAACACATGCTTCTGCCCATAGATGGCGGTGATATCGATTTACTGAAAATTATACATTATTCTATTTTTATAGATGGCCTAAAATAGTGGCGGGTAATATTTTTTATTCGATTTTGGTGTTACTATAAAACTTATAGTGTTCTAGCTAGAATCTAATATCCCAAAAAAAATTATAAACACTTTCTAAAAAAATAATTAAAACGATAACTAGTTCGAACAAACTACAAAGGTAAATACGTTTATTTATGAGCAAGGAGTTTTTATGTAGGTAGACATAGGAAGGACTTAATTACAAACATCAAAAGTGTCTAGGGATATGACATATTTTTTCAAGTAAAATAAAAGGTCCCAGATTTAAAATAATATTTAACACAATTATTAAATGAAATCTTAAAATTAAATTAATATAAATAAAATGTATTAAATGAAAATAAAATGTACTTGTTTTTTTAAAAGTTTGAATAAGGGATTGTTCTTAATCTCTTATTCTATCATGTAACCATATTTTTATGTAGGATTTTGGGATTTTTAGGGACAAAATTATTTTTTTTGTAAAGGGGTTCCCACGGATTAAATTTACAACAAAAAAGAGATCATGAAAATAAGGAAACATTAAAAAAATAATTGTTTGGTTTTTATTAAATTTATCACTAATAAATCAGTGAATCCACCCCTTACGCATCTACACCTATTGTGCATACTTAAAATTAAATTATCAATATCCGCCTGAGGAATGTTCAATAGGATTGAGGTCTGGAGATTGAGCAGGCCACGGCATCACCGATACATCACGCGCCTGAAGTTCCGCCGCAACGACCCGCGCCATGTGTGGGCGGGCATTGTCATGCATAAGGACAAAATCTGGACCCATATGCAGTCGGTGGGACACGATGACAGGTGTCACCACCTGGTCGCGATATCTTGCAGCAGTTAGGTACCCATTTATCAAAATGAGATCAGTTCTTCCACCGCTGCGAATACCCGCCCAAACCATGATGGTGCCACCCAAGTGCCACCCTTGTAGGGATGAATCTCTTGAAGGTTCTGGAGGCGATTTTCTCGTTCAGGTGTCCGCCAGACACAAATTATTCTCGTATCTGGGTGAAAGCCGAAACGAGACTCATCCGTGAAGAGAACTGACGACCACTGTTCATTAGTACAATTTAGGTAAGCAAGAGCCCATTGTAGTCTCCTTGCGCGATTCCCACGTCGAACCGCGGGGACTCGAAGCGTTCTACGGGCATGAAGTTTGACTTCGTGCAATTGGTTTCTGACAGTTTTATCGCTGACAAGTAAACCTTCTTCTGCCTGCAGCCATTGGACCAGCTGCATCGCCGTAGCTGCTGTGGGTTGTCTTCTGGCCGCTACTTGGAGAATACGGTCTTGCCTGCGGCTGGTTATGCGAGATCTTCCTTCGTGTCGTTCAGCCACACTTCCGTAGGCACGGTATCTTGTCCGCAGCCGACTAATGACATTCTGTCTAGTGCCCATGGCCTCAGCCACGTCGCGCTAATAGCGGCCGGCTTCTCCATTCCCATCCCACTGCTCGTAACATCTCCTCCCTGGTCAAATGACGTCGCGCCATAGTGTCTGAAGTATCAAGTTAACACGCAAGATGAATTTGACTTTAAGTTTTGCGGTTAGATGTGTAAATAATTAAATAGAAATCACAACAACAATTTAAAAAAAATCACAACTTTAGGCTTGGTGCTGCTATAATAATGTCTAACAAACTGATAAACTGTCACAAACACAAACATTATGAGTCGCGTGATAGAATTCGAGATGGCGAAGCATTCCAAATTCAAACTTGAAAAAAAATATTGGTACTTTTTATATTACTTGAAAAAGTATGTCATACCTATCCCTAGCCACTTTTGATGTGTGTATTTTGCTTATCTTAAAATTTTAGACGAATTAAATTTATTTATTATGAATCTACCATAGGGGCATCATTGATGCCACATCAATGACTTACCTACCTACATAGTGTCTTATATTCTTCTTATGAAAATATCAGCTTGATACTCCTACCTAACCCGTAAACCGAAACTTTACGACAGAGGGCCCCCGTCCCCGTAACATGGCTGCCAGCCAGGCCAGCCACCCTTCAGGCGGCTCCCGCTGGGCGGTGCGATGCTGGCGACGCCTACCGAGGGAGCCGACACAACGGTTTGCGGTGGAGGGTGGGAACTGAGCTGAGAGGGTGGATCGTTTTATATAATCATGCCTAGCCTATATACATAAACCGCATAACCTAGTAGACAGAATAACATTCATGCAATCGCGATTTGATAAATGTGCCGGAAGTAGATAATATTATGTTGTTTGTAAAAAACAACAATTTATAACGATATTTTGAAACGAACGAATGATGCGGCAATAACATTCAACATCAGGCGGTCAATCCGTATGATCGGACGAGAACTAGAATCGAAATGTTTTAAACGTGTGCTATGTATGACTCTATGACTGAATCATGTTTCATTATATGTTTTTATCAGTTTATTAGTGTAGCAAAAAAGCCAACATCACGCGGTGTTCCCAGGCGGTCACCCATCCAAGTACTGACCGCGCCCGACGTTGCTTAACTTCGGTGATCGGACGAGAACCGGTGTTTTCAACGTAGTATGGACGTTGGCGACAGATAACATAAAAATATCTATGAGTTAGTACCTAATTACAATGTGACGTAATAAATCAAATTGAAGGATGCAACAAAAAGCCAACATCACGCGGTGTTCCCAGGCGGTCACCCATCCAAGTACTGACCGCGCCCGACGTTGCTTAACTTCGGTGATCGGACGAGAACCGGTGTTTTCAACGTAGTATGGACGTTGGCGACCGATAACATAGAAATATCTATGAGTTAGTACCAAATTACAATGTGACGTAATAAATCAAACTAAAAGATGCAACAAAAAGCCAACATCACGCGGTGTTCCCAGGCGGTCACCCATCCAAGTATTGAACTCCTCGGTATCAAAGTGTCGGTGTCCTAGTCTGTTCCAGCCCGTCTAGTTCAGAGAGTCTCTAGTTCTTGAATTATTGTTAGGATTACACATACCTACATTCTGTCAAAAAAGTACCGGGAATTGATAAATTTAATTTGTAATTCCAAATTCAATTCAAATAATCCATTTTGTCGTTGGCACAACTGTTTTCTATATTGGCGCGGAGTTTGAGCACCATCTGTCATTTAGTTTGTTTACATTGCTCGATTTTGTTAGTTCATATAAAGTGTGTTTTGCGATTTTTATAATGGATAAAAATATCGAACAAAAAGTTTGTCTCAAATTTTGCATCGCAAATGGAATTTCGTATTTCGAGTCTCTGAAAAGTTACAGAAAGCTTACGGTGAATCGACTTTATCAAAAACACATGAGTGGTACAGTGCATTCAAAAGCTGTCGAGATGTGGTGGAAGATTTGCCTCGCTCTGATCGGCCATCAACGTCTTTAACTGAAGTTAATATAGCTAAAGTGAAGGAAATGGTGACTGAAAATCCTCATTCAAGTTTGAGAGAGATAGCCTCTCAACTTTCTGTGTCTCACGAATCGATTCGTACCATTTTAAACGATCGCTTGGGCATGAAACACGCTCAAGATTTGAATTTTCTTTAAAAACTCAATCGCTTAAGGCCATCATTGTGAACGAATTTTTGGCCAAAAACTCAACAAATACCATCGAACAACCACCGTATTCACCGGATATGACTCCGGCCGACTTTTTTCTGTTTCCAAAACTCAAATTACCACTTCGAGGCACCCGTTTTCACTCTAATAGAAGACATAAAAGAGAATTCGCGGTGAGAACTGAAGTCGATTCCGGAAAATGCATTTAAAAAATGTTTTGTTATTTGGATTATTCGTTGACGTAAGTGTATTATTTCGGAAAGGGCCTACTTTGAAGGCGATAGCATAAATTTGGAAGATTAATTTAACATTTTGTGTATTAAGACCTTTTCCCGGTACTTTCTTTACAGAGTAGTATAATATGTATATATTATATGGTATAGATAGACCTGTGCGTACCACATACCTACATGATAGATAACGTAGCGTCACGTTATCGCTTTAGCAATATAAATAAGTATCGTAAATCGGCATTGCGTCAAATAGACCATTACAGCGCCAGCCAATGTTATGAGGTTAATTGGGCGTCACGTTTTATTAGTTTGCTCTGTCGACCCGAGCGGCGACCGACCAGATTTCATTATCCGCACCGAAACTAATAAAATCCTTGCGATTTCTGCACCGCCAATGTGACTATTGATCTGTTTGTGAGTGATGCTTGCCAACCGCTACACTGATAGACGAATCTTGTGTCATAAATACTTATAAAATAAAATGTGAGTTAATATAATAACACAAATTATGTTGGGAACTATGTTGGAAATTATGTAGGTAATTTTCTAAAATAAAAATCATATTCGTCAAAAGGTCTTTTAATTTTGCTACCAAATCGCACCAGATTTACCTGACTAGCTGTGTTCATTCTTCTATAGTGTCTTGGACTCCATTGCAATTTAAAGTAGGTACCTACTTAATTTCATTATTTTCAAGTAGGTACGTTTCCTGACATAATTAATAATATTATTTTTAAATACAGATATTATAGGTAAGTATCTAGGTACCTACCGTACCTTAATGAATGGCCAAAGGTATTGATTGCCAATCAGGGTTTTGCGCGCGTGTTAGCTTGAAGCTTGCAACAAAAGTACAACTGAACGACAACTCTGTAGCTTCTAACGTGTCGGACTGATCCTCCCTCCGTCCTCTGCAACCTCGCACATAGTGCTTGTTGCATTACCGCACAGTTATCTGTGGTGTCGGCATTTAGGGAGGCGAGGCTACTTAATCAGGTTCATTACAGCCGGCTCGCTGTCGGCAAACACAGCGCGGGTGGCGGGCGGCGGCGCGGCGGCGGACTTTTACTGGGCTGCGCTGGTGAAGATATCGTCATGTTGTACCTAATCTGTTCCGATATAGGTACCTATAACTGTTCTCGGAATACGGCCGTCAGGATATTATAAGAAAGATGTTCCATTCGAGATTATGAACTGGAATAAAACAAAACTACATGTAAGTACATCGTTAGACATGGGTGGCTCGGCGCCACATGTCGCGCTATCTATAAAAAAAAAAATTGTAATTAAAATGACGTTACGGAACGAGCCCTTCATAATTTTGAATTTAATTATAAATCTATAGGTAGGTACGTTATAGACCTTGTCATTACGTGTAGGGATCCTTTATATAAAATCGTAGGTATCAATGGAAAGAAAAATTAATCGATTGACATATTTTATAGTGTCAAAAATTGTAAGTATTTCTTTTTTAATCGCTACATCGCCCTTGCAAGTAGGGTAAAAAGGTTATCACATCGCTGGCGTACGAAGGTTCACCTCGTGGTATTGGACTCCGTTTTTTTTTGCGGAACATGGGCGAGGTCTAACCAATTTTAGCAATCTACAAATTATTCATTATGCAATGACACCTATGAAACATTCTTTGTTCGATTTTGATTAATAGACTTATTCTTATTCTAGGTATTCTAATTCACAATACTCTATGGGCTTGTTTTTTGCTATTTTATGACAAAACAAAAAATAAATTAAATATTAAGTTCCAATTGAAAACCTCCTTTTTGAGGTCGCCTGATAGAATTTTTTTTTCAAGGTGGGCTACCGTAAAAACGTGTTAAAACGTAATTACACACACACACAAAAGTAAGTACACACGTAATTAAGGAAAGTCTCCAGTATGGCACCTACCTTCTCGGAGGTGATATTGCTTGGTCGGGGCATGTCCTTTGGCCTCTCTGACCCAGCCAAACATACCGGATTACATAAAAAAAGGATCGCATCAAAAGCCATGCTGTGAATCTGATAGAGCGCGTATTTATGCGGACATAAGACTAGAACACCCATAGAACTTCTACCCATAGAACACAAGCATAGGTAGTCATTATGAAATCAGCTTATATGATGAAATTAGCTGAATTCGTTGGTTTTTTTATTTTTTTTATGTAATCCGGTATAGGTGGCTGAGTCGGAGGGGCCAAAGCGCATGCTCCGACCAGCCAATATCACCTCCGAGAAGGTAGGTGCCATACCGGAGACTTCCCTGGATTGCTGTCTATACTGAACTAGAGGAGAACACAACCGAGGCTGCTATGCGGCCATCTTACATCCAGTACGGTGGTACCAACCCAGACGGCTACAATTTGAGCCTACCACCTAGTAAGGGTCAAGGGAAGGGACCTACAGTTTTACACCGGTACCGAACGGTGAAGCAGCAGGTGTAGGTATGCACGTAAATTTTTTCGTCAGAAAAAACTCATTGGTACACGCCGACCGGATTCGAACCGCCGACCTCTCGAATGAGACGCCGATGCCCAAACCACTCGGCCACCCGCCGCTTTGGTTTTTTTTTTTTTTATGGAACCTGACACGGTTGGCTACATCACCTACAACATCCGTGATGTCAGCCCATAACACAGGGTGAACTAGGTGCCATGTCAGTGCTTCCCTTCATTTCATGTCGGCTACACTAAACTGGACGGAAAACACGAACTATTTACATAGCCGTTTCGACCGACGTTTCGTTCAGTGCGGTGGTACCAACCCGGCCGGGATAAACCCTACCACCTAGTAAGGTAAGAAGGGAAGGGACCTACAGTTTAACGTGGAATCCGAACCACGGTCAGCCTCCAACGGTCGAGCGGTCACCCATCCAATCACTGACCGCGCTCAGCGTTGCTTAATAACAGTTGACTAACCAACCGCGCCACTGAGCTACCGAGGCTGACGAATTTTCTTATCCCTTAGTCGACTTTTACGACATGCGACGGGGAGAGATGCAGTGGGGCTATTCTTTTTAAGTACCGACCCCACACGGTACAAAGTACAAGCTTTGGTTGGTTTTTTTCGGAAGTGATGTATTTATGGTATGAGAAAGACTCATCTATTGCTACACATACAGCACTGATCTGTATGTCAAGTTATATAAACAATAATATAACATAACACTTTAAAAGCCGAGTCCCCCTATAGGCTGTGGCGAGATTGAACATGTGATCTATCTGAGCTGCCCGACGACGTAGTGGGGCGGGGAAAGCGTGATGGTATTAGCGAGGCGGGGTAGGGCGGGTATAGAACGCGGCTGCTGCGCCCTGTAATCTACTGTGCCGCCCTCCTGTGCCGCCGTGAATCAACATTTCCTCGTGGGCTTACATGATGTGTATATGGAATATTGCTTATGTAGAGACACCTACAAATGCGGCACCTTTGTAGTACATTGTTACTATTGTAGAGACACCTACAAATGCGGTACCTCTCTAGTACTTTGTTACTTATGTAGAGACACCTACAAATGCGGCACCTTTGTAGTACATTGTTACTATTGTAGAGACACCTACAAATGCGGTACCTCTCTAGTACTTTGTTACTTATGTAGAGACACCTACAAATGCGGCACCATTGTAGTACATTGTTACTATTGTAGAGACACCTACAAATGCGGTACCTCTCTAGTACTTTGTTACTTATGTAGAGACACCTACAAATGCGGCACCTTTGTAGTACATTGTTACTATTGTAGAGACACCTACAAATGCGGTACCTCTCTAGTACTTTGTTACTTATGTAGAGACACCTACAAATGCGGCACCTTTGTAGTACATTGTTACTATTGTAGAGACACCTACAAATGCGGTACCTCTCTAGTACTTTGTTACTTATGTAGAGACACCTACAAATGCGGCACCTTTGTAGTACATTGTTACTATTGTAGAGACACCTACAAATGCGGCACCTCTGTAGTACAGTGTTACTTATGTAGAGACACCTACAAATGCGGCACCTTTGTAGTACATTGTTACTTATGCAGAGACACCTACAAATGCGGTACCACTGTAGTACTTTGTTACTTATGTAGCGACACCTACAAATGCGGCACCTCTGTAGTACATTGTTACTTATGCAGAGACACCTACAAATGCGGCACCTCTGTAGTACTTTGTTACTTATGTAGCGACACCTACAAATGCGGCACCTTTGTAGTACATTGTTACTATTGTAGAGACACCTACAAATGCGGTACCTCTCTAGTACTTTGTTACTTATGTAGAGACACCTACAAATGCGGCACCTTTGTAGTACATTGTTACTATTGTAGAGACACCTACAAATGCGGTACCTCTCTAGTACTTTGTTACTTATGTAGAGACACCTACAAATGCGGTACCTCTCTAGTACTTTGTTACTTATGTAGAGACACCTACAAATGCGGCACCTTTGTAGTACATTGTTACTATTGTAGAGACACCTACAAATGCGGTACCTCTCTAGTACTTTGTTACTTATGTAGAGACACCTACAAATGCGGTACCTCTGTAGTACTTTGTTACTTATGTAGATACACGACAAATGCGGCACCTCTGTAGTACATTGTTACTTATGTAGAGACACCTACAAATGCGGCACCTTTGTAGTACATTGTTACTATTGTAGAGACACCTACAAATGCGGTACCTCTCTAGTACTTTGTTACTTATGTAGAGACACCTACAAATGCGGCACCTCTGTAGTACTTTGTTACTTATGTAGCGACACCTACAAATGCGGCACCTTTGTAGTACATTGTTACTTATGCAGAGACACCTACAAATGCGGTACCACTGTAGTACTTTGTTACTTATGTAGCGACACCTACAAATGCGGCACCTCTGTAGTACATTGTTACTTATGCAGAGACACCTACAAATGCGGCACCTCTGTAGTACTTTGTTACTTATGTAGCGACACCTACAAATGCGGCACCTTTGTAGTACATTGTTACTTATGCAGAGACACCTACAAATGCGGCACCTCTGTAGTACTTTGTTACTTATGTAGAGACACCTACAAATGCGGCACCTTTGTAGTACATTGTTACTTATGCAGAGACACCTACAAATGCGGTACCTCTCTAGTACTTTGTTACTTATGTAGAGACACCTACAAATGCGGTACCTCTCTAGTACTTTGTTACTGATGTAGAGACACCTACAAATGCGGCACCTTTGTAGTACATTGTTACTATTGTAGAGACACCTACAAATGCGGTACCTCTCTAGTACTTTGTTACTTATGTAGAGACACCTACAAATGCGGTACCTCTCTAGTACTTTGTTACTTATGTAGAGACACCTACAAATGCGGCACCTTTGTAGTACATTGTTACTATTGTAGAGACACCTACAAATGCGGTACCTCTCTAGTACTTTGTTACTTATGTAGAGACACCTACAAATGCGGTACCTCTGTAGTACTTTGTTACTTATGTAGAGACACGACAAATGCGGCACCTCTGTAGTACATTGTTACTTATGTAGAGACACCTACAAATGCGGCACCTCTGTAGTACTTTGTTACTTATGTAGAGACACCTACAAATGCGGCACCTCTGTAGTACATTGTTACTTATGTAGAGACACCTACAAATGCGGCACCTCTGTAGTACTTTGTTACTTATGTAGAGACACCTACAAATGCGGCACCTCTGTAGTACAGTGTTACTTATGTAGAGACACCTACAAATGCGGCACCTTTGTAGTACATTGTTACTTATGCAGAGACACCTACAAATGCGGTACCACTGTAGTACTTTGTTACTTATGTAGCGACACCTACAAATGCGGCACCTCTGTAGTACATTGTTACTTATGCAGAGACACCTACAAATGCTGCACCTCTGTAGTACTTTGTTACTTATGTAGCGACACCTACAAATGCGGCACCTTTGTAGTACATTATTACTTATGCAGAGACACCTACAAATGCGGTACCACTGTAGTACTTTGTTACTTATGTAGCGACACCTACAAATGCGGCACCTCTGTAGTACATTGTTACTTATGCAGAGACACCTACAAATGCGGCACCTCTGTAGTACTTTGTTACTTATGTAGAGACACCTACAAATGCGGCACCTCTGTAGTACTTTGTTACTTATGTAGCGACACCTACAAATGCGGCACCTTTGTAGTACATTGTTACTTATGCAGAGACACCTACAAATGCGGTACCACTGTAGTACTTTGTTACTTATGTAGAGACACCTACAAATGCGGCACCTCTGTAGTACTTTGTTACTTATGTAGCGACACCTACAAATGCGGCACCTCTGTAGTACATTGTTACTTATGCAGAGACACCTACAAATGCGGCACCTCTGTAGTACTTTGTTACTTATGTAGCGACACCTACAAATGCGGCACCTTTGTAGTACATTGTTACTTATGCAGAGACACCTACAAATGCGGTACCACTGTAGTACTTTGTTACTTATGTAGCGACACCTACAAATGCGGCACCTCTGTAGTACATTGTTACTTATGCAGAGACACCTACAAATGCGGCACCTCTGTAGTACTTTGTTACTTATGTAGAGACACCTACAAATGCGGCACCTTTGTAGTACTTTGTTACTTATGTAGCGACACCTACAAATGCGGCACCTTTGTAGTACATTGTTACTTATGCAGAGACACCTACAAATGCGGTACCACTGTAGTACTTTGTTACTTATGTAGAGACACCTACAAATGCGGCACCTCTGTAGTACTTTGTTACTTATGTAGCGACACCTACAAATGCGGCACCTTTGTAGTACATTGTTACTTATGCAGAGACACCTACAAATGCGGTACCACTGTAGTACTTTGTTACTTATGTAGAGACACCTACAAATGCGGCACCTCTGTAGTACTTTGTTACTTATGTAGCGACACCTACAAATGCGGCACCTTTGTAGTACATTGTTACTATTGTAGCGACACCTACAAATGCGGCACCTCTGTAGTACTTTGTTACTTATGTAGAGACACCTATAAATGCAGCACCTCTTTAGTACTTTGATACTTATGTAGAGCAACCTATAAATGCGGCTCCTCTGTAGAAGTGACACCACGACTGCACATTCTACAGGTGTTTTCTATTGTGAAATAAGAGCCGACCTAGGATTTCTGTACCCTACGGGTGCGCTAGCTAAGCCTACGCGTCACAGTCCGTCCGTCTGTATCTTTTGAACAGTAGTTAAAAGGTAGCCGGTTGAAATCAGAGAATATATCTTATTATGGCGGATATCCTAACAATTAATAAAAAAAGTAAAAGATTAAGGGGATCCCCATACAAGAAACGTGTTTTTTTAATGTTTTTTTTTTTTGCTTTAGCTCTGTCCTAAAAATGGTCATACATACAAGCGTTAAAGTTGGTGTGATTTTAGTGGAAGTATAATAAGAAATAATAAAAAAAAAAACGGTGGCACGGTATCCTCGGTGCGCGAGTCCGCCTCGCACTTGGCCGGTTTTTGACTCAATTGGGTGCAATACTGACATATAAACTCATTTTCACAGTAAAGCTTTAAAAAATTTTTTTAACGTTTTTAAGGGAACCACGAATTAGGAAGGTCTAAACGTCTTCCCATTTCATGCATTTTCGTAATTTTAATCAGTTTTCATCGGGCTAAACATCGATAATTTTTTTAAATTATGAACGTAGTATGTAAACACTTCTTTATCTCGGCTCGAAATTTGGTTGACAATCGACGCGTCGCATCTTGAATGTATTGTGCGATTATTTCGAATACTTAATAACTTTTGATACAATACAGTGAGAAGATTAGTCTAAATTGATATGAATTACATACATTGCCATTGCTGATATTTCATGCAGTCATTCTATATGACTGCATGAAAAAAAAGCGTTGCTGTCAAATCGGTGAAAAATAAGTTTAAATAACATACTAGGTAGGTATAGGTATTCATCAACTGAGTATGGTGTGTATACGAACACCACACCATACGAGAACCTTGTTAAGTACCTACCTACCTACGTAAAGATAAAGAAAACTTTTATTTTTTGCAATATTGGTATCTAAGTAGAGTAGGTACAGGAGTTGAAAAAAAAACAAATAGTAAAAAATAAAGGTCAGGACGGCATGGCATTCGCAACCCACGCATATGACCGAATGTCCATGGGCGTCGTCAGACACCTTATGGGTGGCTCGGCGCCATATGTCGCGTCATCAATAAAAAAAAGGTGAGTGAATACAAGAAACGTGTTTTTTCAACGTTTTTTGTGTTTGCTCTACCGTAAAAACGATAATACGGACAAAACTCAAACTTAGTGTGATGATTATAGTTCAATCAAACTCTAAATTATAATAAATAACAAATAAAAGCCGGCCATTTAAGTGGTGGTAAGGAAACCTCGGTGCGCGAGTCCAACTCGCACTTGGCCGTTTTTTTTTTGCATTTTTTATACACATTATTATACAAAGTATGTTTTATTAAACACCAACATATTTACAATTATATACCTACTTCTAAATTAACTAAATATTACAAGAAACTTAATGTGAAACTATAAAGTATATAAAATTAATGTAATATTAATTAAAACTAAAATACATAATATTAAAGTAGGAAAATGTCATGGAGTTCGACTGTCCCGACGGCCCAGCGGTACCCAGCCAGCAGCTGGCTATTAATTTGCATCTATGTATGTTGCATTAAAAGGAAATAAATTACATAACCAATTCGTTCATTAAATTAATTATTTATTAAGCATGATAAATTCATACCTGAAGTGACTGCATAGTTGAAATGCAGGCGCCCATTGTAACACTCACAATATACCTCTAAAATATAAAACATAAGCATTTTCTTTTGTTAAAAGTAACAGATGGTGTAGCTCGATCCTTTCCGATAAGAAAAACGTAAAGAACTATAATAATAAGGGCCGATTACGCCAACACTTAAATATATCTTAAGGCCCGTTAACTAATGATGAATGAAACCACAACTTGCACCAACACAAAATGACTTTAGCTAAAAATTATCCCTGAGAGTGCGTCCTTTTAATAACAAATCACAAATTTCTACGCACGGCAGCATTTTGTAACAAACAATCAGCAATGATCTAGTGCCATATCTATCTTTCAACGTTAAGAAGACAGAGACAGCACTACATTTGTGTCATAAATCCATATCCGCCCTAAAATTGTAAAAAAAAAAACTGTTTGGCAGACAGCTTACTTACGGTATTCATTCGCTCTGCATGACAGAAATGTAAATTCTCAATTCTGGCAGACTTGAGTGTAAATTTGGCTTTTCTTAAGTGCATGTTGGAAAGTTAAACGGACCAACACCCAGATTTTAAGTCATCATAAGATTTGAATGAGAGCATTTCACCGTTGCGTTGGCGCAACTGACTTTTATCGTGAGTGTCTGTAAGATGTAGATGAGCATAAGTGGACTGTGGACTTAATTGTTAAGTCTGTGTTGGCGCAATCGGCCATAAGTGTTGTAATAAGAAAGTAGTGTAGGCTTGAAAATTTTAAAGGACGAAAGTGAATATGACAAAAATAGCCCTTTAGAAACAAATCACAAGTAATTAATTGTTTCTTATTTTTACCCGACTGCGCGAGGCAAATACAAAACCTGACGGCTGAAAAATTAAGGATAGAAGGAAACATTTTAGAAAATGCTGAAGTCGGGTGTGTAGGAATATTTTATACGGGTATTTCCTTGTTTCCAAAATTTTTAGCAGTCTGGTTTTATAATTTTTTTATTAAATTTTTTTTTACGTCTCATTCAGATTATCTGGACTGGAAGAGCGGCTGGTGGCCGGTGGTTTATGCATCGGCTTCTCATGCAAGAGGTCAGAGGTTCAAATCCGGTCGTACACGAAATGAGTTTTTTCTGATAAAAAATTCTCCTCTAGTTCGGTATAGCCAGCAATCCAGGGAAGTCTCCGGTATGGCACCTACCTTCTCGAAGGTGATATTGGTTGGTCGGAGCATGTGCTTTAGCCACCCATACCGGAATACATAAAAAAAAAACTTTAAATGTTGCATGGCGGTGTCTGAGGAGCCGACTTACTTGGGATAATTTTTGCCGAATTTCACGCGTACAAAGCCGTGGACTAAATTTAGAATAAATCACAATTTAATAGGTAGGAGCTCAACAAAACATCTAGTTTCATTTATAATGAAAAATTACATAAACGACAAAATAAAAAAAATTTTTACTTGGCTTGAGGTAACATTCACACACATCTCTGTCGCCGCTATATTTAAATGACAATTGAAAAGTAAATAATGATGCATTGTGTAGGCGACAGACATCGATCAAATTGATGGATTTCTCAGATCGTTGGCGCGGCCCGAAATATATATTTCAAACATGGGTGTTACATTTCGAGACAAGTGTAATATAAGTTAGATAGTAATGGAATTTTCTTGTTTTCGAAAGGTTTCTGAAAGAGGCTTCGGCATGTGATCGCTCAAGGTAAGCGAAGCCGAACGCGGACGGGATTTGAATGGGTCACTGTCCGACAGTTGAGGCTGGCCGTGGTGGATTGGATTCCAGATAAAACTCTGTATCCCTTTCCTTACATTATATACGAGGTGGTAGGGTTTAAATAATTCGTCCTTATTGTTAATTGAGAGGTTTTTTTTTATAAAATTTATAAAAAAAAATATTTAATATTATTACAAGTATTTTATTGACTATCCTCATAACGTTTACATTACCTATATCGAAAATACAGCTTAAGAACAACTGACGACGCTCTACAACCGGATTGTATCTTTCTAAAGCTTGATGTTCATTATTTACGGCGGGGTACTGTACAAACAGATTATTGAAAGGGGATCAAAGAAAAACAATTATCAATTTCATAATTTATATCCAAAGGTAGACAGAAAAAGTTCACGAATTTTCCATAAAATTTTACTTTTAAAATTGTGCACTGTATCATAAAGAATGAGTTGTATTTTTGGTCTAAACATGTACATAATTTACCTAGGTACTACCAAGTCTCTCGTCAAAAGAAACCGCGTGGGACCAGCCCGAGACCGGCGCGGAGTAACCAAGCCATTACTCACGGAGGCTTTGGCGCGCGCGCTCTGAATTGACAAGTAGTCTCCACTCCATGCCTTTCATTCAGACCTGCACATAATATGCATAAAAATAAATTTTCGATACCTAACCTCGTACACATCTATAATATTGCGCTTATTTACTGGTATGCATGAAATTTGTTTTGGCCGGAATCATGTTTTTCGGATCATGCGTATGAAAGCTTATTTTAAAGCTGTGACCAAATTAGAGTAAATTCCTGAGGTAAATTCCTTCACTTTCAACTGAATTGGCGTTTATTACGGTCAATATTTCACCAAATTCTAAAAGTAATTTTAACTAAATAATAATAATTTGGGTTATTGTTATATCTGTTTTAGTAATTTGAGCGAATTACTTTCATAGTTTGATGCATTTTGAAATCCATCTCTTCCAATATGTCAATTCTCAATTATTTTGTTGAAAGGTGCCTCTTTCTATTTTGTATGAAATTATTACATAGGTTTTTTTTTATGGAAACTGACTCGGCTGGCTACATTTTTTTTATGGAAACTGACACGGTTGGCTACATCACCTACAACGTCCGTGATGTCAGCCCATAACACCGGGTGAACTAGGTGCCATGTCAGCGCTTCCCCCTTTGATCGTGCCGGCTACACTGAACTGGTCGGAAAACACAAACTATTTACATAGCCGTTTGGACCGACGTTTCATTCAGTGCCGTGGTATCAACCCGGGCGCGTTGAACCCTACCACCTAGTAATATAAGAAGGGAGTCATATCCCTTAGTCGCCTTTTACGACATACACGGGGAGAGATGCAATGGGGCTATGCCCCACACGATACAATATACAACCCCACAGGTATACTATTCTCTGTTCGTGCCGCCGGCGCAGCCGCTGAAACTGCAGCCCGCCACAAGCACACGAAATACAGTTCGGTGGCACACCAGCACA
This sequence comes from Nematopogon swammerdamellus, assembly GCA_946902875.1. Taxonomy (NCBI): domain Eukaryota; kingdom Metazoa; phylum Arthropoda; class Insecta; order Lepidoptera; family Adelidae; genus Nematopogon; species Nematopogon swammerdamellus. Next base: position 12,176,241 of record OX336349.1, read on the forward strand.
TCTTCGCCGCATTTTCGGTGGAGACGATGGGGGCATGGTCTGAGGAGGCAAAGCGGCTCGCGAAAGAAATTGGGATGTCCCTGTACGCTGCTTCAGGAGAACAACGTTCGCTCGAGTTCCTGAGGCAGCGTATCAGTGTGGCCATCCAGCGAGGCAACGCCGCCGCTAGCGTCCTCGGAATAGTGCCCACGTCGTCCCACCTGGAGCAGGGTTATTAGGTTTTATATAGGTTATAGATTTTTAGTTTTGTAATGCACAATATGTTTAGTTTGAAAAATAAAGGTTATCTAATCACAAAAAAAATATGTAAACCATTAAAAAAAATATTGCTTGTATGTATGTATAATTTTGGCTTACAACCCATTCCCTAAGAAATTATATTAATTAAAATTAAGAAGGAAATTGGTTGGGGTTAATTTCTGAATCCTAATGATTGCGGTTAATCTTTACACTCTTCTGACTCCATTAAGATCCGTTCAAACTTTTTCTCAAGCATCTTTGCTGGATGAATTATTATCGAATGCCTTTCTTTCCGGCAGCTAACAATGAATTACAAAACATATTTACTATGTCCACCCACAGCACAGTTTGTGCGCAGGTATGTATAGCGAGTGGGTAGATCGCGTGTCCCCGGTCAGTATTGGTATCAGTATCTTCGGATCTGCGATCCACTGCGCAGACGGCGACCGGCATGGCAGCGGGGCCCGTTTTAATTAGCTGCTGGACTGGAATGTACCACTCAGCCATCTACCTCAAGAATGCTATGCAATTTAAATGGCGAGTTTCGTTATGGACCTCACCACAGAGCATCAAATACCTACCGCGTGCGCCCCCTACTAGAGGCGCCCTAAGCGATAATATTCTAAACCCAAAAACTACACGCAGTGCTGCTAGCGCTTCGTATGTGTGTGTAGGAGCAAGTTAGTCACACGCACAAAACAAATGCACACGCACAACACACATATGTAAGTCATACGCCACGCCCACAGGGTTCAACGGCGTTGTAGCGAAATCGCGCTCAGGGCGCCTCTAGGAGGGGCGGGCGCGCGCATTTGATGCTCTGTGGACCTCACCTTCAGAATGAGTGTGCTCCCAAATACATACAGTTGATTTTAAACACAAATGTCTCTATTTCTGGTTGATCAGGCTGCAGGAAAGGAAGTCCTAATATCAATAAAAAAATCAGTATTCTAGCAATACGAAAGTGAGTTTGTTCGAGAAAATATACCGTTTACCCTTACCTAAACAGTTCTGTCTCCGGCCGCGTATACATTTATGAATAAATTCGTATATAAATGAAGTAATTTTTTTTAAATTACTTCAGTCATCTAACTAATAAATGAAAATTTATGAACTCAATTCATAAAAAAAAAAATTGCTATACTTCAAATTGTTTGTATTTACGGAATAAATAAATAAATAAATACAAATAAAAATAGCTATACATATACTATTTGCTCCGCAAATTTCTGAGCAGTGACCATACAAATTTCCTGATTGATTAATAAAGAAATTAGTTTTAATTAGTTAGCCGTTAGAAACTAGTTAGTTATATAATGTTTCATTGTCCAGGGTACAGAAGTAAGATATTTCAAGTAAATATATGAAAAAATTTAAGTGTTTGGCAAACAATATGGGGCCCCTGGACCTGCATTGAGGAAATATGTAATAATAGAGGCTAAATAGCACAGAACTTACTAAAATGCCGTAGAACTAGCAAAGTCATTGCAGAGCACAAAATTCCTAATGGCCTAAATGGTAAATGGCCAAAAAGCCTAAATGGTTAATATTATAAATAAATAAATTAATAAATAATCACAAATAAGCACAAAAACAAACAAAATCAGTTAACGATCTACTTTAAGATGACATTTTCTAACGCGAAAAATAGACTTAACCGAAGAATAGAGGAATAAATATGTATACAAGATAACTTACTTATGTATTTATTTACATAAAGTTAATATTTATCGCAGCTAATGTAAATATTATAAAGAACTTCACCGAAATGTCTTGGCCATATTTAGTGCTAAGCGCAAACAAATGGAAGCAAGCTAGTATGAACCAAAAGTTCTGTATAAAGTTCTTTTCTATTGAAAATGGGAGTAGGTACACAATATTTGCCGCTCTGATGGAAAACTGTACTTTAGCAATACGATAGTCTATTACGATCAATGCTGTGGTGAATCAGTAGTATTCAAAGGGTTTAATTATTGTTTTAAGGTAAGACGCATGCATACATTTTATTTCTTTCAAAATTTTAGACTAAGTAGTTTCAAAGATAAGATTATTATTATTAAAACTATGTATTTTAAAATTAGGTATATTTTGTATTTATTATAACGAGCCCTTTCCATTGATATGCCACACTCGAGAAAAAAAATTGTTTTTCTTTCTAATTTGTCCACCTGAATTGACCCCCAAAATCGAAAATCATTCATTTACGCTATACGTCCGTGATTGGGTCTATATATATATATATAATATAATATAATAACGGTATAATAACGAATATAATAAGGGTCTATATAATAACTCTATATATGTACCAAATTTGAACTTTTATCGTTTAGTACGGGGAAAATAAGCTGTGACAGATGGACAGACAGACCGGCACTAGGGTGATCTTATAAAAGTTCCTTTTTTTTGTCTTTTATAGGTGGCCCTTAATTTTTTTACTTTTTTTTATTTTTGTTATTATTTAATATATCCGTCATTATAACACATATTCTGTGAAAACTTCAACCGGCTACCTATTACGGTGGACAGACAGCCCGGACAGATGGACGGACACACAAACGGACAGACCGACGGCGTAGGCTTAGTAATAGGGTCCCGTATGGATGCAGAACTCTAAAAATTACATTCAAAACGAGATTCAAAATGACGTTCGTGTCGTTCGCGGAAGAATCCTACGTCCCTGCAGTGTTGACTAAAAGGTGTTCATGAAAAACCCACCTAACAGTCGCATAGTTTAAGAATTACGATTTACAACTATTAAACACTTCAGCGAAAAACAACCTACAGTATATAACTATATGTATATCTTAGTGCCATTGTCGCAAACTCGTAAAACGACCGCAACTTTAGAAATCTGAACCTCAACAGCCCAATCTAAGGTTAATCTAGCCGCGCCTGGAATACTAATGCCACGTAACAATGCTCCATCACCAAGACTTATTCCTCGAAACCCAAAACTTCATCACTCGTGCTGGGGAAATCCATAGTAGAACCGCCAGAATATACGTGATGGGAAAATGTTACCACCTTCAAGATATGCCGCGAAGAAGCGAAAGACAGCACGTTCGTTCTGAGTTTCATTTACACTAGGTACGTGATATTGTACAGTATGAATCAGTGCTATGCAAACAATGTGAAATTTCATTGGATAAACTTTGCTACGTGTCTTTGTAACGAAAACCGGCCAAGTGCGAGTCGAACTCGAGCACCGAGGGTTCCGTATCGCCATGTCATGGTCATAGCATTCACGCCACTCACGCCATCTATGGCGTGTTATGAAATGCTTCATACATATTAGTTCAAATTCATGATTAGTTAAAATGCTTCATAGTCTTTTCGGTAGATGGCGAGCATACACTTTTTAGTTTCTTCTATGGGAACCCCCATGTCGTAAAAAGCCGAGAAGATACTAAAGTGACAGGGTGAGGGTGTTAGGAGAGAAGGTGACAGGGTAGCTATCTCTCACTTTGGCACGGTCCTTCCACCGAGTCAGCGCGTGGATCTTCGTGCCTTACTTGCTGCTTGAGAATTATCTTGTCCTAATACTTTGCTAAAGGTGGTGATCGGTGTTGTGCTGTGTTTACCAGAGTTATTTTTTTTATGGGAAGAACGACATAATATGGCGCTCGCCAGACTAACTCAGAGATGTAGTCTGACGGCGGCGCCCACGGGCATTCGGACATTTACGGGGGCTGCGAATCCCATGTCGGCCGGCTAGGTGCACCTTCACATTATGTTTGAAGGACCGCAGACGGCGTATTGGAGGAAAGGATGCAGGTGGGAGTGCATTCCACATGTTGGCAACCTTCTTGCTGCATAACACCGAAAACTCTGCTAACCCTCATAGTCGGGATAAAGAGTGTGGTATGTATATATGAAACATGTTGTGAACGTTCGAATTTAAACAAAGTATGTGGGTACATGTAGAGATAATTTAATAATAAAATAATAATAGAGATATAGATTATTGTACCGTGTGGGCCCGGTACTTAAAAAGAGTACCGTGTGGGCCCGGTACTTAAAAAGAATAGCCCCACTGCATCTCTCCCCGTGCATGTCGTAAAAGGCGACTAAGGGATAAGGACAAGATGCCGTGCTAAGGGGCGACGGGCTCGCCACCTCTCACCTTGGCATGGTACTTCCACCGAGTCATGCAGCAGGTGGGTCTTCGTGCCTTACTTGCTGCTTGATCGATTGAATCTTGTTCGAATACTTTGCGAAACGTGGTGGTCGGTGTTGTGCTGTAATTTACGAGAGTTCTTGCAGCACAACACCGATTACTCTGCTTACCCCGATTGTCGGGATTCAGCGTGTGTGATATGTATGTATGTATGTATGTAGAGATAATCCAGTGATATGCAAACGTAAGGTATGGCCTTTCATATAAATGATCTCGCCCTATGCGTCGCCGATAAACAAGAGCGCCATCTATGAGTAAGTACTGCGAGGCGCGCCGCGCGTTTACAAGGCGCGTTGGCACGCAAGTGGTGGCGGACAGAGGGCCTAGTCCGAGTTAACGTGACAGCTTCGTAAACGTCAAATACCGATCGAATTGAGTTTTATGTATGGGAGCACAATACGCTCACCGCGGCGCCACTAGAGCTCCATACATAAAAACTTAATTCGATCGGTATTTGACGTTTACGTAGCTGTCACGTTAACTCGGACTAGGACCTCAGATTGCTTTTGTCCACCACTTTCGTGGTGATATTTATTGAGGTCGTATGGGCCCGTCGTTACGTTAGATTTATAATATACAATTCAATGATATAACCCAACATTTTCTAAATCTAGCTGCAGCGTTTTCAGTGGATAATTGGGCAAGATCCCGGGTAACACCTGTCTGGGTATGCTCTAAAAACAATAATTTGCAGATTATGCTTCTGTAAAATGTAGATGATTGATTTACAAGACTTACCTATTATACCTATCTATATACATTTATATAGGAATGTATCTATTTAAACTACAGCCCAACTTTAATTGGCCTGTGTACTGTAAAAGCGTAAAACACGGTGCACTGACGTGGCACCAAGTTCACCCGGTGTTATGGGCTGACATCACTGATGTTGTAGGAGATGTAGCCAACCGTGTCAGTTTCCATAAAAAAAAATGACGAAAATACAAATAAAAAATACAAATAAAATAACATGCAGCATAATAAATCATTTTTACACCACCTTAAATCATTAGTAAAACTGTTAAATTTTACACTATATTCGTCAGTTTCGCACCATATTCCGCTTACTCATAAAACGTCAGTAGCCAGCCACCGAAAAGTGATCAAAATATCGAGAGACATCGTCGTAAAAAGTCACATAAACAGGGAGCACAAAATGGCGCATTCGAATCGCGGCTCCCGTGTTCTGTCGACCGCCCATTGTTTTATTGTGGTCGCGAAACATTTCAATAATTACAACCGGCCTTTGCCGAGCCGCTCGCCCACGCACGCCACGATCAACGCCACAAAGACGCTGGCTCTACCTTGGCGTTCGCCGCTCCGTGATCGCTCGGTCAGACCCAGTCCGTCCAGTCATCATCAGTGAGAACTGTACTGTAACTGGTATTTAGTGTTCAAATTGCAGTTGCACCGTGGTCGCCAATCGCGGCCAACTGACCCGGCTGATAGGTTCACAAAGACGAAGGAGTTACACTACCCTCCGTAGGATAGTATTTTGGGGCATACTATTATTTTAGATCGACTAATTAACCGAACATCAATCAGGGCAATTCCTTGTTGATTTTTCCAATTCTGTTATACAATTTACTAGTGGAGGGATAATATCAATGTAATTAAAAAAAATATTTATGTTTTCGAATGGGAATGTACCGCATGGGACGGGTACTTAAAAATAATAGCCCCACTGCATCGCTCACCGTACATGTCATAAAAGGCGACTAATGGGTAAGGACATGATGTCATGCTAAAAGGCGAAAGCACCACCTCTAATCTGGGAATGGTCCTTCCACCGAGTCATGCAGCAGGTAGATCTTCCTGCCTTACTTGCCGCTTGATAGTTATCTTGCCCGAATACTTTGGTAAACGTGGTGGTCGGTGTTGTGCTGTAATTTAATAGTCCTTGCAGTTGTGCTGGATGGATTACTTAGCTCTGCTTACCCTGATTGTCGGAATACAGCGAGTGGTATGCATGTATTTGGAAAACGTAATCTAGCTTCCTCAAAAAGTAGCACTTGGTTTATAAAACCAGTTAAGCATGGCAGGTGCATTCTGTTGCATTTTTGCGACCTTATTTCCTGCCTTCCTTTCTATTAGGCGAACTGAAAGGTGATCGATCATAAATGAAATAAGCATATTTATCAAAATATATTTATTTACGATATATAAAATAGTAAGAAAGATATGTTCAAATCAGTTCGTAAGTCTGAGCAACAATATACTTTACCTATTCCATACATGTATTCAACTACATATTACACTAACACACATGCTTGTAGTTACTACAAAGAATCAAATTTATCTCGTAATATTTAGATACATCGCCAATAAAAAATGTTTTCTGTCGTATGTAGGTATATACAATTTGGAATATTAAGCACATTTTATTTTGTCCTTGTTATGAATGCAGTTCTTGAACATATTATTTATTTACAAGTTAACTTTAATAGAAAAACTACTACTTCAAAAACTACTACGCCGGATTTATGAATAAAATGAAAACTTAATATTTAAGTATTTAATTAAACCTTTCAGTTCAATTCCTTACAGAATAAATAATACATTATAATAATATACCTGGGCTTAACTATATTTTAGACTATTTGCTATAAATATAAGTATATCTTAAATAATAAATTTAACAATTTCATCATAAACTTAACTGTAAGTACGCACAGAAATACAAGCATTTACATTGTTACAAACATTCACTGGAACTAAGTAACTGGGAATCTCATCTTACATCTTATTTCTAAGGAATGTAACACATTAAATCAGTCATTTTAAAATGCTATCTGCAAATTATTACTTACACATAAAATACCTAATTAAAATTTACGCCGAAATACGTCAGATAAATTCGATTTATAAAAAAGTTTCTAAAATTTGAGGCAAACACAACACTACACAAACAATCCTTATGAGATCTTTACGAAAACCCAACTCCATATTGCAGTTACCAAATACTACATCTCCAACTCTACATACCTACCTCTATCTTGTTTAAGTTAATCTAGAACACACAAATATACACTTTTGCTAACTATTAATACTTTCACAAAGGACATTTCTTATGTCTTAAGCCTTTAGAAGATCTTTAGAACACTTAACATTACAGCACTAAACTGTCAAAAATAAAACGACGAAAGAAGGCACTCAACGTCTCATAATGTCTTCTATACTAAATCCTTTCTTCGCACCACTACTCGGACTGGGCCCAGGTTTAGGGTTGTTATGTGGTTGGATCCCGACAATATTCTTGATTCCCATGCTGATGGAGTCGGGTGTGCCTCTTGGCGGTTCGTCTTTAGTCCCGTAAGATGTCTGAGACGAAGCTTCACTGCTCGTTACAGTAGAGGAAATCGCCGGCGGTGGCATGGTATCCTTCGGAAGAGTATGCTTCATGATCAAATCCTGGGCGACAGTCTGCTGAGGCGGACTCAGCACACTGTGAATCGGCATCTGAGGAGGATACGTGATGTGCGGATGAGGCGGAGGAACCGGTATTCCGAATTTGTGAATGGAAGGCATCGTCATGATCGAAGAGGACGCCATACTCATTCCAATATCACCGCCGCCCATGGAAGAACGTGGCATCGTTAAGTTTGTGGGTTCGGGAGATCTGCTCCGGTAAATCACACCGAGAGACCTTCCGCCTTCTCCTATATCTGGCGGATGACTTCTCTTTCTGAATGGACTCACGTAAGACGCCGACGATCCTGGATCGATGGTAGGACTTGGAAGGCACACTTTCTGCGCGTCCATCGGCTGCACGTGGTGAAGATCTCTACGAATTTGTAACTGAGGATGTCTGATCGGTGGGTCCGGTAAATCTGAATATCTCATTTCTTTCTCAATTATTTCTTCCGATGTATAGCGGCGTTTTTCATAGAAATCCTGTGGATACGACCGGTACTTTTCACCATACTGGGGACGCATCGTGTAGGGGCTGGCCGTGTCTCTAGGTTCGCTGTGGTGACAGTGAGTGCGTTCGGGAGCAGGTGATGATCTGCGAAGGCGCTCTTCGCTGTGATCTCTTTCTCTACCGACGCTCTCGAGGGATGGTGACCTCGGGAGTCGGACTGGCGAATGGTCAGGAGAAGAAAGTTCGTCGACATCGTCGTCGTATGGAGGCTCGATAGGGGACCCGGGGCGTCCGATATCTTCCTCTCCTACGTCCAAAACCTCGGGAGGGACATCGCCTACCGCGTGGGTGAGTGCATGTCGGCGGAGGTCGCAGTTCCGGCGGAACACCTTGCCGCAAGAAGAACAATCGTAGGGTTTGTGATCGGTGTGTGTGAGGAGGTGAGTTTTTAGGTTGGAGCGCTGATTGAAGCTTCGGCTGCAGACGGGACACTTGTGAGGAGACTCCTCCATGTGCAGAATCTTGTGGACCGCCAGGGTGCGGGACTGGCAGAAGCCTTTCCCGCATTCCGTGCATTTGAAGGGCTTCTCCTTGGAGTGGATGTATCTGCAACAATGAGAAATATTTCGCTTAGAATATATTACGCCTGTGGTGGCTTGCCTTGGGAGAGGCCTATGTCCAGCAGTGGACCGATACAGGCTGATGATGATGATGATGATGATATTCATAAAATGTTTTATCAAAGAGCTGTATGGGCAATCGACGGCAGATGCGATTTTTCGATAGGTGTTTTGTTAATAGAACGTTTTTAATATCTATATTTTTAAATAAACCGCATTTCAAATCGTACGATGCAAGTGCATTAAATTGAATCCAGAAAGAATTAGGAGCAGAACAACTCGTCGAGAAAACTTTCTCAAGCTCAGCGTTAATTAAATCGTGCTATCACACAACATTCGAGCGAACGAATTTCTCACATGCAAGTACTTGGAAACTTAATCATTTCATACCATAAAATGGTGTATTTTAATTGGATATTGGAGCCGCCGATTGGCGTAGGAGCCTGGGCCGGGCCGTGGGGGGGAGTTGCGGGTGGTGCGGCCGGGCGCCATCACGCAGGTGTGTTGTGTGAGGCGGTTCTCACAGTGGTCGCGGGCAAATGCGGTATCGATTGCTTGGTAAAATACTACATTTTTTTATGTTGCATCCGATTTCCTATCAGTCCTAATCTCGGTCCATGCCTCATCCACACGTTTGGCAAACCTCCAAATATTCAACCTCCAGATATTCCAATGTTGGCTTAAGACTGTCCAATATGTAATTCCAATGTCCAGATGGTCGATTCATTTCACTTACTGCCCCATATTGATGTATCTTTTATAATGTAAGTACTGAATAAATAATTTGGAATTGGAATTGGAATTGAATTCCTGAACGTGTTTTCACGTTCTGGGATGTTTCACGGCTGGAGGGTGCTACAAGTTTCAATGAACTCGATGTCCTACATATCGTACATGCGTCTTTATGTAGTTCCTAGGAATAGCCATTCCCGCGGCTTCCTTTCGCGGAAAAATATCATGTAACCATCATTAGATGTGCCTGAATGATACGTCAGTAAAAACCAACGTGTATTGATTGATTAGTTCTTGACTTATAAACGAATATAGAATCGGAACTGGTGGAACGGTGGCGCGTAGGTCGTTGTATGGCGAGGATGTCGTAAAATTTAATTAAATTAGAAAATAGATGGATCTACTGACTCGTCAATTAGGTAAATTGTATTTTGTGCAATGTTAAAAGATACGTAAGTTTAAGACTCATTTTATGCTCAGTTGCACTGGCGTCAATTGTCCTACGTCGGTAAAACGTAAAACACGCTTGTTCTTCGGAGCAGAGTCGTCCGGCAGTTCGCCACCGCCACCGCGCGCCGCCGCGTCACAGCGTCGTCGCCGCCGTTGAAATTAAATATTTTCTCGTTACTTTCAAGGTTTGACTAAGTTTACTGATGATGTATTGCGAGTATTACGATTTACAATTCACTTTAACATTGTTGGTATAACCTGATTTTCTCCGATGTCCCTGTCATGATTAAGCGAGGCCAACATTTGTAGGTACTGTGTGTACTTATTACATCGCGCATCGTCACAAAATTTTTCGATAAAAGTAAAATTTGTAAGTTTTCTTTTTATGGAAACTGACACGGTTTGCTACATCACCTACACATCCGTGATGTCAGCCCATAACACCGGGTGACCTAGGTGCCATGTCAGTGTTTCCCTTCATTTCATGTCGGCTACACTGAACTGGACAGAAAACACGAACTATTTACATAGCCGTTTCGACCGACGACGTTTCATTCAGTGCGGTGGTATCAACCCGGGCGGGATAAACCCTACCACCTATAAGGTAAAAAAGAAGAGAAGGGATCTACAGTGGTCACAAAAATATAGCTCTTGTTTTTATATCGAGTTTTGGACCACTAGCGCGTCCGGTCCGGCGGTCCACGGGCAGGCTGTGCCTTGAACGTGATCTGAGAGGAAACCCGAGATGTTCGAGTCGACTCAAGGCGAAAAAGTAAGGGACCACTCGCGCGCGACCGATCAACTTTACAGCCTTTTGCGGTGTGGTCAGCAGAGCCAACTTTGTTGTATAATATTGGCGATGTTGTATGAGATTGGGTTTCCAGGACATATGGGGAACGGCGCTAGTTGCCGAGGCGGACAATATTCTATATATTATACGAAATAACTAAAGTCATGATTCACTCCACAACGTCGTGACTCCAAATAATTTCCAAAATCATCTTTCATTTTAATATTTTAATTAGTTTTTATGTTAACATTTTATATTAATACCTGTGTATTTTTAATTATCTAGCATTATATACCTATATAGAAATATATTAGCAGTGATTAAGCATTTATACTATATAAATAGTTAGCAGTAATCACATAATTTATTGATCGCTATAGATCAGAATCGTTGGTTAATAATATGAATCGATATCACAAAATCAAACGCACTGATGTGCGCTATTGAATTTAAAACTGAAGAACCTTTCTATATACATTATATACGCACTCGTGTGCTGCCGTCTCATATTTTGTGAAGAGACTATAAGCGAGCTAGTGCTTATGACAGTATGACAAGTTTCTAGGTGCTGAAGCATCGTACACCTAGTGGTCAGTCAGATGTGACAGCACGCGCGCGCGCGGTGCCATATCAGGTTGCAGCTTCGATGGAGGCTTTCCAATTCATCAAACAACCAAGTGGCAGACACTGACTTCATAGCCACGCTTGCCAGATGATAAACCTAGCTGCATACATTTTTTAATATTTTTATCACAGTACGGCGAAGCCAAAAGGAGGTTTATGATTTTGGCAGCGTACGTAGGTACATACGGATGACTTGGGAGCTCAAGGGTTATTATAAAATATAAATCTAAAATTATTTAATAAGTTTCATTTCGTTGTAGAAACATTATAGAAGTTTATTAGTCAAGAGATGATTCATAAAGAAAAAGACCACTGAGAAGTGAGAAATACACTCATTTAAAAAGCGAGGAATGAAATGTGACGCGGATGTATTAGGTAGGTAGATAGAAGAATTTAAAGTTACGACTACCTAAATTGTTATTTGTGTGATTGTACATAAAAAATACTTACTGACATACCTATTTTAAAAATAATTTAACAAAATTGGTAATTGATTTTTTTTAATTTTTTGAATTACTCGGGATATTCAAATTATTAAGTTTAAGTCATATTTATGCCACTATTTATTTGTGATATATTGAAAGTTGAAAAACTTCAACTTCAAAGTCCGCAGAGCTGCCTCATCCAAGATGGCGGCCGAGCTTAAAATAGGAATTAGTCCGAGCGGCTGAGAAGCCTGCTGCAAGCCTTACATTAAAATACCTGCGGTTGAAAAACGAGTACCTGTTGTACTATCTGTAGCATTTACTTTATATTGCAAATACTGAGTGCAGCTTATGGCTCAATAATAATATCATTGCATTTCATTTAATGTATGTAGATATGTGTTTGAAGATAAGAAAAGAAGTGGTTCTTGCAGGAATTAACAAGCGACTCAAAGTAGTTAATACTGTAAAAAAAGGAAACTTGGGTATTTCAGTCAAATAAAGCCGAGCGACAAATATATATGTACTGTTGCAGGGTATTTATTATCGAAGGGAAGAGCCAAATCATGTGTATCGTAATCATTTTGTACCGTGTGGGGCCGGTACTTTAAAAGAATAGCCCCACTGCATCTCTCCCCGTGTATGTCGTAAAAGGGGACTAAGGGATATAATTTCCTTCTATATTACTAGGTGGTAGGGTTTAACCCGCCCGGGTTGGTACCACCGCACTGAATGAAAGGTCGGTCCAAACGGCTATGTAAATAGTTTGTGTTTTCCGTCCACTTCAGTGTAGGCGGCACGACTGAAGGGAAGCACTGACGTGGCACCAAGTTCACCCGGTGTTATGGGCTGACATCACGGATGTTGTAGGTGATGTAGCCAACCGTGTCAGTTTCCATAAAAAAAAAAAAATCAAACGAAGACCTGAAAGAGGAGGAATATCTTGGCTGAAGAACCTTCGTCAATGTTACAACCGCACCACTCGGTCTCTTTTCCTGACCCAGTCTCGAAGGTGGAGATCACTCTAATGAAGGTTGGCTACCTTCTTTAGAAGATGGCACTCTAAGAAAAAGTGTCTCAACAAAACACAAATGATGACGAACTATACTAAGAATGAAATATTTGTTGATGTTGTGCGTTCTTTATGGCGAAATAAATATCAGAATTTGAATCGAGTCTGTTTAAACATTTACAGGAATTAACAGCTCCTCGCGATAAGTCAGTTTTTACGCGCTTCTTTTTTTTGTGTTTATTTTATTTTCTTATTGTGTTTCTTTTACTGCTTGCCGTGCAATATATAATTGATATTTTGTTCCTATTAATAAAAGGTCGTATTAATAGGTAAGTACTACAATAACGAAGGTTGGCCATTAACTCAGTTGCATTTAATTTAAAAATAATTTCTGCGTAAGTACAAAACATAATTAAATTGATGACTCAATACACCATAAAAACGCCATGCATGAAATTTACATCAACGTAAGTACTATAGTAAAAAAGTAGGTATATTGATAAATTTTATTCACTTGCCGCATCAAAACCCCCTTCAAGGCGGTAAATTTGCACGTAGAAGGTGATTTCATCACAAAAAACCTCTCAGCCAGGGTCCCACGATGCCTCGCGAGCATCATTAATTCCCAATTATTCTTCCACGCGATCAGAACCCCATCAAGAGCAACACTTTTCAAGAACCCAAGTTTTTTGTCGTCTGACTCGATGGCAAGTTAATAAGCAATTTCATGGTGGTTTTTGCGTTGCAATTACCCGGTTACCTATTGTGGTAAATATAGTATTGTGTATGTGCTTGGATGCGCGTGGAAGCTCAACACTAATAGTATAGCTGCGAGGATGGAAATGGTTTCATTCTTTCTGGTGAGAAATTCAGTAAAATTTCGTAGGAAGAAGAGATGTACTAATACTAAAATACTCTTTGTGAGGGTTTTACTTTTACATTAGGTAATTTTAATTTTAAATGAAATTAGTTTTAATTTTCTTATTTTTCTTTAATACTTACGGCGTTCTCTAACGCCGTAAGTATTCTGGGAACCATGGCAGCCTCGCATGAACTTGAGGAGATTTTTATAGATAAAATTTTTTTTTATAACTTTAGGTTTATTTTATTATTTTTCTATAATTTTAGTTCGCAAACAAAGTCCACTACAGTTACAATTCTAAATTGTAAATTTTAATCCAAAATAACAGATCTACACAAATATGAAGAAGGAAAAGATAAATATCATAAAAATGATAGTCGGAATGATCTAGCTAGCTCATCAAAACCCTTTTCCTAAGTTCTTGAGTGATTCCACAAGCGATTACGAGACCCACTCCAAGTTGTCTCTACGACAAGGTATGTGTGGAATGCGGTGCGTAAATAATATTTCCCATCACTTATACAAGAAATGAATAACAAAAAACTGTCGTGTAATTGTCATTAGGTCGTCGTGTCCGAGCGGCTCCCATTACACGGACCTCCAACATTTGAACCGAGCTAATGTGGGTCTAGAGTTACAGCACACGCATATTATGTCAATATTTCTGGCAGTGAAAAAAAAAACTGTTCAAAGAGATAAATAACATAAATCATCGGAAAAACTGTGTAAAATTTTAACTATTGGACACAATACAATTTAAAAGTGAAGGAATAATATAGATATTATAAACGAAATAAAGACGTACGTGGGAGCACCCAAAGGCGGACTTATCACTATGAGTAATTTCTTCCAGTCAACCTTTGGGTGATGGGGATCCAAATTAACATGAAATATAAGGAAAAAAAATAATTTCATAAACTTCTCTAAAAAGTTGAAACAAAATTCCTCGGAGCTTTATATGTTTGCAGGTTTTGATTGTTAGTTAGAAAAAGAACTGCACATTATAAGAAGTGTAAGTCATGATTCTAATAAGGAACATTAATATCGACCTGGAAATCATATTGTTTTACTAGAAAAAATCTAAAGTGCCGAATAGGTTCTAAGAACAGATTTGCGGAGATAAATAGACGAGAATGGCACGACAAATATTGAAATAATTTGCATGGATGCTGAGAAACCGTGACCGTTAATTTTGTTTGTTGTAAATTATCACTTGTATACCACAAATTAAACATTATTGACAACATTACTCATAATTACTACATTATGGTGGTACAAAGTCAGCGGGTCCACAAGTCACACCGTTTTAATATATATATATAATAAATATGCTTTTTGAAAATAAGACTTGATTAAGAGCTCGATAAAAGTTTATGAAAATGGCTCTACATTTACTTTTGAAAACGTATTAGACTGAGATGTAATGAAGATTGATCGATGGACGGCACTATGAGGATTCGAGGTACACCGAAACCTGTATCGGTCCGCGACGAAGACTGTGATGCTCCGTGAAAATATCCAACCCATGCTCTTTGGTAAAGGCGTCCCCCCTGGGATGTAATCTCACTCAGGCTCTTCGCCAATGCATTGGATGATATATTCAAGATGCTTGGCGGGATAACATGGAGGTTAATGGAGATTTTCTCATTCATCTTCGCTTCGCCGACGATATTATCCTTCTGTCCAATTCCCTAATTCAGCTTCAGAAAAATGCTGGCGGACCTTTATAAAATGTCGATAAAGATATGCCTGAAGATGAACCGGGACAAAACCAAGGTCATGGGGATATGCGATTATGACAATAATTATTGACGGTGAAGTGATTGAACAAGTTGAAGAGTACGTACACCTCGGTCAAATTCTGGAACTTCGTAGACAAGGTCTGCACGAGGAGATCGACAGACGCATTCAAGTGGGTCGTGCTACCTTCTTGGAAGTTGAAAATCGCACTGAGGTCTGATCTGCCTCAGAATTTAAAAACCATATGTGAAACATGAACTCTGATGGTCGCTGTCGTTCAAAAGCTGAAAGTTGTCCAGCGAGCAATGGGGTTAACTAATCTGGGAATATTGCAAGGTACGCGATATGGTGCGCAACGAGGCAAACCGCAAACGCACTAAAGTAGTCGAATTGGACACCGGGTGGCTAAGGTTACTAAAGCTTTCTTTTTAAATTAGTTTCCATTAGTTTCGATATTGTAGATCAACTGGATTTATGACCGGTCAGAACCTTCTTATCAACTCAATTCAATTCTCCATTGCAACATCTGCTAATTCACAATACTGAATTATAACTTGATTTAACATTCAGGTTCTTTTGTATTTCTGTATTAAGATAAACAAAGGAAGGTGTGGTCCGGGTTTATTGATATTTCAAGTCTTTAAAAAGAGCGAGCGAGCCTTGTGTGACCTTTGCTCAATAAACCGAAAGTTCTCAACCACCTGCTTTGAGTCCGAGTTCTATAAGGAATAGGCAGACATTGAAATTTGAGACGGACGAAAGATATGTTGTTGTTGGCATTGCTGACAATTGAACTGGCCCAAACAATTCAAAAGGATAGAAGGCTACCATCTCATCGAGCAGGTGAAGTCCTGTGATAATTTGCACTAAGACGTAGACTTATAATAAAACTGCAAATTTGCGTGTCTGTACATTTGAATAAAAATGTTTGCAAAAATTAATTTAGGGGAATGGCTTCAGATAATTTGTATCTGTTTGTTTGGCCTTGCGTCACGCAAGTGACCTATGTAATTCTAATGAAGTTTGCAGAAAAATGTATGGCTTAACTATGTAATATGTACTTTATAAAGTATGTAAGCCATTATTAATATGAGCAGAGCAGTGGGGTCGAATTTGAATGCAGTCGGAAAATAATGAAAAATAATACATACTTTGTTGATTTTATTTCCTACTCTTAAAAATTTAAAGTATTTTTTAGATGCATATGGAACTTATTACACTAAGCTGGCATAGTCAAATAAGAAAACAACGCCAACGGAGCCAGAGGCTCAGCTAGTTAGTAATGGAGGCCTATCTGTCACACTTGTGGTTTTTTGTACAAGTAGTCTGAATTCTGACGCAATGTGCACACACGTTTGTACATTTGAAGATAATGGTGGGGACGAAGTAGTCACTTGTGAAGTTATGATAATAGCTGTTCTATTCTTTTGAATTCTGTGGACTGTTCACATTAAACTGTGTCACACGTCTTTCTGTACCTCGGTTGGCCTTAGCACGTGAGTAGGCTTAGAGAATGGGTTGTCCAATTCATTAGTCACGCGGTTTATACCGTACAATTTTACTGCGCAAATGCGTCCAGTTTTTCGTTCCTTGATAGCTTTCATATGTATGTATGTCTCTCAGTCTCCGTACATTTTCGCTCCTTACAAATTTAAATAAATAATAAAAACAATTTGAATGTTTAAATTTCCAAATATAATTGTTAAATTTGTTTTATTGGTAGCCTAAATAACTCTGCCATTGATCTGTATCCCAAATAAAACCAGAATGCCTGTAGTTAAAAAAAATTCAGTGAAATTTTTTTCTAAAAAAATTTATCACTAAGTTTTTTTTTTCTTATTTTTTCTTGGCTAGTCATAAACTGGCCTACCCCCTGGTTCCCGCTTGACGTTGAGTTTTGGGACACCCTGTATGTAAATGCTATATGGAACACTAATAAAAGTAAGATTTTCAATCCGACCTATGACTTGCTCTGTGGTATGACGAAATTCCGATTTCACTATCGTCGCCTAAAATGTACCTGCCGAATAGCTATTGTCAATTGTATGAGAAATGTAACTTTAACCGACAGATAACTATTAGGAAACACTTAACCGTAGGTGGTGAAATCGGTAAATAGTCGTTTCGTTGAACGTCCCAACATTCGTTGAAGAATCAACACCTCTCATTTCCACTCAATTTACCTCCAGCGAGTGACATCAAACAAGCGACCATTGAGCAGAAGAGGAGCCCGGCGACTTCCTCCTGCCGCTAAGCGACTGGGCAAACATCTCGAGTGAGGAATGAAGCTCGGACCGGTTCCTCGGACCACGGTCCACGACAAAACAACGCTGCGAGCCGAGTGTACCACGCCACCACGACACCACGCCAACACGCCACCACGCTCGCTGCAGAGGCGCTCAGCTGCAGCGAGGGGGATGCTTTGTATGTGAAAGAAGGATAATCTAGCTAGAGAAAGATAAAGTTTGTCAAGATATTTGCCTAGATTACTTCTCTGATCTGTGGCCTAGATGTTTCACTTTGGTTTATAGAAATGAGTTATTGTAATATTTGAACAGATATTCACACGTATTGTGGACCGATAGATCTTAAAAATTGTGTATCTACTTGAAAACTTGCCAGATTTTTAAGCTGGGAAATGAATGTGGTTTATTGCAAATCTAACATTAGTTAGTTAACAGTGGTTTTACTGAGTAAAGTCTTCAAATGCAAAATATATTTAAGACATAATAAGTCAAGTGTTGAAGTATATTCAGTCACTTTTTCGATGGTCAGAAGACTAATCGCACGAATATGCTGAAAACTGTGGTGAAAGCTAACATAAAATTTGACGTAGGTATATGAAGAAAGTCCTTAAGCAAAATGAAAATTCTACATGGTGTATGTACATTATTTTTATTACCAGTATTCGGCCGTGTTTCCACAGTTGATTACTGTGAAAACACGGCCGAATACTGACAAAAGCGGGCCGAACGCGCTTTTGTATGGCTAATTAACTTCATTAGCACAATTGGGATCGTAGTGGAGTAATACAGGGCTGACTTGCCGCTCGAAAAGTGAAGATAAATAAATAAAATAAATTATAACACTTCACTTACGATGTTTAAGCCAGCTCACGCAAATACGTAGAACGGAAGTCCAGACATATTGCAATAAATACACTTTCACTCTATAGACAATGTAAATAGACAATGGAACCATAAATTGGCTCGTTTACGCGTTTCGACTGATTTTGTCATTAATTTATTGCCTAGCCATTTTTAAATATTATTTTTCCTTTTCCCCGCTACGTTGTGTAATGCCACGAGGGGTTTCTCATCATTAATCTTACCAAGAAGACAAATATTCAAGTCGGTATTAAGACTCAGACCCTGGAAATTGTCTAGATTTAACAACATTGAGCCTGGGAGTGGAGCGGCAGTAAAACGGAGCCTCCACTGACCGACAGAGTGGCTCATACGGAAACGATCGTCAGTCAACAGGTTGCGACATCAAAGAAGCCGCCGTGTATGCCTAGCCAGTACCAACACGCGAGATGCCATGCCGTCATACCCATCCATACATATGCAGAGAGCTAATATCAATCAAGATAACAATAAGAAGCGCGGTTGGAAAATGTACTTTACGTTTAGGGGAAAAGGTTGCAAACCGTTTAACTTGACGGGCAGTTTGCATGATAGTACGATGGAGTTTATTGAGTTACGGGGTGCTATTTTCTACTAAATTTGCATGCTAATTTGGATGGTTTGAATGTTAGAAATTCTTACGAAAAATGGTAAATCGGATTTTCTAATGTTAGAAAAAATTGTTCTAATGTTAGAAAGGTCTTGGCTGATTGTTTGTCTTTTACAGGCCTGTACCATAAAACTGTCAATAGTAGGAAATTGAAAGAAGACATCGACTTGTTCCGCAGGAATTTCAGGGGAGCTTTTTTTCCTTTGAAAGTTCATGTGATTTAATGTGTTTCGTCGGTCCACGAATGTAATACATATGTAGATAGAGTAACAACTGCCCCTTCCAAAGTTGAAAAAACAATGCTGTCGGAATCGTCCAGGATTCACGATTCAGTACGTACAGATATTTTTGAGTCTTGTGGACTAGGTCGACAATTTATGATTTTGTTTAGATAGGTACGAGTAAATAGATTTTAGGTATGACATTTCTAGAGTACATAGATTCTTTGCTAGAATATGATGAGCCTCAGACCATTAAATACAACCCGGAGCCGTAATACTAGTGTATAGGTATAAATCTAGTTATTACTCCCACCCACCCAAGCAATGCCACTGTGAATTTGTAATGGTACTGCGACTGCGTGAGTTACGCGCGGCCGTCTCATGTCTTACGTGTTCAATAAAATGTATATCGCTACAAAGTGTTATGAGGCGGTCCGGTGGCTATACTATCACTGGCTCGAACAAAAATCGAACTAAAACGATTTGAGAGAAATTGATTCACGGCGTCGTCGTCGCATCGATCGATACTACCACAGACGCACGTATCACAAGAACAGGCTGAATGTTTAGTAGGTATAGGTATTCGTATGTAATTTGTCTCACTCATAAATATTTATAGATAACAATTGGTAAAACGTATTTTTTAATGTTGTAGGTACAAATGTTCTTACCTACACCAAGTTTAAGTATACAAACAATTTGAAATTTACCAAAAGAAAAGAGGTGTTTTTATGTGAAAGTAGTTTTTGCCTAGTACGTCGTTTGTGTCAGTCAGTAAGTCAGCCAGCGTGTAAGCGTCCACTGCTGGGCATACCCCAAATTCGTTTGTGTTCGTGCCCTATATTAGAGTCCCCTCTATCAATAAAACATATAATAGTATGAACTTTCAAAAGTTCGATCTTCGGCCTCGCTCTGATTATCTTAGTTTGAGTAACTACATCTTTCAAGCGCCCAGCCTTCTTCGACCTCCCCGTTCTTATCTTGGTTATGTCAAACTCTTTTAATGCTACAGATAGAAGCTGCTATAAACAGAATTAATTTTTCTGGCGTGCTGGTAGGTTATTCAACGACATAAGCGACGATGTTGATTTGTTTTGCACGAACCCTAGTGTACTTAAGAATAAATTTAGTCGTGCTTTCCATTCAATTTAACGTTCTAGATTTATGTTAGTTTTTTTAAGTATTAATTTGTGTATGTCTGTTGTTTTCATTATCTGTGTTATATTTTTGATTTAATTTTTCTCTGAATCTGAACCTAAATGTGTAAACTTGTAATTGGTGTCCTGTAGTTATAATTGTATGTTTGTTTAATAAGTATCTGCACTGTAAGTTTACCGTAATAAATAAAATAAAATAAAAATAAACATTTTTATTGCAACTCTATATGGACTAAATTCGTGCTTCCCGATCGTTTCTCGATCAACTAATCTTGAACGCACGAGCGGAGTCGAAAAAACCCGAATTCCGATCCAAATTGCCGGCCAGCTCTCATTCCGGCTCTCTCGACTCAGTACTCGGGCGTTGGGCAAACTACGTGCGTTATTTAATATAGGATCGTAAAATATATGAGCGGCAAAACTTTATAGGGCGCAGTTGCTTTACAGAAACTAGCTTCAAGTACCGGGGCGCGGGCGGTGTCAGATCGGAGAGTATATCGCAATCTGGTAAAGTTTGCCTTCTGGTTATCCAGAGAAATAAGAAGAAATTAATTATACAGATTAATTTTTTGACCAAGCCGAGGTTTTTGGGGGTTCAATTTCTATTAAAAACGTTCTATATTATAGGTTTCGCGAGGAGAAGTGATTTTGGCTCTGTCGACCGCACCATTGGTCTCTCGGCACAACCACCCATGTTGGTTTACATAAAAAAGTAGGTCCCAAAAAATAACTGGGGTGAAATTAGAAAAAAAAGGATTGAATTTTTTATAAATTTTTGGTTAGGTATTTTCGAAAATGTACGGAGAAGTGAAATTTATTTCCAATTCCACTAGGAATTCGACACCGTTCTATTTTGGATTGCATTTAGTTTTTGATACAGAATAACCGCCTGAAAGCGCCGGTATGGTAAATAAATTCATCAATCAGATTGTATATGTTTAGGTACAAGTTTTTTTTTTTAAGTTTCAAAATCAAAGAAATATTTAAACCCTTTCAAGGAGTTGAACACCATAAAACGTATTTTGCCGCATTGTAACATTTTAAAATCCATTCCGAACCAATTTCTGACAGTATTCAAATGGGTCGTAGCGCCGGATACTCTGTTCCACCACGATCACCAGTTTGTGGTCATTTTGTTCGCCTCCGTAATGTAAAATATTTTTAATGTAACCCATTAGCGTCCTACGTCCCCGGAATAATTTCCAGTTTTTTTTTGTTTGTTTTTTTTTTTCTGTAAAGTTTTGATGGGCTCTGACGCCGTGGCCGACTGGTCCCCGATGCTTATCTGGACATTTAATAAGATGAGACAGACGTGAGTTATATATTTTATTATATGTCAAATCTGATCGAGTTTCTCGATAAGAGCTTCGTGCGCTAAGGTTTGTTTTATATCATTAATTATTCTGGTGTTTAGGAGCTCTTTCCTAACCAACTTTAAAGCCGAAAGATTATATCTAATTTTGAAGAATAAGAATGAACGCTATTTCACAGAATATGATTCTTATTGAATTGAGCAATTAGCATTTTATTGCAAGGAAAAGCTAAAGATACCTCAAATGTTGGTCAAGATTTTATTGGGCAGTTTCGACCAATCAGAAAAATAGGAAGAACTATAAAGTGTCGGCAACTATACAAGAACTTCGGCGGTAAAGAAGTGGTTTCGGCAATAGTCGAACGGGTTTAGAAGACAAACAACCAATATTGGCTCCGATTTATGTCTCATTTGGATTAATTTGGTTTTGCATCCAAACGTTAAAATTTTACTGGACTTGGCAGTTTAGAGTAAGTAAGAAGTAACGGTAGAAGTAACTAACGGATTGTAAGAACATAGTTGTATTTTTTTCGGGTTACAGTTACATCTTTCAAAATGGAGAGATATAATGTTAGAGGATTGCCAAGTTTCAGAAGAATTTCGTTTCCTCATTCATTCATCAGCTTAAATAAAAACTTCCTCAACATACTACGATTTTAAATACCTATGCATAGTGCATACATGCATGATTATCTTTTAGCAAAATGAGCACTACATCACATCACTCACACCCACACAAGGTAGCGTGCGGGGCAAGAAAGTAAAACCGCAAGCTGCCTACAGAGAGGAGCTTATACGAATAGGAACGCTCGCCATTGCTCACTCGAGTCGAGACAGACACCGTCCCGTGGCGGTGCGGGCGCGGGCGCGAGCGCAGGGTCACTGCCCTCGATCCCCCCTCCCCGGGCCCGAACAGCCAACATCCCCCTCCCCGCCCCGACCAGCGAGATTTGTTCTGTAGCAGCTTCCATGACTAAATGTTCAGGATGGGGTTTAAGAATAACTATAGACACTCAAAATTTGGAAAATCGGGGCATCAACTTACGTTTTTAAATATTCATTTCTGAAATATCGATACTAATTTTTCATCTGTTGATGATGTAAAAAAGGTCTTTCACCCGAGCGTTAGGAGACACTTCAAAGAAAACGCTCAAAAGCACGTGACCTAAAATTTTCTACAAAATATTTTTAGGGATTTTGAAGTACAAGTATGCTTGCGAGGTCATACATAAGTCGGAAGGCCAAACAATTTGTCCGCCGAATTTTATACCTACTCGTGTATGAAATAAAATATTAATTCAAGTAGGTACACACTCAGTAGCTCAATATTCCGCTCCATCCACAACATCAGAGTACCTTGCAAGAGCGGAGTGGAGTGCTCTCGTAATATCGAGATCTGAGAAGATCGGCCGCTCCTCTAATGCCATAATACTAATCATTACGCCTAGGCATTACTACTAGACCAGCTCGAGTACTGCTCCACGCCACGGATCACTGATACATTCTTTGAAATGGAGGCAGACTGCTATAGACAGATACGATCGAATAAATTCTAGTTGTAATCTCTACTAACGAGTTGAAATTTTTTAACAGAAACGTTTTAGTATAGATTGCGCATGATCTCGTGAAGGATTACTAAGCTAAATGAGCCAATAGAATTGAATTAAGAAATGAAACCCAAGTAGTAATTGGCGCTCTATATTTGAAACAACTATACCTACGTATTACGACGACACGATGCAATGCAAGTAGGTGAAATGATAGACTGATACTGAATGTAACGTAGGAGAAAAACTTAATCAGATAAGGTTATATTCAAAATATGTTCATATAATAAAAATAGAAACTTAATAAAAAATCCAAACAAACCAACCAAAACATTACCATTCCAATCGAAGATATAAAAACTAAAAAAAATCTCAAGACGAACTCTTCATACTGCCGTGTTAACAGAAATGAGCAACATAACATAGGTGGTCTCAGTTGTTAAATAGACAGAGCGATGAGAGAGAGAGAGAGAGCGGGACAAAACATGTTTACCCTTCTGGCCGGATTTTTTACTACGTGACGAGATTCTTACCTGCATGTGGATCCTTTGATAACATTAAATCCACAGAACGGTAAGAAAAGGAGATGTTTTCAAAAAATCAGTATAAGAGTAAATATTAAAAGTTAGTCTAAGCAATAACCTTCTTCAGATGTTTTACAAGGCCTAATATTTGAAATCAATAGATAGCTGAATACAAAATATCGAAATCCTACATCAGAGCAAAATGCTAATGCTTTTGTTATTCAAAGGAACGTGTGAAAAAGCGGAGCAGAACTACCACTAGTAGACTTGTCAATAAGCCGCGGACAAGCATTTTTCTTCTTCCAAGTTCCAACACTTGACTCAAAGCAGAGATTCTTTTAAATCTAAACACAAAAGTCGAGTCCACAATGCGACGAGAACGAGACAAGAATAACTAATGAAGTTTTAAGAAAGTAACCACAATTTGTATTTTTTTTATTATTTAAATAGTTACAGGTTTATGGTGTGGTCATCGAATTTATATTTATTAAAATACCTATTTTTAATACTAACAATTAAATACATATTGGTTTCGGTCATATGCTAGATAGATTGGTTCTAGTAACATATTTCAGTGCCACACAAGACTTGCTCTTTACAATTGGAATGGGTCATTATTGTCCATATTTATTTAAACATTAGGAGAAAATTCCTCATGCGCTTGCACGGCGACGCGTCCTCAATCCAAATAACTCCTGTGGAAATTGAAGGTTGGTAAGTCAAAGAATTCGGCGCATAATCGGATTAGCCAAGGAGCCCAGCGCGCCGAAGTAGGTTCTAATGATGTAATTATATAAGGATTTGGAAGCGACGCGGACGCCGCGGCGGACGTTCACTCTACTCTTTATATTTTGTGAATTGCATTTTTATTTTCCCATCGCTAGAGTTTCTGATAGGAGTAAAATTACAAGTAGCTTGTGGTTTTAGAAAGATTAAGTTTATATTGATTTTATGTTAAATTGTATTTCTTCATATATTATTACGTTAAAATAACAAATTAATATAAGTTTATTGAAGGAAAAAGTATACGATCTATTTTCATTAGGCAAATGAAATGAAAATTAGATCAAAATAAAATCCTACTTTTAGGGTTTCATAGCAAGCGATGCTGGCAGGGACTCTTATAAAATCGGTCAGGTGTCTGTCCGTACTCCGTCTCTCCTTCCATCTGCCTGTCACACGTCCTGTTCGAAGTGATAACTTTGGAAATTTACGTTTCACCGGAAATTAATATAAAAATTATAACTATAGTAGATAGTTCGTCTTACGGCATGAAAATGATTATGTTTATAATAATATATTAAATATTTAGAGAATATACCATTATTGTTGACGTTTCCAACAACGCCCACAGACATTCGGGTTGCGATAATGCCATACCGGCCTGACAGACAGGTACCTATTCACGCCTCTCTTGAAGGACCCGAGATTGTACTTGAGGGGAAAAGTATGGAAATGGAGAACGTTCCAGATTTTATCGATACTTTGAATGAAAGGATATCTGCAAAACCGAATTGGTACCCATCCGCGGTAAGTCCAGCGTGTATTGTATGTAGGGATGCTCTCTGCCCAGTGCGCGGAGGAAGGAGACGGCCCGGGGCGGCGCGGCGGCGGGATCGCATCAAACAGCTTCTCCGAGAACTCCCCATGAAATACTTATACACTTTCAGGAAATCGTTTATTATTTATTTTAATTCATATTCAATTTTCAAAGTCTCAATGAAAATCCTAGGTAAAGATCGCGGCGGCGTCAAAATGAAGGTTGTCACAAACCGGTAGCACAGCTACAAATACATGGTCAGTCGACTCAAATACATATGTCGTTTCTCGGAAATCATTCTCAATCTACTTAGCGATTCTAGAATAAACGACGACTTCAAACTACGCCCATTATCATAATCCTGCAGTTTGAATAATTATGAGACAAAACTGTTCTAATTTGACGTCTACGCGTTTTGGAATCGTCACGAATGCATGGAAAAGAACAATATTTTTCTATTTTAATTATTTTGAGAAAAGCTTTCAGAGTTACAAAGCGGAATTGTATATTTGTAAAGATTGTGTAAAGAAAATTGAAGGATTGGTCGCTATAATTTATATTTAAAATGTATAGCATTAATCTTGTTTAGGAAATAAATCTAGTGCTTTAGCTTTATTACTTTAGATGTGAAATATTGCTATAATTTTTATCTATGCAAATAATGTAATGATTTTTAGAAAATCTTTGCAGCATTATGTTCGTGTAATATAATATCAAAGACTTATCTATGTAAATTTAATTTAAGTCACGATACAGTATTACAGTCCATATTAAGGAGCATAAAAGGTATATTTAAGCAACTGTATTTTACGTCGCTTGTCGGTCGCGGCCGGGCTCACCCCACGCAATGCTTTATCTCTTACAAGCAACTTGACTGGTTTTATTTAACTCGATTTATCGTAAGAGCCGCTACTAATATTTTAGCCGCACTTCGGTAGAAATGCACGGCAACGGTGTTTGTCGCGCGGCACGGCTGAGGTAGCGTGTAAAGTAGGCACTTTCCAGATAATTAACATTATAATGGCATTTAGAAAACAAGGCACTGGCGGTTTGTTAAACACAGCTTGTTCAATCTACGAAAGGTTAGCGATAAACTAACTACCTACTTTAGAAAGCGGCTGTAGTTAAAAAAAATCCCAATTAACCAAAAATGTCCGAATGAAAAAGCTACGATTAAGAAATTAACCTTTTAATACACCTGCTACATATTAGTTTCAAACAGAAGCACATAAGGTAGCAAACGAAATAAAATAAAATTGGCAGTAGAAATTGCGGAAACCAATAATTACGTGCATCACATTTGCCTTGTCGAAGTAGGAGATAACGATCGAACGAAGAGTTGAAGCGAAATCATAATGCGAGATTTTAATATATGAATGAATCGAACGAAATCGTCCATTTCGAGAATGGATAGTGGTCGTCGGCGCAGTGTCGTGTTGGCGGCGGCGGCGGCGCGGATCGGCAGTAGCCCGCGACTCTTGTAGTATACGACTGAATGCTAATGACGCGGCTCCTAGCGGCTTCCACATCGGCGGACGTGTTTTTATAATGAAGCCGGAGCTATTAGCGTGAGCGTTATTGGCGTTTGTTGCAAATTCCTATCGGCGAACGAGCGAGTAAGTGAATATGAGTTATGCTCGAGACGAGTAAAATATTTTATGCCGATGACGGAGAAATGCTTTTCTACGCCAATGTGAATAACAATAATAACGCATAGTAAGATTTCTGTGATCTAAATCTAAATATTGCTAAAAATAGCAAGACACTCAAAGTACCACCCTTTAAAATATATAGAGAAAAGGTTATGTAAAGATAACACTATGATCGTTAAAAAAATCGGTACAGCATACAAGAAGATATGATAAAAGCGATAAAGTGCTCATAGATCCTGCTTATGCAGTAGAACAGGTAAATACTTCCGTCGACCAAAATAACTTAACAAAGAACACAGAACTAGCAGTCGATTACCAAGTGCTACGGCGTTATGAATATAGCGCATTACTGTAATGAGAAGCTGGCAATTGTCGTGGTAATAGATTCCGCGTGGGCGTACGAGCGAGAGCTTTTCAATCACTCCAGACAGTAGACGACAATGACTCATTACACGCGAGCTGGCAGACTACTCGGCGGAGCTGAACGTGATGGTAACGTTATAGATTACCTACAGTAGTACCGTAGCGTCACAGTGCGCACTCCTGGATGTACTGTTTTGCATTTGTATTAATTTTACTTGCAGACATGGTCCATGTTGCTATTCATGGGCAGCTGTCAGAAATGGTGGTTGCAACTGACAAAAAGACAAAAACAACATGAAGAAATAGTCATGGATTGGGGAATAACTAAAAATGTTAATGGTTATGAATTTGACGTAATTACTCCAATAACGGGAAATTATAAATTGAAGTAAGATCTAATTAAATCAGAAATAAGTTAAAATTAAAAATAAATTTTATCATTGGGAGCGCGTATTACTAGGTACAAAGCTGTTATGTAGTGTAAGTATTGGTTTTGTTGCTATAAAACCACAAGTCTACAGAAACGAAAAAACTTCGCTACGGTTCTCAAAGTGCACACAAAAAATTAATGGAAAATATACGAGTAGTACTAATGGTCCACATCGGTTGAGACGTTGTTTGCCGAGTGACTGGCTCGTCCGGCTTTGGAGAGCCTCCGCCGCGTCATATCTAACCCGAACGATGCCGAGATCTTACGATGCAGAGAATGCAGAGCGACGGAGCAAGCTGCCGCTTCACACTCAATTTCACTTGTGACTGACACAAACATTGATCAAAAAGCTAGTTCAGAACTTGAAGGAGTTGATTGCGGAGCTTACCGTTCGCACACAGCTCGTCAGTCAAAGATATACTGTAAAAAGTGGCGCTAGGCACTGTGCCACGGATGAGATATTACTGGCTGGACGTAACAATGTTGGAGGCAGTTGATGGTTTTGTTTGAAGCGTATTTTAAAAATGTACGATTGGATCTGGATAACATTAATGAATTCAACCTATTACATTCTTAGTCTATGGGATTTCCCATTGAGATTAGAAGCAGAGGCGCAAGACAGAAATAATGATAGACGGGATCATTTTTAATTATTTGGATTTGAATGAACCCCTAATGCGCGATATTTTTTTTTTATGGAAACTGACACGGTTGGCTACATCACCTACAACGTCCGTGATGTCAGCCCATAACACCGGGTGAACTAGGTGCCATGTCAGTGCTTCCCCCTTTGATCGCCCAGTATTCTAAATTAGAACTTACTAACGGAACCATTGAGTAAAAAAAATACAGGGGCGATCTCAACAGAGCCTGTTCCTTAATTTGATATTTTGTTGAACCACTTTTTCATGCGTTCCTAATTTCATACAAAAGCCAGTGGTTCTTTTGTTTTAGACTATAACGGATATTGAGTTTCACAAAGGTAACCATAAACCTTTGAATTAAGCACGCATTTCAAATTTAAACCATTGCGTTTTACTGTGTATACGTCCAGTCGCACGTTACACTCGGTAATACAATATAGTGCGTTGGAACAACTCAAAAACTTGCCTACGCAGTTGATTGCTCTGATACGAACTGGTTTCGAGTAATCAGATTTATTATCCTTATACTTGATTCATAGTCCAGGCGGACTGGCAATTAAACTAAAATAGTTCGATACCATTAATCAAAAGATATTGATAGGTCTCAGTGTCCGCTTATATGTACACACTCTCCGCATCCCAACGGATCCAATTAGAGTCTGGATCCTCGCCATGGATTTATACTCGATCAATTATGATGTTTTGATTTATGGTGTCTTGTGCTGCAATTAGAATTTTGGTAATTTTGTAGTTCTATAAGCAATATTTTTGATGATTTACTGTGAGTATAATTTTTCTTTTAAACCCATCTTTGATAAGTTTGAGTTGATGTGTTTTCCATGATGTGGGTTATTTAACCTGTGGTGTGGTTTCATGTTTACCGCCATCCTTAGGATCGACCAGTTCTGGAAGGCCGTTCTCGGTTTCTTCTGAACCGATGCCAGTATTTATATTGATGAATGTGTAACAGTCGATAGGTGATCATTAGAGGACCAGCGCCTCGGATAAACTGCAGTTTGCCTCGCGTAGCTCCAGGCCGATAATTTTGAAACGACGACGACGACGCCAGATAAGGTATCGGCTAATTATCGACGACCGGTCGACAAGAGTCGAATGACCGCTTGCGTCGATATTATGAGGCTTCGCTCAAATCAGGGGTTGTGGAAGTGGTTATTCGAGTCAGAAAATGGTGTAAAAAAGCTATGAATGTGAGCATACTAAGTGGATAGTATGACCATGGATATCTTTCATTATAACGAACAGTATAGTTCGAGTACGTAGTTTAGAAATATAATGTAAAATGTTCGTCGTTTCATCCTAAATTCTATCATATCATATCAGGGTTTAACCCGCCCGGGTTGATACCACCGAATTGAATAAAAGGTCGGTTGAAACGGATATGTAAATTGTTCGTATTTTCAACCAGTTCAGCGTAGCCGGCAGGACCGAAGGGAGGCACTGATATGGCACCTAGTTCACGAAGGTGTTATGGGCTGACATCACGGATGTAGTAGGTGATGTAGACAACCTTTAATCCTTTAACCTGGGTGTCTTCAAGCGTCGTATTAACGGGCTAGACAGCCTAGCAACAGTCCGCAAATCTGCTGGCATGGCACCTAACTGAGCGTGGTTTCGCGAGGAGAGGTGATTTTGGCTCTGTCGACTGCACCATTGGTCCCTCGGCACAGCCACCCATGCTGGTTTACATAAAAAAAATACCGTGTCAGTTTTAATAAAAATAAAAAAAAACCTGGAAATAGTAGTTCTTCTCTTATTCACACATTCATATTTTATGAAATCATAGCAAAAGTGAATACTAATAAACTCCTTTTAGAAAAGTCATACTAGGTAGTTCAGCACATAATGTAGATATTTAGGGTTTCGTAGCCTGCGACGCTGGAAGGTATACTTATAAAATCGGCCACGTGTCTGTCTGTCCGTCACAGCCTGTAGTTCCTAAACGGTTCGACTGTGGTTCGAGTTATCTTCTTAACATTTAAGTGCCTACAAATTTTTTTTTTTCCAACAAGGTTGAGTTGTATATCAATCAAAAGGTATTTCTACATTGCCACTATTATATTGTTATATATATATTTTCAAAGTGGTAATGATTATGAATTATTGTATAAAAAGTTGTCGATAAAAATATACCAATTTTGCTCTCTCCGAGGCGATTTCTCCAAAACAGAAACCTCAATGAAGCTTTTTTTTTTTTTTATGGATACTGACACGGTTGGCTACATCACCTACAACATCCGTGATGTCAGCCCATAACACCGGATGAACTTGGTGCCACGTCAGTGATTCCCTTCGGTCGTGCCGGCTACACTGAACTGGATGGAAAACACAAACTATTTACATAGCCGTTTCGACCGACCTTTCATTCAGTGCGGTGGTACCAACCCGTGCGGGTTAAACCCTACCACCTAGTAATATAAGAAGGGAGTCATATCCCTTAGTCGCCTTTTACGACATACACGGGGTGAGATGCAGTGGGGCTATTCTTTTAAAGTACCGGCCCCACACGGTACAATAGCTAAAAAAAATAATATTATTAAAGTGATCTATTTTGTGCTTACGGTATGAAAACAACTTTGAAGTACGCAAGTATAAGTATGATACATACATAGCGCACGCTGTATCCCGACAATCGGGGTAAGCAGAGTAATCGCTATGTGCTGCAGGTCCTCTTGTAAATTACAGAACAACACCGACCACCACGTTTAGCAAATTATTCGGACGAGATAACTATCAAGCAGCAAGTAAGGCACTTGCGGCATGACTCGGCGGAAGGATCGTTATAGTTGGCTATCCTGTCGCCCTTTAGCCCGGCATCATCCCTTAGTCATCTTTTACGAGCACAATGCACGGGAAGAGATGCAGTGGATTTTAGCTTTTAAGTACCGGCAGTATATATGATATAACTGCATTCTTTTTAAAGAAGGCGCGTACGGCGCGTGGTGCGCGGGGTGCGAGAGGCGAGGTGCAACACACGAGGGTGAAAAGGGCAATGCACAACTTGTCCAAGTAGGAAACAGCTACGGGACCCTCTATGTGCGAACAAAGTTCGCACTTTAACAGTAGGTATTTTAATATCCCACGAGTATCTTGTTGAAAATGTCACGGTTGTGATTGCTTAGTAGTAAAATGCAAGTTCTAGAACACTTTGCTTAGTTATGATAATATTCAGTAAGTATAGTAATTACAGGTGCGCGGTACACTTGCGCATGCTATGCCCGTCCATCCTGTACGCTCGGTTACACATTCTATAAAGACGTCAGGTATTTGAACTTTATCTTTCATCTATATTACGTCGCTCGTAATATGAACAGGGTTGCTTGCGTAATTTTACGAACAGCTATAGAATAATTAAAAGTGGTTTTTTTTTTATTATCGTCTTATATTTGCCAATGACTGTAAATTAGCGTCATGTTTAAAATCAAATGTTAACTCAGCAACAAACGTTAATGCATCTAATGTTGGATAAAAATAGGTTCATAATTGGAAAATTAATAACCAACAAAAAATACTGTAAGATATTTTTATATTTTTAAGATGTCACGTGTAATGAAAACAGATGAGGTCTATTCGTTGGAGATTAAGGATCGGGTAAGTATTTTAATGTTATGTTACCCACTTCGTGATTTATGGCCATGGGACAGGATTACGGACAATGTTCGTAGTGTGTATTGTCACAGGGGTTGTGGGTGGGTTCTATGCATGTGACATATTTTCTTTAGTGAACTTAGTCTCTTGGGATTTATGAAGTTTTTTGGAGAAAATCGAAAAGAGTCATTCTTCAACAATAAATAGAAGTTATTTGAGCTTAAAGAATAAACATACTGTCTGCATAAATACATTGAACTTCATAAATGATTTCTCACTTTTTGAGTTTCGAATTAATTTTTTTTATGTAATTTGGTATGGGTGGCTGAGTCAGAGGGGCTAGAACACCATGCTCCGACCAGACAATATCACCTCCGAAATGGTGGATTTAGAAGAGAACAGAGCCGAGGCTGCTATGCGCCCATTTGATAGGGCAAGGGAAGATACCTATAGATTTAAACCGGTTCTGAAGCAGCGGTGCAGCAGCAGGTGTAGGTATGCACGTAAATTTTTTTGTTAGAAAAAACT
Source organism: Nematopogon swammerdamellus (assembly GCA_946902875.1). NCBI lineage: Eukaryota > Metazoa > Arthropoda > Insecta > Lepidoptera > Adelidae > Nematopogon > Nematopogon swammerdamellus. Next base: position 12,209,037 of record OX336349.1, read on the forward strand.
CGGCATTGGTGCACGACAGCCGGAATCGAGCCTCAGACATTGAGATCAAGAGTCCGAGCAAAGACCGCGCCGACCACCCGCCGCAAAATTAAGTTAAATTCTTGGATACGCAGATTCTCTGTTTAATTCTAAAATACCTACTGTAATAAAGTATATTCTTTTTAAGTATCATTATTTTAACCAGCGAGTTTCACAATAAACTAGAGTTTAGAGTTTAGGTGCCAAATGAAAACATGATTTTTTCCTTGCTATCACTTTCGGTATATTCTGCACACCCTTTCCTCAGTTCGGGGTGCGCTCAGGGCGCGATGGATAGCGCGGGGCGAGCTTGCGGGGGGGAGGGAGGAAGGCGGGAAAGTGGCGGCGGCGGCGGCGTGCGTTCATCCCGAGCCAAGGACAACCGGTTCCGTCCGGGCAGGCAGGCCGACACATCGGTCGCTGCCGCTTCATCTACCGCTCGCGACCGTAGAGCAATGAAGGCGAGGAGGCATAGAGACGAGGATCTACCCAGGAAGATGGAAGGATCAAATGCACTTCAACACTTTTAATACCTACAAAAATCATAACGCGACCTAAGCTGTGAGCAAAAATTCACGCGAAGCGAAGTCACGAAAAACTAGTTAAAAAGAAATTGTCAACTTTTAGGAGGGTTTTATAGAAATGATCTTCAGACAGTGCCTTTACATTATGGAAAAAGAAAAAAAATTATATCTTGAAAATTTACATGTATGTGCTTTTTGGGACTTGCAAATGATTAAAATGAAATTCGTATTTTTGGGATTACTTTATTTCCTCACCAGCAAAGGAATACAAGCAGTTATATTTTAAATTTACTATAATATAAATTTGGTTGATTGGTTGACATAGTTGGTCTGAAGATAATGTAATCTGAATTTTTAATTATTTTTACTTTTTAGACCAAAACACTTTCTCTTTAGTTTCAAAGTTTATCTAAAACCGCCAACGTTATTCCACGATAAACAAAACAAAAATAAAATTTACAATATCTTTTTGTAGAGACACTTCTAGTAGCCTTGTTCACTCTACCTGCATTATGTAGCTTCTCCGGCAACGCGCCGTCTTAGTTGGCAACGACGGCGACGCGGACGGTGCGGTGGTGTCAGTAAAAAAATAAATAAATTGTGTATCCATTTATAGTGATCACTATTACCAATTCAATGGTTTAATGGAATTTTTGTAATGACTTTTTGAAATAATTTTTATGATTATACATACGGGTATGCTAGGGGAAAACTACAGCTTACGAAAAGTTAGCTAAACGTAATTTTAAATTTTAAAATTATAACTGTAATAAAATACTATTAATGTGTGCAGTTAAAATTATGAATTTCCTAATAATTTAAGACATTAATTTTAAAGAACAGCTGGTTCACATAAAATTTTTTTTTTTATTAAAAACATCTTAATATATATTCAAAACATATTTTCGTCAACTTTCTGCCATTAATCGATTAGGATTATGTACATATTTAAAAAAATACCAGTATTTATTTAGCGTAATATTTTTTATAAAAAAACAATCATAGACGTTCAAAAAGTCTTTGGGCCTCATTACTTGACCAAAAGTGTGGTGGGAGGGATGATGGAGAAGGCGTTAACTATCCTGGGGCCGATAAGCCCTAATAAACCGTGGTGCCTTGGAGATACAAAAATATGAAACAATTTAGGCTGCTTCGACAGAGTTTTGGGAAGTTGTACGCACGGGGCTGGTGCATAGAGCATAGAGCGTGCTGCATAGCATAGTGGATATTATCTCGAGATGACCGACAGATGATTAATAGTCTCCCGCTGACAGTCGCGTAGGAATGCGTTATTTTCTCCGACTTCATGTTTAATAATATTTCATGTTTGTCTTTCTCTTTCTATCTTGACACAAGCCTTATCGCCTTGAGAGATCTTATAGAAACGTAATTGAAAATTTTACCAAGTCGTTTATTTAAAATAAGAAAAAAAAACATATAAGTAATGAGCTGTAATGAGAAACATAACTTGCTCTGTGATACATACTACGGTATTTCCAGTACACTGTTATATTTTGTTTTAAACTTCGAAATAAGAATGCGAGGAGAAATAGATTGTACCTATGTAATTACATAACATTTAATTAAAATAACTCTGAAGTTTTACTAAATAAATTATCTTCTGAAGTTGAATTTAAAATTTATCACAGGCCCATACATTACGTAAAACCGACGGAATAGCAATACGTACAGCTACTGAAGGTCGGGAGGACTGGAGGACAATTGGAGAGGCGTATGTCCAGCAGTGGACAACATACACCTAAAACTCAAAACATTTAAGTCTTCATTTAAAACAGCTTGTTATGTTTGTATTTTGACGTTATACTGATATTCTACTGTTCTAAAATAAATAAAACGAAAAAATAATAAAAATCAATAAATATTTAAGAAATTTCCCATTCCAAAATCAAACCTCTACCTATATGTGGCCAACGGAGCTTTACGTAAGACTCAACGTTTGTCAAGTCGGAGGAGAAACCGACGAGTTCTGTTTGAACAAGACGCACTCCGCCCGTGTTGACTTTGGTCTCCTCAGCCTCACCGAGCGACAACGAGACTCGACGCATCTCACAAGACGAGAATATTTACGGCCAACCGTCTGTCGTTCTTGTTCATTCCCTTTCTACGGATCAGAGTGTGTTCGTTTGTTATGTATGTTCCGAAGTGACCTTTAACTAAGGTTTTGTTGAAGTTTATAATTATCAATGTTCTAGGTTTTTTTTTTCATGTAAAATGGCCAAGTCACCTGAAGCCGATTCATATAAAAATTAATAGACTATTAAAATAAATTTTATTTATTATTATGACGTTACCGGCCGTGAAAAGAATGTAGAGTTGGTTCCAGTAAGTAAAGGGTTCTACGGAAGTGACGGCGCTCTAACTTGGCGGGGATTGTCTGCCCCCAGAAACGAATGGGTTCCGCATAAAAACTGAAAGACAGGTACGAAGATGTTATTAGATGAAAACATATTTCCTTGTGGAGCGTAACACATGTTAAAAGATTTAAAGCGTGAAGACATAAAACAAGAAAGTAATTAAGACACAACTTATAATAAAATCAATGAAAACAAGAATATTATAATTTTATTTTATAAATTCGCAGTCGGCAACATCAAACGCTTCGCATGCTCTCAATAATATCAATGCATTAATTTAACCGTTCTTTAAAAATCTTAATCGATTGAATAATTTTTTATAATAGCCAGTCAATTAAATCAGCGGAGTGTGAGGAGCACGGGAGGTCTCAAAAAGGCATTATTGTGACCCGGGCTGTTGTTGATGATGAGGATCCGACAAACGAAACGACATGACATCAAAACGGAAGACAGTGCAAAAAATAATCGTTTACGGGCAAGCGAACAAAGGGGTTCCAGCGACAATATTAAAGCTATTTACACTTATGTGTCGAACTTCTAACAATCAGCAACACACTAACACTCAATTTTCCCATAGCATGCGCTGGCGCTAGAGATCTACCAAGAAAAATATATCTTTTGAGAAATTTCAAGAAATTTCCAATGATGTATCATGTATTGAAATTTCTCGTATAATCTTTTGAATGTTCACCGAATTTATCCTTCATTGGCGCTTTGATATAATGATCAGGCAGTCAATGAGAAAATAATTTTGCAGTGACTTCCAAATGGTTCGATCACCATATAATTTTATTGGGAATCTGTACCCCGGGGTTTTAATACGTTTGAATCCTTTGATACAATCCATAACCGATAATTTTAGTCAATTTATTGGCTTGATGCGAAGTTATTACCTATTTGCACTAAGAAAATATTTATTTAATGTTTAAATGCCATAGTGAAATATCACTCTAAATTTTTTTTCTTATGAAATGGCCAAGTCCTATCTACATTAAAAAATAATTAGTTTTACTAGTTCAGAAAATTAGAACACGCACGAATGTCCCCTTCCAAAAGAGATCATCTTTGTAAATTTAATTAGGATTCCTTAAGCCGTTTGACTTGTTACTTTATTTAATGCTTATTTTTTATGCTTATTGGAAACGAATACGTTATGCAATTTTATATTTGTATTTAATGGTCAGATTTGGCGACTGGTTTTTGGATTACGATTCGTTGAACCTTGCTTTTTTTACCGAGCTTAAAGTTTGATAAATGGGTGAGATTATATCGGCCTCAATACCACTGACGAAGAAGGTGGTATTTTATGCGATTAGTCTGATTGAATGTTAATTTAAATTGATTACACTTCAGTATTAGATTTATTTCAGTTTAATATAATATAAATACTTATTCGCATACCGTGTGGGCCGATACTTAATAGCCCCACTGCATCTCTTCTCGTACATGTCGTAAAATGCTACTAAGCGATGAGGATAAAGATACCGTGCTAAAGGGCGACTGGTCAGAAATTCAGAATATAAATATGATCGCGTGGTGGAACCCGAAAATTATGTACCAGACTTATAAAAAGTCATTGCTATCGCAGATTCGGAGACACGCAACCACGAAATTGGTCCATGGATCACAAAAGGACAGAGATCCTGCACGCAAATACCCGAACACTAAAAATACAAGGTGCCTGAATAAAACGCAGAGATTCATATCTTTTGAATCTCAATTTCCGAACAGATGCGGAGTTTGGCGATCACGATCTCAGAGGGAGTGTCAGTCAAGTAGCCTGGAGGCATCGGAATTGTGCCATCGTTATAACGTTAATGCGTCTCAGGTAAGTCAAAGGAACTGAGTAGCGAGCTAGCTCGCCTTTTCTGAATTCAGAAAAGTAGGTAGATACCTATAACAAGAATGAAATTGAATTCGTCATGCAAAGTTTTGCGAAAAAAAAAATTGTGAATATACTATTAGTATTAGCGGATGTCATTGTACTCTTAGTAGTAGCTGAATAGTGAGGTACTAGCAGATAGTGAGGTACTAGCAGATAGTGTGGTACTAGCAGATAGTGAGGTACTAGCCGATAGTGAGGTACTAGCAGATAGTGAGGTACTAGCAGATAGTGTGGTACTAGCAGATAGTAAGGTACTAGCAGATAGTGAGGTACTAGCAGATAGTGAGGTACTAGCAGATAGTGTGGTACTAGCAGATAGTGTGGTACTAGCAGATAGTGAGGTACTGGCAGATAGTGTGGTACTAGCAGATAGTGAGGTACTAGCAGATAGTGAGGTACTAGCAGATAGTGTGGTACTAGCAGATAGTGAGGTACTAGCAGATAGTGAGGTACTAGCAGATAGTGTGGTACTAGCAGATAGTGAGGTACTAGCAGATAGTGAGGTACTAGCAGATAGTGAGGTACTAGCAGATAGTGTGGTACTAGCAGATAGTGAGGTACTAGCAGATAATGAGGTAGTAGTAGATAGTGAGGTAGGTACATACACACGACACAATTCGAAGCGTGAACTCCGAATCGTGTTGTGGGCTATCAGACTGCGTTGCTTAGCTAATTATTTGTACGTCAAGAGTCCGGTCACGACTTTTTCGGAAACACATTTGTTGTAACCGCTAACGGAATAATGTTTTGTAATATTTAAATTCAACTCTCACATTCTAAAAGTATCTTATTTTAGCGCCTGCCTTCATTTTGATTGATTCATTTAACTGTGATAAATAGTACGAGCAGTTAATTTAAAGAGGTGCATTAAAATATTTTATTCTTGATTTTTCAATTGTATCAGTCGAATAATTTGCACATTCTCAATTTTATTCGCTAAAGGAAGCAAAACCCACTAAATTAGCGTGTTAGTGCTTATTTTGTCCAAATGATGAATCAAACGTTTTTGGGATTAACAGAAATCATGCAAATAACTTTAGGTAGAAATTCTTTACCGATTCCCCCACATAGCACCCGTCACACGACGAAACAGTAAATCAGAGATCGCGTGACAACGTCCCCGGCTCTTGCGCGCTGAGGGTCCCGATTCTAAAATAAAAGTAAGAGCAGATTTTTCGAATATTTCCAGGCAGAGTTCTCTCTCGAGCGGCAATATCCCCGGGCGGTTTTGTCTCGAGTATAAAATTGGTCTAAGGACGATAATTTAAAAAGATATCCGTAGGCGAAACCTCACGTATGCGACTGTATACACCTGCAAGTTATGATTTATTATGAATTCAATATTAATATGATATCCCTTGTGCGGCGCCGCGAGCCCTTGAGCCGTGTGAGCCTGTGTGAGGAGAACCTGAACACTGCATCCTCTACCTGCACGAGTCTGCCACACTTGTAGCGTGGACTAGACACCTGCTCTACACAAAGCTGGGTGTTGCTGAGTGTTCAATGACAATGAACAATTCAATTAAGATTCAAAATTTCTTTTAATCATGATTAATGGTAATTACTTGGCATAATAAGCCAATTACATTATCAGGGTAATAGCAAAATTTGGCCTGGCGCTCAGCTAGCACGTTCACGCTAGTTACTGCCCGCATGCTGATGAGAGAGATGACATCCGTCACCGTATTTGATCGATGCACTGCCGGAGAAGAATATGTGCAATACCACAAAACAGCGATCGGCGGCCGTATAGACGACGTCGTCGCGGCGGCGGCGTCTATTTGCGCCAGGCCCAAATAGACGCCGCGCTATATGTGTTTTTATATATAAGTATGTAAATATTTGAAATAAATAATACAAAAATAAGACTATTTACGTGTCATGTCAAAATGTTTTATTGTCGTACATTTGTTGAAACAGTTTTTATTCCTAACAAAAAATTAATTTATTGAGGTATCGCTTCGAACTGTCGCTTAATTATCGACAAGGAATTTATCTAGCAAGAGTTTAGCCGCGTGTTTCGGCGATAATTAAAATATAATATAGCAAAAAAAATCACTAATGATAACGACTGTGTTGTAGGTACAAAATAATCGAGCGTTCAGGTTGTATTTCAAGAAATAGCGAGCACAATAAAACAAAGAAAATAAGTTATTAAACTCACATGAAGTGTCTCAGGCGAACCAGTTTTCACGCCATGCCAATCTAGAAAATTAATGGCGCTGTACGTCCATGCAATTATTTAAAAACCGGCCAAGTGCGAGTCGAACTCGCGCACTGAGGGTTCCGTATCGCCATGTCATGGTTAGCGCCACTCACGCCATCTATGGCGTGTTTTATGAAATGCTTCATATTAGTTAAAATTCATGATTTAGTTAAAATGCTTCATAATATATTCGGTAGAAGGCGCGCGCGCATACACTTTTTGGTTTCCTCTATGGGAACCCCCGTGATTTTTTTACTTTTTCTTATTTGTTGTTATATCGGCCATAATAACACATTTTTTGTGAAAATTTCAACGGGCTACCTATTACGGTTCAAGAGATACAGCCCTCGGACAGACGGACGGACGGACGGACAGACAGACAGACAGACAGACGGACGGACGGACGGACGGACGGACGGACGGACGGACGGACGGACGGACGGACGGACGGACGGACGGACGGACGGACGGACGGACGGACGGACAGACAGACGGCGTAGGCTTAGTAATAGTGTCCCGTACCGGATACGGAACCCTAATAAAAAGGATAGAAAAGCTATCCACCTTGTCGAAGAGACGACGTTATTACTAGAAGACGACATTACTAATATATGTCCGTCTCTGTCACACGTATCTACTGTCTGATGCTAATGTTGTGCACGACGAGTAAATTATGGCAACAGGGTAAAACCTATTATCTTCACACACAATAACCTTCCTTTGATATGAATTTCTTTGCATCCATAATACGGATCGCTTCAAATTGAACGTAATACATATATTAGACTTGATGTAATTATTTATACGTATACATGTGAATGCAAGTTCTCTCGGCTGTGGCTCGCATGCTGCATGAGAAGCGGCAAATATGTTGAGGAATATTAATGAGATCGATTTTAGCGCGGCGGTGAAGATTGAGGGGTCTCTCTCTGAGGAAAGATCGACCGATAGCGTGGACTGTTGCCTTCCTTGAAAGCTTCGTTTAAATATAAATGCTGATGTAGAACATTTATAAATGTTAATAACCATTATATTGATCTTGATTTTTTTTTCTGATACATATTAACTTATTTTGTGGAATGTTTGTTGGTACCTACTTATTATTTTAGTATGTACATACATACATACATATACCACATGCTATCACGACAACCGGGGTAAGTAATCGGTGTTGTGCTGCAAGAACTCTTTGTTCCTTTATTTCAGCCAACTCGGGCCACTTAAAGAAAACATTTAAATGTCTTAATCAAAGAATTAAAATTACTTTTTATTAAGAGATATGCATAGGTGTGTTCTGTCCGTGTAAGCTTTATGATGGTGCTACACGGAAGAGCCCCGTGCACTCATGCAACCCGTCCACGCATGCGCTATGTGAGTATGTAAATAAGTATGTAAGTAAGACCATAGCACTTAGCCGAGCGAACGAAGCGGGACCTGGGTTCATTTATTTATGTAATTAATTATAGTGTGTGGCCACTTTGAATATTAATGGCGATCGAAAAATCGCGTCAGAATTTTGATGATTAAGTTTAAAAATAATACCTATATAATTTTGGGCTTTATTTTGAGATAATTATTAAACAATTTAAAACCTAAAATTAATAGCGCAAAATAAAAATAAATTATACGTCAATTTTATTAGCAGAAAGAAAATTACAAATAAACAATGTTGTGGGGTGGATCAAGGTCCGATCGTAAAATTAAGCACACCGGGCGCAGTCAAAACCTAGATGGGTGACCGTTCGACCGATGAGGCTAACCGTGGTTCGGATTCAACTTAAAGCTGTAGGTCCTTTATTTTACTAGGTGGTAGGGTTTAACTCGTCTGTAGGATTTCCCGCACTGAATGTAAGGTTTTATTAACGTGTGTGGATGTTGGACATTCCAGTCCGTATACTGTCATTTGAAGTAGTTATTAGGTAGCACTTGCGCATTAAAACTTCTGAAATATTACGCACACGATACAAAGTCTACATTCCTATATTAATTGGATAGGTACTGAAGCCGCCGCCGACTCATAATCGTAAGGTGTCCTCATAAAAGCTAACGATGTTATTTTATACAAAGGTGAAGGCGTAGGTGAGGTGCACTTTTTGCGACTAACACCATACTAACGATCGCTAATTCCAGTGTTGAGGGTAATATTAGATCAAATGACCTTAGCCATTACTGGCAGATGTCAACAGGGGCTTATTTAAATAATACTATTTCTATATCTAAATTATTTTAAATAAATATAACATTATAATGTGCTATAAATATTCCACATTATTAATTTTAATTTAAAATATTAACATCTTCAATTAGCTCGTTTTTTATCGGATTATGTCTACTGCAGCTCGATTTATATATTTTTTATATTTTATATAAATAAAACAATTTAATCAAAATATTTTTTCTATAATATTAGGAAATCGGAAATGCAATGGAGCTGCCTCTATTTTTATTAATACAGGTATATTATTTATAATTCTTATTTAATAATTTAAAATTTACTATTATTTAAGAGGCAATTAATTGCACTAAAAATATTTTAAAGCTGGGCGAACCAATCAAATAACATCAACATTACTTATTTCGCAAGGAGTTATTACAGGAGGTTGTTAGAACAAAAATGCTCTGCTAATTACCGCTATCATATACATATATGCAGTAGATTTGCTGCATACAGCTTGTTCATACAGAGTGTGAGAAGTGAGGGGCTGTAAATGTCGAAGAGGCACGACATTGAACTGAGATACGTCTCTGGTTGTGGTTGCCAATGACAGCATCGATACACGCTACATCATCATAAGAGATCGTACTCAGATTTCACCTTGCTTGGAGGAGGAATATAATGGCGAAGCTGACTATATTTATAATTTATAATAGAAGTTACATATTCCCTTCTAAAAATATTGTAAATTTGGTTTTTGAAATACAATATCTATAAAAAACACACTTAACATTTTAATAGTTTTCTCGCGAAGGAACTGAATACGAGGATGTAAAAGAAAACATTTATCTCATTTATCTGAACGTTATTTTGGCAAACCAACGATTCATACCCAAGTATATACGTATGCATGAATGTTCAGATCCGGTATATTTCAGTAAAGTTTTCCATGTCGGGTAATTTAATCCTTATTCAATTAAGTGCAGCTTAGACTCATGTATTTAATATTAGGAAATTATCTAGATTTTGACAGCACTTAGTTCCAGCAAGAATTCATGAACGGATGGTCATTAAAAATGATAGTTTAAGGATAATTCCAGGTGGTCATCGCCGTGTCACATAAAAAGCTTTCTAAGACCAAAATGGCTGTCACTAACATAACTATTAAATTTCATTGCAGCTGAAAAGTAGCTTTTACACTTCCAAACACAAGATGAACACGAGCTTTCGTTATCAAAAAACCAGTTAATGCATTTCCCGACACTTTAAAACGGTGATAAGGCAAAATAAGTCGCGCTGGCCGCACTAAATAACCTTTTAAGTGTGGACTACGGACATACTTACGTTATATCTCCTGATGCGGTACCGACAGCGCACACATCCAGTTTACAATATACCGACTCTTCACTTTAATGTGTAATACTGGAACTATTGTGGAACTTGTCACTCTCACTATAATAATTATAGCTTGCTATGCATCAATAAATAATGTGAATGCTTAGCTTGTACACGTGACAACTTTCTGCAGGTGCGCCTAATTTTGTTTGATAATTTTATTTGTGCAAATGTCCACCGAGGCTTGATGCTGTGTTCCCCTGCTGAGCGGGGAACGCAGCATCAAGCCTCGGTGGACATCAAGCCATGGCGAGAGACACGCGGGCATTGGCTGAAAACGAGACGGTGTCTGCCGCTCGTCCGTGGGCTCTAGAAGCAATTTGCTTTATTTTGCTTAGCGAGGGGCGAACTGCCACGCGTTCCTAAATTATTTTTGTTGAAATCTTACTAACAGGTAAATGAAAACAGAAAAAAATTAACCGAATTAAAAATGTACTTAAAAGCACGTAATCCGTGTGGCGTGTATGTATATATATATATATATATATATATATATATATATATATATATATGTATGTGGCATTTCGACACGATTGAGTAAAATATTTGCTTTGTGCGATGTTTCACGCAGAATTAAGTATAGTAAGTATACAAACAGAAACAGAAACTAAGTTAATGATTAATTGAATTAAGATGGTTCTGCAGTTGACTTCGACATAATGCTTCGTATTTAAAATTAAATTTTAGAATTCTTGTGTACGTATTTCTTCTGCAATCAGTACACAATGAATGTTTCGCTGCCTCTCACTAGATATACGTACAGTCGGCCGACCAATGGATCGCCGTGAATCATCAGAATTTGAACTAATTATATAACGAACGACTAAAAGCGACCGACACTTCACAAAAAGCTCTAGCTTATTCGGAGCTTGAATTGAAAAATAAAAGAATCTACAGGAAATTGTCATTAAGAAAGAGGTACAATTCTTGGCCTTGATTTAGACATTTTAGGTAATGAATATTATTTTTAGAATATTGCTACAAATCTAAGCACATTACGAATAGTGGAAATATTCGAAATCCAGCCAAAGATCAGAAAAGAAGACTGTTGTTTCTGTAGTATTGTTAATTTGCAGGGGGAAATTATTTAATTATGCTAAATGTTTACTGCGGTAGACATAAGGACAAATATAACATGGCAAATCTTACCGGTAACAATTAGTAAAGTTAATGCTTCTATGGCCTTTGGATCGATTTCGAAGATTTCTACAACGTAGTTATTAATTTTGGAGGAAGTTTTTTTCCTCCTAATTATTATTATTTTTTACTTTGCAATTAGTAATTAATAAGATCCACACTATGAAAGTTGTGACTTTTTTCCATCTCCTTATAAATCGGTTTTCGTTACATCAATCGTTTATGATATGTATGACCTATCTATACTATCATAAAGTAATTTCATACCTCAGAAGAGCGAACATTCTGACCGCCAAGCTACAGGCCAAGCTAAGTCGTAGAGCGTTATGAGCATAAACGAATAAAATCTATTTCGAGCATCAGTTCTCAGATGCCTTTATATGCGATATAAAATATTATTATTTACAACGTTCGCTCACGTAATTACGTCCGACATATAATAAACGTTTATAAATCCAATTCATAGCATTTTTATCCAATCGACTTTTAAATGATACAATAAAATTAGTGGAAGTAGCTTTAATTTCCGTTCCACGACACCGCGGCAGCGGCGCGGCGGCGGCGCACTATGGATCGAGAATCGGCCTCCATAGTATTAGGAGATTTTTTTCGCAAACTTGATTTTTTTTTAAAAACTGTTTTTGTTATATTTAGGGTTACATAAGATAATACCAAATATATAGTTGTAGTGATATCAGTCAAGTAGATATTTTATTAAAAATACTTGAAATTTTCAGTTGTATGGGACGGAGAATGTTTAGTCGATTTTTTCAAAAGTCTTTCGAGGTGTCGCAGATCTTTTAATACATCATGAAGTAGACCACGAGTGTAATAAGACCACATAAAAACTGTAACCCAATTCGACCCGGTATAGAAAATATCTAAGTCCGAATTTATAAATTTTCGTCTATTTTCTTTATACATTATTTATGGTTTAACTTTACAATTAATTACATGTTCTTGTGTTTTGTGATTGCCAAGTGTGTAAGTTATACTAATTTGTACATTATGTAACAACTGTACCTACCACTGTGGTCGAAAATACCCTCCAATATTTGTAGCGTTTTAAATGTTTATTTGGTATTCATAATTGATTTGAGGACACATTAAATAAACAAATATGTGAAGACGCGTAGCTTGACAGTACGTATGTATGTTAGGTTCAAATATATAAAGTATATATATATTTTTTTTATATTTTCAAATTTGCAATGTATGGGACGGAGAACATTATATTTATTTTGCCGGACTACAAAGATGTGTCAAACTCTTATTAGCAAGGTTGTGTAGCACAACATAAAAATAAACACACTGTTAGAAAAAAATGTTAGAAAGGTGCAGCCTTCCAAGTATCAACAGGTCAAAGTATAGCATTTTTTACCTTTTTTCTTTAACAGTAATTTTTGGTTACATTATGATTGTACAATTATTAAGCAGGTATGCAAATATGTGAGGCATATAATTCTATATCAGATACGTACACACCATTCCGATTAACAGTGTAAAAAAATAGCAATATTTTTATTTAATAAAACTGAAAACATTATAGTACATTATTCGAAACTGTTAAGAACTAACAAAGTCTTAACAGTAACGTGATGTTGAACGTGACGGAAAAGAGGCTGTACAAAAAAAAAATCGTGAACAGTTGCACTTTCTCAAGATGTTAAAAAATTTTATATTCACAATTATTCACCAAAATAAATACAAGGTTGAATAAAAACAGAACAAATTAATAAACCGAACTTATAAATAAAAGATTCACCAAAATTAATTTTATAAAAAAATTGTTTTATATATAATTCGAGCCGGTATAGAAAATATGTAAGTCTGAATTTGTAGATTTTTGTTTTCTTTCCTTTAAATATAATTTACAATCTTAGAATAGAACTTACATACAAGGCTTTGCAGCTCATTTATTATGACGACGCATTAGATACTAATTATCATTCGGTAAGACGAAAACATTCCCACATCCCTGTTTGTGAAACCTCACTATATTTGTAAAAACCGGTAATTAGTGTCCTTTGGTCGCGAATTTCAGTTTATTATCTGTTCAACGCGCGTAAGTGACGGATCTCTCCTTTCGACACGAGTTATCGCTGTTTTCAAATACTTTCCTTCCTGCATTATTGTATGCTGCAAAAACACGTGCTTTCACTTCCGTGACCTTGACACTTTCTTTCGGACGGTAACACTCGACCTTTTTTTTGGAGCTGATAGTATAAGGGATACGGTTCAACTCCTGCTTCAATTGCCGTTGCCCGTAGTTCGCAGTATTGCGATTTGGAGAGTTACTGGGAACTGAAGAGTTTCTCCGGCGAGTATTGTGTTTTTTTTTAACTTGAATGTATTCCTATATTCTACCAACCTCATCTGAATTTTCCAGAAGAAACTTAAGCACCTCAGCAACATCATGTCTTTCCGTATTAATACCTTTACTCACCGCAGCGAATGCGAGCTCGTCGAAGTCATTTTCCGTACACAGATGTGCGGTTTTGCGCCTTTTTGGCTGTTAGTGAAGTTCGTGGAATTGTTTTCGAGGACTAAACTCTGGTTTAGGAGATGTTGAAGCTTCTGAATGCTGTTTCGCTGGTGATTGCGGCACGAATGGTTCCGCTTCCTCATGTCTTGGTTCTTGAGGTATGTTTTGAACATATTCGGGCCACTTTATGTCTGACGTCAACCATGTTTCAAATTTGCATTTGAAGAAACTGAACGAATAATGTGTACATTTCCACTTTTTATACATATTCGACAAGTAAGTTTTACAAAAACACTTGAATTGATCACGGTTTTCATCAGATATATGAACGGAAAACTTGTCAAATAGTATGTTTGGGTCGGAGAGGCCTTGCTCGTTTTTTAAGAAAACAAAAAGTTTCAGATTTGATTTAAACTCTTTCATTTTGTAAAATGTTAGAGTTCGAACCGAGAATGTACCTAGTTTTCAAGTAATAATGCAGGAAGGAAAGTATTTGAAAACAGCGATAACTCGTTTCGAAAGGAGATATCCGTCCCTTACGCGCGTTGAACAAATACTAAACTGAAATTCGCGACCAAAGGACACCACCTGATGTACTAAACCGGTTTTTACCAATATAGTGGGGTTTCACAAACAGGGATGTGGGAATGTTTTCGTCTTACCGAATGGTAATTAGTATCTAATGCGTCGTCATAATGAATGAGCTGCAAAGCCTTGTATTTATGTTCTATTCTAATACTGTAAATTATATTTAAAGGAAAGAAAACAAAAATCTACAAATTCGGACTTACATATTTTCTATACCGGCTCAAATTTTATATAAAACAATTTTTTTATAAAATTAATTTGGGTGAATAATTTTGAATAGAAATTTTTTTAACATCTTGAGAAAGTGCGTTCACAATTTTTTTTTGTACAGCCTCTTTTCCGTCACGTTCAACATCACGTTACTGTTAAGACTTTGTCAGTTCTTAACAGTTTCGAATAATGTACTATAATGTTTTCAGTTTTATTAAATAAAAATATTGCTATTTTTTTACACTGTTAATCGGAATGGTTTGTACATATCTGATATAGAATTATATGCCTCACATATTTGCATACCTGCTTAATAATTGTACAATCATAATGTAACCAAGAATTACTGTTAAAGAAAAAAGGTAAAAAATGCTATACTTTGACCTGTCGATACTCGGAAGGCTGCACCTTTCTAAATTTTTTTTTACTGATTGTGTTTATTTTTATGTTGTGCTACACAACCTTGCTAATAAGAGTTTGACACATCTTTGTAGTCCGGCAAAATAAATATAATGTTCTCCGTCCCATACATTGCAAATTTTAAAATATAAAATATATATATATATACTTTATATATTTGAACCTAACATACATACGTACTGTCAAGCTACGCGTCTTCACATATTTGTTTATTTAATATGTCCTCAAATCAATTATGAATAACGAATAAACATTTAAAACGCGACAAATATTGGAGGGTATTTTCGACCACAGTGGTAGGTATAGTTGTTACATAATGTACCAATTAGTATAACTTACACACTTAGCAATCACAAAACATAAGAAAACGTAATTAATTGTAAAGTTAAACCATAAATAATGTATAAAGAAATTAGACGAAAATTTATAAATTCGGACTTAAATATTTTCTATACCGGGTCGAATTGGGTTACAGTTTTTATGTGGTCTTATTACACTTGTGGTCTACTTCATGATGTATTAAAAGATCTGCGACACCTCGAAAGACTTTTGAAAAAATCGACTAAACATTCTCCGTCCCATACAACTGAAAACTTCAAGTATTTTTAATAAAATATCTACTTGACTGATATCACTACAACTATATATTTGGTATTATCTTATGTAACCCTAAATATAACAAAAACAGTTTAAAAAAAAAAATCAAGTTTGCGAAAAAAATCTCCTAATACTATGGAGGCCGTTTCTCGATCCATAGTGCGGCGGCGCGGCGCAGCGCGGAGGCGGCGCGGCGGCGACGTTGGCGGTTTAAGTGTTAGGCGCGGGGCTATAAAAGTGTTCATGAACGTCATACCGGTTGGTAGAAGCACCTTCAACAAATTTTCTACACCGAGAATTTTTTTCCAATTAGGACTTTTATTTAATTTTGCAATAATATTGCACATCGGGGCTCAAAATATAATCAGTGTATCAAACTAATGATATTCGAAATATCTATGATTGATATAGCCGAAATTATTATTATTATTGTATAGACAACCGGCACCTAAGGCCGGCAGAGGTATCTTATATGTCCAAAACTTCAATGGAGGCTCAAACACAGCCAATAAACACAACTCCTCGCGAAACCACGCTTAGAGAGGTGTCATGTCGTCAGCTAAATAAACTTTGACGAAAACATGTTTTAATAAATGTTATGCAAACTATAAAAAAACCATAAAGCAAAGATAACCTCCAGTTCAATCCATCCTCATTGTCAGCCTCGGTAGCTCAATGGTGCGTTCGGTCGACTGTCGGTCGTGATTATAAGCACACCTGAGCGTGGTCGACCGAAGGGAAGCACTGACATGGCACCTAGTTCACCAAGATGTTATGGGCTGACATCACGGATGTAGCAGGTGATGTAGCCAACCGTCTCAGTTTCCATAAATAAATCCATAATAAAATGCTTAAATGACCATAACTTTGGTGCTCGATTTAATAAATTCTACTACTGTACTGTACTCAGCCACCTGAACAACGTCGGACGCCAACAATATAAAATTCTCGCGAATTATGTTCATTTGCGTTCACTGCGTCAAATGTACATAATACTGTTTATAGTTCCTTAACTTTTAAATAATGGTAAATGAAGATTAAACACTAATTTACACACTTATTTGATGAGTGTGATTGATTTGTCGGCGATGCTAGCTCGATACATTGAGCTTTCGCGAAGTTGGAAATATACTTTTTTATGTAATCCGGTACAGGTGACTGAGTTAGAAGGGCCAAAGCACATGCTCCGACCAGCCAGTATCACTTCCGAGAAGGTAGGTGCCATATCGGAGACTTCCCTTTGGATTGCTGGCTATACTGCACTAGAGAACACAGCCGAGGTTGCTATGCGCCCATATTACATCCAGTATGGTGGTATCGATCAAATCGGCTACAATTTGAGACTAGTAATTAAGGGCCAAGGGAAGGGACCTAATAGTTGTACCGGTTCCGAACGGTGAAACAGCAGGTTCAGGTATGCACGTGATTTTTTCCGTCAGAAAGAAGGTGACTGAAGCTCCTTCTTGATGGAAGACCCTTTCAAGTGGCCTGTCTCTAAAGCAGGGTTGTGCTGATGCAAATTTGTTCACATCAGCTGATGCTGATGCTGATATTTTATCATTGACATCAGCGGATGCTGATGCTGATTTGAATTATCTTCCTTAAAAAAAGGGGAAAATACTGAACTAATATTATGAATTTATATCCAAAGTTTTGCTTGGTATTGAAATAGGAGATTGTGTTTTAATAATTTTGTGACATTTAATAAAAAAAATTGGTTGTCTGTAAAGTCGGTTTACGGACGATAGTTTTACGTGATAACGTCATACTGCCCGTCGTCTGCTGCCCTGGTACTTTAGAACTAGAGACATAAATGTGTACAAGCCGACGCTTGGGCCGATTGTGCCTCTCTATCGCTTGTTACGCGCTCTCGCTTGCACACACAGGCTCAGATGGAACGTGACACTTTTTCGTCCGTGCAGCCGGTGTTCATCAATTTATAAGACGTGACGTTTTCACGTCAAAAAATAATCAATCTGATACCAGTACCAGTTTAGTATTTATCTTAGAAATTAAATTATTAGTATTGGATGGAACTTTGGAACTACATATTTGGAACTATATTTGCTGCTTTTCTGGCTTCGAGTTTGTTCCGAGAAAGTTTGTCACGACTCGAACATCAGCATTAATAATCAACATCTGTCAATGCGGATGCTGATGCGATGCTGATGTTGAGAATGATGCTGAAGTTCCGCGGATGATGATGCTGATGCTGATGTTCGCAACAACCCTGCCCTAAAGTGCGGTGACGAGGTTGCCATTTGATGTAGATACGTAATACGCGCACACATAAATAACGCCACACTCGGCAAGGCATCTGTCTGCAGCTTGAGTTACCCACACGTATTAGCTGTGTCCACATAAATAGTGTTTTTATATTATAAAGACGTACGATTAATTTGTAGCTTCTCTAATTGGACGCCGCCGGGTAATGCTGATGCTACGGTAGGCTGAACATCTTCAAGGAAGTTGCGAAGATAGGTGCATTCATAATCAGACCACACAATGTGTTAGAAGCTTTTGCACTGACGAGCTCTAAACAACTACTGATTCATTGATGATGATGATCAGGGTGGTCTGACGAAAAGAGGAAAATAGTCCCATGAAGTCGTCTTCTCTAATCGTCGAGACAACTTGATGCATTGACTTATTGTGCGGTGTAGCAGGCTGAGCTTAAGGAATAAAAAAAATCGGAAGAAGTTTTAAAACTTACCGATGGTCTCTGAGATGGTCCTGCCGCCGGAACGCCTTGCCGCAGATGTCGCAGGAGTAGGGTCTCTCGTCCGTGTGCGTCCTCTCGTGGATCAGCAGGTTGTACGACTTCGTGAACTGCCGGTTGCAGAACTTGCAGATAAATTGCTTCTTCGGCCTGGACGCGCGTCCCGGTGCGCGTAGAAGTCTTCTGTCGAGGTGGGCGTGCATCTGGTGAGGACCAGCCCCGGGCGGAAACAATCCGGCCGCTCCGGGAAACGGAAAGCTTCCAGCAGCCGTAGGCGAGGGTCCGGGACCTCCCAGAAACGAGCCAGGAGGAGCGTACAAGCCTGGTTGGCCGGCCGAATCGGGTATAGGAATTCCTTCAATCATTCCTCCCGAAGGTGCCCGATGATGAGGCATCAGCATAGCGGCGGCGGCTTCTCTTAGAGCGACCTCTTTTCTCTTCTCTACCATCATAGCTACCAAGTCGAAAGAGTTTCTCTTTGCGAAATTCCCAGGAGCTCGATCTGGCGAGCCCTTCGCCGAGCCGTCCCCTCTCTCCATTATTTCCGCGGACATGAGGGCCGGGTGTATTTCGTTGGGGTACAACACCGGGTGCATGGCCCGTGTGGGGACGACCGGCACGAACGCCGAGGTCTCGCGGTGCGAGGCGGCGAGGATGGCGCCGCCCATGGCTCCGGCTGACATTTGCCGATGGTACGGGAGGGGAGGATCGAAGCCGCCGCTCGGGGCTCGTCCTCCCGAGGTGTTGCGGCCGGGACCGCGGTCACCGGCGGAGGCCAGGAACTGGTCATGCCTGGAGCGCGGCGGAGCCTGCGAGGCAGGGGCCGGTGGTTCGCCGGAGGGGCGAGGGGTGGAGGCGCGGGATACGACCGCACCGCCGCTGTCAGACATCTCGGGCGCATTCAATCACATGCATCTGTAACAAATGATTGCACAATCTTAACTCATATCTAACTTGATCCGCTTTCCATTTGAGTACACGCTGTATACGAAACATTTTATTTACATTGTGTTCATGCATCTCAATTGTTATTCAATTACGATTACACACTACGTGCCAGCGTTTTCAAAGCATGCATTTTCATTAGATAAGTGAGTATTGAAAATTATGGATCCACAAGCATTTTTATCAGCACTTCATGTGCCCCAGCATTAAAGACCAATGATATGAATTTTAGATTGACTCATTTCCATTAAGCTAATTCAGTAGAAACAGATTGAATCACATGTAGATAGATGCATTTATTCCAATATATGGATCTGTAACCATGGGAAATTAAGTTGTTTAACATTGTGTAATTTTAATTACCATCTGATACATATACATTCCCATTACCTAAACATTAAAGAGGTCCTCACAGACGACCGCCAAATCGCATGTACGTGTGAATTACCCATAAAAACGTCGGCATTCTTATTCTGTGTTCTCATTAGAAAGAAGTGAATACTCTCTTTTATTTCTTGGAACTTATGTATGTCTGTTTTATCGAATACGAGTATTTCCTCATAATTTTTTTATATAAACCAAATGGGTGGCTGTGCCGTGGGACCAATGGTGCAGTCGGTCATACCTACCAGCAGAGGTTGCATGGCGGAGGACGAATAAGCCACCCACGTGCTCCTGGAGTGCCCGGTGGTGGCAGAAGAACGACTGCAGTTTCGTGGGAATGTGGGAACTGCCCATGGAGTGTGGAAGCGACCGAGAAGAGTGCTCCACTTCATGAAAGAGCTCGGGTGGCTTGAGTAACACTACCCGAGCGCCAACGTACAACGGACCGTCTTGAGGTCTCAGTGCGGAGAATGGCCCACCCGCCTTCCCAAGAGGCTGGGCAGCAAACAACAACAACAACAACCTACCAGCAGATTTGCGCACCTAAATTGATGCACTAAAACATAATATGGTTATTATATTCCAGTGCATCAATTAATGGTTCTCATGGTTACGAAACTAATTTAATTTTATCATGGATAGGAAAATACTTTCATATTTTCAGTTTCCTTTTTTTAAATTTTGAACTAGTAATTTATATACTTATTGTAATATTTACTATACTTTCAAGTTTTTTTTGTCATACTCATAGAACTGTCGTGATCTTCCAAATCTCGAACCAAATAATTTATTCCCGAGACACCGTTACCTACCACGACTGCCGTGACGAGCTCTCATACATAATTCATCTGCTAAGCCCAAGTCATCTCGTTCGGCCACTTTTTTATTTCGGGACCAACAAAGCTAAAGGCTCGTTTTTGAAAATAAAAGCCTCTGAGATCATTTCCTGTGTCAACGTTGTGGGCCTCTTGAACTTTGTTAGCGTTTAGTGTCGAAGCGTTATTTTTTAAGTCTAATATAATGAAAGGACAGAAACAGTCCGTTTAAAAAAATATTTAGCAATATGGTTGATTTCATCATTCAAACGAATTATCTAGGTACATAGGTTTTGGACATTAAAAAAACTGTTGCCTGTTTGAAGTATATTTTGAACTTTAAAGACTTAAATGAATTTTTATTATATACCTATATATATGGATGCAAAAACATAAAAACCATAATAAGTGTTGGATAAGTTTAACGATCTAGCTAGTTTACGACGAGACGGATAACGTGTGAGACTGAGACAGGAGTTTTCTAGAAGGGTTTATTATTCTGAGCAGTTAACTGAAAGGCGATTAGGATTTCACCAGTTAATGCTGTCGTTTCACTTTATTATTTCCTGATGAAGACAACATGGCGCTAAAAATAACGTTGTTTTGAGTTTCCATTTGTGTTTTTGAGGATGTTAATGTTTATTCTTTGCTACTGATCTTGAGAGCGAAAGCGGGATGCATGAAGTTATTTAGTTCTTAAAATATGTACCTACGGTATTTGTAAATATGTAGTACGACTCCCAATTCTCTGAGTACGAGTATGCACTTATTATTCATAAAGTAAGATATAAGGCTGTCGATATGTTGTTGTTGTTTGCTACTCGGCCTCGGTCCTTGATTTGTTATATATAAGTATCATTCTTTTGAAGAAAAAAAAAATTACTATCGAATCCGGATAAAAATATCGTTTATAAATTGAGTTCTCGATTAAAAAGATAAGTAGAACGTAATAAGAAAATGTTACTCAGGATTAACGGATTAAATTAATCCGAAAATATTAACTGAGAATGCGACATAACGTTTCCGAGAAATTTCTATTCCAATATCTAGCAAGCGGGCAGATTAATCTCAAAATCAATTTATTCAAGCGCGATCCAAAAAGAAGGCTTCGAGCTGCTCCGGCGCAGAGCGAGCCCACATTTCATTGCGCGCTGTCCATTCTACCGTAAAAGCCTTCTGCTTCTACAGGCCTCCCGCTCGCGCGCGCGCGGCTCGCGCAGCCTCTCTGTCGCTCGGCCGCTATCTGCGATCGAGTTTTTACCGTCCGAGTCCACGGCGCGGCGCGCGCGGCCGTGCGCCGGAGTCGCTGCGATGCTTTTATCTCGTCTGAAGTTAAAATATTTCCAGATATGAATATGTATGTAAGTAATGGTGGAGAGCAGTAATCGTTCGATTCAATAACGTAAAAGCCTTTAAGAGAACGTTTGAGACGCACAAATGGCGCTTTTGATACAAAGTTTCTTTTGAAAGTTTATAAATGGTGGAAATACTCGTACATTGATATTATTGCAAGAACATAAATTGAGCGTTAGGTAAAGTTTGGCCAATTAATGTAAGGGAAGGAGGACACAAGACAGACAGTGCGTTTGTTGCCCGAATTATATTGTGTCTTTCAGTCTTCTGAAAACCACGAGAATATTTTCAGAAGACTGTACTTAATTATGTACAAAACAAAAAGCCACACAAATTAATTAATAAAAGTTTATTAAATAAAGATAGAATATTACTTGACGGGGGAGATTGAATATGTTCGTTTAAAATTTCTTAGATCACAAGCCAGTTTAGCTGTAAATGAGTTTTAATTTAGAAATTATTAATAGAGAATTTTTGGCTAAGAAGTTTGTTGGTTGGTGGGTACTTATTCATTAAATTAACATAAATACATTAATACATTTTTCTCTTAAATACTATTACAACAGTATTCACCAGCATTAGATGTGAAACAGATGTAACTATCTACATAGATAAGAAGAAGATATAGACAGAAGCGGTAGTCAGCAGAACGCTACGAGACTTTCACCTATGTTTAGGAAGCCGAGCTCAGCTTGACTGTAGCCGATCAAATGATAAGCGATGAAGAAATTAATGTCTCTATTCGTAAGAAAGTCTTTAGTGCTTATAATAAATATTTTAAAGCTGTTATTAAAAAAAGTTTAATGTGTTAACAAGAATTAATTGCGTAGGCATCTACTGCATTTTAATAACTTTTGAAGTTTAATTATTTCAATAAGAATTTTTCCCAATTAATTTACTTAGAGAGGCCAACATTATTTAAAAGTTTTTCTAGTAAAAATGTGTCTAATCGAGGCACCTACTTTCCTATCAACCTACAAATAAATACATAATTACTAACGTACGCTGCGAAGTTAAGTATATGGTTATCTATATAAGTATTTATACAGAATTATGTGTAAATTCCCAAGCTACTACTAAACACTTCATGTACCGTGTACGTGAGTCTCAACTCCACACAATTATCAAGAAGCCTTAAGGTAGACTTTGGTGGGTTGCAGCCGAGAGCAGCGGCGGCCGTCCACCGCGAACGAATCCCGTGCCGCGCGGCCGGTTCTATAGGTTAGCATTTGTGATTCGCGTTCGGCGAGCTGCGTGCGACACGATGCGGCAGGCAGTGGCAGTCGATGCTAATATAAACCAATGCTAAAGTAAGTTATAGAAACGTATAGTACCGGTGTCGTGTGGCCGGCAGTCGGCCGCGGGGCGGTCGACCGCTGTTGCAGTGCTGCTAACGACTGCAACCCACCGAACTCTACCTTTACATCTGGCATACATAGTAGATGGAGCTATGGAAGTGTCTGCTGTCTTCATACTATTTATTCATTTTGAAACGAAATTAGGTACTTAAAAGGTTAGATATATTACAATATTTAGTATATTTACGACACACTCGTACAAATGACCTATATCGAAAAATATATTGATTTTTTTTTAATATTTTTACCTGTATAAATGCATCATTGACCTACCTTGAATGCCTGTGTTGAAATAATGAACTCAATTAGATATTATAATATTCTCCTTAACTTTTTGTTCGGTAGTAGTAGTATTCTTTATTATATAGTAAGTAGATATATAGGTACTTGTAGATAGAAAATACCTTTTTGCTCGAAAAAACATTTCACAGAAATAAACACGATTTAGAACATTTACATACACGAGGTGCAAGGGCGGACTCATCCCTTACAGAGAAGATACTTCTTTCAATCAACCTTTGGATATTTCAGAGTTGATTCACATATGTAGATAGAGAAATGTAAGTAGGTAGTAGCAAAATACTTGAGTGTAAGAATTGAAGATAGAATAATTAATAATAGGAATACTTATTAATAACATATATAAGGACATTCTAGTTAAATAAAAGCTATACTTATATCAGTAAATATAAATTACTCAATACAAATGTGTAAATAAAAGAAACGTCAGAACATCCAGAACCAAGAAGCAGCTACTGGTTTGCTGGCTTAGGTATTCTTAACGCCACGTTCTGGTATGTATGTAGGCACACGGGTAAGAATCGATGTAGAGTTACCTGTTGCATGCCCCCGGGCACTAGCGCTCATGTTTATCTCTACTTATTGATTTCTTCTTAATGCTTCTTAGTCTATTAATAATGAGCATTCGTAGGTAGATCATTATTCTTTATCCAAAAATATTAGAACTAGGTACATACTTTCTTTTATCTTTGTTTTTTGTCAAACAAATTTGTCGGCACAGTTTTTTATGTTCAATAAAGTATATTCTAATTTCATTTCAAGAATGACCTACGTGTAACCATTTATTTACTGGTTGAGTTACTTAGGTATATTTATTATTTATTATAAAGTATATTTATTTGTATATTATATTGCATATATTTAGTCATTTGTATATACATATTTCCATAAAAAAATACACACAAACATGGCTTTTATTTAACTATGTATTATAGCATAATATATATAGTATTAAAGTATTATTTTATCTTTAATTCTGACGTTCAACTCTTTCTACTTACATTCTACTTTCATAGGTTGACTGTAAGAAATCTCCGTAAGTGATGATTCCGCCTTTGCACCTTATGTAAATTTTCTAATTACTGTTGAATGTATCTTGGAGCAATAAAGCATTTTCTATTTATGTGTTTTTTAACATTGAAAATGTTTATGTTTTCGTGATCGAGTATAGTGCCCAGATTTATGAAATAGTGACATTTGCCTGTAGTTTCGTAGATATGAGAGGTACGCCGTATGTCAAAATGTGCGTCTGCCGGAGGGCTTCAAAGTGCAATTTGAATTCCTAAAATGGGTCGGTAATTTTTTGAGATTTTCCAAAATTTGTCAAAAAATCAAAATTGTTACGCCGACTTGGATCGAGAACTTCGCTATTCAAGTTTCGCTATTCAAGAAACGGTAAAAATTGAATCTCGGGATTGAATTAAGGTACAGTTTGAGCCGTCTTAGGAGGTCCGTTCACTTTATCGTCAGTACGATAAATAGTGAATTGGATAAACTATGTATGGAGCCTATGCGGCATTGATAACAGCGCCATCAATATAATTCCGCCACAAACTAAGTCGGCTTCACAGACCGATTTAGTACATAGGAAACCATGTAGATGACGTCATTACAGAATTTTTCGCTGAACAGTTTTCTTTCACCAGATTTCTACCACAAAGTTGCAAACTTATTTGTAAATCTCTATAGTGGGAGTTCAAATTTGTAAAATTGTATCGTGTGCCCTATTTCTAAATTTTTGATAGTTGCGCGTAGTGTGAGATCTGTAGATTTTTTTTTTCACGACATACATATATACAAAAGCAACGGAAAGTCCCTATCAGACATCAAAGTGGCGTCTTGTTTGCACGCCAGACAACTTATCTTACGCGGACGTCGCATAATATTTTATCACAATACTACTATTTGTACTGTTGTAGGCAATTAAACAGTAAAACGCTCCTGAGCGGGAATATTACGCGCACAGCCGCGCATGCGTAGAACCTACCTACATGCGTCAGATTGTCGGTCGATAAGCATAGCTGCCTAGTAATCTCAACGCCGAAGAAGAATTTAAATAGCCTGACATTGCACCATTTCACCTGATGGTATGAGGCTAACGGTATACATACTAGTATATGTTTTTTTTATTTTTTTTTATGGAAACTGACACGGTTGGCTACATCACCTACAACATCCGTGATGTCAGCCCATAACACCGGGTGAACTTGGTGCCACGTCAGTGCTCCCCTTCGGTCGTGCCGGCTACACTGAACTGGACGGAAAACACGAACTATTTACATAGCCGTTTCGACCGACCTTTCACTCAGTGCGCTGGTATCAACCCGGACGGTTTAAACCCTACCACCTAATAATATAAGAAGGTAGTAATATCCCTTAGTCACCTTTTACGACATACACGGGGAGAGATGCAGTGGGGCTATTCTTTTAAAGTACCGGCCCCACACGGTACAATGTATATTTCGAGTTAGTACCACAGCACTGAATGAAACGTCGTCGGTCGAAACGGCTATGTATATAGTTCGTGTTTTCCGTACAGTTCAGTGTAGCCGACATGAAATGAAGGGAAACACTGACATGGCACCTAGTTCACCCGGTGTTATGGGCTGACATCACGGATGTTGTAGGTGATGTGCCAACCGTGTCAGCTTCCATAAAAACAAATATATATATACATATATAGTTTTGTTAGTCTCGGCAGCTTAGTGGTGCGTTCCGTCGACTGTCGGACTGATCATAAGCACACCTGGACGCGGTCAGTGGATGGGTG
Source organism: Nematopogon swammerdamellus (assembly GCA_946902875.1). Taxonomy (NCBI): domain Eukaryota; kingdom Metazoa; phylum Arthropoda; class Insecta; order Lepidoptera; family Adelidae; genus Nematopogon; species Nematopogon swammerdamellus. The sequence goes on from OX336349.1 coordinate 12,235,676, forward strand.
GGTGACCGCGCGACCATTGGAGGCTGACCGTGGTTCGGATTCAAACAACGCCCTGGTTAAAATAACAAAAACTTTTGAGGGATTATTTATACTCCAGAGATACGAGAATATGTATATGAAATTATATAAAATGGTTTCCGGGATTTTGGATTTTAACAATTAGAAAGATAAATAAGAATTTGATAGAAATTCAGACAACTACTCGGAATATGTGATTTATGCAGTGAAAGGAATGCGTTATTGTCTAATCACAAAATAAATACGAAGATATAACCAGTGAAATCTCTGTCACATGGGTCTCTGCCTTACCGATTAAATCTTATCAATATTAATTTCAAAAATTTGTCAACTGCGAGTTTCGTTCACGCACGGAGGACAGTCACTGTAGACCAGCTATTACCATACGTGTCAAAAAACCATATATCCGTGTGTCTGCAATCAAACTACCTGTGGTGCCATCTATTATTTACTAGCGTGAATACGTACTAATCGATTCTTAGCACGTTTCTTGCATGGGGAATCTTACATGGGGATTTTTTTTTACTTTTTGCTTTTTTTAAATAGCATATCCGCTATAATAAATAACACATATTCTGTGAAAATTTCAACCGGCTACCTATTACGGTTCAAGAGATAGAGAGCCCTCGCACGGACGGACGGACGGACGGACGGGCGGACGGACGGACAGACAAGACAGACAGACAGACAGACGGAGTGGGCTTAGTATTCGCTTCCGTATGGATACGGAATCCTAAAAACGTGTAAAATAATTTAAGTGGCCCCATATCACCGAGCGAATTTGTCAGTTCGACTGATAAAACCTCGATATCTTCCTTTTTAATGACTCCTTGAACTTTATCTTGATGCAGAAGTAGGTACCATCAAGTTATGTGCGAGGCGTGCCAGTTGTCTTTTTAATTACAACCGTACATATTTATTTTTCTAGTCTACGTAGGTACCAAGGAGCTTTGAACCAGACCAGTCTTGGCGCGGGCGGGGTGTGGCCCGATCGTTGTGCTGTGGTAGGCACCTACCTACGAAATCCTTCTTTAGAAGGAAGTTGCATAAGAAAACAATCTAACGGTTTTAATATTTATACAAATATACCGTACTAGCTTTAGCCCGCTAAACGCAAATAGGTATTATAATAATAAACGATCGCTTCTCTTATGCTTCTCTTATATTCTCTCTCTCCCTCTTTCTCTCTCACTCTCTCTCTCTACCCCGTTCATACTACACTTTCTTGGATATTGCTCAGCCCTAAGACTATTTAAAGTGATGTTATATAACCTATAGTGAGCCTCAAGAATTACTCTTTCCATTGGTGCAAACCGCATCAAAATCTGTTCAGTGGTTCCGGAGTTTACTTCAAACATACATACATACAGGCAGACATTACCTTATAAAAGAGATAGAGATAGAGATGACTATATGAATAATACCTAACCACACAGTACATTCATGAGATAGCTACTGCCTAACAATTTATGAAATTTTACATGCAAACATCACAGAGAGATGCCAGACAATGTCACAATATCCATACTAATGAAGGAGTAATTAAACGTGTAAGATGTTGAAGACGTTGAAACTTCTAATGAAAACATAAAAGTCCGTGTGTGCATTCTCAAGCAAGTTTTATTGTCAGATTGTAAAAGTTTATACGGACATGCTAACAGAAAGCAAAATGGTTGGTACCTAGGGTGCATAGATAGTGTTGTACAATTTTGGGTGCGGTTCATTATCCATGGATTAGTTTCGTTTTGATTAGACATATCTCATGTGTTTACGGCAATATTGTGGATTCTTCCAACGAGAACTAGGTTCTTTTGTACGAACCTGTGGTACGAACATACCTTTCAAGCACATACCTGAAATATTTCTGTCCATTGAGCTAGTGTCCAAAGTGTCCATTTATGGTCGTACGTGAGGGCATTCTTTTTTCTTTTATTGAAGGCGCGACATGTGGCGGTAGGTGGCATAAGTTGTCTAACGACGCCAATGGACATTCGATAGTATGCGGGGTCTACGAACGCCACGCCGGCCTAACAGGTGCCTATTCACGTCCATATTGAAGGACCCGAAACTGTACTTGGGTGGCGGAGGGGGTGGGGTGGAATATATGGGCAAGGAGAGCGTTCCAGAGTTTTACCAATTCTGCAGAGGAAAGATCTGCAGAACCGATTGGTATACATCCGTGGTAAGTCCAGCGTGCAATCTCTGCCCAGTACGCGTGGTGCGGAGGTGGAAAGGGGACGGCGGGATCACGTCAAACAACTTCTCCGAGTACTCCCGATGGTATAAGCGATAGAACAACTTAGGGAGCCGACATCCCTTCGGAGTTGCAGTGGTCCTAGATCGCGGGATACTTCGGAGCCACCTACTAGTCGCACGGCTCTACGCTGGGTCGAGTCCAGCCAGAGGCGCATGAGAGACGCAAGCTGGTATTTGGCTGAGCCATCTCACAGGTGCGATCAGTACTTTAAGTGGTACAAAACTGGTGAAACTTGACTAAGACTTGGTCAAGGCATTTCACAGGAATACTAAGTATTCTGCGGAACTGGTGATTGGTGACTGTTGTTGGTTTGGTAAACTGTGGTGGTGGTGGATTTTGTTTTTTGTTATTTACGTAGGACCATCTCTGATCGAAAATAATTTGGATTGGACTCAATTTTGAGTTGTGTCGATGACCTATTTTACCTTAATGCCGTTAGGTGGAGTTATCTGGAAAACATCAAGACTTTTCTTACAAAATGTGTAAGTATATATTTTATATGTAGGTAATTTAAAAATGTATATTTTATCCATAATAAATAACAGTCATACATAAGACGCCAAAAAAATAAGAAATCCTATATAGAAATCACGGTGTCTGACCAGAGAGTGGTAGACGTACCTAAAACCCGAAAGCGGCGTAAGAATACAGTTTAACGTACGAGTAGGTACTGTAGCCGGGTTTACCCGAAAGGTTTTCATGTACTGTAGCCCGGTTTCTTTATTAAAATACGTGAACTGGGGTAATTTTAACGGGGCGTGACGTAAGTTTAAGACGTGACACTTTTCAAGGATACCGTTTTTTTTCGTCGTAAGTATAGATGGAAAGTAATCATTGTAATCAGTACATTTAAGCCAGCTTATGAAACACGGCCCCTTTTTCAGACACGGTGTGATAATGAAGAAGCGGAGATACCTATGTGGTTAATGGTAATAGAAAGTTAGTTAACGAAGTAGACGCCAGCACTTCGAGAACATTAAGTATAGGTAGTAGGTATAAGCGACTCTACTTTTTGTGAGTTATCATATCAAGCAATAAATAAACAATCTGTGAGAATAAAGAAAGAAAACCATCGTTAGTGTCTTCAACTATGTAAGTAGCTCTTAAATAAACCATAATACAGTGGCTAGATTACATTAAATAAAAAGCTAACCAACTTTACGGTCGCTTTTGAAACGGTGAAAACAATGAGTTTCGCTTCCGTCGACACCTCTTGCTTCCCAGAATTGTCTGTTAACACCATCTGCTTTGCGCCACCCACTAATAAACATGCATATAAAATACAAATAAACACATGCAGGAATAAAACAGGTAGCTTCCTCGAAGCTCACCCCGGCTACCCAATTTATTCCACATCCGCTGTATTAAATTACCCAACCCGACGACAAAAAATATATGGTGGAGGGAATAATCCAATACACTCACGTGGCGACGCGATATCCGATGGACGTATAGAGCCAGCCCGTCCAACCCTCCGCGGTAGTCAGGTAGTCAGCACGCTCAGTTTACTAACCGAGGGATTCAACCCCACAATGCTCGCTCAGTTATTGCGATTTTTTGTCACATTTCACGGTGCGACCGCAACGGACACACAATAAGGCAACAGGTGAATAGAGCATTAGTGGAAGCGACGACACAATAGCGCACTCCCGTAAACAGTTAATAGGCCTCACGGCGGGCGAAAAAGTTACTGCTTCATCACAAAAGTGCGCATTATCACCACTGAAGTCGCGAACGACACACTTCATCACTTTCGTAGATCATTTGAAAAAATCCACATCACCATCCGTAGATTGCCACTATCACACACTGCAGTCCACTACGCAAGCGTCTCGCGGCGTCTTCGTTCCGAACGAAAGCGCAGGTCAGTCTGTCCTTTATTGGCTGATAATTGTTCTAGATCATAGTTTGGTAGAGTTTTTGCTTCAGTTTTTGATGCGACTGTGACGTTTTGAGGGTAGGAGAATGAGGTTAAGCAGGTCTTTTTGTTTGCGCGCGCGCGCGGGTGTCGACGGCTGAACGCAGACGCGCGAACGGTGGGACTAGAACGCGCTTACTACCGAACCGACCCAACGACTCTACCACCGTGCCTCCCGCGCCGCGCCCGCGCTCGCGCCTCCGCCCTTCCTCTCCTCCGCGCCGCCACGGCAGCAGTAGTAGTGCTCCTGTAGCGCCGTAGCACTGCCTTCCCCACTCCTGCGCCGCCCCGCACGCGATGCACACAGCGAAGCCGACGCGCGCGCGGTGAGATTTTATGTGGAATCTGCGAGGCAATAAAACAGATGGCAAGAGCACAGGGAATTCGAAGAGTGTTATAGAAAATGTGTCGATGATTCGATGATGATTTTTGCAAGGTAGAGTAAAAGACGTGATTTGAAAATCATTTATATGTACTTACTCAGTAAGATAATTTAAGGGAGATCGAGGACAATAGGATGAAAACCTAGGCTTTGGAAATACACCCTCGATTACTTTCCTTTTTTTTTATAGAAAGCGCGACATGTGGCATCGTTTCACTTACGAGTAGGTGACATACGATGCCCATGGACATTCTGTGATGCACGGGGATTGCGAATGCCATGCCGGCCTGACAGGAGCCTTTTCACGCCCTTTTTGAAAAACCCCAAGCTGTACTTGGGAGGAAATAGATGAGCAGGGAGTGCGTTCCCCATATTTTTCCCGGTTCTGTGAATAAAATACCTACAGAACCTTTATTGCTCTGCTAAGATATTGGTGCAATGTGTGAACATTTAATTTCAAATTTTATCAGCCAAACTTCAGAACGTGAAATGAAGCAGAAACATGAAAGCATGAGCAAACACACACTGCACACACTGGTGCCAATTTCGCTAATGAAACTTCCAATATTTTCACCATTCGATCTAGAACTCTTAATGCTATTCAAATAAAGACCACTTTAAAGCATTATCGTTGGATTAAAGGTTGATGAGATTAGAGGAAATTATCGCAGCAATATAGAAGCATTTGCAATGCTTGCTGATGGGTTTAGCATGTTGAATCGTGTTATCGAGTAGTTGGCTGAAGTATGGTAGCTTTTAAGCTCCCATTAGACTGATGGATTAGCCACGGTATGTGTAAGTGGTGGATTAACCGTCCAATGATGTCGTCAGCAAAAAGCTCTCTAATGGGCGAAGGTACCTATCATTGCAAAGATCGTACACAGCCTCACAATTCAAGACATAATAAGGGAATATAGTGTTTTAACTCGGTAATTTTTTTATAGAAATGATATAAAGGACTTTACACTCTTAGGTTTTGAAATGGAGTACGGGTATGAAACATCGTTTTAAGTAAGAGGCTCGAGGTATTAAATATTTTATAAAAGTATTTTTTGGTCGTGGGTATGTTGCATTTTCGAAGTAGGAAAATATCTACACACTTTTTTGACCTCAATTGCCAATATACAAGATTTTCTGTAAATACTTTGTTGATGCATTATGATATGGTAGGAGACATTTTTGTCGTATCAAACAAGATAAGGGGGTTTTTATTGCCAGTTCATATAATACCAAAATTACCAAAATTTACCTCAATAATCGATAATGTAACCCTAGTCAGCCTCAATTCAGTTCAGTTTCATTGAACCTATTGGTAATTTAGTCCTGATCCTATTGGTAACTGGTGAATTGGCGAAAATTCTAATAAAGGAACACTCTTTGAATGCCCACACAACAGGGCTAAATATTTTGTTCAAAACAAAAAAAAATCAACTCTTCATAGAGGGTTTTAATTGTTAATTTGTGACAATTATAACGCCATAATAGATGGAAAGTTACTGTGCAAGTATGGTTATTTAATAAAAGAAGTTTTGGTAATGTTGTCCGTGATAGATTGTAATCAATAAATTTTATACAACGCCGTACAATCAATATATTATGTATAATCACATAAAGGTTTTCAATAAAACTCCACATTCGTTCACATCGCGTGCATGTTCTGGCATTCTTTTAGTTTTGAGATGAATTTTCACAAATCCACGCTTATTTTAGTTTCACGTGTTTCAAAAATAAATAAATTTAAATGTATTGCAAAAATAATGAATAAAGATATACATAATCACACCGTAGACACGAATAAAAGACAGAACAATAAAAAAGGAACTTGGGTACCTCTATTAGATAATATTATCTACAATAGATAAGAACTAAATAAGTAAGTTTCGTGTGTGCGGTTTACCAATCTTGGAAATTATTTAAAATTTTTGGTCAGTTTTTTTTACAGGTAACACTTTGACAATCTTATATATTTCGTACACTGACGAGTGTTTAAATCTGTCGTATTAAGCGAAAAAGTTGTCAAATTAATAATCAATTAATTAAGTAATAAATTGAATATGTAGGGGTCATTGTTTATTATTTGTTCATTTTATTTTGCAACGTATATGAGATGACTTCTGCGACTGAATGAACACACGGTATTTGTTGTAAATACCTAATACATGATTATTTTAATAAATCTATTTAAAGTCAATACACATAATAACAATGTTATAATAATTGTATGTATAATTTATTTTAAAGTGCATCTATAATTTTTTTTAAATATCTTTTCACAAATGAAAATGCTTACATACTTAAAACCACCGACATTGTTTGATTCAAAAGGACACAAATGAGTAAATCGTTTTTAAGATAAAACTAATAAGCATTTATTATATTCTTTATTACAATCAAGTCTTTTTATTATACTTGAGCTTTTAGAACATACCTACAATTATGCATTGGGACTTGCTTGATACACGTTTTAAACATTAATTTAGTTTCTTTCAGTTTAATGCACATTTTAAGTCACCTAGTATGGACCTCTCTTCTAACGAGAAAAATAGCGCATTCATCGAAAATGTAGGTAGTTAATTTTTAAACCGAAAAACTAACGAATTCAAATAGAAAGAAACTAAGTAAAAGATTAATTAATAAGGTATTACGCAACTTATTCAAAATGAAAACGAGACTTGAATGTAGAGTTACTATACTGTTTACAATAAGATAAATAAATATCCATGACATTCATTTGTGAGCACTTCAATGAAACAAGAATGCACTATATTTCCCCTAGTTATTTTGACACAGTTCTACACTAGAACAATTTATTTATTTAAGTTTATTTAAACTACCTAAACTATCCACTAGGAGCTTTCAAACACGTTTCGATATATAAGACCTGAGACGCTATGTTCGCGAACATCACTACCTATACAATCTATGTGGTAGGTGGGCAATCTGTACTAAGATCAACCGGATATTAGTATTTATTGATAGAATCAATAATAAGGGTAGGTTAGGTATTCATATTTTATTCGAATACTCAGTCACATACACCGATATAAATAAGAAATTTTACATATTTCAACAATATATTTTTATCACCTCCGAATTCGCTGATATAATTTTCACGTATCTATTTTAGAATAACACGGTTTAAAATAAATCTTTTAAAGCTATGATTCTTAAATTATCATTTAATCTTCTTGGAAAATAGGTTTAATAACTGACAATTTTAATAACTACTATCTACAATGATGCTATGCTCTCATTTGAATCCTTTTACAAAATTTTTACATAGTAATCATACTAAAGTATAATTAACTTAAATAAATAAACTGTACGGGACGGGTTAATTTCAATAAGTATTTAATATTAGGGATTCTTAAAAATAACGTTGCATGTGTCATATGTTTTGCCAAAACACAATAAAAAAAAAAAACAAAAGTAAATAAATAATGTAAGTAATTTTGCTCTTATTGGTTGGCACAACACTTTTATTTTTATTTTGATATAGTTATTAATTATTTCACATTTAATTACTTGTTTGTGTATATAGTATTTTTTGTCTGTATACTAACGAACTTCGTTAAAAAAAAATCATACTTATTTTTTATATCGATCTCAAATGTTTCACGATTATTGAACTGAGTCCTGAATCCATATTGACTAGAACTAGAAATAGTAGGCTTGCTTGATATTCCAAAGTTAAAAGTAAAGTTTGATAAGCAAATTGTTATTTTATTAGTACAGCTGATATAAAATTAAAAATATGCAAGGAAATAAAACAAAACAAAAACATAGCTGGGTATTTATTGTTCAGTATGTAATGTGATTCAATGTTATCAAATACTTGTTGGTTCCTACCTTTAGTGAATGAGGTCATATATTATTACTTAAGTATTTATATTTCGGCAAACAATTAATGTTTCAAATACATAGCACCCTCATATTGAAGTGGCTTCATCATTTAATTTTACACACACAGAATATTGATGAAATGTAATTAATTCTCTATACTAATGTATGTATGGGTGTTGTCAAGTACAGCTGCGGTAGGTGCTACAGATCTATCGATGTTTGCCTCGAGTATGGGATTATCGATCAGCCAGCCTTCATCCATCGGTCTATAGAGTACTCCAGAGCCGCCATCCACCTGCAAACCAAAGAAAATACATTTATATTTATTTTGGTCGCTGCAATGGTGCTTATGCTATGCTGCTGTAAATGTATGTACTGCTTTGGAGTTAAATAGTATGAAAATGAAAGTAGTTAGTTGTAACTTGTATTCTGAATTGAATCAAGCAAAGTTGACGGAACGCAGCGCAACTGCGTGAAACAATAATAGATGGAACCATTCGGAATTTAGAGAGAGTTCGTCAAGGCGGTGGCAAAATTCGCTACGCGCTGGGTGGAAGCAGCGGACGGATCGGATTAAACCGCCTTGATTGGCAATAGAAGTGCGTTTATTCATCCGCACCGGACAGACGCACGCATCGGACCGTCAGCACTGCTAACTTGCGGATGGCGCCATTACAAATGGCGGTCGCGTCGGCAATCCGATCGAACCGGGAATACAGTGTAAGCAGTACTTATAAAAATTTGTTTGATCCGATGCGTCCGATGCTTGCGGTGCGGTGCGTACTATGCGGACCTGTAAAAGCCACAATTATTTATAGGTTCAAAACCCACTCGGGATTCATTCATCTAAAATAATCAGGTTCCAATAAACAATTGCTCTGGAATCTGGAATCAGCATCTGAAAAAAAGGTATTAGTCGTAAGACTATCACACCGCAACCGGTCTTTTTTTTTTTTTTTACTTACAAAGAAGGTCCCATTTTTCAGTTTTTCGCTGATATCTCGAAAACGGTGCATCATAGGAAAAACTGTTCAATTACGGAATAAGAGGTGATAAAATTCTCTACAACTTTAATATATGCACTTTTTACCAATTCTCAATAGTTGTCGAGATATAAGGTCCGAAAAAAGGCCGATTTTATTATGATGCACCGTTTTCGAGATATATGCGAAAAACCGAAAAATGGGACCTTCTTTGTGCTCCCCCCCCTAGGGCGCACCCCCCAGTGGTGGGGACTTTTAGTATGTTTACCTCCTAACTAGTCAGAACAAAGTTCCGAAGTCAAACTTTCTGCTTTCGAGCTTTCCGGCTAGACCCCTTATTTGAGCACTCATTTACTACACTATTTGTCCGCCCTATATAAGGTGTTTCGTTAGTCGTGTCATTAACTTCGGGAGGGTTACATACACACTCAAATAAACACGTTACGCAAAAAAAAATTATATGTTTATGGTATTACTTGTCGAGAAATTTAACAAAACATGTTTGATACCTAAACATTAACCTGTGTGTAACAGTAGGTAACTTGCATTGTACGGGGTCAATGACCGTATATATACTATGTTCAAACGCAGAACAGCTGTTTGTTGTAAGTAAGTCACAAGGTCACTATGATTGGTTTTTACAGCTACTTATTTGATTTTATTTTTTTGTTAGGAGAAAAAATGCTCCTATAAACATATGTTTTTTTCTTACGTAAAGTGTTTATTTGAGTGTGTATTATTTTTAAACAAAACAGCTTTACTCGCGATTCCTCATGCATGAGCTATGTGGCTCGACGTTTCGGGGCAAGCGTATGGCCCATCATCAAGAGCACTCTGCCTGGTGCGACGGTTGGCAGAGAACTGTCAGATCTCCGTCCGTCGTTGACGAAGATTGTAGCTGTAGCCAGTGCGGGTAGTTTCCGTAGACGAGGGTTCAGGTGCGTTCCGGATCTCGGCGGATCGGATCTCGGAAAACGACACGTCCCACGTCTCGTCCGAGAGTCCATCGAAATCAAGAAGCACGACAACTTCAACCGAGAGGACGCCTTCAAGTTGTCGCCGATGTGGAACCCAGTCATAGCGCCGCTCAAGAGAAGAAGACACGACGAACACGACCAGCCGTAAGTGGACACCGTCAGCGCCTTCTGTCTCTCCGCCCAGATCCGGAACGCACCTGAACCCTCGTCTACGGAAACTACCCGCACTGGCCACAGCTACAATCTTCGTCAACGACGGACGGAGATCTGACAGTTCTCTGCCAACGTTCGCACCAGGCAAAGTGCTCTTGATGATGGGCCATACGCTTGGCCCGAAACGTCGAGCCACATAGCTCGTGAAGAACCGTGAGTAAAGCTGTTTTGTTTAAAAATAATATCTAACAACCACGGTAATTTAAAAACCCATATTGAGTGTGTATGTAACCCTCCCGAAGTTAATGACATGACTAACGAAACACCTTATATAAAAAATAGGGCAGTCGCCGTGGCCGGCCGGCTGGCGATTTAGTAGCGGTCACTTTGTCCGCCCTAACTTAGGGCGGTCGCAGTGACCGACGACTGCTGGCTAGGGGCGAGCGGCATCGAAGCCGCTACTGCTGCTGGCACGTTCTGCAGTCTCTCGACTGCTGCAGCTGCCTGTGGTATGCTTCGGTCAGGAGAAAAGCGAATGAGTCGCGAATGTCGGTAAAAATTTGCTTGACAGTAGAGTAAACGGTACCTCTTCTTATCCATCTCCGACTCGGTGTGGAAGTAGAAATGGCGCTGCTTGGGCTCAGCGGGCATCACTTCGAAGGCGAACTTGCGGCCGCCGGGCGAGCACTGCTGCACACGGTAACCGTGGAGGCAGGCCATACCTGTGTACACACATTCACCACCGCTCAACACAAATATATTTTATTGTATAATTTCATCCATAACTGGGTAGGTAACCTACCCTATGGATGAGTTCCAGTTCAGGGGAGAGTCAGTTCTAAATTCAATGCGAAGAAGAACTGACAAGCAAACTTCGCAAGTCACAATGTTTTGTTTAGTACCTTATAAGTATTATATTAAAGTAATTCAATAATTAACCCATAGTAGGTACCGCTCACAAGAACATTAATATTTACAGCATAAACATGAATACTCAAGAATCTGACCACTCTAGGGTTCCGTAGCCAGGCACGCTGGTAGGGTCCCATAAAATCGGTCCATGTGGACCAACACCAAGGCTGTGTTCTCCTCTAGTCCAGTATAGCCAGCAATCCAGGTTAGTCTCTGGTATGGCACCTACCTTCTCGGAGGTGATATTGGCTGGTCAGAGCATGTGCTTTGGCCCCTCCGACTCAGCAATTAGATAAATTAGAACAAAAATTAGATAAAAATAAGAACATACATACAGAAAAGATTTCTAAAAATCGTCAATTTAGTTTTAGTATCATACATAGAATCTACAAACGCAGTATCTCATAAAATTAAGTAACTTGCATGGGTTCGATGTTGAGGCTAACTTAATTTTGTTCGAATTCCACATTTAAACTGTATGTACGTCTCTACCCTTACCTTACTAGATGATAGGCTTTAACCCGTCCGAATTGATACCACCGTACTAAATGAAAGGTCGGTCGAAGCGGCTATGTGAATAGTTTGTGTTTTCCGACTAGTTCAGCGTAGCCGGGACGACCAAAGGGACACACTAACATGGCAGCTTTTCCACCAAGCTGTTATGGGCCGACATCATATATACATACATAAAGGCACGCCTGTTTCCAAGTGGGGTAGGCAGAGACAACGGACTTCCGTGTGCCACGATCCTGACACGATCTGCCGCACCTTCGACTTTCATAAAGTTTTACATACATGCTCTTCGGTTACGGGTCAACTGACCCTTTTTTGAGCATATGCCCGATCTGGTCCAGGTGCGTGCGTCTAGCTAGGGTGACCCTTCCCAACTCACATTCGCTCCATAAATGTATTTCGCTAGTCTCCTATCGTCCATTCTTCCATCGTGACCGAAGCATCGAAGCATTCCTTTCTCAATCCTTCATCTACTTTCAAACCACATCTCTCTCGCACACTATTTCTCAATCTATCTTTCATTGTAACTCCTACTCCATACAACTCACACACTCAACGCACACATTTTCTGAGCATTTATCCTGCTGTCATGCTTCGTCTTCCATGCCCAACTTTCATTCCCTTACATCAATGTAGGAGCCAGCACTCCACCATGGACAGCCAAACGTGCCCTAGTGAAAATACTTTGGCTGATCGTAATAGCGTGCGACTCATAATAAGCTCATAAATCACGGCTGTGATTATTGATTGCAGCCAACAATGCCAGATTTCAATATCAAAATATAATAATACTAACAACGGGCCACTGAACCCACTGCCACCCGTAAACTAGTCAGATACCGCTTCACCAAGATCTGCTCAAACAGTGATTATGCCCTCACCAAAAGCGCTCTTGCTGCTGCCGTCGGTATAAAAATAGAGACAGGCGTCCTTGAGCACGCAGTAACGCTTGGACCAGGACTTCCACTTGGAGTCCAACTTGAAGAGATATCCGAAGCAGTCCGGCCGCGGCACAGATGACGGAGGCAGCTTCATGTTCCGCATAGATACTTCTAGCCAGCCGTCGCGCTGTCGACAGGGTAATATAGGCTTAGCATATAATCATCATTGTACACTATCATCATCATCATCAACACGTTATTATCTTCTGTCAGTAGGCTTCGGCCTCGGCTTCCCGTACAAATGTAATCGAAAGTTCACTTCAAAACAATTTGGCGTAGGATGATAGTGTTACTTTATAAGGAATTTTTTACTCAATAGGTACCATGTTAGGTTTACCCTGTAGGAAATTTTTTTAATAACTTAATACTATTTTTTATGTACCTACATAACCATATTTTGATAAAATTATATCTACAGAGACACAAATCTTGAGCAGAAAAGTCGACATAATGTAAAATTTTAACCCTATGCCAAACAGAAGCTTCGTTCGATTAGTAGAATAGAATAAAATAGAAATGCTTTATTGCACACAAAAACACAGAGGTACACAAGACAGAAGATAGATAACATACAGAAGAGCAAGAAGTAGAGGTATGGAACACGATCGTGGTATGGAAGTAACTATTAAGTAATCTGTGGCATGGGAGCCGACGCGCACAAGTGCCCTAAACTTCCATCATTCTTAAAAGTTGTGTTTCTCGTTTATTCCAACGGTGAACAACCACATTGGGATCATCGTTATCAACGTTTTCGTACTTTGAGTTCGACCACAGTACCAGCAAGCTCTTACGTAGATTGTGAGAAATCGTGTAGAATTTTGTAGGTAGACTGTAAACTGTAGAGTCGGCTCAAAAATTGACCAAAGGCAAACCTTTTAGTTTTATCTCGCTCTAACGACCAATGTGTGGCGCCATATTTATACTGCGCCAAAAAAAAAACATCGCAAAAGTTAAATGATCGTATAGTATAGTATGTCATTTGAACAGGCACATTATGGAAACAAAATATAATGTGCATACATACATACATACATACAACTCGCTACATCCAGACAATGGGGGTAAGCAGAGTAATAGGTGTTGTGCTGCAAGGACTCAGAGCACAACACCGACCGACCACCACATCCAGTAAAGCTTTCGTCAAGATACCTAACTATCAAGCAGCAAGTAAGGCACGAAGACCCACCTGCTGCATGACTCGGTGGAAGGGCCACGCCAAGGTGAGAGGTGGCTATCCCGTCGCCCTTCAGCACGGCATCTCGTCCTTATCCCTTAGTCGCCTTTTATGACATGCACGGGGAGATATGCAGTGCGGCTATTATTTTTAAGTACTAATAATTGTAACCCCACACGGTACTAATAATTGTAAAATGTTCGATTTCAGTTTTGATTCTTTTCGCCAATTTCGAAACTTTATATCAATTTCACCTGTGAGCTAGCGTCAATGGCATGTGCGAGAACAGCGCGCCATCTAGCGGACGACTCTGCAGTGTCGGCTGCGAGTTGCAGTCGCGCTCCGCCGCTGCGCTGCAGTCGGAAGCCGTGCGATCGACCAGCGTCTTCTTCCACCAGTTGATAATTGATGAGCATTAGAGCCCCCACTGGGTGCATACTCTGCGGGGAAGAGAGTCCGTCAGAAACCAGTGGTTAACATTTTTCGAGATCCAACAATTCACGCAGACATTCTGCACTAGCAAGATTTTGAGAGATCATTACCATCCACACCATTTAAATTGAGACATTATTTAGCCTAAAAGCGAGATTGGTATTACTTTCGGGAATGGAATTGGCTGTTGAGCCTCCACCTCCAACTTCATAATATACGTATACAAACAAACTGGAGTTTCAGTCTATACGGACGTACGTATGATATAGAAATGTATTACTTATGTCCTCAAAGTCGATCCAATTGTTCATAATTAAGTGTTTATCATGTGATCAATTGATCAATACTTAGATATTTCCACAATTCAAGGCTGATGATTTTAGATAAATTCTCACAATATATCTAAAGCTAACAAGTTAGAAATATGTAGGAAGGAGCTCTCACCGAATCCGTCTTATAGTAATAGAAGCAGTTGTCTCTCTTGAGGACGAACCAGCGCCTAGTCCACCTGAGGTGGTGCGGCGATCGCCCGGGCGCAGGCGCCGCTCTCCACAGGTAACCTGAGTATAAGGCTGCTGCGCCACCCTCGTGCGCTAGCGACGCTACAGCCTCGCACGTTCTAGCCACCTGTAAAGCAATTGGTAGTGTATGTATTTATTGTGAGATCTACGTAGTATTTGGAATTGTCTTCTATCAATCAAATAATAACAGAAACACAATAGCAGTAAACACATAAACCAGAAAACAAGAAAAAAAGACAACACTTCAATTATCAAATGATGAAAATTTTCGAAATCTGAACCTAAATTTTAAAAGGTTCACATAAAAATCCAAACCATGAACCTTCGTTTAAACGTTTAGATGATTAAGCACACAAGCAGGATAATGATGACTCTCATTTTCAAGTTTCTTGATAAAATTTTTGGTAAGATGGGATTTTTTTAAATTTATTAAAACACAGTTGCAAACCTACCTCTAATTCTAAAATTTCGGATCCTGCGTGTGCAATCTTCACAACTTCAGAGTGAGATTTATCTAAGACGTTTATGCCTGGAACAAACATTTCAAAGGTTATTTATTAACTTTCAAGGTTTTAACATTAGTACCTACTTCTAGTCCTAGTCCAACTATAGATTTTGAATTATTATTATGCCTGTGCTATGGATTTATTTGTCCAGCGGAATTCTCAAAAACCAATTTTCGCTACATTGTAATGCCCACAGCGAGTGGTGGTTAATTTTCAGTATTCCGCGATATAATGAAATTGTACTAAAAATAATTATCATTTGAATTTTTAGTTTGTGTTGAAAATGTGATTATCGACCAGAACATTTTGAACAATTCTGTAAAATAATGTTACCATTTTCGAACGTAGCCTTGGTGAACAAGCCAGTTAAAATGTATGTATGCATTAATTCATTACCATTGACAGCGATGACAATGTCCCCAACCTCCAGTCCTGAGGTTTCTGCCGGTGTATCAGGCTCTATAGCTGACACGACAACGGGCTTACTCCCATGGATGCGGAAACCAAACTCCTCGTTGCCTCGTCTCACCACCACTGTCTTGTCGCTTTCTGTAACAGTTGTTCAATGATATTTACACTTAATCCGAGTCACGAAAAGAAAGACACTGTGGCACTGTTCTATTTGCATCAAGATTTTATATGTCAAATCTTAAATAGATTATAAAGTGCTCGACCGTGTGTTCATCCAGGTCGATTATACTATAAAACCTCTCAACGTGAAATCTCCAGTTATGTTGCTGAACATGTGGATTGAACCAAGCCACAAAGCTTTAAACGAACAATGCAGGACATCGTGCTAGAATGTTGAAAAAGACTTCTCAGATGTTTTCTAAACCGCCTTCAGTAATCAAGTGACATCAGCAGTAGTGAATTCTGCAGACGTAATTAAAATTGGGTGAAGAGCGTGGACCAAAGTGTCGTCGACCTTGTAATACTTTCTTTATTCCGCACTTGAAATATTTAACGATGCGGGCTGGTCTGCATTTCTGTAGTGCCCATCAGTTTGGAGGAATTATCGCAAATATGCTAATGGGGAACATTGGCGCGGTGCCAAATGAGTATACGGAGGAACATTAAATGAAGGTACAAGTAATTGCCGTTTGTGGTGGTTTATTGGCTCGATGTTGGTTACTGATGTTGATCGTCTTGAAGGCAGAGACCTTTTGAAAGGTTTTGATGTAAATTTAGCAGACAGGGAACTAAATATAAAGATACACTTAGTGAAAAGAAACATTTGTGTACATATATATTTTTCTGATGTGCTAGGTAATCAAGGTGCTTTTCCTCCAGTTCAGCCCGTCTTCGTCAAGAAGTATTCCGAGGTAGGTTGAGCTTTTCACTAGTGTAACGCCTGGCAGCTGTACTTTGAAAAAACATTGTGCTTTTGTTACGTTAGTTTTATAGTAAAGTTCTGTTATATGCTGCCTGGCCTGCGTCGGCAATGCTAAATCTATGTAGTTGGTTTTACCTAACTACATTTAATAAGTTGTGGTCCGGTCTCTTTTCATAATCTTTTCAGATAGTTAATATATTTCCACTCATGTTTTTCCTGAAAAAATGACCGCGGTGTCATTAGCGTGTGCTACCAATTTGCAACCCTCGAGATCCACCTTACACGGCTGAATAATATATATGATACAAATGAAATGGGCCCTAGAACGCTACCATAGTAAAAGGAGTCTGTTTAAACTACGACGCTACGTTGCGGAACCCCGTTAATTACTACAGTCTACTTGACAGTTTACCTATTCGGACGGCTTGGGTGCGTTGCTTAGATAGCTTGTAAATTAATTTAGAGGAAGACCTAAGTTTGTTTATTTTTATTAGTATGCTTTTAGTCACGGTCAACAAAGGTTTTGGCTACGTTCTAAAATATCCTATGCAAAGAACAACTGCGTCCTTACGCAAAACACAAAGGCGTGAACGTGTTTTTAAACAGAAAGAAATTCCACAACTGTTTTACGTAGAACACAATAAATTCAGTTGTCTATGGTTCAAGTTGGCTTTATTGTTTTTTAACATACAGGTAAGTACATATATAACTTTAACTTTATTTTTAACATACAGGTAATTACAATATATTCGTAGATGGAATAAGTGAATGTAAATGGACATCAGAATTTTGATGGTAAGCGAATTGATGGATTTAATTAAAACTAATTTACAAATACAAATTATGCGTATTAATAAATAATTCGTTAGTTACTGTAAAAAAACTAGACCGGCTTTGCTGATATCATCAAAATAACGAGCGATGATGTCATGCATAAAATTCATCTGCTACCTATTTGAGTGTTAATTAAGTTTTAATGATAGAGTTTGCTATAATTTTCAACGTTGTACTAGTTAGCTAGTATGTATGGATTTATTTTATACTTTCATACTTCCGGTAAGGGTGTCTGTGCCCAAAATGTATTTAATTAATTATTTATTATTTATTTCGACTTTACCTCTAAGATCGAAATGAACAGTACCGTATGGGGCCGGTACTTAATAAGAATATCCCCACTGCATCTCTCCCCGTGCATGTTATAAAAGGCGCGATAAGGACACGATGCCTTGCTAAAGGGCGACAGGTTAGCCACCTTGTCTCTCTCACCTTGTCACGGTACTTCCACCAAGTCATGCAGCAGGTGGGTCTTCATGCCTTACTTGCTGCTTGATGTAGTTATCTTGTCCGAATAATTGGCTAAACGTAGTGGTCGATGTTGCGCTGCAGTTTACAAGAGTACTTGCAGCGCAACACCGATTACTCTGCTTACCCCGATTGTCGGGATATAGCGTGTAATATGTATGTATGTATCGAAATGAAATGACAATTAAACTTATAATAAAATCACTAAAAGTAATTCTTAGAAATTATGTTGATGGAAAAGTCATATTAGTGAGTAATACATTAATTTATTAAGTAAGAATTAAAACAGAGGCGTTAATAAAATCATTGATTTAAGGTAAGATATTATACCGCAAGGTTCCGAAGCCACCACCTTATTGGCTTGGCACTGTCGACACCACAGCATCAGCATTAGTTTGAAGATTTCTTCCAACCGCTTCCTCAGGCTCTCATGAGGATCCTTGTATGTATCTTGTACTAGCAGGAAAACATTCATGTTCAAGAGAAAAATAAGAATTCTAATAACGTTCATTATGTATACCTACAGCTGCCTAAACGAATATAAAAAAAAGAAATATACAAATTAAAGCGATCAGTTAACGGATTATGTGCACAACGAAATCAAGTTTATCTAACTTAACAATAGCGTAAACATAACAAAATTATTAATCAATCAATTTATGTAATTTATTTTGATATGAAACAATTTGGATTGGAATACATATTCATAAAAGTATATTTATGTATAAGAAAGTAGGAATGAATCAGAATTAGATAAGATTGTTATAGGCAAAAACTTATAAGTTTGTCCAACATTATATAAAAAGTAAACTTCAATATCTTCTTCTCAAATACTAACCAAATTTCGATTCAATAAAACATTACTACAAATGGAACTGCTATCAAGGTATTACGAAAGAAAGATCATACTTACGGACAACCATCTTGCCGACAACGTTCTTGAACTTCACTCACTTCGTCAATATAGTCAATGTTTTCATTCACATGAACTAGTTCTTCTGTAACGCGTTCTACATCTAGCGAAAACCGTACTTATCGTAGTTTTAAGAGTGTGTCGTCTACTTGCAGATTTAGTTCAGTGACGACAACTGTGTTTTGGCGGATTTCGTAACACAGGATCGAGCGCTTCATGTCGCGTGCTCACGCCTACTAAAAGTTCGACCGCTAACCGAGCTCTTGAATTAAATTTAGTTTGTCTTATTGCGTCTTCAAAATGCCCTATGTACATAAAGCTCTTTCGCTTTCAGTAGAGTATTTATGGATGACGTGAATGTGAAAACGTAGAGGTTGAATGAACGTTTTAATTTGTGTTAGGAAGCCGTTTCAATAAAATGAATGGCAGTAAGTACATACATTTATATACTGTTTTTTTAAGAAATATTTCCAAAAAAATACGTCTTTATTTCCATTGTGAAAAACTTCATTTATTTCAACGACAAAATGGAAAAATATATTCATTAAAATCTAATACTTATTATGTTTGTGTCTTTCTATGAAGTGACGGGCTAAGATGAAATTGTATTAGGTATGTATGGGTTAATGATTATAATACTTATAATTGAGGAAATAACAAAACCTTGTGACTTGCGAAGTTTGTTTGTCAGTTTTTTTTCGGATTAAAATTAGAACTGGCAAAATTTTCGACATGTCCAAGCGTACCGCTAAAACATGGATGAAATTATTCAATAAACAATAAATGTTCGCTAATAATGCCAATTGACGAATAAGCAAATAATCAGTTTTATTAAAAAGTAGGGTCAGAATCTGTGAATAAACTTTGGTTAAAAATAATAGTGAATTTTTACAATATCTTAGAGCATTTGTCTAACGATACCGACGATATAGTAACCACCAGTGCGCGTCACAAGTTCACAATACTCCGATAGAACGGGACGCACAGCTCAAAGAATTTCGGTGACAAAATTAGAAAACTGATAGGTGAGTGTAGACATAAATACAACGATTCTTTTCTTAGATTTTCACGCACTTGTAACATTATGAAACGTGACATAAAGCTATAGGTATTTATTTTATATAGGCACCTGCTCGGCGGTACTCGGACTGAAAATATTTATATGGACAATTTTACCGCTGAACTCACTCACGCGTTGAAAATTTGAGTACTTGTAGGGCCTAGGTATTTATCCTTCCGATCAAATGTAGAGCCGTGGTCGTTTTTGCAAATAAACGTTAAACATTAAGATATACTTTGTCGGTAACATGTAGGTAGTTTTTTTTATTTAATTTATTTTTAGGGCTTTTAACAATAATTTGTTAACATCAGCCCCATATTTCACTCATCTTCTCCATCCCTTAGGGTCCAGTCTTTAATTATAACTGATAAAATTGTTGAAACTGAGAAGATGTTCATACATTTAAAACACATTTTGATGTTGAAGTGAGAGTTACTAGCATTTAATAGACATAAAGTTGAAGCATTTCTTACAAATGAATTTCCCCCAAATTTAGTACGTTATATTTTATCTAATACATGAACCGGGAAATACAGACATATACGTTGAATGACTAAACTGTTAGTAGTTCTTGCTAACTAACTAGAGCTTGAGTAGGAATTGACAGTATGCGCTCCAACGATAAAACTGTCACCCGACTACATCCTTATGGAAATTATTAACCTCATGCAATTTGGAGTCAGCGTGTAAATAAAGCATATTGTAGAGAAAATACTAGAGTCGGTCGACGAAGAAATTGATGAATGGCATTGGCAATAATACAATGATATAGTACTGACCGAAGCCGCTCTCAGCCTGCCGCTTGTACATGTGTATGCAGGCGCGGCGGTGCACGAGCCGGTGGGTCAGAGCCAGGTACTTCTTGCTAAACTCGTTCTCGGACTCCGTGGCCTCCTCCGACCAGCTTCGCTCCGAGCTGTCACCCGAGACGGAATCTGAGAACCATTGCACAGCGCGTAAGGTCTAGGAAGCTAGCTAGACCTCGGTTTGACTTTGAAATCTTTAGAAACTTTGAGGATTCCTTAGAAACTATAAGAACTTATATGAAACTACGTATGAGTAAACTTTAGACACTTTGGGAAATGTTAGACGCTTCCGAATCCTTAGGTATTTCGAGGAATTCTCAGAAACTTCGAACAACTCTTAGACCATTGAGGAGTTTTTAGACGCTTTGAGGAGATTTAAAAAATTTTAGGTAAGGTGGAAAAAAGTAGTAAAAGGAACGTCAGGATCGACGAAATGATTTTTTTTATATTTAATCACCCGTGGTTAGGTTGTGTTGGCAAGGTGCCTTCTAAATTTAATACTATGTCTAGACGAGCGAGCCCGTATGTCGGTATGTGATTGTTCTAAAGCCCCGTATTCACTAGGGGACAAAATGTTCGGCGATATGGTCGGGCGACATGAAATTTACGTGTCGCGCGACGTCGTTGCCAGAGACATCGCGCGACGTCGCATGCGACAACTACGTGTTGGGCGACATGTCGCGACATTTGTGTCCCCCTACTTTCACCCGAAAGCCATTGCTTATTGTAGACGAGTGTCGCTGTGTTCCGCGAACATGGCAGTAGTGTGGTCCAATATGATTATGTTAAATCTTATCAAATGGTTTCAAAGTCATCAATTACTATGGGATACTTCACAACGTGATTATAAAAACAAAGAAAAAAAAGAACGACGCATGGGATTTTATTGCGGCTGCATTAAATATGCCGAGAAAATAAGTAGAGGGCAAAATGTATATCATCAGGTCCCAGTTTCTCAGAGAGAGAGAGAGAATAAGAATTTCCAGCACTATAACTACAGGGAGCGGAAGAGGATTTTGAATCCTGCTTTTTTATGGATGGCCTAATCACATTGAAGAGTATTTCAAAATTAGTTGAATTTTCGAATGAACCGTCACACATCCGAAGACTGCTTATGATGTCTTTTCCCTTTCTAGTAAGTATTCTCGAATCCACCATCTTTTTTTCTTTTAGGTTTGAGGTTATTTTACGAATAAATATGTAAGCCGCACATAGCATCACTACTTCCCCGGCGACATTTCTGCAACGACTCTAGCGTAGACAAGGCAAATGTCGCGCGGCAAATTGCAGAGACGCCCTAGTGAATACGCGGCTCAAACGTTGGCTCTAAAAGTGGAGATACACCTGTAGAATGTTGTCACACGCATGCCCGCTCGTCACGTGGAGAATTTGTTGAGCGCATTAAACTAGCCTGGGTCACAAGGTTATAGGCATAGGGTTTTGTATATCTCCATCTCTATTGTGATTAAATATTATGAACACATTTTGTTTACCATAGACAGTAGAAATAGTTGGCGTACCATGAATACTCGTGCTTAAAAAATAGGCTGAGGAAATTTCTGCAATGGCTGTAATGGCTGGGGGTCTAGTTGACTTTCCTACAATTTGGTTAGTAATACGAGTACCATGGAGAATTAGCTTTGCTAGATTATATTACTATACTATTATAGCGGATTCTACGTACCAGCAGGTGGCAATCGTGTCCAGACATCGTCTTGTGAAGGCACCAGGATCCAGTTTCCGCACCACCACGGAGCCGCGTACACTCCGCGCTCATTTCGTTTCCCTGTTGTAGTGCCGTCTGCCGAGCTGCCAGATACTTCTTCCACTTCTGTGGGAGAAATCAAAGCTATTCTGAATCTGGTTAAAAATATTCTTGAAGATCTTGTGGTCAGCACGGTCTTGGCTTCGACTCTTGATCTCAGGATTCGTGGTTCGAATCCGGCCGAAATGCACCTATATGAGTATTTTTAGGGAAATATAATATGCATAATCTACACCTGCTACTTCACTGTTCGGAATGTAAAACTGGAGGTCCCTTCCTTTGCCCCTTACAAAGGGTAGGCTCAAATTGTAGCCGAATGTGTTCGTACCACCGTACAGAACGTAAGATGGCCGTATAGCAGCCTCGGCTGTGTTCTCCTTTAGTCCAGTATATCCAGCAATACAAAGGGAAGTCTCCGATATGGCACCTACTTGGAGATGATATTGGCTGGTCGAAGCATGTGCTGCTGCCAATCTGACCTCATTACATGAAAAAAAAAATGTTCTCATTCAATATTCCTCAGATGAAGTCAATTTTCATTCACAAGTCATTAATGGTGTCCCCAATGTATGATAAACAGAGTGTTAAAACGGCGAGTACATAATTTCGCCAGCGCAATCCTGATGTTTTTCCTAGACAAAAAAGCAAATAAAGTTTTTCTCTAAAGTGTCTAGTTTTCGAGATATGAATTTTTGAAATATATGTTTTCGTCTAGTGTAATTTAACGGGTTGTTGCCGCTCCGCACTCTCCGCCTGCCGACCTCCAGTCCTCCACTCACAAAGCTAACCCCCGCCCCTCCCGCCAACACCTCCGTCCAAGGCGCTCAAGTCTCAATCGCTCTTCCCCCCTCCGCGCCGCCCTGTTGTCATTAGATAATTTTCACACTAAAATAATCAATTAGTTTGTTTGAAAACTGTAACTTTTTATTTAAAGGGAATTCAGAAAAAAGTTATTTGACTTTTTTGTTACTTTTGATCCCAATAATTATATCCTAAATTTAATGTACTCTCCATTTTTACACCCTGCGCCTGGAGGTGGAAACTTCAATGCCATTGGGTAGATTTTTAGTTTTCAGTTACCGAAGCGACATGATGGGTAAGATATTCCACATAGCAAAAATTTTAAAACATATCTGCTTAAAGCTTAAATAAGAAAATATTGATAGTATTCAAATAAAATATTGCAATCATTATGGAGTAGAAATTTAGAATGAACTCTCTGTTAATAGGTAAAAAAATATTGACCATCAGGATCGACACTGCCACTAGAGCCCCCGAGCTTGTCCAGGCTGGTGCCAGCAGAGCGGGCTATTCGAGGCTCATGACGCTCTGACGATGCATACTCTTCTTTACCTCTTTCTTCCGACTGTAAACATTAAACATCATAAACAAATGCTTAGTTAGACGGATAGAACTGAGAATTGTATTTTCAAATAAAAGATAAAAAACATCATCGCTATGTCAAATCAAAGATTACTAATAAATTTTTCAAATGCGACATGTCAGACAAGATGGTGATCAGAAAATAGGTTTCTGAGTTTGAATATGTCGCTAAGGTTTCTACGGTCTTGCTGTGTTGATCAGTGATATGTACAAGATTTTGAATATGTCGTATAAGGACATGTAAGCACTATGTATGACCGCAAGATGGATATATTTATTGGATTATGGTATATTATTATGTTTTATATTATACTCCTTGCAAATGATGGTACTTGCCAAGATACAGACGAAAACGAAGGTTTACAATCACAGAAACCTAAGGATACTACGGAGCCGACGCCCGATGAAAAATGGGTGAGCGAAGCTATTAAAGATATAGCTTATTATCTCCGCTCTTATAAGTTCAATGAATGGGACCGCAGATACTATCATAGTAAGCCAGCAGATATAAACCTAATTGGGCATTACGGAGCCTTCCCTGAACCCGCCTTAAGGTCTTTACATTGGAAGGTTTACGAGCACTGTGTTTCAGATTTCTACAAGTGTATCACGTATTTACACGGCATTGTAGAATCTGCACCTCTTACTAGACGAGATGACCCCGTCACGATTTTGCATGAAAATACTTCACCAATGACCGACAGTCAAAAACATAATTTAGACAATGAATGCCAGAAAGGCCTCGAAAGTAGTGAAGCAACCGGACTACCATTTGATGGACCTCTCGAGAAGTTTCAATGGAGAACTTCTGCCTCATATTACATGTGCTGGTACACAATGTTAGAAACACCCAGTCTTTCGATTCTAGAAGAACAGTGTGATAATTTTGCCAACTGTTTAGATCCTGACTTCGGGAGTCATATACCAGATCCTCGATCCGACGATAGTGTCTCGTTTGCCTGTGCTACTTATAGCTTCTGTCCAGACCCCTGCTGTTCTCTTAAATATGTAAAGGATATTAAGGATTGCTACCACACTGAGGCCAATCCATGTTTTGCAGAAAACACTGCTGTACCAGACAATCAAATTTGCACGCTTAATCGAAATAACAACAGAAATTTTCGTGATATTATACTTAATAAGTGGAATGTGTCATGTCACTGTGACGAAAAAGGTTTTCTTTGGGAATCTCAATATGGAATGTGTGTGGACGTGGATGAATGCGTCAGTGGAGAACACACATGCGATCCCAACTCCGAAGACTGCCTGAACTTACCTGGGAGTTTTACTTGTATTTGTCGTTGGGAATATTATTTAGATTCTACAAGGAAACAGTGCATTCATAGACCGCTTATATCATTTGCTAAGTTCGATGTTAAAGAGAAGCTATTTAGTATTGTAAATTATTTTAATAGACTTCGCAAGTTCCTCGGGATGTAGTCGAGTCTTAGTCTTAGTTAATTCCGTCTTAGTTAATCCTATTGAAATTTTAGAATACATTTGAGTTTCACTAACTGGTGACTATTGATAATCTGACAATTAGTATGGCTCTTACACCAATTAACTAACCTTAGCTCTTACGTCCTGACGATGGCGGTGATGATGCCGGCTTTTGTCTTCAGACCGATACCGCTTGTCTAGCTTCTTGTAAAGTCTGGCTCCGGTGGCTGATCGCTTACTGGTACTGCTCCCACCGCCGCTGCTACACCCACCGTTAGCGGGGGAGTCAGCAAACCCCGCAGGCGCAGGAACTATATCTGGCGTGCCGTCAGTGAAGGACTCCTGATGAAGGAAATACATACATACTATTTTAATCCTTTTATACTTTCTCCTTTTTACCAGCGTCAACCAAATTTGTGTCGGCCTTCTACCATTGAAGTGTTCTTATTGGTGGGCCACTTGACCGGGCTTTCAACTAAATAAAAGCGCATGGATTATTTGGTAATTAATGGTAGGTAATTACACAATTTTCGTAAAAATAATGCTAACCTTCCATCTAAAGGGAGTGCAAACAATTTATTTAAAATATAAATAATTATGATTACAGAAGACTTACGTACATAGTTATATAAAAAAAACCGGTCAAGTGCGAGTCGGACTAGCGCACCGAGGTTTCCGCACCACAAAAAGAAACATTGAAAAAAAAAACACGTTCCTTGTATTGGAACATCCTTAATTGTTAACTTATCTATTTTTTATTATTTGTTATATCCGCCATAATTTCACATATTCTGTGAAAATTTCAACAGGCTAGCTATTACGGTTCCAAAGATATAACTATCGGACGGACGGTTAGACATACAGACAGACAGCGTAGGCTTAGTAATAGGCTTCCGTACGGGGTACGGAAATCTAAAAAAGCACTAAAATTTTAACTGGGAATGGAGCGCAGTGTCCCGTCTAAAATGTGCGCAAGCTTTTCAATAATTAATATATATATGTGGTATATTTCAATAATATATATATAATAATATGAAACGCATGTAAAGCACGACATGTGGCACCGTTCCACCAATTTATGAGTGCCAACGGTGTCCATCCATTCGGTTTTCGGGAGCTGCAAATGCTATGCTGGCCGTACAGGCCGTAAAATGTGTTCATTGCCAGCACTTTCTGAATAGATGTTTTGCTCAGACCATTACATGTGTGTGCGAAGTGGATGCAGAAGTGATCCGGTTGTCATGGTCATGACTGGCAGTGACGATGTGGACCTCCTTGCCGCAGTGCAGGCAGTGAGCCTTGGCTTCCCCTTCTGCGTCCACAGTGCTGGCGTCCGCTTGCTCCGAGTAAAACACTGAGTCTGATCCGGGAGACACGGAGCGAAGGGACTCGGCTGATGCGGCTTTAGCGCATTTGTTGTCTGAAATAAATAGGTCCAAATAGGGATAAATACCCCGAATGAAGGAAAACATCGTAAGGTTCTATTTCTGTTTACTAGCTATACTTGTATATATACCGCTGCTCGTATGTTGCTGCCAGGTCGCTTGATCACTGAGGGACACAGATGACATAATGAGGGAGTCCCGTATACACATCAAAGAGATGCTAAAGGGTTGATAATGATAGTGATGAAGATGAAAACAGTGAAATCAATTTCTAGGGTCTCAATATAAATGACGAAGGTTAGTTTCTTGCAAAGAGTTTCTTAAAATTAACTATTTGCACGTACCTTTGTCATGTTTTCGGTGAGGTCTTGGTGACATAATAGGACTACGTATATATCGAAGAGGAGTTAGTCGCGAACCTGCACTAGCCAAGGTCCTAGACGTTTCTGCTGAAACATACGATTCTGAAATTCAACTTTGCAAACATACTGCCAATATAATAATTTAAGAGACAAAGTAAAATTGTGGTTACGTGTTAACGAGGTATATTGACTAAAACGTAAATTGAGACTCAACTCAAGTTGACAAAGCATCTATGTGAAATGGAAATAAATAAAAGATTCGCACCAACATCCTCAGCCTCCAAGGAGCT
This sequence comes from Nematopogon swammerdamellus, assembly GCA_946902875.1. Lineage (NCBI taxonomy): Eukaryota > Metazoa > Arthropoda > Insecta > Lepidoptera > Adelidae > Nematopogon > Nematopogon swammerdamellus. The sequence goes on from OX336349.1 coordinate 12,263,245, forward strand.
TAGACCAGCAGCTATAGGAATTGACGTTTTCCTTCTAGGAAGACTTCCAGGTAGTGATATGCTTTCATTTGAACCGCTTTTTCTTCGTGCCCTAAAAGTACATCTAAATGACAAATTTGTTCTCACTAGTGTTCAGTAGTTTTTTATAAACAATCATAATAAACAATACCTGTGCCCAGAATGCGTCATAATAGATGTTGGTGATTTGGCTATACTTGCACTAGCATTGGACTTTCTCCTCGGACTGTCCCGTAATCTTCTATATTTTCTTGGAGAAATAATGCCACCGCCATTAACACCTAGGTAAATAAATCATATTACAATTTCATCTGAAACAATGAAATCAGTAGTAAATACGTAAATAAAATTAAATACAAATATTACCGTCTTTCTTGTATTGTTCGCTGGAGTCATCCGAGGTGGGAATATTTAGATGTAATTTTGTGTTAGGTCCGGTGGGATCCCCACGTCTTTGATTCTCTAAGTATTGAGCCCTTGAATGTCCTGGAACAGCGCTGTCCCCTACTTTGTTCTGTATAGGACTTTTGGTTTTGAGTTTCGTTCTTTTAACGTGCCTTTCTCTTTCATTTTGTCTTTTTGTTTCAATCTCTTTATCTTTCAAAACCTTATCAATTTCCACGTGTCCCCGTGGTGAAGATTGCACACTTTTAGATTTTTCTGAATAGTGCACTTTAAATGATTTGTTTGCTCTATTGATCTTATCTTCAATATTTGATCTCCCATTAACTTTACCCATTCCACGTTCTGGTCTATACGGACTTGTAACTTCATCGTTTTTGCTAGATTTTCTGCTAAAATCATCCTGAGATGTTGATACGGAGTCATCGTATGACTTGGAAAACTCTAATGTAAACGCTTTCTTCTTTCGTCGTTTTTCCTCTGTCGTCCACGGGCGTGATGAACTTCTGTATTTCTGAGAATGCTTGTAGGCTAAAATAAAATACACATTAATTTAGCCTGAGCACTTTCGACTGTTTGTTTTATATAGGTACATATAACAAATAAAATCGACCATGTGTATGTTTTTTTTTTTTGATGAATCTATATGTATATATTTAGTAATTCCAAACACTTAAATAACAAGACAATATATCATAACATAAAATAATTAACATAATAAAAAATCACGAATCCATAAAACTTTCATCCAAATGGCCCGATGACGGGAATGTGCCCATAACGCTGGCGGCATTGCCCTTCTGTACAGCCATGCTGATGCGCTGCAACAGGAAGTATCCAGCACGGCTATCCCCCGATTTCTCCGCGAGACGGCGCCCTATTTCTTTGAGAAACCCCTTCGCCTCCTCGCACAGGGGACCAAGGGTTTCCACAGCCACTGCTACAAACTCATAATTTTGATTTACAATGTTTTGGTATTTAGAATGTTTCAAGAGCTCAGCCGACTCAGCAGCGGATCTTGCCTTTCTTGACGTTGACAACACGTGCAAAGACGCTAATGTGTCGACGCAAGTAGCGTCCCAGACGAGGGCTCTCCCCTGTGACAAAGGTATCAGGGTCATCGTGTATATTCTTTGCTTGTGCACTCATGGTTCTGTGGATCCGCTATACATATCAATAAACTATTTTTGTGTCTGTCTTTATAAGCGAAGGGCATGTGGCGCCATATATTATTTAGTGGCGTGATTACTACTCCGTGACGAATCGATTTAGTTTGTGGTACTTTCACTCCTGGTGGTGATGGCGATAAATGGCGCCTTTGTAACATTACTTAATGAAAACAAAAATAAAAAAAAATTGTATCGTATTCTATTCAAGTACAGTGGAGTTTTTTTTTTTAAATATTTCCGACCCTTTTTACAATGTATAAAGTAGGTCACTGATGTGACCACTTGGTATGACCACGGATCCGTCGTGAAATAAACAACCAACTCAAGCTTTCACACCACATCCGACTAAGGAAAAATCAATAATGTAAGTCTAAATTCAAGTTTATAGCTTGTTTAGTTTATAAGCGAAAAGGCACTGACAGATGGTAGGACAGAAGGATGAACGGGCGAACAGACAGACATTGTAGTGAGATGAAAAGGTTTTTGGTTTTACTGCGGAACTCTAAAAATGGCTTACTCAATCCTCCATCGTCCTCATCGTCGTCTACTGGACTTTCGTAATAACCAGATGACGAATAATGGCCACTTCTTTCATCATCAGAAACTGATCCCTGGAATAAAAATAATAAATTGAGCAACTTTCCGAAGTCAATAATATATTTAATGATGAAATATAGTAAATCTATAATATCATTTTTGTTGACCTTCATAGTAGGCACGGTTTGTTCTCTCTCCTCTGTTGGACTTGAAACCGGTGGACGCTTAGTTTTGGCTTCAGGAGTGGGCTGTTTTACTTTAGTTTCCCTTTTTTCTTCTTTCTTTTCCTTCTTAGTTTCTTCAGCAACATTAGGATTTGATCCAGTTAGACTGTAACTACCACTAGAACTGCTTTTTCCACTCATTGTGTCTTTTGTTTCCTTCTAAAAATTTTAAATGAATACATTTCAAAAAAATTTAGGTATATTAACTAAGTTAAAGAAGATGTTTTGCATAAAATATTATTTTAAGTGTATTGTAAAACATGTACCCATCCAATTACTTTACTGTTTGAGAACAATGCAAATAAAAAATAATTTCAAAATAACTCTACTGGAGAAAACTTACAGCTTTATTAGAATTATCAACGACAGGCTTAACTTGATCAGTCTTATCTCTCCTTTCTTTGATGGCTTGACATTTTGGTTGTTGGACGATATCTGCTTTAACTTGAATAAATTCAACGCTAGACTTAGTTATTTTCTCGGCAAGTTGCTGTGGAGGTGAAAAACTAGGAACTATTAAATCTTCGTTGATATGGAGCGGAGGCGAGAAGCTTTGCACTATGAGATCTTCGCACATGTTTTCAGTTCTTGTAAGTGAGTACAAACTCGAAGCGCTCTCGAACGATGAACCTTCTTGAGCTTTATTGTTTTCTGGATCTGTAAAAAACAATTGCTTTTTCTTAACGATTCTTATTCTGAAGTTATCAGTAAAACTTGTTAGGAATTTTGTTTTTCTTACTTTGATTTGTAACTTTGTTACAGCTTTTTTTAGAACTGTCAGAATTGGCAGTAACGTAATCATCTGTTGTGGTTGTCGTGCTTTCAGATACATCAGTTGTGTTGGTTTTACCAGAATCAGTTCTTGCTAAGTTCGAATCGCCATTTATAGATTTCGCATTTGGATCTGATGGAGATTCTAATACCTTACTGACTATTGTGGCGTTTTGTTCGTTCTTTTGTTGAGCTTTTCTTTGTAAGTCTTTTCTTCTAGACGGACTCAGTGCTCTTTCTCTCTTTTTGTTAATTACACTAGGGGTTCTCTTTATAGGAACATCGGTCAAATCTAGACTAGGGTGAGTAATGGCTATGGCTGGAGTGTGGTTAGACTTTGGTGCCCCTACTGGGGAGCCGTTTTTAGATATTAGAGGTTGCTTGGTTATGGGAGGTTGACTAAGTTGTATGACAGCCGGAGGAGATAGTGATGTTCTTGCAGACATAGCTCCGGATATTGGTGTGTCCAACTTCATACGCGGAGATGTTGGTGATTGACTCTGAAACAGCGACTTTGTGATAGAAATTCACAAAAGAAATAAGTGAACATTTATGTTATTTTGATAACTTGATTCATTCACATTTACCTGTGAAGCATCAAACTCTTCATCTAAGGCATCTGTATCCATAGAAGAACGTTGTTGATGCTGAAGAATCAACAGTTGTTTTCTCCTCGATGTTGGAGTCAGAAGAGCTAATGCTCCAGGCGATGTTGCTAATGAACTTAAATCTGACGAACTGAAAATTATAAATAAGATTATATATTGTCAGATTTTGTCAAATATTCAATTGTGAAAGTTAACACTGACCTTATTACTGTTCCATTTTCAGTCCCAGAGTCAACTTGTAAAACGGTGGCTTGTGATTCGTTCCAAATTCCATCGGAATGGTCCCTGAAAAATTTGACACAAATTAGTCTGAACATTCAGTTACAAACACATATTTTATATACCTAATTTAATATAATATGAGACATTACCTGCTTGGGTCGACTGTAAGAGATTCACTTGAAGCGAAAGGAGAAGTTCGTTCTAGAGGTGCCAAGCCCACACGAGTGGTGAGTATACCCTGCCTGGAAGTATCATCATCTCGCGTTCCCTCAGCGCTGGGAGACGCCGGACTTGATTTAGCGGTACTGGAAACTCATTTTAATTCATTTAACGAAAATAAATATGTTAGAAGATGAAAATGAAGATCTCAAGTGCTGTCATTTTTAATACCTAATGATACATTCATAATTTTAACTGGACAGAGCAGTCTTTCGTTTGAACCGAGCAGTTGAAGAAAAATATGAATTAAATACGATAGAAACTGTTAATACTCAAAATAAGAAGAAATGACGTGGCAAACCAGATACTTGAATATTATATTTTCCAAATATTGCAATCCTTCATCAAAATTATTCGATTGAAGAGTCGTGAAATAAAATCGTCACAAAGGACATAATTCTATTTAAAATTTTAAATGGTAGAAATATGAACAAAATGTGACTGCCACTATCTAACGTGGATATAGCATTAAAAATATGCAAAACCTAATGTATTAAAATAAAATGAAAAATATAAACTATATTCAAGAAATTATTTACAAATTAAGTATAATAATTTGAAAGCATATACGAACCCTTCGTGAGCGTTGTCCTCGTAACTCCGAACGTCGTGCTCATTCGGCTCCTCGAGACTGACGCTTCGCTTTCTAAACGCATCATGCTTGTAACTAATATACTTTTCATGAAAATCTTCGTACGGAGCGTTCCCGTCCGAAGAACTACGAAGAAAGATGCCCATTATGAAGATCGACAACAAGCATGGAATGAGATCCGTCAAGCAAAATTCGACAGTGAAGTTCCTATTTGATAGGGATGCCAATAAATCTACTTCACGATGCATCTTTATCTGACTTCAGGATATAAGAAAGCAAAAATTAAAAACTACGTATAGGTAGATACATATTTGCCACTTGAAGTTGTTGTATACATGCGCTTTTATCATGCTATGCTCAATTTCCTTGTGTAGTCGCCTATGTTTTTTTAAATATCAGTAAGTATACCTAACCTAAAATATATATTTAGATTAGTTGTGCTTCTTCTTTGTGTGCCAATAGTAATGCAATTACTTACTAATAAATTAAGCAATTGCTTACAAAGTGCTTTGGTTCAGCTAGACTACTTTCTAGTATACTTAATTGTGTTATACCTGAATGATCCATTAGGTTCTAGAGAAAATATTCCCTCATCTTTGATAGGCGTTTGAGCATAGCTCTGTGTAATGTACTGCTTATATCGACTTTCCCTTTCTTTCTCTTCCCTAGTCATGTTCTCCTGACTCGTCGACATTATAAGCGGTGCATCTTTTATTCCATCCACAGATGTCCCCTGAATCTCACACTTTCTTCTAAAATCAAAAGGTAAGTGTTAGATTTTTTAAAATACAGAATGTGGAAATCATCTTTTAGTAATCGAATATTACTTTATAATTATATAAATATTATATTATAATACTCACGCATCTAAGAGTATTTCGCCTTCTGAAAGCGTTTTCTGAAGTAATCGTTTATTGGTCCTTTTTGATAGTACGACGGCCTCATCATCTGGTCGTGGCTCAAAATCTATTATGATTTCTTTCTCATTTCGCTCACTATCGTCTGTCGTAGTCGCCGATGTTTCAGTGGAAGGTTCCGATTGGAACGTCGAGTGCTTCGATAGTGGGTTAGAACTTATCGTCCTTTGGGACGCGTCACTCGTGTTCTTCGAAAGAATCGATCTTATAGATCTCTCACTTCTCGACTGCTCTGCGATTTTCTGTTGAAGGTATTCCAAGTTCTTTCTGTTCAGCGCCATACTCTTTTCTAACGATTCAATATCGTGTACTACATCGTCATCGACCGTGTCGTCTCGATCGCTTTCGTGTATGAATTGGAAGTTTTGGTGGAAGTACTCCTGCGCCTGTCTCTGTAGGACACTGATGTCTGAAGATTTATCGAAGGATGCTACAGATTTGACTGGAGAGAATTCGGTGATGTCGTCAGAGTCCTCTCTCTGGAGGATGGGGGAAGCGAGGACTGACGGAGAGCGAGGCGATCTGGGTGGTTCTTCTGATTGTGTGCGATGAAGTTTTTCGTGGTCTGTTGGGAAACTGGAATATAACATGTGGGAACTAAATTCATTAAAGTTTCCTTACCGGCTTAGGCATTACAAATTTTTAACTTTTAACTCTATATTGATGATTATGTCATACCCATCAGCAATGATGCTGCAGATGTCTGCTTGCTGGTCCCTCCCAGTAAGCCTGTCGCCGCCAACTTCCGAGAACGACTTAGTAAGTCGTCGTGGTCCCGCTGTGAAGCCGTTAGTCTGCACACCCGCTGCCACCATCGTCACCTGTAATTTTTTTTTAAATTTAAACTCGGGTTGACAAACATTTAGGGAAATCATGTAGGTTGGTTCACGGCCGAATATAAAAAGTGAATACACTTGTGCAACTTACCCTCTTTATAGTTCGTGGACTGAGTGAAAGATAAGTGGGATGAGCTTTGCGTCCTAGACTCACTTCAGTCTGTGTGGCCTGCGTCCTCATCACGCCTTTCTTTATTTCTGAAACATCAATCTGTAATTAGTTTTGTGTCATTTCATTGCAAGTTTATTTATAGTCAGATATATCGATATATATGGGTACATTTTTTATTTTTTTATATTTATTTAATCCGGTATGGGTGGCTGAGCCGAAGGAGCCAAAGCACATGCTCCGATCAGCCAATATCACCTCCGAGTAGGTAGGTGTCATACCGGAGACTTCCCTGGATTACTGGCTATACTGGACTAGAGGAGAAAACAACCGAGGCTGCTATGCGGCCATCTTACATCCAGTATTGTTGCCCAAATAGCGTTGCAGCTGTCGCGAAAGTGCAAATTGGACGAAAACAATGCTGACATTTCTTTCGCGACATTTTTGCGAATTCACATAAAAAAACAAATCATCTGTCATTACCTAGCATAGGTTTAGATGCTGCGTTGTCCGGGTGATGTGTGCGTGGCGCTGGCTGCGGGGGAGGAGGCGCGGGCGCAGAGTGCGTGAGATGCGGGGGGTGCTGGGGGTGCTGGGGGTGCGCGAGGGGCGGCGGCGCGTGGGCGATGTGCGGAGGGTAGTGCACGGGCGCGGGCGGGAAGTACGCCACGTGCGGGGGGAACGCCGGCTGCAGCAGCACTGGGTAGCCGAGCTGCTCCGCCTGGAAAGCAGGAAAGTTTATATTAATTAAAATTTGCCCCTTAAAAGGAAACGCGACTGTCCTAGTAGTGACTAATGTAAGCCATACACGCTACGGTCTACCGGAGAGGTTACCTGCGCAGGTTTGCCTGCGCAGGTCCGTAGCGTGTGTGGGGACGGTCCGGTATACCGGAGCGGTCTTCAGTTCGTTTTGCTATGGTATGTATGTTACACCGTACGGTGTCACTCGAAAGAATTGATTTTCGATCTTGCGCCGGTCGCCTGCGCACGTTATAAAAACTGCACAGTCTATTCTCACACATGCTCCGGTTGACCTGTGCAGGCGTACCTGCGCAGGCAAACCGCACAGGTTTACCTGAGTGTGTGTGGGGGGCAGTCATTATCAGGTATATTTTGACTATTCAGGATTTTGTTTAATTAAACCTGCCATGCTAGATTACATGATCTGCTACACCCGTCAGCCCATCACCGACACGCCAATGGCTTTGGTTGTACGTGCCGGCCGGTCACACTGAACTGGTCGAGAAACACGGAGTTTTCCTTCTTTTTCTTGCAGATTATGGCAAAAAGCTGAAACTGGCACATTTGCCTATATTATCATTTTCCGTATTTCCACTTCCCACAAAATTTTCAAATCATGTTTGGGGAACATATTATTATGTTTTCAAACTCATGTCTCCATATTTTTTTTAATACTAAGCGCGACATGTATCGCCGAACTCATAAGGTGTCTAGCGACGCCCATGGACATTAGGTCGCATGCGGGGGTTTTGACAGGTGCCCATTCAAGCCTTTCTTACATGGTATCTATCATTTGCAGAGAAACTGCATTAAGGTATGTGGATGTATATATTGGTTTATGTGTGTATATGAATGTTACCTGTAAGTATGTAGGATGTAATGACTAATGAATTTATCTAATTGTATGTTAAGTATATATATGTAAGTATATTATAATTTTTTGAATTTTTTAACTTTTTTTACATTTAATTTCGCATAATCCATCTCAACTTATCCACAATCCCAGGTATTACTGATAGATAATGCATTTGGGCTTTAAAAATAAAAAAAATTGCAATAAAATGCCACTTTAAAAATTTAATTTTTTACATATTGACCACTGATATCTGAACGAATGAAATAATTTGAATGAAAATGATACTGTGATTACTATTTATTTTATTGACTGTTTTTAAATTATTTATTGTATGCAATTATTCAGAACTACCGAATTGTTTATTATTTGTATTGAATCTAGTGTAAATGTTGACGATTTCTATAGCACGATGGATTTTCCACATACAATGCTCGCTGAAATAAAATACTTTTGACTTTGACTTTATTTTGCCATCACGAAGAGAGAGCAAACCAATGTAGGATTCCCATCTCACTTGTGTCCGTCCGTCCAGCAGCCGCTCGGAGCACTCCCGCCGGAAGCGGCCGGAGCCTCCGCCGCCGCCTAGCGTCGCCGGCATGGCCGAGTCGTCGAAGGTGGTGAGGGTGTGCGAGCGGGCGAAGGATACGTGCTTAGGCCTGCAACATACACCATTTCACTCTAGAGGACGATCACTTTACACGAGGTCCCGTCTAAACATTCAAATTAAATAACGAGTAATATGTTTATTTCTAGGGTTCCGTATTCATACAGAAGCCTATTACTAAGCGTACGCCGCGCCGTCTATCTGCCTGTCCGTTCGTCCATCCTGGGGCTGCATCCTTTGAACCGTAATAGGTAGCCGGTTGATATTTTCCCAGAATATTTTTATTATGGCGGATATAAAACAAGCAAAAAGTAAGAAATAAATAAATAAGGGTGTACCCATACAATTTATCATAATAAATTCTCTTCAATTAATATTCGACAGAACAGCACCATCTACCGAATGTAATTCAATTTCAAAAATATCATTTTAACTACAAACGTCAACGGTGACCGATAGATGGCGCGAGGGATACATATCAATACAAAATATAGCTCCGCCGAACTAGAGATACGTGCGAGTGAGACAAGAAGGAATGATAAGTGCAATTAAGAAGTAACATATGGCTACGGAACCCTTTTTGTGTGAACAGCGTTTTCAATTAACAGGTTTTTTATACCTACGTCTTTTGGTTATTGTTTCTGGTTGTCCAATGCAATGACATAAACATAAATAAAAAGTAAAAATAAAGTCCGTGGAAACACGCGAAAACAAGAGCATGCGGCATGCAACCATGTCACACGCACGTTTAATTACGTAATATTCTGTCAGTGTCAGTTCATCACAGTCTTTAAGTGTGACGTGGTTCTATGGGTGTATGCATTCTTATTTGTGCAAATGGGTCAACAGAGCTATGCTTTGATTAAATTACTCAAAGTACAGATACATTTTAACAGGCGGACCGCAAAGAAAATAAAATGTAGCACTCTTAAAGCACGATCACGAGGAAAAAAATTGGTGTAAAGTTGAAGTCTATTATATAAATAATACGTAGGTACATTTAAAAAATAAATACTTGATTTATGATATGATAACACAAACAATTAATTCTAACGAGTCCAAAATAAGCAAAACGTTAGACCTGTGAGGCGGCATGGCGTGAGGCGGTGCCGGGGGTGGAGGCGGGGGCGGCAGTGGGGTGTGCGCGGGGCATCTGTAACGTGCGGAGGCGGTTTATTATTGCTATAGAAATTATAACTGTGTGCTTAAATTAATAATTATATGGTCTTAGTGAATGCCTAGATGCATTAAGTGTTACCTTTTGCCCAAATTTTATTTGAGTGCAATAAATATATATACAATGCAATACAGTACAATACAACTTCCGGAGGGTGTTGAGTTTTGAGTTGGAATGGGTAGAAAGGTATTATCTATCTATTCCCAAGGTCACACCTAAAGTTTTCAATATTAAAATCAAATAATATTTTTTATTTTTTTTATGTAATCCGGTATGGGTGGCTGAGTCGGAGGGGCCAAAGCGCATGCTCCGACCAGCCAATATCACCTCCGAGAAGGTAGGTGCCATACCGGAGACTTCCCTGATTTATTTCATTGGGCGAGCTTCCTCCCCAATTTCACTTTATGCTAGTCCATTAAACAACAAAGACACGTCGAAATTCCAAAATATTAATCAGAAATATTTTATCAATGTAGCTTTCAGTTTCAATTTTCACAGTTGGCTTTCAATCGTCCGAAAATACCAGTCTGTGAAAATTGGAAAACAGAATAGAATGTAATATCGAAAGATTACATTGGAAGCGTGTTGTACGTACTTAGAATCCGTAATGTATAGCTAGATAGAGCGAGAGACAAATTATAGAATGTCGAATTCTCCCAGACCGGTTGACCTGAATTCCTTCCCATCTATTCGTACCACTGCTCTTTTGTAGTAGATGCGCCTTTCTCATACATCACTCCCGAAAAAACATGTCACCGACCAAATCAGCTTACAAGCTGAACACTCACAATGACTTAATATGCTTATATTGCATGACTAACCTATACCACGGCTTCGCTCGCGGTAGAATCGGTTTAATAGCAAATATGATAATAAACCATCGCTTCTCTTATATTATCTCTCTCTTCTCCTCCCTCCCTCACCTCCTCCCCTCCCACCCATCCCCTACGTCCTTCTCTCCCCTCTCGATCCGGCAATACCATTTGACACTAAATTCCGTACATACCTACTATACTTTCTTTGATACTGCTCAGCCCTATTTCTATTTAACGTGATGGTATATAACTTATAGTGAGCCTCAAGAACTACTCTTTACATTGGTGCAAACCGCGTCAAAATAAGTTCAGACAGACGTTCCCTTTAATAAGAAGTAGAGAAGATAGAGATAGAGATAGAGACAGAGATACGCAAGTAAATACGCGAGTGACGCGCATTCGTAGCAAGACTGCTTTAATGCGATTCTTTGAATGTATTCGTGATGAAAATTGCATGTGAAGGAAGACACGCACGCTTGTTTGTCGGCAGGTGACACGTTTCATCGCGCTTTGCCTCTTCTAGTATTTAGTTCGGCTATTCGCACCTGTACACGGCACTTCGGGAGTACGAGACGTGCTGAGTTCGACAGATTTGTGGGTGCCTCCTACATTTTGGCCATTAATGTAGGATTACTGGCAGGCAGGCCCCGCGACTTCAAATTGCCGTACCGTGTCTTCCCGGAGGTCGGCCATTACGTCTACGGGGTTCGGCCCTAAATGACCTTCATTATTCAGGTAGGGCGCTAAATGGCTAACGAGTTGCCACTTCACTTTTCTTTCTCGCCTGTTCAGGAACTTCCGAGCCAGAAAGGATCCCCTTAGGCTGATGTTTGGAACGCTGTAGGAAGGAATACATTTAGTTCTACCGTGAAATAAGATCGTGTACCACGCGGCGAAATGGGAATAGAGTGTATTTACACACTGTATGTATAGAATGCCAGCTTACTCGGCTGAAATTTGAGACGCTAGGTCAGTGCATATGGCGCAAACGAATCGCATTTTCTCATAGCATCAAAGTAGAAGTACAGCAGAGATAGAGAGCTAACAAATATGACTTTTTTTTTCGGAAACTCAGAAGAACATTTTGAAAGAAAGAATTTTGTACCGTGTGGGGCCGGTACTTAAAAAGAATAGCCCCACTGTATCTCTCCCCGTCGCATGTCGTAAAAGTCGACTAAGGGATAAGGAAATTCCTCAGCCTCGGTAGCTCAGTGGTGCGGTCAGTCGACTGTTGTTAAGCAACGCTGAGCGCGGTCAGTACTTGGATGGGTGACCGCTCGACCGTTAGAGGCTGACCGTGGTTTGGATTCCATGTTAAACTGTAGGTCCTTTCCCTTCTTACCTTACTAGGTGGTAGGGTTTATCCCGACCGGGTTGATACCACCGCACTGAGCGAAACGTCGGTCGAAACGGCTATGTAAATAGTTCGTGTTTTCCGTCCAGTTCTCAGTGTAGCCGACATGAAATGAAGGGAAGCACTGACATGGCACCTAGTTCACCCGGTGTTATGGGCTGACATCACGGATGTTTTAGGTGATGTAGCCAACAGTGTCAGTTTCCATAAAAAAAAAGAATTGCTATCGATTTCGTTATTTTGTAAATGGATATACTGACAGCATAATTATTTTCTCGGACGCCAAAGAGCTGTTGAAACAGTTCGGCAAACTGCTTAGGCGTCCAGGGACCGTCGTGCCAGAGCGTTCCTCGCACAAAACATAAGATTGGCCATGCAGCGGGGGAACGCTGCTGCTTCGGTCCTCAGGACTGCGGTCAAGTTAATATTTATTGTTATTTTCATGTAGGTATGTATGGAACAATTCTCACGGGATAATGGACGGTGGCCGCGGTAGAGAGCCGCCCCTGGTGATGGACGAGATCTGGTCCATGGTGTAGTTCTGCGGCCAGCCCTGGTGCTCCTCCATCATGGATCTGATATAAAAAAATATATTTATGAATTTTTTTATTACGATCTTAATGAATGAGAAAACAATAAGAAATCAAATACATAAATATTAAAAATAAGACCAATATTGAGATTTCTCAGGCGTGACTCCAATTCTCGAAAATACACACGCGGTGAAACTCATAAACAATCATATTAATCCAGGCCCAAACATTATTTATTAAATTACACAAAGCAAGGGTCGTTTCTGTATGTCGCTCGTATCCTTTTGTATTCGCATCGACGAATATTTTTGCATATTATGCAAATCTCACAATGAGCCTCCGCGCGAGTGGAGAGACGACGCAAAAAGCTTGGAAATGCACGGAGTGCCTAGCAGCCGGGCGGGACGCTGCTGGTGGCATTATGCTGTCGGCTGCCAACTTAATTGCACTTCATCTGGTTACGGATTTATATTGCGACTAATCGGGGGAACAGTCTGACGACTTGTTCTTAGATGTAAAATACATTTTGTGGCATATGGCTCACCTATGGAGTTTTAAAATAAACAAAAATACATGCGTACGTTAGAAGTTAAGTACGCGCGTTAGAAGTAATACTTCTCTCCCCCTCTCCTCATCTCTTTCTCTCTCCCCCCCCCCCCCCCCTCTCTATGTCCGTCGTCGATTTGACCAATTACCAATTTGACGAATATCAAATTTGACGAATGTCTGCAAACCCGTCTCAACGCTTATCTATTGGGCAGTTCCGCACATTGCCTGTCGAAGTGGTTGCTTAAATCGTAGTTAGGTTGTTTATCAACGAACAGCCACTGATTACGAAGACTAACAGAAAGATTCGAGAGAAGATATGCATTCAATTAATAAATCAAAGAGATGAAGATGCTTTCTACAGTGAAAATAATTATATTTGGCTCTGGCGAATCCCAACCATTACTGAAATTATAAAAGTAAGACCAAACTCTTTCCACGGAAACTAGGCCTCGGTATCTTACGAAATAAAGCGTTAAGTTGCCAACATAACAGTGAGCACCTGTATTCTGTGACATAACAGTGAAAGGCGTGTGGTAGTTCATACGACTCATTGCCCAAGCAATCGTACTCTGTCCGCGGTAGTTGGTGTTGCCAGCACGGGCGTAGCCAGGTTTCGTTTTCGGGAGGGGTTTTAGAAAAAAAATCAACGCAAATTATTTTACAACATTTATTTTACATCATTCATTACAAAAAAATAAGTAATATTTAGCCTTAATTTACGTCCCACTAATCAGAGCTATGTCCGAATGATGAAAATATAAGTATTAGGTTCAATTTGAAATGTCGTGTACATTTTTTATTTCGGGGGGGGTTTGAACCCCCCAAAACTCCCCCCTGGCTACGCCCGTGGTTGCCAGCATCTTTGTTTCAAGTTTTAAAATCACGACGGCAATATCGCATCGCGCGAACGCTAATATGAAGAACACTACATTGTTCAGAAGGTCACTCATGAAAACACGGGTCGCCAGTGTGTCACCTGTATTTCGTCGTCACTCGTCAGTGAAAGAGTAAAACTGTAGGTCCCTTCCCTTGCCCCTTACTAGGTGGGAGGCTCAAATTGTAGCCGAATGGGTTGGTACCACCGTACTGGATGTAAGATGGCCGCATAGCAGCGCGGCTGTGTTCTCCTCTAGTCCAGTATAGCCAGCAATCCAGGGAAGTATCCGGTATGGCACCTATCTTCTCGGAGGTGATATTGGCTGATCGGAGCATGCGCTTTGTCCCCTTCGACTCGGCCACCCATACCGGATTACATAAAAAAAAAACTGTCGAAACACTGATTTTGGCACTAGTGGCCTGTGTGCCAGGCCTGCCTACAGAGTAAGAAATATCGAGGCCGGCGGCGCGGGCGGGAAATACGGCTGCCGAATGATGCTGTGTGTGTCTGCCTGTA